>JAJOZX010000183.1:1122500-1871283 GCA_023014485.1 Bathynomus jamesi
GGCTACCCCATTTTGAATCCGACTTTAGTCAAACGATATTTGTGGTGAAATTCCTTGCAGTATTTCGTCGAATTTACTTCCGCAGCACCTACATATTCGATGTCACCAAGGTGAATATATATATATAATATACATATATATATATATATATATATATAGTTACGATAGAAGTGTTCTTCGGGAACCTTATCCTCAATATGAATATGAAAACAAGAGATACGACTCTCAACATTTATTGGCCAAACGTTTCGGTCCACTCAGGGGCCATCTTCAGTGACCTGAAGATGGCCCCTGAGTGAACCGAAACGTTTGGCCAATAAATGTTGAGAGTCGTATCTCTTGTTTTCATATTGATATATATATATATATATATAATATATATATATATATATAAACACACAAAAGTGTGTATATATACACACACACACACACTGTATATATATATATATATTATATATATATATATATATATATATATATATATATATAATATTCAATTCCAACTACAAATCCAAAAAAACATGGTTTAACTTTGCTTGTTTTAATGCTATCCGCAACAGAGAGGAGGCTTTCAGAAGGTACCGTCGCCATCCAACAACTGACTCTCACTTCGTTTATAACTTTATATTCTGCCAAAATTGTGTAAAATCTGTTCTTCGACTTGCAAAAATTCCTTCATCAGACAAAAATGTGAAAGTCTATTCAGTTATAATTCTCGCTCTTTTCTAGCACATAGCCAAGAACCTCTCCAGCAACTTTACTGCTTCTTCTTCTTCTTTCCTTCCTCTTTTCCATTCCGATAGCTCAGTTGCCGTCTATTCTCCTGATAAAGCTGAACTCTTCGCTCAGACTTTTGCCTCCAACTCAACCCTGGACGATTCCGGTGCTATTCCTCCATCGCCTCCTTCCTTTGACTTAATTATGTCTGAAGCTAGAATCTCTTCCAAAGTTGTTTTTCCTGCCGTATATGGGCTCAACTCTAGGAAAGCGTACAGTCCTGGTGGTGTCCCTCCTGTTGTTCTCAAGAACTGTGCTTCTGTGCTGACACCCTGTCCAGGCAAACTTTTTCGTCTTTGTCTTTCATCTGATACTTTTCTTTCCTGTTTCAAGTTCGCTTTCATTCAGCCTGTCCCAAAGAAGGGTGACCGCTTTCAACTCTCCAACTATCGTCCAATTGTTTTGATGTCTTGTTTTTCTAAAGTTTTTGAATCGATCCTTAATAGAAAGATCCTTAAACACCTCTCTTCTCACAATCTTCTTTCAGATCGTCAGTATGGGTTCCGCGAGGGACGCTTTACTGGTGGCCTTGCATATCTCTCTGACTCTTGGTCATCCTCCTTTCGGGATTTCGGTGAAACTTTTGCTATTGCGCTAGACATATCAAAAGCTTTTGATAGACTCTGGTATAAATCTTTAATTTCGAAACTGCCCTCCTTCGGTTTCTATCCTTCTATCTGTGCCTTCATCTCTGATTTCCTTTCTGGCCCATCCATAGCTGCGGTTGTAGATGGCCCCTGTTCTTCTCCTAAAGATAATGATAGCGGTGTCCCTGAGGGCTCTGTCCTGTCACCCACTCTTTCCCTTTTATTTATCAATGATATATTAAGTCGCACTTTCTATCCTATCCATTCCTCTGCCAATGATTCCACTCTTCACTTTTCTACACGCTTCACAAGGCTTTCCTCTCAACAGACACTCAAGGCTTCACGTGGGACAACTATGGTACAGCTGACTTCTGATCTTTCTACTATCTCTAATTAGGGCAGAGAAAACCTTGTGTTTTTAATGCCTCAAAAACTCAGTTCCTTTGTCTATCTACTCGTCACAATCTTCCACAAGACTATCTTCTTAACTTCAACAATACACAACTCATCCTTCCTCTTCTCTTAACATTCTTGGCGTTTCCTTTTCTCGTGATCTTTCCTGGAAAGATCACATATACTCTCTTTCCAAAACAGCTTCTGAGAGGTTAGGTGTGCTGTACCGCTTCCGCAGTTTCTTCACTCCCAACTCAGTTGCTGTCTCTGTACAGGGGTCTTGTCCGCCGCTGTATGGAGTACGCTTCTCATGTGTGGGGTCTCAACCCACACAGCTCTACTTGACCGGATGGAATCATTTCATTAATTCCCCGCCTGTTACTTACTGTCTTCAATCTCTCTCTCTCTCTCTCTCTCTCTCTCTCTCTCTCTCTCTCTCTTCGCCGCAATGTTGCCTCACTCTTTCTTTACTATTGCTATTATAACGGACACTGTTCTTCTGAACTTTAAGGAGAGCACGCAGTACCCTACTTTCAACACAGTCTCATTCCTTTTTTGTTCAATTCTCTAACGCAAGGATTAATCGGTATTTTCAATCTTTCATCTTCGCAACAGGTCAACGTTGGAACAATCTCCCTCAATCCATCTTTCCCACTGTCTGTGACCATCATTGTATCAAACGCAGAGCGTCCAGGCATCTCGAAAACTTTGGTTCTTGATTTTGGCTCTCTTATTCCTCTATGGGAGGGGTGTTTTTGTGGGTATTCGCCCTTTACATACTCAGTTCAGGAAACTGTTTATTATTATACATTCTGCGTTCAGCATTATGCACAAAAAGCAACGTAATATAGAGAATACCATTCTAAGACTCTATTAATTTTAATTTATATTAGCGCTAAGCGGTTAGCGCCTAACATTGCCTAAAAATGTAGCGGCGCTATCTGTTCCGCTAACTATTTTGAGAAATAGCGCCGCTAATGGGTGCGCTAATAATTAACTAGCGTCGCTAATTAGCGCCGTTAGGCACAGCTCTGATTTTTGTGTAGAAGGATGAACAGCTGGGTTTTGCTGCGCGCCGCCTGCCGTCACCGGGTCTCGATTCCGGGGCCGATAGATTCACAGTCAGCGACGCTAACCACTACACCACCGAGGCGCATTATATATATATATATATATATATATATATAACCTTCGTCAACCTCTTGGTTTTGCTTCCACCCCAATTGTTCATTTTGATGAAGGTGTTGATATACAGTGTTGGGAGTAATGGCGCTACTAGTAACGCCGTTACGTAACGATGTTACTTTTTAGTAGCTGTAGCGGCAACGCCGTTACTTTTGAGATGTTATAACGAAAATGGTAACGGCACTACTTTTTAGAGCGATTTCAATCGTTGCTCTCTACTCGTTACTTTCAAACTGATCATTTGACTAGTATAATTTATTAGCTGTTAATTAGCTGTTAGCTCCTCCAGACGAGGAGGACAATCAGATGTCAATTTTGAAAAACTAGTGTTCCTGAAATCGAACAACACACTCCTAAAAAATCTGCAAGATTAGTTTTTTTGGACAGGCCATTTTTTTTTATTTGAGTTTGTTTTAATTTTTTGTCATATAGAGTATAATTTGGTATTTTAAAGGCTTTTTTACTCTTTAGTCTTTTCTTAAAAGTAACGGTAGCGGTAGCGGTAACGCGTTACTTTTCGTAGAAGTAACTGAAGCGGTAACGACGTTGCTTTTTTATCAATGTAACGGTAGCGGTAACGCCGTTACTTATAGAAAGTAACGTGACCAACTCTGTATATACATATACAATGAAAAAAAAAATATATATATATATATAATGTTATAATGTTTCAGACCAACAAAGATCCTAGGATCCACTCATGGCTGGTCTACCTAACTGTGGTTGTCGTTGCGTATTGCGTATGTCCTCCGTGGTGGCGGAGGGGACCTACAATTTTACGTGGGTTCTGAACCACAAAAACCTTAATTTTACTACCTTAAACTATATCCAATTTATGAAAATATGCGTCTAATCGATTTTTAAACATTTATAGACGTGCTACTAATTACTCTTGCTGGCAAACTATTCCAGCTATTTGCTATTCTATGCGTAAAAAAGTTTTTGGCAACTGCTGTCTCGAACCTTCTACTTGTCAACTTACACCCGTTATTTCTAGTTCTATTATATTGTGATATTTCGAAAAAGCTATCTCTATTTACCTGGATTAGATCACCCCTTAGCCTCCTAGTCTCGAGTGTAGTCAATTTTAACTCCTTAAGCCTATCCTCGTACGACTTCGACCTAAGCGACGGAATCATCTTAGTTGCTCGTCTTTGAACTCTTTCGATTTTGTCTATATCTTTTCGCATATGCAGATTCCAAAATTGGATCGAGTACTCCAAATGGGGCCTAACTAATGATTTATAACGAGGAACAATAATATCGCGCGATTTGTACTCAAAATTCCTAGCTATAAAACCTAGCACCTTGTTCGCCTTATTGACCGCTGTTGTACTTTGTTTCGCTACTTTTAAATCACCATTGACGATAACTCCTAAGTGTTTTTCCTGTTCTGTGCTTGCCAACTCCTTCCCTGACATACTGTACGCAAAATTACCATTACGGGAACCTATATGTAAAATTTTGCACTTATCGACGTTAAATCTCATTTGCCATGTGACTACCAATCAATGATTTTGTTCAGATCTTCCTGGATTTTACCTCTATCTTCATCATTAATTGCCCTACCACCCAACTTCGTGTCATCCTCAAACTTTGAAACTGTACTGACGAGGCCGACATCTAAATCGTTAATATATATAAGAAAAAGCAAGGGGCCCAATACAGAACCCTGAGGAACTCCGCTCGCTACATTAGCCCAAGACGACTCCGCTCCATCAACGACCACCCTCTATTTCCTCCCCTCGCAACCACTCTTCTATCCAATTTATTACTACACCCCTGATTCCATGAGCCTTAGTTTTATATATATATATATATGTGTAGATTAAGTTCGGTTAGGTTAGCTTAATCATAAGTTAAATTACGCCCAACGTAACTTGTGTTACCCTATTTTTTGCAAGGTTAAGGGATCTTTCCTGTTTCATTAACTGTTTCCGTATGAAAACAACGTGATATATACAGTTTTTCATGCTGATTTCAAAATTATAAACCATTTCATCGAGAAATATTTAGGTTAGGTTAGGTTAGGTTAAGTTAGGCTTATTAGCATTTGATGTTTTCTAGGACACTGTTTTTCTTTCGGTATTAAGTTATATTCTTGTATAAAATGTACTGCATTTTCTTCTGTCTCAGTCTTCCTATATAATTCTATAAAATTAAATCTGTCAGTCATTGGAAAGTAAAAAGATGTTGAACTATATATATAGTCTATGCTTGCAGCGGAAAAAAAATAGATGCGCAAACGCCACCGTTTAAAAAATAGCCTAGCCTATGCTTGCAGCGGAAGAACAAAATAGATGCGCAACGCCACCGTTTAAAAAATAGCCTAGGGCCCAGGGGTGGTCAACCCTCGGCACGCGTGCCAAACGTGGCACGCCAACGACTTTTTTCCGGCACGCGATTCCCCGGGCTCACCTTAAAAAAAATTAAAATAAATAAATATCCAAATTCTTCGCTGAGTTTTATATTTTAACTTAATGTTTTCTGCTAAAAAATGGTAAAGATTAACTTTTGCATCAAAGATTTGACGATTTTGGCACGCTCACTTAAAAAGGTTGCCCACCCCTGGCCTAAGCTATGCTTGCAGTGATTACACCGTTCTAGTACTTTTTGTAGTATTCTATAATTTACTTTCATTTCGAAAAAACTTATTTTTAGACCTAACCTAACCTGACCTAACTTAACTTAACCTAACCTAAGTATTTCTCGATGAAATGGTTTATAATTTTGAAATCAGCGTGAAAAACTGTACATATCACGTTGTTTTCATAAAAATCGGAAACAGTTAATGAAACAGGAAAGACCCAGGTTAAGTTAGGTTAGGATAGATTTCGCTTGGTTAGGTTAAGGGTAGTTTAGGTTAAGGCCAAGTTAATTTAATCCCCACCCAGTCTAGCATTACCTAACCTATCATAATGTGAAGTAAACTGTACTATATGTACTTCGATGTACTGTATAGTTAGTTAACTTATCAAATCCATGTTTGGTTTGTTAGGTTAGGTTCAATTAGGTTGAACCGAGGGTAAATCCTACATTACGCAAACTTTGCTGAATTTTTACTGTTATATTTTTACTTGCTTTATAATAATAATAATAATAATATAACAGTATTAGCTGGTGTTTCAAGTAGAATTGTTTACATTTAATCACTTTTTTGGCTCCGGCGCGAATATTTTTGGAGTTGATACACTGACCTATGGTCAAAATTGATGGAAATCATCCGGTTAGGGTAAATTCCAGAACCATTTATAGTGATAGAGTTTTTATCAAGTTTTATGAGGATCCGATGAAAAGCAAATGCTGTAGCCGTTGCTCGAACCAATTTTTACCAAGTTGATAGAATGACCTGTGGTCACAAAAGAAGCAAATCAGCTGTTTACTTTAAATTTTCGAACCAGGTGTAATGGCAACATTTCATCTAACTTTCATGAAGATCCGATGAAAAATGAATTTAATGCGCACACACACACATATGTATATATAGTCTGACAGGGGCGTACCCAGAAATTTACCAAGGGGGGGGGGGCGAACTTGGAACTAGTCGTAGAAGTATAATTGAAATAGCGATAAATAATTTTTATGTACGTTCATGATGAGCTTATCGTTCAGTTAGAGATGATTAACTAGCTACTGCTAAGACACATTATGAATAAAAATATAAAAATTATATTATAAAAAATATAAAAATTATGATAAAAATCTGATTAGTAACATAATATTCAATGCAAACCGCAATTAGAATGCTCAGATTTGTATTAACATAAGAATAAAAAAGGGCTAATTTCGAGATTAAGCATTTCCTTGGACTGTTACCTTTATAAAAGAAAATTATTCTCAGGGCCGGATTAAGAGTTTTCGGGATCATAAGCCATTTTAGATTTTTAGTAGTAGGCAGTGTTGGGCACTAAAGCGTTAATCCGATAACAGTTAATTAACGAAGTTAACTTTTTTTAACGGACTATTAACGGAAGTTAATTTCCATTTATCGTTATCGGACCAGTTAACTTCCGATAACTCGATATGTAGTCTGTTAAAGTCCGTTAACACGTTAACTGCGAGGAGTCATTCACGGAAGATCACCGCTCCGCGAATGAATTCAAACCGCTATAACTTCAGTCTGCCAATTCCGTCCTCTGTCGCAGTGGAACGGCTCTTCTCTCTCGGCAAGGACATCCTGAGGCCCAAGAGGTCAAGACTGGCAGTTGGGCCTAACTTTGAGAAGTTGGTCTTTCTGAAGGGCAACCAGCACCATAAATGTGCCTAAAATTTAATTTTACCTTTCAGTTCCCGCCATAATAATTCTCTGGTAAATTAAAATTTAGTTAATGGTTAGTGGTTACAAGGGTTTCAAAACATGTAATCAGTACATTTTTTATTAAAAATAAAAAAAAAAGTTATTAAGCAAAAAGTTGCAAAACTTGATAAAAATACAGTTAAATACCTATTTATTGTTGGATTTTGCATAAATAAACATTTTCTATGGGTTTTAAAGCTTTTTTCCTTGATTTTTTTAAATGTTAGTAAAGAAATAGTTATCGTTAACGGATTATCGTTAACTTCCGTTAACTTTGTAGTAAAATTATCGGATTATCGTTATCGGAGTTAAAAATTGGGGTTAACGGATTATCGTTATCGAAGTTAACTTTTTGGTTAACGGTGCCCACCACTGGTAGTAGGGGAGGCAAGAGCTAGCGCCGAAGGCGCGAGTTTCTCGGAGGTCCGGAGACATCGTTTGCTAGAAAATTTGAGACTACATTTTCTGCCTTTTAAAATAGTCTGTAGTAGAGGAACTCTTTTTAGCATGAAGATATCAAATTTATACTGAAAATTGCTCGATATAACGTACATCAACGTTTTATTAATGCATAATAAGAGCTTAGAATTATTCTAACAATATTATTCTAACAATAAATTCAGGCGCCTCGCTTTTTCCCTGGCAAAGTTATTGAGAGTAAGAGGGGCATCATCTAAGGAGTCTACTCCTATTCATAGCCATTATCGCCAAACCTGACAGACACTCTTCTCCCACGGTACATCGTAACCAGGTTTTTAACCTTCGTAAGTTTGAAAATGATCGCTCAGGAGTAGCAGTCGTTACAGGCTGGACAGCAATAACCTGTAATAATCTATGTATGACAGGAAAACTGTTTCTGTCACATTTATCCAAGGCCAAGATAGCATCTGTTGGTCTACACAAGTTAGGTACTGACTTCCACATCTCCGCCCAAACATCCCATTCTCCTATAGCTTGCTGAATTGTTGCTGAAGGCAGTATTTCATTCCAAAACGTGTAAGACTTTTCAGTGTCATCATACTTCGCTCGAGAATTTTTATCAATAAATTTAGGTCCCAAAATCGCATTTTCATAGCTTGCTGAATATGCTCACTGAATCTGTAATTCAAGCTCTGCAGTATATCATTGAGTAATGGAATGAATAGTGTAACCTTATAGAAGGACTCAGGATCTTCTAGTGCTACATTTGATCTATGAGTTTGCTTCGAACAACGACGTCTAATGTGTGAAAAACTGAATACCAAATTTTAAAAATAACAACTTAATGTTTCATTTCATTTATTAGTTACGTGTTTGAGACCAAGCGGCCTTCGCACATGATCACACACACATTCATACACACAAAGTTTTAATCAATACTTAAAATTATCAAAATTTTGAAAGTTCACAAACTAAATATTTAAATGAATGTAAACAAAAATCGATAAACTGGGTTGCCAGGTGCCATGAAAAATGACGCAATACTCATGAAACACAAAATCGCTAGAAAGCGAGCTAACATTTTTCGATTGGCGCATGAAATTAAATATGTTAAATATTTAATTGAATATGTAAATTAAGTATGTAAAACTAATCAAAATAATAATTTATTAGCTCAAAGGGGGGGGGGGCGATCGCCCCTGTTGCCCTCCCCTTCGATACGCCTCTGTATAGTCAGTGTTCGAATTGAGTGTGGATGAGGGGGGCATCCCCCTTGTTAACTCAAAATCAAATAACCATCCCCCTTGCTATCTTAATAAAATACACTTTAACAAACTAAAAAAGATGGAAAAAACCCTGAGAAAATAAGAAAGAATTTTATGAATCGATCATGTTCTTCTAATTAAAATAAATTATGTTCTATGTCGATTTGTTATACGAGATTGTAAAACTTTAAAACTGTAGAGCAGTGGTTCCCAAAGTGTGTTCCGCGGAACCCCAGGGTTCCGCGAAAAAATTCAGGGGTTCTGCGAGCTAAAGTTTAAAATAAAAAATATTTTATTTAAAAAAAATATAAATTACTCATTTTCAAAAAAATAAGTCTAGCAAAGAAAATATGAAATTTTGCACGAAGGAAAATAAAGCATAAGTATGGTTTGAGCGAAATATTTAGAAACGGCAATAGGCTTGAACGAAACATTTCGAACGTAACAGCAGCGCCCTCTGTAAGAGTTGCCAATTTTTTTTGGCCATACTTATCATGTTTTGCATATTTGATTTACTTTTTAAAAGAAAATTTCCATAAATAGCAACTAAATTATCATTAATGGAAAACACTTATTAATATTAGTACATAATCTGCATGTAAAATGATGTAAACTGCGTTTGGAGACGTAGCCAACATGTTTTGAACTTGTCATAATCTATTTCTATAGTAGTCGAGGTACTCGACTCGAGCGTGCGTTATCAGTTTGTTTTGTAAGCTTTGGAAGTGAAGTGATCTGAGGCAGTGAGGTGGTTATACAAAAGGACTTTATTAACTGCAGCAGAATGCGCAGTAAAAATATCAGTATTTTCTTAATGTTTACATGGGATATTGTGCATCTGTTTACAAGACGCTAATAGGTCTAAGTGAAGCCTAACGAATAATTAAAGTGCAGAAGATTGTGCAGCAACGTTGCTTGCCTCTACCTACTAGGCCTACTTGATAAACACTTCGTTAGTGCAATCTTTGAAATCGTTGTCCTCTGTGAATTAATTTGGTTAGAACTTTTTATTATTCATTTTTCGTAATTGTAATATTTCAAAATTCGTGAAAATTAACCCTTCAATGGATCGATGGTTAAAATATGGGTTTCGTAAAAAAACTGAAATTACTAGTAATGCAGAAACTAGTGAAACAAAAACATCTATAGAAGATACAGAAATTGCAGAAGCTGCACAACCACCAACTTCTAGTGTGATTAATCCACAAAAAAAGAAATCTGCTTCCTCCGATTCTGTGCAGACATCTATGAAAAAACGTAAATATGATCCTAATTATTTGTTATATGGTTTTACTAGTATTGGTGACGAAGAAGCCCCAGATGCCCTTTGCTTACTTTGTAACAAAATATTAGCAAACAGTTCTTTAGCACCAGCAAAGTTACAGAGACATATGGAAACAAACCATCAGACTTTTAAAAATAAAGATATTTCTTTTTTTGAAAGAAAACTTGAAAGTCTGAATAGCTCTAGAAGTGTCTTATTAAAAAAATGTAAAACAGACAATGAAAATGCAACAGAAGCGTCATATAAAGCATGTTACCGCATTGCTCTTGCTGGTGAGGCACATACTATTGGTGAATCACTTATAAAACCTTTATTAAAAGATATAATATCTTGCGTGTTTAATGAAGATTCTGTTCAGAAAGTTGAGGCTGTATCTCTTTCCAACAATACGGTGTCAAGACGTATTAATGATATTGCTAATGACATTCAAAATGAACTTATTTCACGATTGCGTGTATGTGATGCTTATGTATTACAAATAGATGAGTCCACAGACGTTGCTGGACTAGCAATTTTACTTGTGTTTGCTAGATATGACTTTAATAAGAAAATTGAAGAAGATTTGCTTTTTTGCAAAAGTTTAGAATTGCATACCACAGGAAATGATATATTTAATTGCATTGATAATTTTATGAAAACGCATGATATAGGCTTTGAAAAATGTATTTCAGTATGCAGCGATGGAGCAAAGGCAATGACAGGAAAATTAGCTGGCGCTGTAACACGAATCAAGAATGTTGCAAAAAAACTGCAACAGTAATCACTGCATTCTTCACAGATATGCATTAGTGACAAAAAGGATTTCAGCTTCATTAATTAAGTGTATTATAAGATTGTATCTGTACGTTTGGTTAAATGGCTATGGATTGTGAATGATCCGCAATAAAAATGTTTTGTTTAATTATTTTTTGTTTAATATGGTACATAATAAAGCTGGACTTGGCAACCGAATTTTCTTACAAATTTGAATTTATGCCAGAAAAAGTATTAATTAAATTTAGACTCATACAAACTTTGTTCTTCAATTGTTAATAGAAGAATATGTGTAGGAACTTTACAAATTAAATTTAAACCATGTATAGAAGAGATGATGGCTTACAAACTGATCTAAAATAAAACGTTCTACGTTGAAGATTTCCTATTTTATAGGATTTTAAAGTTTCTTCACGATTAACCCTTTAGAAATTAAAAATTACATTTCTGAACTAATTCTATCTCATAGTAAATTATCAGATAATTCTAATGGTATATATATATATATATATATATGGGATTGAACCCAGATTGGTCCCCTGGAGTTTTTTCATGATACACACAGACCGTGCATGGAACAAGGAACTCTTCTGGGAAAATTAAATCCACTATTGTCCGAATAAGGATCTAACTGGATCCTATCTGCTTTGCAGATAGCTGGGGAGGGAAGCTATATTTTTGGAGGCCTCTTTGCGAGTGACCCGTTGCCCACGTCGGGCTAGCATCATGAAAGGGGAAAAACTATAGTGTTTGTCATTTATCATTACTTATTCGGACTATAGTGTATTTAATTTTCCTAGAAGAATTCCTTGTTCCATGCACGGTCTGTATCATGAAAACACTTCAGAGGACCATTCTGAGTTCAGTCCCATCATGAAACGGACATGTTATGTGCCTTGAAAAGGGGACGCTCAATTTTGCCAGTTGAGTCTTAAGTTTTGTTTACTAAAAATACAATAGTTATCTCTTTTTAATTTGATGTATTCAATCCGACTCGAATACAACGAGTATTTTGCTTATATTGAGGTTCTGGATATTGAAGGCTAGGTGTAGCTGTAACCCCTAGATCCTATCCCAAAGCTGGATCCTATCTGCTTTGCAGATGACCCGTTGCCCACGTCGGGCTAGCATTATGAAAAAGAAAAAACTATAGTGTCTGTCATTTACCATTACTTATTCGGACTACAGTGGATTTAATTTTCCTAGAAGAGTTCCTTGTTTCATGCACGGTCTGTGTGTATCATATATATATATATATATATATATATGGAAGATGTGACGTTTGTGGTTAACTGTCTGAATATTTGTACTTAACGTAATTTCCGAAAATTTTGTTCTGAGCATAACGCGCAAAATATAACACAGATGTTGTTCATTAAATCTTCAAATAAAATCTAAGAGAGGTATGAGCTTGAAGTTTTTACCATGTATGCAGCGCGAAATCGTCTACATAACAGTATAAAAATAAACTCGCTATTTTAAGAGTTTATTATTTTATGACCATTTCTTTTTAAAAAAATATTTTTTTAGTATTTGCTCCTTTTCAAAATAATATTTTAAAGTTTAAATTACAGAATCTAATAGAACTTTTCAACAGCTTCATAGACAGCGACTTCTGTAACGAACTGTCATGAATATTTTTCGAATTTTTGGATTTCGACCGGTGCTCATTTAAATGTCAATAACTAAAAAAACTATAAAGTGTACACACGCAAAATAAGTGTCATTGAAAAGAAAAGAAATTTTTCTATAACATTTGTTCTTTGCCTTCATTTTGGAGAGTTTAATATTTTGAGTCGTTATTGATTTTTTTTTACGTTACATTTAGTAATTCACGAAAACGTATAATTGAAGCTGACGGGTTTGTAAACGAATATTTTTAATTTTAAACACGATAATGTTTTAGGGCCCTGTAAGACCTTTCCAAAGACACCCCACACGTCTATATAGTTTAAAAAGATATTGTTTTACTGCTCTTCTGAACTTTCTAACTGCGTGCCTCCTCCTCCTTTAAGGAAAGCAAACAGCACCAGACTTTCGACACATTCTCATTCCTTTCCTGTCCAACTCTCTCTAACGCGAGGGTTAATCGGTATTTTCAGTTTTTCATCTACAATCTTCCTCAATCCATCTTTCCCCCTGTCTATGACCTCCACTCTTTCAAACCCAGAGTATCCAGGCATCTCGAAAACCCCGGATCTTGATTTTGGTTCTCTTCTTCTTCTTCTATGGGGGGGAGGGGGAGAGGCGTTTTTGCCGGCCCCTCCTTCCTACATACAAAAGCAATCATTAGAGAAAATAGCACCTTCAAAAAGAAATGCATCATAAACTTTTCATAGCTAAGGCATACCATATGATTTTCTGAAAAGCAGAGGAACATATCTAAAATCTGTATGGAAAACATTGCCGAAATGACAGTCATTCCGAAGAACATTCCTTTCTGAACATTCCTGCTAAGTTTCATCATGGTTAGTTGAAAAGCCATGATTATAGAAATTATCACTAGTACCAATAATACTATTAGTAATAGCAATATTTAAAGATAAAATTACTAGCTTATGTTTAGAGTAGAATATTGGGTTCAGAATCGCAGCTGAGCTTTGAACGGCCAAACTCTAAGGAGCTACTTTAACTTGTAGCCTAAGTTAAGCTAGACTAAAACAAACTTCCGGACTTAGAGGTCCTATTAGGTCCTACCTCAGGGTTGCTGACTCGATGTGGGCCTACTTTAGGCCTCAGTTGCATAAAATTAAGAAAAAAACAAAAGAGGCACTATTTATGGTCTTTCTAAACCTTGCAACAACAATACAACCTGCATCATTGCACGATGCAACAATCTTGTATCTAAACAACCAAGCTGAATTGCAAGAGAGCTCTCTATAAGACTACGACCTGTAAGTGCCGCATTCAACAAACGAGTAGAAAGGACGCGCCAGTGCCCCCAAAAAAGATGCCACAAGAGTGCCCAAGCAATAATGCCACAAAAGCCCAAAAATGCTAGCTCGAAATGAAGTGAATTTTTCACTAACGTTACAATTATGAGATATATATATATTAGGGTGTCCCAGCCTCACATGTGAAAATAAAAATTTGCAAGAGTCAAATCGCACACCCCTTTAATTAATTCCACTTGAAGCAAGGAAAGACTGGGCGAGATTTCATTGGCCTATTAGGAGGGGAAGGGTCCCCTCATTGACCTTGTTTATTCGACCCTATATGAACAAACGTAAATGCTCAGCATTAATCATTCTAGAATGGAAGAATGAAATGTAAATTCTTTCTAATGACTAAATTAAAGGAAATGGAAATTCTTTCTAATGGCACATTTCATTTCGGGGGACAGAGGATCTTTTTGTCTGCTGAGGGGAACTGCTGGCGGTGGTATTCGACGACTTGGTACACGAGCTGCCGTTCCTCCTCGTTTTTTGTCAGGCCCTCGTTGAAATCTTCCGCCAGTTTCACCGCCCGTTCTGCCGCGTCGTTCACAGACTTCAACGATGGTGCACATCCTTCGAGATCTTTGGGGGTTTTTGGAACCGGCAGCTTCAGGCAATGAAAAAGGTTTTGAGTCCCTTTCGTGACCAAGGTGCTCAAATCCGACCGTCTCACGGTCAAGACACTCTTTCCCTCCAGCCGACGCAGATCTTTTGGGTTTTCGGTCTTCTTGTGCAGGTTTTGGAGCATGGCCGTCTTCTCTGCATCGGTGGTTTTGGAGGAGAACATAGCGAGTCCGGCTAAATCTTCGCTAGGTACCAGAGGTGGCCCCGGAATTTCGTCAATGCGGCGGTACCTACATCATGATCCACCGCCTTGTACCGCTCTAGGTCCTCCAACAGCTCCAGGTCATTGACGTGCGCGTCCGCCGTCAATGGAGCCTCGAACCACCTCTGGAGGTAGATGGTGACGGCAAAGACGTTTATCCTGCGTAGTGACCGGACCTCGTGAGCGGTCAGGTGGAATTGGCTTCGGAAGATGAACATCTTAAGACAGTAAATACCTTTGGCCATCCACCTGGCCCGGTGGTATGCTCCAGGACGATTGTACCGAAGATCTCGTTTACCATGACCATCGAGGAAGACCAGAGCGAGGATCAGGAACTCCCGGTAATCGTCTCTTGGGTGGCCAACTTCAAGCTGGTCTTCAATGAAGTGGACAATCTGCTCTTTTTTCAACGCCACCCATTCCGAAAGGATGTCGCTTGGGCCATCGCCGTTGAACGGAGAAGCCTGCTTCTGGTCGATGAACTCCCATTGGGATTTGAAGCGAGCGAACAGTGCAATTTCGGGGCCAGAAGACCTGAAGAACAGGTCAAAGACTGAGGTGATTACCAATTCCATCATGTGGTGTCTGCAAGCCAGGAAAAGAACGCGGCGGTCCATTTGGTCCTGGATAATCGTACAAGCGCCGCAGTGAATACCGGTATTCGCCGCTGTTGTGTCGAAGCAGAGACCGGCAATCCATGGTTGAACTTGCGGCCAATCGTCCAGCACCTTCAGAACAGCTCCAGCCATCCGCTGTCCCGTGCTGTCAGGGATTTTTGGGATCGCCAACAACTTCTCAAGATTCTTCCCGCTGACCAGCACTGGTATGCGATCCGATTTCCCTCCATCCGAATCAGGGAGGAGTTTGCCATCAAAGTGGACGACAAGCGGCGTATCAGGATTGAACTCGGTCTTGATTCCGGCTGCCAAAAGTTCTTCCTGGACTTCTGCCGTGAACGGTGAAGACTTGATTTGGACAAGGTGACTGCGAAAAATGCTCTGTATGAATTGGTCCACAATTAACCCACCCCTTATATCTCCAGTCTAACTTTAGAGTAGATCAAGTCTAGCCTAGAGGGGTCAGCCTAGAGATTCCGGAAATGGTCCAGAGCGGGCAGATAAATTGAGGTCCACAGTAGGATTCCTCACAAGAATTAGGTTAGGGCAATCTACCTTCACCTTTGTTAAGCTATGAGTTGATGCTGGGTCTTAGGCCACAATGTAGGCCTAACTTGTCTGACCCAGCTTAATTTAATGCTTATAACTTACTGGTGTAAAAACTCAATTAGTCACTTACTTTTGTTATCGGAGTGTCTCCCTTCTCCGGTTATGTTTTCGAGAGCGCACTTTTCTGGTACGTCCTCTCGCCCCGTTCTCCGTTTTCGTTCCCCCTTTGTTCTCCTCTTCGCGGGGCTTCTCGTACCAGCGTTGTCTTGGTTTATTCCTCGGTTGGTTGAGCGGTAATGTATCTCCACTACCGAGCACGCTCCTCCCACACAGTATATAAATACTAGTGTGGAGAATAACTCTGGTGAGCAACCAATTGGTTTCATCCACCCAGTTATTGACATAAAAGGAATTTAATGATTGTTAGATTAACTACCTACCTACTCAGTGAACCATTTTCGTTACCTCCCAACTACCCACTCATCAGTTTTCCATATACTGGGGGCCCCGGGAGATAAAAATTTTGGTGTCAATGTCACCAATTTTTGTCTGAGTGTAGACTAGCTAACTATTTAACTGTAAATGCCTGTTAATCTGATTAACAGTGCCTATCCTCACCTTCTCATGGAGAAGGTGTAGCATTTAATTAGAAGATAAAATATACATCCATAGATGATGAAACTGTCTATGGTCTTTACCATAAGAAAAGAAAAATGAAAGTTAGAAGATAAAATTACAATTCCCCAGCATCTATTTTTTGTTGTAAAAATAGTCGCGCTTTTAATGCTGTTTGTCGCTGAGGTCTTGTGTCTGTCAATGTTGTAGTAGGATGCGTTACCACTCCTACTGTCAAAGGAATAGTTACTGGAAGTTCAGTGTCTCCAGTTGTTACTGTCAGTGGAGAAGGTTCTCCAAAGTCCATTGTTTTGGGTCCAGACTCTAAAGGGTACAAAAGAGAAATGTCTCTTGTTGTGTCACCCGTTGAAGTCCTTAATTTGACCACTCTTGTTACCCCATCTGCCCCTGGTCTGAGTTCTGAAACTCTAGCCAGAGGCCAGTTTTGTCTTGGAGTACTGTCATGTATGAGAACAAGGTCCCCTACCTTAATTGTGTCAGACCAATCCTTCTTAGTCATTTGTTTATGTCTCTCCCTTAGACCCATCAAGTACTCATTTTTCCACTGTTTAATGAAATGAGCTTTAACTCTAGTTAAATGTTGTAACTTAGTCTGGAGCTCATCATGTCGTTGAGTCCAGTTTGGGTCTTCTGAAGAGTCTATATTGTAGTCCGGCAGGAGACTAACTTGTTCTCCCCGAATCAAATGATTTGGAGTTAATGGTTCTGGGTCATTAATGTTGTCACTCACATAAGTGAGTGGCCTATTGTTAATGATGTTCTCAATCTCAGCCAGGAGAGTGAGTAACCCAAATAAGTGTATCTGTTTTTTGCCAATTGCTTTCTTCAAGCAATTCTTTACTGTTTGTATATTCCTCTCCCAGATAGAACCATACCAAGGAGAGGCAACTGGAATATACTTCCACTTTATGTTTTGATTTTGTATATATAATTGTGTGATTTCATTGCTTAACAAGTCGTGGATGACTTGTTCACCAGCTTTGAAATATGTAGCATTGTCAGTCCAAACTGTCTTGGGTACTGAATGTCGTGCACAGAATCTCTTAAAGACAGCAACAAAAGATTCTGCTGTTAGGTCCTCCACAACATCCAAATAAACAGCTCGTGAGGCTGCACATGTAAACAGTACAATGTACATTTTTTGTTCCGTGTCACCCACCCCTACAGTCAATGCTCCTGTATAGTCAATGCCTACAGTCTCAAAGGGTCTGTTGAGAGTAACTCTCTCCTCTGGCAAAGCAGGAGGATTTGGTTTCCTATAGGGCCTAGCATGAATACGCCTACATGTGACACACTCACTCAGGACTGTTTTAACAGTGATCCTTCCCTTGGGTATCCAATAAGTTTTTCTTAATGTAGTTAGTGTCTGTGGTACCCCCATATGATATACATCATTGTGTATTTTTCTGATGATTAATGTTGTCAAATAGCTAAATCTAGGTAAAAGGATTGGATTTTTGCTTTTGTATGACAGTTTTGATTTGTCTAATCTCCCTTTACACCTTAGAAGGCCTTCCTCATCTCTGAACAAGTTTAGATCCACAACTACTGATGGTACAGGTTCTTTTGTTTGTTTCCCATTTGTTAAGAATTCTAACTCTTTATTGTACTCTTTTTGTTGGGCCTGGCCTATCCAATATTGGGTTGCAACTTCTGTATAATTATGATTGTTTTTATTTAGCTGTTTGTTAATTGTAGCTAAACAGTTGTGAGCAAACCTCAAACAGTAGGCTGTCACCCTAACAAGTTTGTTGAAATCAGAATACTTTTCATAATTAGTGATTGGTTCAACCTTTTCATTTGAAAAGATTAAATTTAATGTCAAGTTAACTTGTTCCACAGGCCATTGGTCTGTATTACAGAGCCACTTAGGTCCCATAAACCAAGTTTTGTTTGACTTCAACAACTTGTAGGATAAACCTCTGGTCAGAAAGTCTGCTGGATTCTGTTTAGTTGGAACATAGTGAAAGTTTACTTGTAGGCTTTCATTAGCGTCAGCTATTTCTTTTAGCCTATTTCTTACAAAGATATTCTTACTATTAATGCTATCATTCCGTATCCAGGCAAGACAAATCTGACTGTCAAGCCAGACGTGGATATTAGTTATGAACACATCATAGTAAGCATCCTTAAGCAATGAAATGGTTTTAATGGCTAATGTAGCAGCCAATAGTTCCAATTGAGGTATGGTTCGGGTAGGTTTGAGAGGTGCAACTTTCCCTTTTGCATAAATTAGATGACTTTCTGTAGGGCTTACAAGATACGCACAGCACCCATAAGCTTGTGTGCTTGCATCAGCAAACACATGAAGCCTCTGGGGCTTATCCCTAAACCCACAGCACCTTTGAATTTTAATGTTCTGCACTTTTGTTAAATCAGTAGCTAACTTCTTCCAAGATTTTTGATTTTCATTTGTTATTGGATCATCCCACCCAACATTTGTCCTCCAAATTTCTTGGAGGAGAATCTTTGATTTTATTGTTGAAGGCAGGAATAGACCCATAGGATCAAAAATTTTGGAAGCCTCTGATAATATTTGTCTTTTAGTATTTGCTTCCTCATCAAGTTTAAAACCTTTAGTACAGATTGAATCATGACTGTTAGAAGTTGCATCCAAATACCAGTTCATACCTAAAGTTTTAACTCTGTCTGATGGCTCAGTAAGACCATTATTATCTTTTAAAATCTTTTTGTTTAAATCCTCATTATTTGAAATCCACTCTCTAAGTTCAAAGTTACCTTGTTGCATAATGTTTTGAGAGTGTTCATAGACTTCAGATAATTCAGATTTTGTTGTCGTGAGCCTATTAGATTGTCTACGTAAAAATGTTCCTTAAGGAAGTTCAATGTTAGAGAGTTATTAAACTGGTTTAAATGATGTTTAATTGTCAATGCTAATAGGCTAGGTGAGCAATTGGCTCCAAACAACACAACATTAAATCTATAGGTTATGAACCCTTTATTCAAATCAAATGGATCCTTGAACCATAAGAACCTAAGTTGGTTCTTATCATATTCATTTTTAAGATTTATTCTCAAAAATGCCTTCGAAATGTCACTTTGTACAGCATATTTGTCTAACCTGAACCTCAGTAAGATCTTCACAAGGTCAGAAATGAGATTAGGACCCTCAATCAAGCAATCATTCAAGCTGTGTTTATCACTGTCTTTGAGGCTACAATTATATACTACTCTAAGTTTTGTTGTTGGGGCATCTTGTCGATAAACCCCCCTGTGGGTTAAATAATGACAACCATCTTTTTTAAAAGGGTATCTGTTACTTCTTCAATGAAGCCTTTCTGTAGCTGTTCTTTGAAGACATTATTATATATTTTTACATTATTTTCTTGTTTGAGTTTTTTCATTACTTTATATAAATGTCCTTTAGCTACTTTGAGATTATCTCTTAAAGTTGGACAATTTATTTTCCAAGGTAACTCAATAAAATAACTATTGTCTTTACACTGAATGGTGTCTTCAAATCTTTCTACCATTAACTGATCTTCTGAAGTTTGATGTGTGTCATGTATACCCACAGATTCTAGTAACCATAAAGTTTGAATTGCCTCATCCAAAGTTTCATTTGATAATGATGAATTAATGTTCTCAGTTGCGATAATATTATTCAAAGTGTTGCTATTCTTACAGGTGTTATGTAGGACTGAGTTGAGGCACATAGTATTTGTTGGTCATGCACTGTTTTGGTTTAGGTCTAGGTTGTAGTCTGATAGGTCACCCAAAGGGGCTATCCCTGATGGAGTCTGAATAGCTATACCATTACCTATCTCTACTATGCCCTTATGAATAAGATTAATATAATCTGCCCCTATTAGCATTTCAATGTTAGCTATTGTGTTGTTAGTGATATGTCTATCAGCTATTTTGTAGTGTTTTTTCAAATGATTTATGGTTTGTTCTAGTTTGGGTATAACCAGTTTGTTTTGTCCTACTTTAGAAATAATAAACTGCTTCAATTTTCTTGAATTTACTTTCTAAATGTAGTTCCAGGTCAATTGTCTTATAGCTATTTTGTCCGAGTTATCCTTAACAAAGGACGCAATATTGAGGTTTTGTTCATTCAGGTTTGGTGTCAAACCCAATTTATTAACTACATTTTTTGAAACAAATGTTTGTTGAGAACAACAGTCTATAAGACATCTCACTGGAGTGGTACTACCCTCACTATTCACTAAGTCCAAAGTAATAGTTGGTAAAAGAATCTCAGTGTTTCTTGTTACATTGTTTGAACAAGCAGAATGTCCCATGAAAGTGGCATTTTCTTGATTACCTTTGTTTGGGGGAGGTATCTTTTGAGTTTGAGTACTAATTATTTGGACACTTTGGTGAATCACACATTGATGAGACATGTCGTAAACTTTTACAAAACTTACACTTGAATCTTAACCTAGATTTACAGTCTTTCTTATA
The DNA here is from genome assembly GCA_023014485.1 of Bathynomus jamesi. Lineage (NCBI taxonomy): Eukaryota > Metazoa > Arthropoda > Malacostraca > Isopoda > Cirolanidae > Bathynomus > Bathynomus jamesi. The sequence goes on from JAJOZX010000183.1 coordinate 1,143,455, forward strand.
ATGTCCCTGGCCAGTACACTTTTTACACAGGTTCAACTGTTCACATCTTTTAGCCCTTTGGTTAAAATCTGAATATTTGTCACACCCAGTACTACTGTGTTCATTACTTGCACAAAATTTGCAATATGGTGTGTAAGTTGAGGCAGCAGTTACATTAAAGTTCTGTAATGTAGGTGTTCGTGTTTTGTAGTTGGTCACATTTGATTCTACAGTATCAAGTTTTGTCTGTTTGGCTGTAGCTAGTTGGTCTCTGGGAACAGTCTTTGGTTTATCCATAGTCTGGGTCTTATGTGTTGGAAAATCTCTCAAGTTGTAATTAGTTAGGATATTGGGGAATTGTTGTCTTATTTGTGTTAAATTAGGATAATTTTCTCCCGTCTTTAGAATTAAATTATCTTTAACCCTCGAAGGAAGGCACCTAAGTACTATGCTTTGTATAAGCCAAGATGAAGTTTTAATATCTATCTCATTGCTAACAGTTGTCCTATAATAGCTTCTAATTTTGTATAAAAATTTTCCATATCACTATGGTTATCTTTTATGGGTGCAAATTCAAAAATTTGTTGAGATATTCATATATATCACATCTTTATTAACGTAATTACGTTTTAAAAGATCAATAGCTACTTCATATGAATCCCCTACGGCTGGTAAATAGGCTATCAGGTTATGGGCTGGGCCTTTAAGAGAACTAGTTAAGTAACTAAACTTTTCAACAGTTGAAATATAAGGTTTATTACCTATTAAATTCTCAAATTTGTCAATGAAAGATGGGAATTGTACCGTGTCCCCTTCAAATGTTGGTATTTGCAAAATGGGTAACTGAGCCCTCAATTCTTGTGACTCAGGATTTTGCATGCCACTTAAATTTTGTTGAAGGTTAGCCCTACTTTGATTAAAATCAGAATTAGGTTTTTTTGGTGTTAAGTCAGTCAACCTAGACCGTAGTTCCCTTATTTGCTGTTCAATTGAGCTTACCTGATCATCATCATCAGCGTAAAGGTCTATCAATTGTTCTTCAGCCATTTCGGATTCAACTAACTCTGAATACTCTCATTAATGGCTATTATTTCCTCCTTTTTAATTTCTAATTTAATAATTACACTCTCTATATTTTCTTACCTGGTTGTGTAATATTGTTAAAAGTGTTCACAGCCTTTGTAACAGCTCCCAACTTTGCCCCCTTTTCTTTTTTAACTTTTTCAATTCTGCACTGTCCATGTCTAAGTCAAAATTGTTTAACTGGGGATCGTAATGAAATAGAGGACAAGAAGAAATTACCAGAGAAGAGAGAGCACAGACAAAACAGTCAAGTTTAAATTTGGTTTAATCCCCCCCAAGTACTTATGTGTCAGTCAGGTCTAAGCTTATTAGAGAATGAGACTCCTTTTGTAAATGTTTCCTAGTTAGGCCCTAGGTTGTAGACCTAATTAGGCTTGCTCAGGTTAGGCTTAGGCTAGACCATTTAGCCTAATTCTGCAATTTGTTAAGTAAGCTTAAGTTTGTAAATTCCCCACACACGGACCACCAATGCGAAAAATGCTCTGTATGAATTGGTCCACAATTAACCCACCCCTATATCTCCAGTCTAACTTAGAGTAGATCAAGTCTAGCCTAGAGGGTCAGCCTAGAGATTCCGGAAATGGTCCAGAGCGGGCAGATAAATTGAGGTCCACAGTAGGATTCCTCACAAGAATTAGGTTAGGGCAATCTACCTTCACCTTTGTTAAGCTATGAGTTGATGCTGGGTCTTAGGCCACAATGTAGGCCTAACTTGTCTGACCCAGCTTAATTTAATGCTTATAACTTACTGGTGTAAAAACTCAATTAGTCACTTACTTTGTTATCGGAGTGTCTCCCTTCTCCGGTTATGTTTTCGAGAGCGCACTTTTCTGGTACGTCCTCTCGCCCCGTTCTCCGTTTTCGTTCCCCCTTTGTTCTCCTCTTCGCGGGCTTCTCGTACCAGCGTTGTCTTGGTTTATTCCTCGGTTGGTTGAGCGGTAATGTATCTCCACTACCGAGCACGCTCCTCCCACACAGTATATAAATACTAGTGTGGAGAATAACTCTGGTGAGCAACCAATTGGTTTCATCCACCCAGTTATTGACATAAAAGGAATTTAATGATTGTTAGATTAACTACCTACCTACTCAGTGAACCATTTTCGTTACCTCCCAACTACCCACTCATCAGTTTTCCATAGTGACCGAGGATAACTCAACTCCCGCGGCAGCGAGTGCTGGAGCCACAATGTGCATCGCTTGGCGTACTGAGGTTCCAGTTCGATCCAGGGCTGCAGCAAAATTGGGATATTGGATGATCCTCCTTGCCGACACTTGGTCGTCCTTGGGAGCGGATCGAGGAGCCGAAGGAACCAGGAGAGGAATATTGGACACGTCATTGGATGCTTCGGCATGGACTCGAAGAAGAAGAAGACCCACTTTCAACCGTTCCTTTTGCTTGCAGTGAGTCCATCTCTTCGCAGCTTTTCTCTTCCTCTTCTCTTCAGCTGCTCGGCGTTTCCCCGCTCCGCTGCCTGCGAGCAAAACCAGGTCCTCTCCTCCGATGTACATCTTCCGCACGGTTCGCTGGTCATTCAGAAAGTCTCGATCTTCGGGGACTTGATGAGTTTCATGGCGTGGCATGAGCTGTTTCGAACAGTGTATTCAGGTTGGCTTGGAATCCCTTTTCCCGCTCCAGTTGCTTCTCTCCCCAACGGTTTCGGTTTCTGACAACCTTCTCTTAGTCCGTGGAGAGGGCCTGATCCTCTCGACGCACTTGGGCTTGTGGGACGTCGGAATAGATGCCCGAGCCCACACCGCCATAACCTCATCAGCTACCAACATTGGCAGCTTCCGCCGTGGACGTTTTTTCTTCCGAGTGAAGAACAACAGACGTCGAAGAACATCTCCCACTGTCGGAGTTGACACAGCGTTTCCAGGTGTTCATTTCGCAACACCCCCACCAACCACACAGTCCCTGCTTTCTTGATCCATAACCTGAAAAGAAATATGCTACAATTAGTATAAGGTAGAGAGTAGCCGTTCAGCAATAGTAACACATGGTTGAGGGGACCCTTAAAATTAAAGAACACGAATGAAATCATCTTGCCGGCATGTTTTCACGATTGGAAGAAATTAGTGGGGGTGCATGACAAACTTCAGGAACAAAAAAATTGGGACACTCTAATATATATATTATATATATATAATGAACAGGAACACCAGAGAAAATACAAACATCCTTCAAGGTTTAATAGTACCAACGTTTCGGAATGCACTAATTCCATCTTCAGGGCTAAAACAATAAAATTCCAAATCACATACAAAATTACAAAATACAAATTGCTTAATAACAATTTAAAATAAACTTAAAAAAAAAAAAAAAATTATAAAAAGTAGCTAAGAAAATGTAAAACATTAAAACTAAAAGGTAAATAAATGTGAAGTTAAAAAGTTAAAATTATAAAAAGTAAAAGCATTAAAACTGAAATGTAAATAAAATAAACTAGTACCTTAACCAAAACATAGCAGATCTATCGATGATTCGTCAGAATTTAGGTCTGGTTTTAGTTTATAAATAAACAGAGACTCCATAATTTTAAGCTTAAGGTCAGAGCTTCCAGCAGCAAGTACGGTGAAATTAGACTGTGAAATTGGGTGGTTATTGTTGTGCGAGTGATTACGTATGAGAGAATTAGGTGGTTTGCCAAGGGGTAAATTTGTACGGACCGATTTACCGAGATGTTCGTAAATACGAGATTTTAAATGTCTTTTAGTTTTACCTATATATGACCCCATACAGTGGTCACACTTGTATTGAAAACTATAGATGACTTAAGAAGTGTAGGTATAACATCCTTGTATTTAAATAAATGATAAATCGATTTAGACGGGGTGAATATAATTTTTATACACAGTTGTGGGTAGAATTCCTTGAGCAATTTTAAAAGTTTATTTCTAATGTTAAAACTTGAGGTTCCCATATAGGGCAAAGTGAAATACAGGATATCTTTGGGGACTGTAATTAAGTTTTTTGCCCTTGGCAAACCACCTAATTCTCTCATACGTAATCACTCGCACAACAATAACCACCCAATTTCACAGTCTAATTTCACCGTACTTGCTGCTGGAAGCTCTGACCTTAAGCTTAAAATTATGGAGTCTCTGTTTATTTATAAACTAAAACCAGACCTAAATTCTGACGAATCATCGATAGATCTGCTATGTTTTGGTTAAGGTACTAGTTTATTTTATTTACATTTCAGTTTTAATGCTTTTACTTTTTATAATTTTAACTTTTTAACTTCACATTTATTTACCTTTTAGTTTTAATGTTTTACATTTTCTTAGCTACTTTTTATAATTTTTTTTTTTAAGTTTATTTTAAATTGTTATTAAGCAATTTGTATTTTGTAATTTTGTATGTGATTTGGAATTTTATTGTTTTAGCCCTGAAGATGGAATTAGTGCATTCCGAAACGTTGGTACTATTAAACCTTGAAGGATGTTTGTATTTTCTCTGGTGTTCCTGTTCATTATTAAACTGCGTTTTCCACGCCACCAATCAATAGCCGATATATATATATATATACACCTTAACTCAATATATACAAGCAATGATACATCAATCAGCTTAGTCATCATATTGCCTTGGGACAACAATGGTTCTTCCTCTTCTAGATTTTCTAACAAAACTAAACAAAAATCTGTGAAGTAGATATAAAATTCCTGATAGTTTAAAAGTACTGACCACCTAATTTTTTGTTTGTTTTCAAATTAATGCAATTCGCCACATCACTGTTTCAGTTATATCCATTTTTATTTTGTAATCTGTTGTATCAATGGAACATTCAAATTTTGGTATGATTCACTCTCTTTGTCAATATTTTATCATTTCTTTGAGTTTCAGTTCGTATATTTGAATTAAATATAGACCTATAAATTTAATATAATTTATTCTTCCGTTGGTTTGTTTTCCCTATTAATACGAGTATATACGAAAAGAATTCGACTCCTACATGAAAATGTTTTAATTTTCATAGACTATAACGTCAGATGTTTTGTACCTTAGCAACCAATTATATCAAGGTTATAGTAGCGGATTTCCGGTGAGGGACGCCCCTCCTTTTGGCTCTAGGTACCTATTTTGGCTCCCCTATCAGCCTGAATAATACATGCCCAATCCGATGTAAAACGATGTGTTTTCTGGTTTAGCGTTGGTATTGTAAAGGTATAAGGAGCTTTGGATCCAACGGCGCTCCTAAAGTGGTCCGCACCCCTTTTGAAAATGCCTTATCTAAATCCATGTTGGGAATTTGAAATAAGATTAAAAATGTTCAAATGATCTTGAATATTATTCTTCATGATTCTAGTATCTTTCCTACCAATGATGTTAAACTGACAGGCCCTACCTCCTTTTTACTACCCTTTTTTAAATGGGTACAATGAAAAAAACTACGAAGTCCACTCAATATATTTTGCCCCACCTTTTTTTTTCTTTCCATGTTTTCTTGAAGTTCCAGAAATTTTGTACACAAGTAGTTACATACCTTTTTCACAAGTTTTTATTTTTCCACATAGTCTCCATCCTTTTCTACAGTTTTCCTTCACCTCGAAACAAGGGCCTTTATTCCTTGCTAGTAAAAGTCCGCTGGGTTCCGCTGGAGCCACCTCTTAACCTCCTCAACAACCTCATCGTCACTCTGAAACTTTCTTCCACGAATAGCATCCTTCATTGGCTCAAACAAATGGAAGTCTGAAGGTGTCAGATCCGAGCTGTATGGAGGGTGGGGTAACCCAGTCAAGCGCATTTTTGTGATGGCCTCTCTTGTTTGCAAACTGTTGTGTGGTCTTGTGTTATCGTGCAAAAGAAGGACGTCTTCCAGTTTTCTCTTCTGTCGAACTCGCTTTATATATCTCTGGAATCTCTGTAGGGGAGAAATATATTTCTCTGAGTTGATTGTTCGTCCTTTCTTCATAATGTTCAGCAGAATCACCCCTTTCATGTCTCAGAAGATGGTGGCCATAACCTTTCCTGCAGAGCGAGCCATTTTGAACTTTTTCTTGCGTGGGGAGTCTGCGTGATGCCACTCCATGGATTGGCGTTTTGTTTCAGATTCAAAGTGGTGTACCCAAGTCTCATCCCCAGTCACAGTTCATGAAAGGAAGTCATCCCCTTCTGTCTCGTATCGAACCAACGACTTAGAAGCAATTTCTTTTCTTTGGGCTTCGTGATCTTCAGTCAGTTGCGAGGAACAAACCGTGAGCACACTTTTGAGTATCCCAGTTGCTGAATTATCGTATTCACATTTCCTTCACTAATTCCTAGCTCCAATGATAGCTCCTTGTATGTGACGCGCCGATTTGATCGAATGATGCTGTTAGTACGTTGGACAGTGTGAGATGTTACAGTCGATGCTGGGCGACCGCTGCGTGGCTCATCATCGAGGCTGGCTCTCCCTCTCTCCGATGATCTCACATGTTTAGACCAGCGTCCAACTGTGCTTCGATCAACAACAGCATCTCCGTAAACGTTTTATAGACGTTTGTGAATATTTCCAACTGTTTCCTTCTCTGCGGTTAAGAACTCGATAACAGCTCTCTGTTTAAGACGCACATCACTGTCAGACGCCATTTTCGAAATTGCGTTAACTATCGATTTTATACAAGGGCGTTTAAAAGCGGTTTTATACAAGGAGGGGAGGTTCAAACTGCAAAAATCCGGTTATGTGAAGCGCAGAAAGTTCAAACTTATGGCCCAAAAGACATTTCAATCCTATGGCCTATTATTTAGCTAAGAAAAAAGGATGGGGGCAAACTATTGAGTGCCCCTAGTATATAGGGTTATGCAGGGGCGTAGCCAGGAATGTCCCAAGTGAGGGGCGAACTTGAGCTACGTTCGTCAGGTTCCGTAGTGAATCGGGAGAGCCCATACAGTTAGGGGGTCTGGGGGAGAGCTGGAAGCTCCCCCAGCGGGATCTAGGGTGGAGCCCCGTAAGCCAGCGCATTTTAAGCTTATTTTGTGTAAAAACTGTCTGAAAATATCAGTGCAACTGCCATTTTTGAACAGCCACTATACAGCCATCCACATGAAATATGTACCCTTTCCAACAAAAGTTTGGCATAGAACAGTCACATTGGTTCAATTTAAGCTATATTATGATGTAACTACTTGTATTTTCTGACATTTGAAATCAGGTATTGATCCTCCAGTTTTCATATTTAACAAAGAAAATAACTATTTTATTCAGACATTTATTTATTTCATGCATACAATTATTTAGTGTATACACGTTTAATAGTATAATATATCTCTGAATAACGAAATCATTAGAAGAGATCCAAATGAAACTCTCACATATACGGCAAGTCAAACGGATTCAGAAACAGCTAGATCAGTTGAGACAGAAGAAACGCACATCTGTTTAACATATATAAAATTTTAAACAGGATAATTGTATGGAAAAATAATTTAGGGGCTACTTGACAAAAAAATATGTACTTTATCAAATACACAATTACTTTACTAAATCAAAATCGAATACTTGCCTAACATCATCCTTCCTGGTATTTCTTTACTATTACACCAGTCTCCGGTAGAAAGTTTTAAAAGCTGGTTTTCAATGTTTTTCAATGTGCTGAATTAACAAATGATACTCATTTCCGTCGCAAATGATTTGTTAAAGAGTTATTGAAGCTTAAACTTTCTAACGGGAAAAGGGTAAAATAATGGCGCTTCCACTGATTTTAATTTGAATCAGTTAGTTTTAGGTTAGGTTAGGTTAGGTTTGCTTAGGTTGTTTTAGGTTCGGCCAATTTTGAAGGTGAAATTTGTTTTTCAGCACATTGAAAAACATTGAAAACCAGCTTTCAAAACTTTTTACCGGAGACCGGTGTAATAGTAAATATTTACCAAGTTTTCTTCATTAAAAATACCAACAATATCCTGAGCATTTTCAAATATCGTATTACCATGTTCTATTTGTTCGATCCTATTATGCTTTTTATTATTGTATTTGTAAAGAATTTCTTTAGATCTTTATTGCTATTTCTAGTTAGATTTATTTCACCATGCCTTTCCTAATCAAACTATTTAACCTATTTCTTAATTGCCTATAATTATCGAAGTCCACATGGCTATTACTGCTTTTAAATTCCCTGAATTACCTTTTTTTTTAATGATTTTCAAGTTTCCTCTGTGGTGAATCTTTAAATAGTGATTATGCTATTATCAATGACCCTTTCTAACTATAAATACAGCGCTCAAGATTGAAAGGAAGCATATCGTTCCTAAACCAGCTCTCACTTAATCAATATTTTGTCAACGCGATTATCTTAAAAAAAAAAAAAAAGCAAAAAAAAAAGGTGAGGAAGTTCAGATTTGGGCCTAATTTAGGGTCGTAAAAATTTCACCAAGTACTAAATTTTGGACTCGTTATTAATAAAAGCAGGTGATAATGGAGGTTGATGAGGATGATATAGGGGCTGGATTACTAAGGCAATTTAATTGTTTAAATACAAATGATAAAGAAGCCCTAATTCATCAACTGCAGAATCTAGTTGGAGCCCATTTAAATGAACAAACAGCAAGATTTTATTTGGATATGACGGACTGGTAAGTCCTTATCCTAGTATATAGGATAAGTATTGTTTAAATTAGTAAAATTGTAATAAGCCATCTTCATTGACAGTCTGCACTCGTTTTTGTTATAGGATTCCTTTCCACCAAAAGACTAGTCTCCTGGGGGTACCTATTGGCTTAAATTATGAAAATGATAAAAAATTAGTTGCACATTAAACAGTAAAGTATATTTACTTCAAGAAACTTTGTACGGGTTGGTGAAGTAACATTATATTACATTTCTTTGGAAAATATGAAGCCACTGGGGCCTATCGAGGTTATCTAAGTCATGAGCTAATAATAATAGAATCCTGCAAAATATCAATCTCGAGTCAGCAACTAATGTACAACTATTTGCTATCAAAGTAGCCTTCAAACTTAAGCTAAGAATATACAGTACAGTATTTACAATTGACAAACTATCTCATTAATGAAAGAGTCCAAATTTTTCTTAAAATTAACAAATGAGCTGCTGTTTACCACATAACATGGCAAGTCATTCAAAAAATGAAGGTCCTAATCTTTGTCAAATTCAGAAATTTGACAAATTTACCAGGTTGGGTGCATCACTTTTGAAGCTAAAATATTCATTTTGGTTAAATTAATTATAGTTTAGTACCCAACTGGTGATCCCCCCCCCCCCCCCCAAAAAAAATGGAGTCTGTTTGTTGCAAATAAAAATTTTGCACCTAGCAGCATTGTTGTGTTAGTTTTTAGGTTCAGTGGTGTTGAAATTGCCAAACTCTACAAACTATAAAAGGTAAGGTTTTAATACTGATAGGCAGACATGGGGTCTATTACTAGGTTTCTATTACTATTACTTTTGATTTCTTCTATTACTATTACTTTATTTTTCATCTATTACTATTACTTTTGTATATGGGGTACCTACTTCACAGATTTGAAAAGGATCTTCATTTATTTAAATGTAATTAGAAGTAGTGTGTTAACAAATATTTGTTTTAACCAAATCATAATTTCAGAGACTGTAGTCTATAGGTCTTGATAAATTTTACTTTATTGAAGGAAAAATTTGCCATAATATTAGTTCATATACATGTTTATTTTAGTTTAGAGTAGATTTAGTTCATTTTCTCAGTTCTTTGTTCATACAATATGTCCATTGCCACTGTAATAGAAAAGTAATAGACTATAGGTAAACCTCGTTTTACGCTGCTTTAAATTACGTGAGTCTCTTTTCATTAAAGATCATAATAATCAGACTAGAGGTCATAGTATGAAATTATTTAAGCCAAGATGTAGAACAAATTTAAGAAAACATAGTTTTACAAATAGAGTAATTAAGTTTCGGAACAGTCTGACAGAAGAAGTGGTGACTTCAGATACACTTGATTCTTTCAAAAGAAGGTTGGATAGTTTGATGTCTGCAAGGGACATCTGGTGATGGTGTTTAAGCCTATTTTTATTGCATGAATGGTACTAGTTTATTTCATATATATTATGTGCATTTGGGTGATAGATCCCACAGCTCAACACAGGTGGTGTTATAGGATGATTGTAGGATGATTGTACCTCACAGTACCATAGTACTGTGAGGTATTGAAAAACTCATGATCTTCATTTGCCCCATAAACACCTTTAAATGGGAGACCCAAAATGGGTGCACACACATTTCTACATTACTGTACAGTCTTTACAGCCACACCTACACTTTTCCTCCTAAGTATATATATTGTAATATATATGGATGTAAATTGTGACTTGGTCCGCAATTGATATGGACCATGACTTATTTTTGTTTGGCACGGTACTGGTATTGATGGGTACCATAATGAAATTGACTGGATTCTTTGGATCTGATATATTTGCATGTCAGTTATAAATAGATATAGTGTGTAACATATTTGTGGATAGTAGCCTATTATGACTTTGATCCTCTAGATCCAGAGATTCTATCTTTAGTTTTAAATTGATACTTAATTAGTTTTGTAAAAATTGGTTATTACCAATGTACAGGCAGTTTTTACATAGTGGAACCACCTTGATGGGCCAAAGTGGCCCCTAGTGTGCCCACTATAAAAATTTCTTATGTTCTTACGTCGCTTCACTTTTACACCGCTTAAAGTAAAAGCTTAAATGTAAAATTAAAAATGGTAAAAAGCCATAAACTACTCAAAATATGATGATTTAACTGTGCGGGACTACTGGAAGTCATATGACATTTTAAAAGACATTTCCAACATAGCTGCAGCTTGGAATGAAGTTTCAAAATCATGTCTAAATGGTGCCTGGCATAAGCTGTGGCCTGATTGCATTGCTGATTTTGGTGGATTTGACAGTGTTGAAACTGTGATAAAAGACATCACTAAGATAGCGAATGAAGTAGGTCTAGATGATGGGGATGATGATGATGCTGATGAACTGCTCAATTCTGCAGTTCCTCAGCAAAAAAAAAAAAAGAGGATCTCCCTCCGGGATCTTCTTCCTCTCAATAAATCATCTCCATCTCGCCATTGTCAAACAAGATCAAGTAATTGTTTTTAATTGCTTTAATTACTAAAGTAAGTAGTAATTTATCTTTAATTCAATTATTTTATTAATATTAAGCATTCTTTTACTAGTTTTAAGCATATAACCCATTAATAATTTTCATTTTATGGAAAATATGGGGTCACTTTTGGAGAATCCTGGAACCTATCCTATTTATTTAGATAGAAGCCCATTATTTTTTAGCTTCAATTTACGCTGCTTCACTTTTTGATGGCAATCTGCTGGAACCTAACCCCGACGTAAATCGAGGCATACCTGTATTATCTATTACTTTGCCTTCTATTGAAGTATTACTATTACTATTATAGCCAAAAAATTATGATCTATTCCTATTACTTGAAAAATCCTGTAATAGTCTATTACTATTACCTCATATCTGCTGATAGGTCATATTAGGTTAGGTTAGGTAAACTTTAAATAGTTGTCACTTTATTTATTTGTGATATGAATTCCATATTTGGAAAGAGGAGACAAAACCACTAGAAACAACAAAAAAGAAAAATAGGGTCACCAGTTGAGTATTAAACTGCAATTTTACCTTAATATCAAATGTGGTAGAGTAAGTAATAGTAACTTACTAGTTGAAGTATATGTGCCACCATTTCTATTTTCTATATGATTTGGAGTTAAAAAGTCTCATTTGATGCTCCAAATTTTGGCAAAATTCTCAATTTCCAAGTTTTGAAAGTTTTGCACATATTTCAGTCTCATGGTAATAAAGCACTTTTAAGAAAAATTTTTGTATTAATTTCAGTCAAAACTTGTTTTAAACTTTTCTCTCGCTTGAGTAATTTCAGTTAAAACTCTCACCCAATGCATTGAGTGTGCATGACTCCAGATTCCTGGGATCTTGGGAGCATTGCTCCAGTAAATTTGACCATGAGAAAAAGTAAATTTGGGTTTGGGTTTTGTTCATCCGCTAGACATTATGCAATTTTTTTGCGTATACGTTCTTGTACAAACCAATTTTTTTAAATTACAAATTTAGTTATTTTAAGTTTAGTTGGTAATTCCATATTTAACAATTATTTTTATTTTTTGTTAAGCTTCAATGTTTTGATAATTAAAATTTTATTAAAACGTATATTTTTTTAATATAAAATTATCAGGATTGGACTATGTTCCATTGATCTCGGCCAGGTTTGATAAATTGGCCAGATAATTACTTGTGCGGTTTTAAGTAATCCACCATGACTCTAGAATTGAAAAGTTTAGTTAAGTTTAAACTTACTTTTACTTACTTTAACTTACCTACTTTTACTTACTCTTCCTTACTTTTACTAAGTTTAAAGCACTTACTTTTACTTACTTTCATTGTACTATATTTACTTACTTTTACTCACTTTTATCATACTATATTTACTAACTTTTACTTATTTTGTATTTTTTCAGGTAGTCAATAATCAATAATGGATCCTAATATTGATGAAGCTGGAGAGAAAAGTGAGGGTGTTAAAAGGGGTTACTTTTGTGGTCAATGCAAGAACAAATATTCAAAGAAGCAAAACTGGGAGGAACATTTTAATTCCAAAAAAAATATTTGTTACAATACAAGAGGTCCCAGAGTTTGGGCCCACAGCTTAGATATTGCAGTAAAGAAATACCAGGATGAAGTGCAGCAAAGAGATACGGCAAAGCAGTCATTTAGTTTGTTCACAAAATGTGCTAGTGCTAGACCTCAGAAAAATGAACCAACTTCATCAACTGCTAATCTAGATAATGAAACTTTTTCACTAGATGTTTCACAGACTGAAGAAAGTGCTTCTCCTCCACCTAAGAAACAAAAGGTAAGTGAGGAATCTGCTCATCAGACTAACAAAACTGCTTTAGAGGAATTTGAAAATTCCCAAATCCAGAAGACATTGAATGCAATTTTGCGCCTAACAAAAGAAACTCACCAAGCTGTTGTGGTTAATAAAGAGAAGAGTCAAAATATGCCTTCAAGTTCAAGTGTTGCATCCAAATCTAATAAAGCAAAAAGCAACAAATTTGACATTTCCATAGCCCATTTAAGCAAGTGTAAATCAATACAAGAAATCCTGAACAATGATTTGATAAAATCTACATTCAAATTGGTGGAAAAGAAGGATCTAGGGCATGCTGATGATTCATTTTCAGTACCAAGTGATATAATGGAAAACATTGCAAATAGTGACACTAATATGCCTGATGTAGATATAGCTGTTGAGGATGAAGATGATGATAATCAAGAAGATATTGATGATGCTTCTGATGATAAAATGTTTACATTATATTGCATAGCTTGCACAGACCCCAAAGCATGTGCTTCAGACAAACATTCTAACATAAAAGGTTACTTCAATGTTAAAGATTTAACCTATGTATGCAAACAAGGAGAAAATCAAGAGAGATGGTTTAGAAATCTGAAAACCCACCTGAAGAGACATTTAATTAAACTTCAGCATCATCAAAGAGCTGCTGTTTATGAAGTGATGAAAACATCTTCTTGGAACACTACTAAACGCATAGAAGACTTATGTGGCAACATCTTATACTACATAATGAAAACAAACACTGCATGGGCTCTATATCCAGTACTTCTAGCTGTATTACATAGGTCAGGTTGTGAGGTTGGAAATTTGAATCATAGCACACATGCGTGCGAGACAATTTGCGAGCTATTAGATAATCAACTTAAAGAACAAACTGTAAAGTGGTTCTTAGAACAAACTTCAGTAACAATAACAGCTGACATTGGAACAATTTTGGGATTAAGCATGCTAGTTGTATTAGTTATGAGTGAAGAAGATAAGACTGTAAAACTTGCTGGGATAAATTTAGTACACAGCAAATCAGGAGTTTATTTGGCCAATGAAATTTTTGATGTGTTGAAGTCTCCTAATCACTTGAAACTATCTGAAGAAGCAATTAAATCCAAGGTATCTGGAATGGTTGGAGATGGGGCTTTTTGTAAGGACAACGAGCCATTTAAAAACAAAATGAAAAAGTTGTTTGGAGAAAATTTCAAATTTTAATGGGACTTAATGCATCTTGTGAACAGAGCCCACGTTGATGCATTGAAGAAAATTTGTAAACTAAGTGAGCTTTTAGACTTTATTCAGAATCACTTCAAATCTGAGATCAGGCCTTGACTATACCAATATGGTTCTTGACAATATCATTGGTTTTAAGAGACCAAAACTCAAATCTGATACTCGCATGGTTAATTACGAATTTGATCAATTTGACAGATTTGTGGAAAATTGTTTTTTTTTTTATCATCCACAAGAGAAAGAAATTAGTGCCAAGTTCTATGTATTGATTTCCTATGTAACAAAGATTATGTTGCAAGTAGCTCAAAAAACCACAGTTAGTGCAGAATTTGTAGAAAATATATTTTATAAAGAAGGAGGGAAAACTGTTATGTTAAGAGTGATGGAAACAATTTCCAAATTAGCTAATGGAGGAAATGCAAATGATATAGTTTTTGAATTTAAGCACGATACCACAGGGCAGCAAAAGGAACTAACAGCTGAGGATTACATCCTAAATGAAGTTTACAAATACATCAAGAAACGTTCTGATTACTACCAGGTTGCTGAAGTTGCTAGACCATCCAGAACCAGATCTGAAAGTAGTTTTACAAAAGACTCAGTGATAAATTGGCTGACAGAATATATAGAACAGCTGTGGAAAGGAATCACAGAGAGATTAAAGCATTTTGATAAAGATGGATCACTGCCTGGAGTGAAGCACCAGCTGAAGGGACATTCTCCATTCTTGGTTACATTGTTGAACACAAAGGATCCATTAAGCCATCTCATTTGACTAAGCTGTGCAGAATTGTGAAGGAGGGTACAGCTCCAGGCACTAGATCTGCTGTAATGATCACACACAAAGCCATTGATCAGTGGCCAAGCATACATGGCGGTAAATTCACAACAAATGCCTACATGCAAGGTCTAACATCGTCCACTGTTGCTGCTGCAATGAATAAATAAACTTAAGGTGAGTTATAAACTGTACATTATTGTATTATTATGTTTAACTAAAACAATTTGTAATTGGTATGTCGTCAATTCAAGAGTTTACTATCATTAACCTATCTAGTGGTGTAAGGGGAAAAAAAGTAAATTCAGAGCTGTGCTCCAGTAAATTTTTTCAAATCTGGAGTCGTGTGAGTATATTATGGGAAAAAGACTTACGCAATCCATCAGAAAAATGAAGCAGATTCTGAAGTCCAGTTTGGAGTTGCTTCATTGATATTTTAGTCAATTCACTCTGCATATCACTTCTGCCAAACTTTACTGGATTCTTGGGTAAAATCCTATTTTAATACGGTAAATTAAAGATGGCTGGAAGACCACATGCATGTTCAACAATTTTTGATCCACATTGAATATTACTACACTATGTTAGGTTAATTGAATGCCTGATTATGTCAACTGTATGCCCTTGATGATTGGTTAGGTTAAGTCATGATATTTTTGTTAGTTTAAACAAAAATATCATGACTTAATATCCGATCATCAAGGGCGTACAGTTGACCTAACTGGGCAGTCAATAAATTAAACTCCAAACCTAGACTAATATGGTAAATTCAAAAATGATTAAAAAAATGTTTATTTTCATTAATTAAACTGGATATACTATTTTGATAGTACCATATTATGTATGGTATACGTATACTTTCTTGTTATCCTGGACCCCCGACTTTTGGCCAGTTGCCAGACTTCAATTTTGACAGAATATTTTCATTAAAACTAACGAAAATATCACAACTTAACCTAACCTTACCAATTAATTAGGTGAATTGAATGCCCAGTTAGGTAAACTGTACACTTTTGGTAATTGGTTAAGTCGTGATATTTTCATTAGTTTTAATGAAAATATTGTGTGTCAAAATTGAAGTCTGGCAACTGGCAAAAAGTCTGGGGTTTGGGATAACAGGAAAGTACCCATGGGGTAATATTATTAAACATCATCATTTTTAGAATTTAATTTACCATATTAAAATAGGATTTTACCAAATCTTTTGCAGAACTAGTTTTAACCTCTTTTGGACCACTGGGTCAAATTTGTACCATTTCCAATACACGCATTCATAACTTAACCCTTCAAGAACTTCAGACATTAAGGGGTTAAACTATATTTTAGATTAGTAGCAGTTGTAAATTATCATGCTTTGTGTAGTAGATATTGTCAATAGTTGTGGAATTATGAAAAAACACCAGTTTTAAGGTGTTTTGGATAGACAAGTACCACTGCACAAAGCACGAAAAAGTAGCAGAAAAAATCCTAAGAATTATCATCAAATAATGCAGAAAACAACAATAATTATCACCAATTAAAGCAACCTAACCTTAACCAAACCTAACCATGTTGGAATCTAGACTGAGAAATGGCGCAATTTTAAATTGGGTTAGAGCCAGGTTTAAATTTGATTGGCTAGATGATGTCACGAGAGAGCTTGTCTGCCATGTTGTTCATGGCAGTGATAGTGGAAAATTCACATTTTTTCTATCATAATTTCCTTAAACTTCACCATAAAATATTTCCCCAGTGGGGCATTCCATGAGAGAGCACCCAATGCATGTCACCACTCCGACTCAGATTTTGATGAAAATTGACATATGGGGTTCTTCCGGGTGCTGATTTCACTGGTCAAAATAAAGAAGTTCTATGACCCATAGTTTTTGAGATATGGGCCTCTAACATCTTGGGACCCCACTTTACCACCTAACTTTAATGGGCAATAACTCCCAAACATCTTACCGTAGACCTATAAAACTATATATTTTTAGAATCAGCATGAAGAGATCTATTAAATGATACCACATTCAAATGTGTAGAACAATAATGGAAATTTTACCCCCCTTTTTTATTTTTATTTTTGACCCCCAACCCCTTTAGGCAGTGAAATCCAAAAAATTTTTTTTCATTTATTAAACTTCCATTAATTGTTAAAAGATACAAACAATAAAAAACGTGGGTATGAAGTTGCAAGATATTTTAAAAATTATTGAAAAAATATGTAGCCTACATTGTGAAATTTTGACATTTTTATGCCTGCAGACTAAAATAGAGAACCACAAATGATATATTCACATGGATGAAAATAAACAGCAAAAATACAAATTGAACACACACATTACATCAAGTTGATTCATAATTACATGAGTTTTTTTCAACTCATTTTCTGGGAAAACATATTGAATACGCATTGTTCCTGGCTTTAAAGTTGGTGTGCTTAATAAACCTAAAATTTTATCTCTTGATATGTGGCATGTATCCCTAATTTGTGGAAAATAATAGTAAACACTATATCCTGATGGGTGCAAAAAGCTAACCTCAAAGTCATCAAATTCCTCATTATAGAAATGTACAAATCCCGACCATTTCTGATCATTGTAAGTACAAACTATGTTATTCTCCTATTTTTGGATTAACTTCAACATTATCTTCACCCAGAAAAGCTTTGCTTATAATCCTCACCTCACCAACTTGATCAGAAGATAATTCAAATGTTTTTGTTATTTGCATTAATAGGTACAAATCAGTGATGTAGACCGATCTCGAGACCCAATTTGCAGATCTTGATCTCGGTCTCCGCTATTTAGATCTCGATCTCGGTCTCGACAGACGCGGTCTCGGTTTTTCTCCCCGAGACCTCTCGAGACCGTAATGAAAAATACATGTTATTGGCATACTCATGATGGTGGCTTGGTTGAACAGACACAATTCAGAATGTTTATGAAAGTTTGTAAAAGTAAGGGACTCTAGGTATTCACTAACCAGTCACCCTGTTTTGAGTTGCCATGTTTGTCTTGGGGGGGGGGTCTGGATTTTTTTAGGTTCGCGCTACGGTTACTCTCTCTTTATTTTGTTTAAAACCTGTAGCACTCTTTTCTTCGCATTCAGCCAAAGTTTTTGTGGGCAAGCATTTCCAATAAACTCCAGTCTCATCACCATTATAAATTTGATCGGCTGACAGATCAAGGTCATTAACAATTTTTTCAAATGTTTTGGCGTAGGCTGTTGCTGCTTCAGTATCCGCAGAATGCTTTTCTCCCACAATATCCAGTTGTCTAATTCCATGACGACTCTTGAAATTACGAAGCCACCCATCACTAAATATACATTCAGTTTTGATCTTCATCTGTGCCTTGAAAAACTTAGCCTTGGCAATAAGCATAGGCCCGGATATTGCCATGCCTTCCGATCGTTTCAGCAGAAACCATTCATGCAGCACTTTATCCAGATTTTCTAATTTTGGCTTATGTAGTGATTTTCTTTCTACTATTTTATTGTCTGGCACAGACGATGTGGTAAATTCTAAAATTTTAGCCTTAGCTTTCTTTATGTCATGAATTGTAGTCTTCCCAACATTATATTTTTCCATTAAGGTAGCTGAGCTTACACCACGTTCTAGGCTCTTAATTATTTCGAGTTTATCACTCAATTTCAACATAACTTTCTTTCTTTTCTGAACACCACGAAGAGGATCAACTTTTGGAGCCATTACTGTACTATGGGTTAGTAAATGTAAAATGTTTACGAATAAATGGACGAATATTTATACGTATACTGTAGCAACTTGTTCACAGCGTGGATGTGCAGCAGAGACTGGCGCGAAAATGTTCGCGCCATGCGTTCGTTCGCATGCATGAACGAACGTGCGCATGTGCATCAGCGTCGCTAAATTTAAATTTTGACTGAGTTTCAAAAATGTTCGGATTCTCAGGCGGTTCGGATTCTTGAGGTTCGGATTTTTGGACTTTTACTGTATATGGACAATAATAATATGTCAACATATTAATTTCATAAGTTTAATAAATTTAATACGTCAACATATTAATTTCATTAAGTTTTTCAGCAACTGCTGAAAAACTGTCTTGAAAGTAAATACATTGTAAATAAATAATATAAATAAAAAAATTATAAATATAAAAAGTACCTATCATTAAATACTTAGGCTTCTTCACTGGAGTCACAGCAAGACTTTCTAGAACTTGAGAAACCTCTTCTTTGGCATTACTTGATATACTTGGATCATATTCATCACTTTCTGAAATAACATTCTCAGAAGACTGATTGTGATCAGACTTTTCACTTTGTGATGTTGATAGCAACTCTGGTCTCTGGGTCAATAATTTTCTGCAGTTGCTACATAGTACAGTATTCCTTTGTAGTTTCCATTTACATCGACCATAAAGTGATTGGCTGATGGTTTTTATATCCTTGTGTATCTTTTTCTTATGTTTTTGTAAAGGATCATCACAGTATCTAACCATTTTTCATTACTAAAAATACGCAATTGTAAATCTCAAAAATAAGATACGATTTGACTCAAATAAGCATATCTGTAATAAAAATAAGCATAATTAACAAACATTTGAGAGAGAGAGAGAGACTGTGTGAATATGAGTTATACATAAGATGTAAATACATCATTTGTAGTTCTCTATTTTAGTCTGCATAAAAATGTCAAAATTTCAATGTACAAATGTCAATGTACCCTACATATTTTTTCAATAATTTTTAAAATATCTTGTAACTTGATACCCATATTTTTTATTGTTTGTATCTTTTAACAATTAATGGAAGTTTAATAAATGAAAATTTTTTTTTTTTTGATTTCACTGTCTAGGGGGGGGTGGGGGTCAAAAATAAAAAAAGGGGGAAAGGAAATTTTCATTATTCTACACATTTGAATGTGGCATCATTTAATAGATCTCTTCATGCTGATTCTAAAAATGTATAGTTTTATAGGTCTACAAGATGTTTGGGAGTTATTGCCCATTAAAGTTAGGTGGTAAAGTGGGGCCCCCAAGATTTTGGAGGCCCATATCTCAAAAACTATGGGTCATAGAACTTTTTTATTTGAACCAGTGAAATCAGCACCTGGAAGAACCCCATATGTCAATTTTCATTAAAATCTGTGTTGGAGTGGTGACATTTTTAAATTTTGGGGTGATTTGTCCCGGAATGCCCCCAGTATATAATTAATTGTAGTATGATGTACATATACAGGTAAACCTTGATTTATGATGGGGTTGCATTCCTGAAAACCCCATTGCAAATTGAAATATCGTAACGAGTTCATTATAACATGGAGTTCAATGGGATACATTCCCAGCCAGTCCCAAACACACATGTATCATTGAAAAAAAATTCCTACACTTGTAAAATCAATAGAAAACAATTAACCACCACTCACCACATCATTAAGAACAAGTCTAGTTGTCATCACATGTCCTCTTCAAGGCTAAGGGGACTCTTGTAGGTGAAGTGGAGACTCACTCTGACTCCCACACAGCCTATGGGGAGTCCAGAGAGGCTGAAGTTGAGGGTTGTGTGAGAGATGTGTTCCCTCTTCCAAACATCAGCGAGTTTGGCCGACTGATGGCCATTGTTAATGCGAATTTTTTTGATTGCAAATAGGGAGATGGTCTTAATTTGAAATAGTAAGTTACACTTATATAATAATATCTAATTTGATTCTCCTTGCATTATTTATTAATTAATATAGACAAATATTTTTTACTTAGAGTACCATCATACCTCTTTTAACGGACAAGATGCATTCTTGAGGCTTGTCCACTAAGCAAAAAATCTGTTAATAGAGGTCATTAAAACATGGTACTTATGAAGATAGGTTCTTGCTTAATGGCAAAATCAGTCAAAATGATAAATAAATGCCTTTAAATACTATTATTTCCTTACAGAATGACTAAATAACGATTAAATATGCTAAAATAGGTCTTAAACATTAGAAAGAAGTTGGTTACTTAAAAATACGTATGTGATTTTCCACCACCATCTCTGTACAAAAAGTAAATATTAAGTGGCAAGCAAATGGCTCCAGTGCAATAATAATAAAATTACAAAAATGGCTCCCACAATCAGGCTCCTTGCCTCCTCCATAATGATAAGCTGGCTTAAGGGCATGTGGGTGCTGGTTCTGGTCTTACACCCACATGCTCAGTCGGCTCTCCATTGTTTCCAGCAGCTTATTCCTTGTGCAGGAAACCTTCATTGCAACTAAGGATGTGGTACACTGGCTGGTTCTTTTTATCTTCTCACTGTTATTGAGTATCATTTTAATGGTAGAGGAAGCCAAGTGACCGACCCACATTGACCTGACACTTACCTGCCTCAACAAGAGAGATTTACCAGGATATGTTGAAAGAAAGACAAGACAAGACAAGACAAGCACAAGAAGCTATTGGTCAGAAAATGGTAGCTCTTACAGGGATTGATGTGGGTGAAATGGAAGCTAGCACAAGTCAGCAGAGGTGCAGAAATTGTGAAGATTATGAAATACTGTTGGAAGAATTGAAAAGCCAAATGGAATTATCAGACAAAGAAAGGAAACTGCAGATTCTAACTCTGGAGCCTAACAGCTCTGTTAGGCTCCAGAGTTAGAATCTGCAGTTTCCTTTCTTTGTTTGATAATTCCATTTGGCTTTTCAATTCTTCCAACAGTATTTCATAATCTTCACAATTTCTGCACCTCTGCTGACTTGTGCTAGCTTCCATTTCACCCACATCAATCCCTGTAAGAGCTGCCATTTTCTGACCAATAGCTTCTTGTGCTTGTCTTGTCTTTCTTTCAACATATCCTGATAAATTTCTCTTGCTCACTTTTTGTGGCTTTACAGGGGAAATGTCAAGTGCTGAACAGCTGGTGTCTAGTTTCTGCTTTTGTGCTTTTGGTGGATCAAATGATTCACTTGATGTTGAACTGATTCTTTGTATTTCAGCCCCCTGTTTCCTGTAATCAGGACAAAGTTTCTGTCCAGGCTTGATGTCTTTGCCAGTCTCTTCCTTCAACAGTTGAGCTGTTGCAATGTCAATTGCCTGAAGTGATTTTTTGGGTAATGTTGATTTATGATATTCAAATGGGTTGCAACAGTGCTTCTGCAAACTCTCATATCTGGTCAAAAGAAGCTGTTTATGGTGCAATGGTGTGTCAATTTTGGGGGTGAAATGACTAAATTGAAAATCATGTGATTTGGTAGCAATTTAATGTAATCATTTGGCATACAAAATAATATCCTTGCTTCAAAAACAATAAAAAATAACTCCTACCTACATCAATTTTAATTAAAAAATTCTATTTTTCCGTAAATTTGTAACAAAATAACAAATGTGCGCAAACATCCTATCAACATTTAAAGTGGTAATAAGATATCATTCAGTGTCTTTATTTGAAAGTAACCAATGCAGTCATGTCCTTTTTGCTGTGGTTCCTTGACATCAGCATTTGGCTTGCTACTTGCGCTTTGATGTAGCCTTCTCGCCTCTCGTGACTATAAACTTGACTAACTGCTTCTGTAACCATTTTCACACATCTCTCCACACTCTGAGTGTGAGAAGGCCACTTTGGCACTTGCATTGGGGCCTCTTTAAGTTGTGTTAAGTCTTTGTTTGTTATACATGTTGTCAGTGGTGGCTCCAAAACTTCCGAACTCAAGTTAACTAATTCTGACAATTTCGTGGCATTGACGTTTATTGGAGGTACCTTCCTTGTCTGAACAGAGCAGTCTCCCAGCTGGTCATCATCTAGTGATGTTCCTCTAAGCTTTAGAATGATTTCCACAGCCTCAGTTCGCTCTTTGGTACATTGGCTGCAGAGTATTGCTTGCAAAACTGCCTCTGGCCTAGCATACCAAGCGGACCTTCTCACCACAGGTAACACGATGTGCACCACTACTTTCCTTTGGGTTCTCAGTAGCTGTAATTGAAACAAGATGTGGTTGGGCCCCTCCATCCACATTGGATTAAGTTTTACATTGAACCAGTGAGGAAGATAAAACCCAATAATAAATTCAACAATCAACATCAAATTCTGTAGCATTTTGCCCTTCAGTGCATGTTTGGAAACTCAAATCCTGCAGAAATGAATCACACTAGTTAACCAATGACTGTGACTTACGGGTCCAATCTCCAAGAGAGCCAGATTTTGAGGCAACTCTCCTGATCTGATTGCTTGAACAATATGATAAGCGTAAGATTGATCCATGCTGAGGTCTTTGATAACTTCTTCAGACAACACTGGAAGGGGAGGGCCTACATCGACCTTTGGAAATTTTGTATTTATTTCTAACTCTGTTGCTTCATCTAGCATGTTGCCAAGGGGGCCTGACCACTTGTTGTTGCTCTTTGTAGGACCATCAAGTTCCTGGATGAGATGATGAAGAGGTAGTTCCCCTGTGTGCAAATCACATACAATCCAAACAAGCCTTCTTCCAAGTCTTTCTCTAAATGCGTCATGACACCACCCTGCCATCCAGTGTTCACTACAGTTGAGTCTCCACCAACGGCCTGCAGTGAACTGTCAAGTCTTCTTTCTTGAAGCCAACATATTATTTGATCAGCAATTGCCTCTGCATGTTTCTTGCCTTCTACTTCTGCTTCAGGAACAAAGTGAAACAAATACTGGCCACCAGGTTCGGAACACACAGAGTAGTGTTCTTCTTTGATGAGACTGGAAAACTTTCTGTCCATTCCCTCTACCTACCTCTAGGAGAACTTTTGTGTCATCTCTTCTTCCATCAAACAAAAGGCAAGAGAGACCTTCCTCCAAATCTTTTTCATGCTGATCAGATATTTCCTTCATTATTTTTTCTTGTGCTCTTCTTATCTTATTATGATCTATCACTAAGGATGTATCCTCTTGGCTGATGAGGCCTGCATCTATCCAAGCGGCAGTGGCAATCTCTGCAGTCTCTCGTAGCCCTATGGTGGCGAATACTGGCAAGGGCAATGTTTGAGATATCTTTAGTGTTGTATTTCATTCTCTTTGGCGAAGGTTCAGATGGCATTTTGGAGCTATCATCTGATGTTGCTTCTTTCTGTTCATCTGAAGAGCTTTCAAAGAAGTGAGAAACCTCTTGATAGAGCTCTTCATCTCTTTGGGTGGCTTCTTCATTCTTCTTTTTCTTCCTTTCTTCCCTCTCTCAGATTTTCTCTTTTTTCTTAGCAATAACAATCTGTTTTTTGGTTTCTAAATAATTTGCCAAACCAATCTGCATACTTCCTTGGCCTCCTGCCTTTGTTCTCTGTGCCTTTATGAAAGCCAGCTCCAAAACAGGGATCTTCTCATGAGGACAGTGACAATCAATGTGAGGGTGAGGTTCTCTTCTGCATGAGGAGAACAATTGGCTTCAGAACACAACTCTATGGGACACTGGCAGTTAAAAATGTCAAGAAGAGTATCAAGTGTGTGCAGAAATTTATTTTTCTTTGCTAGTTTTCCTTTACCAAGTGATGTCTCAACTGCTTTGTGCCATAGCTTTGTTAATTTTAGCTCAATAGTTCTATACTGATTGAGTACAGGTGGTTTGAATAACACATTAGCTTTTTTTTTCCACTGATGCAGAAGAGGGGGAATCATGTCTCTTATGAGCTCTTTCTCTGTGTAGTTCCTTCTATCCTTTGTATTTTGTTCACGAAGGAGTAACCCTAGTCTCAGCATGTCTCGCACTGTTGGTAGTTCTGATACTGGAAGCTCCTTGCCTGTACCAACTAACAGGCTCAAGTGGCATGACAACTGACCTCTTGTCTTCAATTTTGACATCTTAGGAATATCTGAAAAGAAAGAAAAACATTTAAGTATTTTATATCAATTACGATGTTTCAAAGTTTAGTCATTCGATGTTCTAAAATTTAATAAAAAAATATTTCATGGGATTACAACATAATTAGACAGAAGAATATGATAATAATAAGTAATTGTAATAATCAATTAATCCATACTTACAGTACAGTTAAACTGTAGTATTCATCTAGTAGAATAACTATGAAGTAGGTACAAGAGCAATAATAGCAAACCAGTCTATGACATCTAAGAGGCAACTGAGGACAGAGTGAGAGAGAGTTCTATTCATGTTGTGACTTGTACATTGTACAACAACTATATGACCTTGAAAACACTCCATATGCGATCAGTGGGATAATTCTGTGACAGATGAATAGTTAATCAATTTATGTCTTATTATTTAGTAAAAGAGTTAATTTCTGAAACTTTAAGGTAAAATTGATGTAGGTAAGGGTTATTTTATTTCATTTTGGTTGTCCAATTTCAAGTTTTGACATGAAAAGACTATATTTTCACTACCAAAATTGATTTAAAAAAAGTTGACAAAATTGACACACCCTAATATACATGCATCTTCCTTAAATTGGACTACTTCTATTCCTGTTTGAAGAAAAAGTAGTTGTCTTTCCTGAACTGTCAGCTCTGTGAACAGTTTCAAACCATATTTTCTGGGATATGTTTTCAAGTGACACTGTTCCCTCTTTATTTCCAATAGTACAAGCTTCATTTTCTTTGTTTCCATGGATTCTCCCACATGAACACTACTAATATCTGATGATTTGGCCATTTTCAGTTTTGATCTGGAAACAATAATTGCCATGTATTACATGATGTTGAACATAGCTAAATGAAAATATTATGTATAGCCTAGCACATAGCACCTAGTCCTGCACTATATAATTGGTAATAAGGACAAAAGAAAAAGAAAACATTGTGCCAATGAAATAACAATTATAACGCTAGAAACATCACACGGAACAAAATTTCAAAGCTCTACTAAACCTACAAAAAAGCGAGACACCAAAATAAAAAACTAGGCCCTAGTATTTCAGGACATGCTCTTTTCATTGGTTTTTGTTAGAGTATGGTGTGAGCTGTCCCACATGATCATTTTGAGCTTTAAAGATGGGACATTTTTGTCATAAATTAATTTTAGCCATTTTTGATGCCTTATATCTCAGCAACTAGAATAGGTAGGAAGATCCAGATTGAAACATTTTGTAGCATATGGGCAGTACTTTCTTGGTTTCTAACAAAAGCAGCTCACAGAGTCAAGTAGATCCAGAGCTATAATTTTCTAAAAGTGGCTTCCCAGGAATTAAAATGTAATTTGAGGCCTACTTTGGGGATATTTTATGGAAAATCTATACTTCCTAGAGCTCTAGTAATGTGAGTTTTGAAATGTACAGTAAATTTTGACCCTAGGAGCAAATTTTCAGAACAGAAGGATTTGTTACTATGGAATGCTGACTAGCTAAAAATGGCACAAATAATTCAGTGCTCAATGTGATGGACAAAGTAGCCCATGCTCTTGGAGTCCTAGTGACAGAACCACAAGAGATATGGAACTAACACTTTGCAGAACTTCCTTTAAGGCTTAAAGGAATCTGTGAGCAAAGTTAGAACAAAATCTGACATGGTGAGGTGGGGCACTTTTCCAAAATTGGTCCCTTGACGTGGAATGACCCAATAATGGTTAAGATTTGGTAGAACACATTCAGCAAACTCTATATTGATATTTATACAGTGAGACAGAGAAAAAAAAAAACAAGAATACTTTATTCTCTACTAATTTTGGTGGAAATTCCTACCTATTTATCAAGGTATTTATTTTCAAAATGATTACATTTTGGCAGCATTATTCACTAGCCAAACCTGCCACTGCCCACCTCCTGCCATCTCATTGTGCAATGTGTGTAGTCATGTTATCATTATTAGCCAATCAGTGGCTGCCCCATTGTCACATGATACCCCCATGCACACCCACACAGGTCTGGTGGCTGAAATTTGGATTCAACAGTTGCTTTAGAATGGCTCTCTGTGGTGGGTGCTCTCAGTCTGAGTGTGACATCATTAAACACATTTTGAGGGATGATGGCACTGCTATTGCTATTTTAGGTTAGGTTACTTTTGCTGTGAATATTACTGATGAAAAACTAACTAATGAAAGGTTAGGTTAGGTTACTTTTGCCATGAATATTACTGACAAAAATAGTTTTTTCTGGTGTATTTCATGCTGTTTCAATTGATTCTGGCCTTTTTAGCTCACAATTTCCCTCTTCTTCAAAGCCCTGTCCACTTACAGGAATCCAAATTGTTGGTAGTTGAGGGTGGTTATCTCCATAATGGCGCATTTGTGCCAAAAATGAAGGTCAGATTCAATTGAAACAGCATGAAATACACCAGAAAAACCTATTTTTGTTACTAGTTTGTTTGGGTGGATGTGTTCTACCGAATCTTTGCCATAATAATATAGCTATAGTATATTTATTCTCTACTTTTCCAACTTTGATATTTAAAACAGAAAATTCTAAATATTTTTTTCCTATCCTTTTGTCCACTATCTTCCTCTGCTAACCAAAATTCATCAACATTTTTGGTGATGTAAACCACTAAGTTGGAAGGAATGTCATCACATTAATTTACATCTAACATTTAAATTTTCTAAGTAGTGAAGGCCAACCCCATATTCTTTCCCAGGTATTTTAGTAAATGCAAATGGTGCATTACTTTTCAAGCTAAAATATTAATTTTAGAACTAGTAGTCACTGTTTAGATTAATAGTACAGTACTATTAGAGGGAGTATTTTTCTCACTTTCACCTCTTTTTATTTGATTGGATTTGGAGTTACTTTATTGATATTTTGGAGTCATTTCACTCTCTTTTTTTAGAATGTGTACATCACTTCTGCCAAACATTTCATGTCATGCTGGAGTGCCAACTTGTACAGTCAGTCCTCGCTTTAATGAATTAATTGGTTCCTGCAAATGGTTTGTATATTGAAAATTCATATCAAAATTAAGAATTCCATAGAAACAATGTTATAGTTTATTAATTTGTTCCAGAGTCACCCCCCCATTATGGAAATAAAATGTACACAGAAAACACAATCAAAGACTTTATATGCATGTAAATACATTAAAAGACATCAAATAATACTGTACTTACGAGCTTATTGGAGAGCAAACAGCTAATTGGAATGGTCTTGAGGGTGGAGGAGGGGGAGATTACTGGAGGAAGTTAGAGGGAGACATCAGAGTGTCATCTCCAACTGAAGATTTTGAAGGACTCCCTTGTGGAGTCTTAGCTGGGGTCTCCAAAGGGCTGGAGCCAGTAGTCCTAGGAGATCTCCTTGGACTTGAAGGAGTTGACTCAGAAGTCATAGCTTCAGGAAGAGCTTCAGGTTCATCTGCTGACTTTGAAGAAGTTGTAGCTTGAGCAGCAGGCCTCCAGCTTCCAGCCTGCTCCAAGTCACATATGTTCAATCATGTTTGATCACATTTGGGTATGCTGGTGCTCATTTGTAGTGTTCGTACCAGCAAAAGCCATTCATATCCACAGGGAATAGTGTTAATTAGGTTAATTCGAATGAGCATTCATAAAGTGAGGACTGACTGTATCTGTTTCTCTAGTTTTGGTCTTAAAACCCTGCCATACTCCTTTAAAATTTTAGAAATTAGCTAATAATTATTAAAAGAAATGACATTTAACCCTTAACTGGTGAGGTCTGGTTTTTTTACATTTCATTTGAAAAACAAGAAGCCACTGGGGCCTATTGAGGTTGTCCATATGGGTCATTCCATGTCAGTTCAACGGAATTTTGGGTCAAAAAAACATGACCATCACCAATTTTTTTGAAAATTGGCACACTTATAGATCTCAGTGAGAAAAACAGAATGGCATTTGTTTCAACACTAGGTCATATGGTTCCAGAGATATGGCCATTTGAATTTTATAAAAAAAGGTCAATTTCCAAGGTCATACCATATTTCAACATGAAATATCTCCGCTCCTATTGCAGTTACAGAGACCATTTAAACATTATTTTAAAGCTTTTAAGCAGATCTACAACTTGGTTCTACAGGTGACCCTCTGTATACATGGTTTCAGCTATACACTGTTTTGGTACTGCTCCCCACCCCTCATATATACAGGAGGGGATCTCGTCCATACATGGTTTTTGAGCCAACACAGCTGTGTGTGGTGGCCTGTCACTCTACCCCTCCCCCCCCTCCCCTCCCCCGCTCACTCAGTCAGTAGCGCACCAGTTACCAGTGTTGCCAATCTACAATACAATTGCCCTAACCAATCCCCCAATATTGAATCTAATTGTGGTGAGGATTCTATTACCAATTTTGCAAATTTACAAATTATACATCACAAAGGATGTTATCCAATATTTTAATTAATCATTATGTTAAATATATGCATCTCTAATGATTTTAACTTCTTTACAATGTATTTTTATACTTTATTAGTACTACAATTAAAAAAATAAATCACAAAGTCACAATAATCACAATAAATAACAACACTCTCACCAGTAAACATGGTCCGCAGCAACTCTACCCAATCTGCCTACCTTTATTTGTAAGTTAAACCATTTTTTTCTTGTTGTAGTAATAATATTATGTGCAGTTAATATATAAATATACATGTATGTATAGTATGTGTTTTGGTGTTTCTGTACGTGTTTTAGTGATGTATGAGGAAATATAGTTGGTCATAGGGAGGGGGTCAGTTGGTCTAGGGATTGATTGTATTTTTTCCCATAAGGTATTAGTCCCCGTATGCATGGTTTCCGTTTACATGGGCATTTTCAGGAACCTAACCCCCGTGTAGTGTATACCGAGGGTCACCTGTATTCATATTTTACCTCAGTGGTAAAAAAAAAAGTTGATCTTATTTTTGACCTTTGACCTTGTGTAGGTCATTTGATGTAACAACCAATTTTTTTCTCCTTTCACCCAATTTTGGGTACACATGTTTACCTTAACCTAGAACAAGATTTTTAGTGTTGATTCAGTGGACCATACCTACCTCCATTTTGACCAAGTACCTCTTTCCACCAAACTTTGGAGCACCATTTCTTTGGAACTGTTTGAGCTAGAGTGTTGAGAAAAGTACCATTAAATTTGTCTCACTGAGATCTTATAATGTCTGCTATTTTTAAGACAATTTGCCTTTTAATATGTGTATTAAAATAACCTATTCCTTTATTTTTACCAATTGAGTTATAAGAACTGATTCTTGTCTAGCTGGGTGAAACCATGAAAAAAGAGGCAACAACATAACTATATTTAAAAAAGGCAGTTATTAGGTATTTACAATATATTTTATGGGAGCCATTATTGTTACATTGCTTAGTGCTTATGCAAATGCAGACAGAATGTGTTCCACTGGCACCTGGCAAAACATATTCTTTTGGCCGAAGCTCTGCAAATTTTGAAAATCCTCTTTTAATTGTTGGATGGTTTGTTTTAAAAAGCTCAAATGCTTCTTTTAGGTTGTATAAGATTAGCGATTTTTGTTTTCTTTCCCGCCTACCATCAGCTCCTTTTACAGAAACATAGTCTTTCAACCCTGGCATTTGTCTACTCACATCTGGTGAATGATAGAAGTCAATTACTTTGGTAGCAGTTTCACTATTCAGGCGTTTCCCCAAACACAGATTAGGAGTTGAAAGCACTCCCTTCTCCCTCACCAAACTCTTTGCTTGCCTAGCCATGTAATCTGAGCACTTAAATTCTTCTCTGATCTTTACTTGTGTCCATCTTTTTGGTAGGATAGTAAGAATTGTCAGTTTTTCACTTCGACTTGTCACTTGATTAAATTTCTCTTTTCGTTGAAGAATCTCCAGTTCTGTATCATTTGAGTCACTGCATGAAATTGGTTGTTTAGTTGCAAGTTCAAGCTTTCTTTTCACAACTACTACTACTTTCCTCAACTTTCTCTTTGCGTAACCAGTGCTGTCAGAGAGTTCACATGGTTTTATTGGGGTCTCATCAAGTGTGGCCAATGAAGCATTGAATTTACTAAGCTCATACTGCATTTCAACTACATCTCCAACGGTTTCTAGCTCAAATGGGGCACTTGATGAGGTGGATGGTGATTTTTCAAGTGGTTCACATTCAGGCACTGGGAATGGACGATTTGCTAGTATATTTTGACAGGTTGCACATGCTTTATGATTATTTGTTAGTTTCAATTCAGGATTTTGATCAATCAAATTTTTAGTCAATGCATGAATGACTTTTTTAACTTTTCCTTTGTGTTTTTTAAATGGGTCACAACAGAACTTGCCCATATTCAAACTGCTGAAATCCATGTTTATCTAAAAAGAAAAAAAATGTATGTAGCTTAAAAGCTAGGGTTGGGTTCAATTACATAAAATGGAAACAATTACAATTTTTTATTTTTCTTCAAATTAAATACAGTTAGTAGTATTGTACTTCACAATTTTAAGATCAATTGCAATTACAATTAATTTTGTCTGAATCAATTACAATTACACAAATATAACTATCTACTCTATATATCTAAATATATATCTAAAATAAATATATATCTATAAAAATCTATATCTATATCTAAGTATAACTAAATAAACTATCAAAGGTTTATTTTCATTGGATGATGTATAACTGCCAGATCTAGGAGTATAATTTTTAACAATTGACATTAATTGATCAATTACATCAGTTATAGATCAAAAATCAATTACAATTACCTTTTTTATTTTTACAATTAATGGAAATTAGGATCAATTAATTAAAAACACAATTATAATTATTCATTGTATCCAACCCTGTTAAAAGCTATTTTTGCTTAGATGGCACAAATAAAATTTGGGACCTACTGATCTTGTTTCAGAGGTCTACGACAAGAAAAAATGTGCAGTTTGATTTACAGATTGGAATAAATACAGATGCCAAAAAAATCCTTGCTCCAAGGTTTAAATAAGCTTATTTTCACATGGGTACATACTGTTGTACACAATGAATAAATACACAAAGTTAAGTAATTCTATTAAAACTCATCTAACTCTTAAAACTGAACTTATTCTATAGGGTAGTACCTGTAGCCTAGTATAAGGTACTTATATACGTACATAGCTTTACCTTTAAACAGGATAGCAGGTTCGAAGTTCTTCACACTTTTGAATGTCCATATAAATTAATTAATTAATTATGTAATTTAAATTACCTACCGTATATTATATAATTCTCTGAAATATACAAAAAAAATTAAATTTTATAATAGGGCCGGATACTTATTCAACCAAATAACTGGGTTAGGTTAGATAATTACAGATTTTTTTTTTTTTTAAATTAGCAGACATTATATATATCAGTGAGAAAAATCTAATGGTATTTTTCTCAACACTAGCTCAAACAGTTCCAAAGATACGGTGCTCCAAAGTTTGGTGGAAAAAGGTACTTGGTCAAAATGGAAGTGGTATCGTCCACTGAAATGGCTGTAGCATCTATACTAACTTAATCAACACTAAAAATCTTGTTTTAGGTTAGGGTAGACATGTGTAATCAAAATTGGGTGAAAGGAGAAAAAAATTGGTTGTGACATCAAATGACTTACCGTACACAAGGTGAAAGGTCAAAAATAAGATCAACTTTTTTTTTTTTTGACCACTGAGGTAAAATATTTGTAGAAACAAAGTTGTAGATCTGCTTAAAAGCTTTAAAATAGTGTTTAAATGGTCTCTGTAAGTGCAGTAGGAGCCGAGATATTTCATGTTGAAATATGGTATGACCTTGGAAATTGACCTTTTTTTAGTGATGGGACGATTAATCGGAATCGAGAATCGGAAGAATCGAGCATTTTTCAGGAATCGGAATCGGAATCGAGAGAATTGTACCATGATTTCCGATTCTTAAAATGATTCTTTAACATTTAATAACAAAATTAATTAATTTATTATCTTTTCAAAAGAGAGGTGGTGGTAGCGAAAGTGATACGAAAGGAAAGTGGAAGGTGTGTGGGGGTTTTCGTTTAACGGTTCTCTTGAAGCCACCCTGGTGCTAAACTGGGAAAGGGCCGTTGAATGAAAAAAAAAAAACTTTTTAGGTAATAACTAATAAGTGATTACGATTACGAGCGAAAGATGACAACTTAAGTAACACTGAACACAGAGTATCAGAACTGACAAGTTGCCACACGCATAGTGAACTAATATATATAGTGGATAAATAGCCCAAAACCTCTTTATAAAATATAAATGTTTAAAATTCAAATTTAAATGCCGTCAATTTCTTCGCGCCGGAACCGTTTCTCCAATAATCTCTTGGTATTGACGTTCGTGCGCAAAATATAACGCCCGATTTTTATGCTATAAAGGACCAACTAGTTATTATATGTTAATTGTCATTTTTATTAACTTATATTATGATAATTGCATAGCAAAATACGCAATAAAAAATCGTAGGAACAAAATAATATTCATACTTTACGATAATATAATAAAATAAATATTTTGCTAATTTTAACTTTCCATTTAGTGACCAAAATGGTTAAAACTAACGTGTAGGCAAGAAAGTCAGTGTGTTGCTAGCTGTCAGATTAACCCTTTCAGTGCGTGTGGTAAACTATGTTTACCTTACCATAAAAAAGCCTGACTCAGGACGCATGGTAAACTATGCTTACCATTAAAAATCTTCTCTCAGGACGCATAGTAAACATTGTTTTCCACGTTTACTAAACAGTCTATGAACCCCCTCGTTCCTATTAGAACAACGTAGTTAGTTCCCTGACTAATATTAGACATCAATATGGTGGTATTTGGCATCTTTTTTTATTTTCTGACTCTCAGCTCACCAGAGGGGGGAGTGAAATAGACTCCCCCAATCAGTTCAGCATGGCATGGATCCACAAGCAGTAATAAGCGTAAAAAATCCTCTCTAGATGAGAATGATATAAACGAATATCTCTCAATGTATTCTGAAAGTGATATAGAATGCGAAAGTGAGGATGACTGGGTGCAAGATAATGTACGGAATATTATACAAAACACATCAAGTAGTGACGATGATGAAGAAAATGTGGTACTTTTGGAAAGAGATCTGCCTAAAGCAACAAAATCTAGCGAGAATTTTGAATGGCAGGAAATTGGTGAAAATATAGGCTGTACCAGAGGTGGGTGGCAGTTTACTGGTGAAAATAAAGTGCTCTTCAATGGTCAAACTCATACGATGTATGATGTTTTTTGTGAAGTTTTTCCCAAAGAAGTAATTGAGCTAATGGTTACAGAAACAAATATGCAACTCAATTTCTGGCTGCTACACCTAATCTGAAATCAACATCTCGGTATAGTGCATGGGTCCCAACTACGTTTACAGAAATGAAGCAATTTATAGGGCTTTTACTTCTCATGGGTATTATACAAAAACCCAAGATAGGTATGTATTGGTCAACCGACAGTTTTTATGCTACTCCAGTATTTACAGCAATCATGAAAAGAGACAGATTTACCAACATTCTTCCTTTTTTGCATTTTGCTGACAATGCAGATGAGACGTTGAAGGAAAGAGGGGGAAGATGGTGAAATTGCATGACTTTATTGAGTTGATGACATCTGCTCTTGAATCAAAATATTCAACTTCTCAGAATCTAAGTTTGGATGAATCTTTGTTGCTGTGGAAGGGCAGACTCAGTTTCCGGCAATACATAAAAACAAAAAGATCACGTTTTGGGATAAAAATTTTCAAACTTGTGGATGAAAATTGTGTTACTTTGAAATATAAAATATATACCGGGACCATGGAAACTGTTGCTGATTTTTCTAAGACTGAAAGTATTGTAGTAAGTATGATGGAAAAATATTTAGGAAAAGGTCACAACATCTTCACTGATAACTTCTATACATCACCAAAACTATACAAATACCTTAGTGATAATAAAACTGGTGCCGCAGGGACTGTTAAAAGTAATCGTAAGGGCTTATGCCATGCTATGAAAACTATGAATGTGGCAAAATGAAAAAAACTTGCCTTTGAGACTCCTGAACTGCTTTCCCTTGTGTTTCATGACAAGAGAAGAGTTTGCATGCTCTCCAATTACCATTCGAACAGTGATGTGACAGTAACACGTAGGTCAAAGGAAGGTCGAGTCAAAAAAAACCATTCCAGCTTGCGTACATGAATACAACAAACATATGGGATATGT
The DNA here is from genome assembly GCA_023014485.1 of Bathynomus jamesi. Lineage (NCBI taxonomy): Eukaryota > Metazoa > Arthropoda > Malacostraca > Isopoda > Cirolanidae > Bathynomus > Bathynomus jamesi. The sequence goes on from JAJOZX010000183.1 coordinate 1,178,336, forward strand.
AGACTGAACAGACCAAATACTGCATTATTACTCTGTCCCAAGAAAGTCTCTAAAATGGTATAAGAAGCTGGCAATGCATTTGATTCAGGTCCGAGTACTAGATGCTTGTGGAATTTATAATCTCATAAAAAAGGGAAAAGTTCCCTTTCTAGACTTTTGCCATGAGATTATAAAAGGACTGACATCTGCAGATGAACCTAACTTGAAGAAATCAGTAGTTCCAAGACTAGTTGGAAAACATTTCTCACCAAGAAAATTGCATCAAATTCTGAATGTACCCCAAGACCAACAAAGAGATGCAGGGTATGTTATGCCCATGGGATAGAAAAACGAGTATGTTTTCAATGCGAGACATGCCCCGATACCCCAGGGTTATGCACCGAACCATGTTTCAAAATTTATCACTCAGCATTTAACTTTTAGTTAACTAAATAAAGATAATATCTCTATTTTATTTCATTTTAACCTTTATTTTTTTGTTACCCATGAAAAACTGAAAATATTATTGATAGAAAACCTATTTTAACGGCAAACAAAAGACGAAGCAAAAAAATAATTCAAGTTTATTTTCTGGCGCATTTATCCGCACAGCTTTCATTCTGGGGTATTAGCGTGGCACGCACAGGGCGTATCAGAATGGGATGCAGCGAAAGGGTTAAAAGGTTGTGTGCTGCTGCAGGTGAGTTGTATCGCTTATCTAAACCAAGGAATATAGAATTGGAGGTATTCTACTGAAAGTGGGCGTAGGCTTGGCATACCTTATGTAGATATAATTAATGTATAACATTTAAACTAAGTCACAATTCTAAGGATTGCTTTTTGAGTAAAAGAATTTTTTAAAACTTTTAATTGAACCAGTTTTGCAATGTAAACTTTAAAATTTAAATGAAAGAGGATAACAAATTTTATTTTTATTGTATTGTAGCTATACATTAAAACATGTATATCCATGATGTGTAATCAAGAAGATTAAAATGAATTGTTACAACTTAGTTGATTTTTATTTTTAAACCAATCTATTATAATTTATAATTTATATTACCATACTCATAATGTAAATAGTTAATCTTACCAGAGTAAAATATGACAATTTCCAGAAAAACAAGTATAGAATTATATTTAAAAATATTGAGAATCGGAATCGGAATCGAGAATCGTATCGGAATCGAGACTTTTTAGTGGTATCAGAATCGGAATCGGAATCATTAAAAATTTTGGTATCGTCCCATCACTACTTTTTTTTTACAAAATTCGAAGGGCCATATCTCTGGAACCATATGACCTAGAGTATTGAAACAAGCGTCATTCCGTTTTCCTCACCGAGATCTATAAGTGTGCCAATTAAAAAAAAAAATTGGTGATGGTCATGTTTTTTTTGCCATTGAACTGACATGGAATGACCAATATCATAAGCTATATTTTATAATAATAATAATTGTATAATAATAAAATCTTGCAAAATCTCAAGTTGGCTAATTAGCATACAACAATTTACTACTACCAAAGTAGCCTACATAATTTAAGCTAAGAATATATAATATTTACATCTACAAACTCTCTCTCTCATTCATGAAAGTGTTGAAATTTTTTTTAAAATTAACTAATGAGCTACTGTTTACCACATCATATGGCAAGTCATTCCAAAAATCTACTATATGACTGAAAAAGTATTTTCATAGATCAAGTCTACAAGTTTTTCTAATTTTCTTATTATGCCCACAAGTTATCCCATCAGCCTCCAATGAGAAAAAGTTATGTACATCTAAATTGTCCAAACCTGAAAACATTTTGAACAGCTGTATCATATCTCCCCTCATACAAGGTCTCTCAAAACTAAACATACCCAGTTCCTTTAATTTTTTCCTCTATTCCAATCTCCTTAGGTTAGGGATAAGTTTGGTTGCCCTATGTTGCACACCTTTAAGCATATCAGTATCGTGTCAAAGGTGAGGGGACCAAGCTTGAATGCAGTATTCTAAGTGAGGCCTAACATAAGACTTATGTAATTTACAGATGACTTCCTTACTTCTGTAACTAACATTCCTTTTAATAATACTTAACATTTTATTTGCTTTATTTGTAGCCTCTAAGCACTGCTCAGAAAATTTTAGATCACTACTAACTATAACACCAAGATCTTTTTTGTGCCTAACATCCTCTAACCAGTTTGCTTGCATCTCATAGCTAAAGTTTTCATAATTTCTACCAAAGTGGGTGACCTTGCATTTTTGAACATTGAATTCCATCTGCCATTTACTTGCCCAAGCAACTAATCTTTCAAGATCTTTTTTGCAGCTTATAAGAATTTTCTATATTTGTAACTGGGCCAACTACTTTTGTATAATCTGCAAATTTAGAAACTTTACTGCTTAATCCCTTCTCTAAATCATTTAAATATAAATTAAAGAGTACTGGACCTAAAACTGATCACTATGGTACACCACTTTTCATTTTCTGCCACCCAGATTCATGGCCATTTAGAATTACTCTGTTCTCTGTCTTCTAACCATTTTTCTACCCAATTTATAACTGACCCCGATATACCATGAGCTTTTAATTTATATAGAAGTCTCCTCTGTGGAACCTTGTCAGATGCCTTACTAAAATCCAAATAAATAACATCTACCGTATATCATTTCCATTATCTTCCTGATCAGTCACAAACATTAAAAAGTCTAAGAGATTAGACAAACAAGACCTTCCTGATCTGATCCATGTTGTGAACTTGAAATAAGATTAAATTTTTCTAAATGATCTTGAATATTATTATTTATCATTCTTTCTTGTATCTTTCCTACAAATGAACAGGCCTATAATTTCCTACCTCCTCCTTACTACCCTTTTTGTAAATGGGTACTACATTTGCTTTTTTCCATTGATCTGATACCTCTGCATAATTAATAGACCTAGCACACAAAATAGTTAGTGCCCCAGATAAGCATTCCTCGCTTTCTCCGAGAATCCTAGCATGCATATTATCGGGTTCAGCAGCTTTATTTGACTTTAGTGAATGAATCACTTGCCTAACATCATCCTTCCTTGTATGAATATGATCAAGAATGCCTGAATTTACAAAATTCTAGGAGACCAGGTGACAATATTTCATGTGGTTCCCAAGACCACACCTCAATGGTTAAGGGTTAAAATAGATAAAAAAACTTAAATTTTACATTCAAAAGAATGGAGTTTAAATTTTTTAATTGTACCAAAAATCTTAATATCTTGAGGGCTTAAAGTACGTAAATATTATGTTTGCCTTGTATGTAGCATGAAGTAAATACTGGTATATACAAGGGGTGGTCAGAAAACAAGTTTACACGGCGTATAATTTTGTAACTAAAGGACCTACATTGATTATGTTTGTATCGGGTGAATTCATTAATCGTTGGTGGCAACACTGCATGTTGATTCGGCTGCCATCTACCATACATTGGTTAAACAAGTCAGTTGAACATGGCTGCTCGACTGGAACAGTGCCCTGTCATTTCTGCAATGATATCAGAGTCTGTCAGTGGTCAAGAATTTCTTGAGGCCATTGTCACAGGAGATGTGGCATGGGTTCATCACTGTACTCCGGAAACAAAACATGCCAGCATGGAACATGACTCCAGATTCCTGGGATCTTGGGAGCATTGCTCCAGTAAATTTGACCATGAGAAAAAGTAAATTTTGGTTTGGGTTTTGTTCATCCGCTAGACGTTATGCAATTTTTTTGCGTATACGTTCTTGTACAAACCAACTTTTTTAAATTACAAATTTAGTTATTTTAAGTTTAGTTGGTAATTCCATATTTAACAATTATTTTTATTTTTTGTTAAGCTTCAATGTTTTGATAATTAAAATTTTATTAAAACGTATATTTTTTCAATATAAAATTATCAGGATTGGACTATGTTCCATTGATCTCGGCCAGGTTTGATAAATTGGCCAGATAATTATTTGTGCGGTTTTAAGTAATCCACCATGACTCTAGAATTGAAAAGCTTAGTTAAGTTTAAACTTACTTTTACTTACTTTAACTTACCTACTTTTACTTACTCTTCCTTACTTTTACTAAGTTTAAAGCACTTACTTTTACTTACTTTCATTGTACTATATTTACTTACTTTTACTCACTTTTACCATACTATACTTACTAACTTTTACTTATTTTGTATTTTTTCAGGTATCATTGGTTTTAAGAGACCAAAACTCAAATCTGATACTCGCATGGTTAATTACGAATTTGATCAATTTGACAGATTTGTGGAAAATTGTGTTTTTTTTTTATCATCCACAAGAGAAAGAAATTAGTGCCAAGTTCTATGTATTGATTTCCTATGTAACAAAGATTATGTTGCAAGTAGCTCAAAAAACCACAGTTAGTGCAGAATTTGTAGAAAATATATTTTATAAAGAAGGAGGGAAAACTGTTATGTTAAGAGTGATGGAAACAATTTCCAAATTAGCTAATGGAGGAAATGCAAATGATGTAGTTTCTGAATTTAAGCACGATACCACAGGGCAGCAAAAGGAACTAACAGCTGAGGATTACATCCTAAATGAAGTTTACAAATACATCAAGAAACGTTCTGATTACTACCAGGTTGCTGAAGTTGCTAGACCATCCAGAACCAGATCTGAAAGTAGTTTTACAAAAGACTCAGTGATAAATTGGCTGACAGAATATATAGAACAGCTGTGGAAAGGAATCACAGAGAGATTAAAGCATTTTGATAAAGATGGATCAACTGCCTGGAGTGAAGCACCAGCTGAAGGGACATTCTCCATTCTTGGTTACATTGTTGAACACAAAGGATCCATTAAGCCATCTCATTTGACTAAGCTGTGCAGAATTGTGAAGGAGGGTCCAGCTCCAGGCACTAGATCTGCTGTAATGATCACACAGAAAGCCATTGATCAGTGGCCAAGCATACATGGCGGTAAATTCACAACAAATGCCTACATGCAAGGTCTAACATCGTCCACTGTTGCTGCTGCAATGAATAAATAAACTTAAGGTGAGTTATAAACTGTACATTATTGTATTATTATGTTTAGCTAAAACAATTTGTAATTGGTATGTCGTCAATTCAAGAGTTTACTATCATTAACCTATCTAGTGGTGTAAGGGGAAAAAAAGTAAATTCAGAGCTGTGCTCCAGTAAATTTTTTCAAATCTGGAGTCATGGCATGGAATGGAAATACCCTGGGTCCCCATGACCAAAGAAGTTCAAGATTGTGAGGTCCACTGGCAAAGTGATGGTTACCGTGTTTTAGGACCATGAAGGTGTATTGCTCGCAGACTTCATGCAAAAAAGGTACAACAATCAATGCAGCTGCACATTGTTCAACACTGGAACATTTATGAGTGGCCATTAAACGTAAATGTCTTGGACTGCTCCATAGGGCATGGCTCTGTTCCAGTTGATCCACCATGTTCAACTGACTCGTATAACCAATGTACAGTAGATGGCAGCTGAATTAACATGCAGTGTTGCCAACAATGATTAATGAATTCACCTGATACAAACATAATCAATGTAGGTCTTTTAGTTATGAAATTATATGCTGTGTAAACTTGTTTTCTGACCACCCCTTGTAGTCTACTAAATGCCTTTTGGGTTATGGTTCACAGACACCAGTTGTTTCCCAAAGTTCAAATTTGTTGCAAGGACCCTGATTCGCCTGAAAGTTGATGTCATCATGCATTCTTGGTCAGTCATAGCAAATCCTAATGATGATGATGATGATAGGGAACTTTGGTTGACATACATTTTGGTCAAATTTCCTATTATAACATTGACATCAATAAATGGCAATTTTTCTAAGATGTGGTCTTAGTTATAATTAGAGCTTATAATAAAGTGATAACAAGTAACTTGAAACAAGTTATATAGATATATAAAAAAGAAATTTAGTATTACAACAAAACCAAAATTAAAAAGACTAAATGGATAAATGATTTCACCCTTCACTTCTCCACTGCTTCACAAAGCATCACTCTTGCGTAGGGTGGCTATGTTGCACCTGACCTACAATTTTTCTACTCTCTTGGGCAGAGAAAACCTTGTGGCATTTAGTGCCTCAAAAACTCAGTTCCTTCATCTGTCTACCCCTCGCAATCTTTCATGTAACTATCCCCTTACTTTTGACAGTACACAACTCAATCCTTCCTTTTCTCATGATCTTTCACATATACTCTCTTTCTAAAACAGCTTCAAGATTAGAGGTTAGGCGCGTGTACCAGCTCCGCAGTTCCTTCACCCCCACTCAGTTGCTGTCTCTGTACAGGGGTCTTGTCCACCACTGTATGGAGTATGCTTCTCGTGTGTAGGGTTGCTCAACCCACGCAGCTTTTCTTAACTGGATGGAATCAAAGGCTTTTCATCCTGTAAATTCCCCACCTCTTGCCATCTTCAATCCTTTCTCTCTTTACTGTTGCTATTATAATGGACACTGCTTTTCTGAACTCCGCGTATCTCCTCCTTTAAGGAGAGCATGCAGTACTTGACTTCAACGCATTCTCCTTCCTTTTCTGTCCAACTCTCTAATGCCAAGGGTCAGTTGGCATTATTAATCTTTCATCTACTCAACTGGTCAACTCTGGAACAATCTTCTTCAGTCCATCTTACCCTTTATCTTTGACCACCAATCTTTCAAATGCAGTGTCCAGGCATCTCAAGAACCTTAGACTTTGATTTTGGGTCTTCATTTATGTTGAGGGTGGGGTTGGGGGTGGGGGGGTGCATTTTTGCAGGTGCTCATCCTTAGCCCCTCCTTCCTGCATAAAAAAAAGTGCTAATGTAAAATGCTGAAATGGGGGTGCGATGCTGGTAAGTGTATCTGTGTAAAGATGCGTTTGCGTTACTCACCTACCGGATACTCTGTTAGTGGGGTCACGGCAGCTGCTGCTGGTTGCTGAGATGGGAGATTTAGCTGCAGTGAGGACCACCCAGAGGGCCTTCAATTGAATAAAAATCCTTTGCCTTCAGCACCACCTGCAATGCTAAGAATGAGAGAAATGAGGTGAGCAAGTCACCAATTTTAGTGTGGTTGAGATTGTCAGATAGGCGGCTCCTACCAATCTGAAACTGGGTTCTCACCTTTAAGATCTCTGGGGCATAGCCAGTCTGCCTCTTTTAATGACTTACTCTTCGGCTTATGGTGGGAGGATTTAAGAAATGTAAAATGTCCTTTGCTTAATTTAATCAACGAAACAACAATAACACTTACAAGGTTAACTGCATCAGCAGGCAAGTTTTTACGGGTAACTAAAGAAAATATGAACAATTTTATGGATCATACACCAATGTGTATTCAGAACCAACTAAGCACTTGAAAAAAAAATTATTACTACAAAACAAAAGAAACAAGCATCATTAGTCCCATACCACACACAAAAATGTCAACATAAAATAAAACCATTAAATTATTGGCCATCACCAGCCCATTACCACACAAAGGAGACAAGACTTACAGAAAAAAAAGTAACTTACGTAACTAATGCAAAAAAAAACAAAGAATATTAGTCACTAGGGCAAGGTCAATGAGTGTTACCCAAATTGTATAAACCTGATAAGTCCCAGATGTGTCATTTTAAACTCCACTTCATCTCACAATCATTAAAGGTATTCTTAGCTCAATCAGTACAAACAAAAGCAATGTTTATAACAAAAAAATGTGAACACTGGCTTCAGCATTTGTGCAGGCATTGGGGAAGAAAAAAAAAGCTTTGTCCAAATTCACTTCAATAAGCAAATGTCCCAGCCAAAACAAATCCCTGATAAGGAGAAAAAAACCCAACAACATTTAGAGATTATCCCCCCAGCACTGTCATCAGTGGACTCACAGGAATCCATGAGTGCAATGATGTCAGAAAAGGGAGCAAAACTGACAATGATAATTAATGTTCTAAAATTTTGGGATATGTATTTGCATTAATATGTTGCTCATAAGGCAGTTAAAGGTCCAATTTAGTTCACAGCCTGAGAAAGCTCAAAATCCATTGTGATGCATATTGATAACTGAAGTTAGGTTTTTCAACACAGTCTTTATAAAGGAAATCAGGCATTCAGAAATGATTATGATATTTACATGATAATTTTAAGTGATCCAAGTATGTGAGACATGGTTCTTATAGCTAATGGTTAAGCAATACAAAACACCAATGGTAAAAACAAGACTATAGGATCACCTACCACACCATCAAGGAGAAGTGAGATGCTTTCCCGTCTCTTGAAATGGGCATATGATTGCCTCAAGCGTCTGATTCTCTATACTGAGAGAATTTCAAAGCTGTTATACTCAGGCATATGATTGCCTCAATGTTTTTAACATTCTCTATATTGAGAGAATTTCAAATCTGTTATAATCAATTAAAAAGAGAAGAAAAACATTTTTAGTAACTCTGAAGGCTTGGCTTTCTAAGAAAGCTCTGGCCCAATGGGGATTACTGAAACCTCCCAGGCCCTACTGAGGGGTTTGGGAGCTCTCAGGAATCCTTTCCAATAGTGGAGTTCCCACCAACTTGGGGTGTTAACATACCATCTCAATGCTTTGATATACACTCATATTGATTATTTGCTTTTCTTAGTTATATCAAAATGGCAAAAATTATAAAAGGCTTGAGACAAATGTGCTAACTATAGAAATCTTAAATGGAAACCCAGCAGCTGCATTGTTAGCTTCTAGGCAATTTTGAATTCCAATAATAGTGGTGATTTCCATCATAATTATTTTTTCATTATTTCTTTAATTTACTTGCTTAATATTTATACAAATAGAAAATTACAAAATGATACTGCACTAATTTTTACACATCACAAAATTAATTCTTAAGCTCTAATACTATAATTATAGAAATTAAAAGTATCTCTAGTATAAAACAATTTCTCTTTGTAGTGGGCTGTCAGATTCACTCTGGCCATGAACCTGCAAGCCCATAAATTTCCTTGCTTCCTAGACTTGTAGGTTAGGGCTGTACAATAGAAGTATGTTTGGCCAAGTTTTTCATAGGGTCTGGCTTAAACTATACACCAGTGATTTTCAAATGGTGGGCTATGATCACCCAGGTCATAGTTTGTTTACCCCTGCAGTAGTGATTTCTGCGCAAAAAAAAACAAAAAATAAAAACCAACCTACTTCATGAGTTTGTTTACCCCTGTTGGATGATAGAGGTTGTGCCCTGACATGTGCTCTTGGGGCAAATCTGGCTGAGAAACACTGCTATACTAGGGTGTGTCAATTTTAGGGAGCAAAGTGAAATCTTTAGATTTTCAAAGACTACTAGTGACCAAATGATACATTTTTATGTGCTAAATCGAAATATGGCTTTAAAATCCAGATTTGACCACTCATAGCTACTTATATTTGAAGTTTACGAAAAATTGGCAATTTTTGAAAGTATTTTTTTATTGTATATAACTACATTTTACATACATTACATACAATTAAAGACATTTTGATTGTATTTCAATATTAAAACTTAGAAATATAGATAGGTTTCTTGAACTTTGCCAAGGATGCCATGTCTGCCTTGCTCTTGTTCCTGGCCACCTGGCCACTGATGTACGCCTCCCTCCTCTCTTGTGAGTAAACATGTTGTGCTGCTTCAGTTGTCACCCTTACACACCTCTCTACTGACTGTGTGTGTGTGTGTGTGTGTGTGTGTGTGTGTGTGTGTGAGGGCCATACAGGAACTTCCATTGGTCTTTCCAGAAACTCCTTGATTGCAGCAGTGATGAGGGAGCAGGTCAGAGGAGGCTCAGTCATGCCAGAGTTCCAGTCAATAAGCTCCGAGAGTTTGGTGGCATCTGGGTTGATGTCAGGAGTCTTCCTGGGTCTGATACTGCAGTCTCCTACCTGTGTCTTCATCTCTGATTTCCAGTATCCTCTTCACTGCCTCCCTCCTCCACCTCACTGCACTGCACAGCATGGCATGGAGCACAGCCTCAGAGTGTGCATACCAGGCTGATCTCTTCACTGCCTCCCTCCTCCACCTCACTGCACTGCACAGCATGGCATGGAGCACAGCCTCAGAGTGTGCATACCAGGCTGATCTCTTCACTGTAGGCATCACTATTCCTATCACCACCTTCTTCTGACTTCTGAGCAGCTCCAGCTGGTACAGTACATGCCTGGGACCCTCCACCCAGCTGTGATTTAACTTGATGTTGAACCAGTTTGGCATGTAGACTCCCACTATGACTTCCACAATTATTCTTAGATTCTTCAGGTTCCTACCCTTCAGCCCATGTTTGGAAATCCACAATCTGCAGAACCTTAGAGCTGTGGTGACCCACCTACTGTGACAGACTAGCCCAATCTCCAGGAGACCCAATCTCTAGGAGAGCTAGACTCTGAGGTACTTCTCCCGATCTGAATGCAGTGATGATTCTGTAGCCATATGATTGGTCTGTGCTGAGGTCCTTGACTACCTCCTGACTGAGATGGGGTAGAAGAGGATCAACAGTGATCCTCGTGAAGTTTGGGTTGATCTCCAGCTCAGTGGCAGTGACTAACATCTTCCCTAGGGGCCCAGACCACTTGTTGCTCAATGTCTTGCCATCCAGTGCAGTCACCAGGTGTCTGAGACTCAGCTCCCCAGTGTGCAAGTCACAGACAATCCACACCAACTTCCTGCTAAGCTTGGCCTCCACATAATGCATTACTCCTCCCTCCCAGCCCAGCCAGTATTCACATTAGTACTGTCACCTCCTATGGCCAAAAGGGTCTGGTCTGCTCCTCTCTCTCTTAGCCAGTTCACCAGATGATCAGCAATGACCTCAGCATGACTTCTCTCCTCTGCAACTTCCTCTACAAAATGACACAAATATTTCCCACCTGGTTCATTGCACACTGTGTACTGTTCTTCCTTAATGAGGCCAGGAAACTGCCTGTCACTGCCATCAGCTTCCATCATCACTTTGGTGTCATCTCTTTTCCCATCAAAGAAGATACAGGTGATGCCATTTTCCCTAATCTCTTCTTCAAACTTCTTGACCAGCTCCTTAGTCAGTCTCTCCTGAGCCCTCCTCACCTTGTGGCCAATCACCAGTGCTGTGTCAAACTCTGTGATAAGACCAGCATCAATCCAGGCAGCAGTGGCAATCTCTGCAGTCTCTCTCAGCCCAGTGTGATGTCTCAAGCTAGCCAGAGCTACATTGGTGATATCTTCAGTGTTGTATTTCTTCTTCTTAGCCACAGGCAAGGAAGAAGTTGTCACAGCCTCTGGTATGAAGTCTTCATCCTCCTCTCTCCTCCCTGCCTCCTCCAATATATCTCCAGTCTCCTCCAACTCCATCTCCAGCAGTGACTCCTCCCTCAACTCCTCTTCTTTCTTGGCTGACTCCTCTGCCTTCCTCCTCCTCTTGTCCTCAGCCTTCCTTCTCTGCTCCTGTCTCTGCAGCACTGCTTCCTGTCTCCTGGTCTCAGGGTCATCAGCTAGACCAGTGGTTCTTAACCTTTTTACTACCATGCCCCCTCTAGGAATTGGTCCTTCCCTCCACGCCCCCCTTCAATCAAAATAACATTCTTAATAACTTCTCAATATTAGCCCATGCTCTCGTTAAGAGAATAACAAATACAATTAGAGAAATTCCTGTTTCTAGGGGGGCGTGCCCCCCTGGTTAAGAACCACTGAGCTAGACCCATCTGGTGTGCCCCCACACTGTCCACCTTTTCTCTCTGACCTTTAATGAAGGCAAGCTTCTGCATGCTCCTGCAGCTGCAGTCAATGTGAACCTCACTGTTGCAGACAGGGTTGCACCCAAGCTCACTGCAGCTCCTGATCACACAGTGACAGGTCAGGATGTCCCCCAGTTTGTCCAGTTTCATCATGAACCTATCTTTGACCTCTAGCTTCACATTGCCAATGGACACCTTCACTGCCTCATCCCACAGTGCCTTCACTTTAGCCCTGATCCTGACCTCCGTGTTGATTACAGGTCCTGTGAATAGAGTGTTGGCCTTTCTCCACTGAGCCAGTAGCCCTGGAGCAGTGCCATTGTTAATCAGGTCATTAACTGGGTAATTCCTCTTGTCTTCCTCACTCATCTCTCTCTCCTCAACAAACCATACCTCAGCAGATCTCTGGCTGTGGGCAGCTCAGCAGGGGGAAGTTCCCTCCCAGTCCCCACCAAATGACTTGGGTGACAACTTGATTTGCTTCGGGTTCTGATTTCTTTCTGACTCATTCTGTGGACCTGTGAACAAAAGAAATGTCATTGAAATTTGGATAGGCCTACTGATTATGATTACATAAAATTAAGTTAATTGAAATTCTTAATATCTTCCCATAAGCTCAGATAAAAGGTTGTGTTGTTATAGGTACAAGACTTAATTATTCAAAGTAATGACAATTTCATATATCTATCATATCAAAATATACAGAAAGTTTGGGTCACACACAACATTTCAAGTAATTTAAATTACACAATATTTACATTACGAAGTAATCAAAATTGTCAAAAAGGAGGGAAAACACATGCATTCACAATCAAAACTCCAGCATTTGTGACTGCGTGAAACTTAGAAACCATACTGCGCACCAAAAATAACCAAAGTTGACCACATATATCAATGGCACAGTGATATACGATGCTACAGTCATATTTAGGTTATACAGTAATCCCTTGATTAATGCGGTTTTGATAAATGCGGTTTTGATTACTGCGCAAAAATTTATTGTGACCATCCCTTGATATTTACGGTATAAAATTTGAATAGTGCGGTTCAAAAATGTTTGAAAATGGCGGGCAAATAACCAGCTGGGCCAAAACTGTCTCCCGCCTTCCCTAGTCCCTACTGCGCTTCAGTTTATCGGCAGACACAAGTGCGCACAGACGTTTTACACATAGATGCAATCACTCTACATGAATTTTGGAAACAATTTAACATTAAACAAGCAGTTGCAAACATTCACGAGTCGTGGGAAGAATTGACAGCCAGCTGCATGAGAGTGGTCTGGAAGAATCTTTTGCCTGAATGCGCAAATGATTTTGGTGGTTTTATTAATCCTGTCAACGAAGTCATTAATGATATTGCTACGATTGGAAGAGACCTTGGCTTTGAGGATGTCGATTTGGGAAATGTTCGGGAATTATTGGCTTCACATTCAAAAGACCTAAGTGACGAAGATCTTCTAGTAATCGAGCATCAACAGGCATATGAAGAAAAAGAAAAGGAAAATATTTCTAAGGAAATCACGGTGAAAGAACTTGAAGAATTGTTTCGGACAATTGAGAAGGCCAAACATCTTTTACTCAAGATGGATCCAAATGTAGACAGAAGCATGAACGTTCGCTGTGGTTTAGATAAGCAAATTGATTGTTATCGCAAAATGTTGTCAGAAAAGAAAAAAGCTAACACTGTTCAATTGACTTTAGATAAGTTTTTCTGTAAAAAATAAATATTCAATCGACTTCAGATTAGTTTTTCTTTATAAAATAAATGCTTTAAAGTTTAAATATATGTTCAATCAACTATAGATACGTTTCTCTATAAAAAATAAATGCTTTAAAGTTAAAATAAATGTTATTCTAAATTTTTTTTTTATTTTCCAGGATTCATTATAATTATTTCCATTGGTTCTTAACTTTGATTAATGCGGTTTTGATATATGCGGTGACATCGGAGGATTAATTAACCGCACTAATCAAGGGATTACTGTATTTCAAACCTTTATGGTCAAATATAAGTAGGTAAAAGGCTTTTTTAAACAACACTAAAGATATTTTTAAGTTTGCTAGATAATATGACATCATTTGAGCATTAGTAGTTTTTGAATTGTTGACTTTACTAAAATTGACACACCCTACTGCTATACCCTCAACATGGGGCTATACCTTGTTTACACACATTCATTACTTTGTGGCTTAGCCTAGCCTAGCCTAATTGTATTTACCATCCACAGGTCAAGGCTGAGTTTGCACATACCATTTTCAAACTTAACAAAACTTATTGTTTGCTGCTTAATACAACTTATGGTTTGCTACTGGTGTAATTTCAGCCCAGTCTTGCATATGGTCCCTAGGCTAACTTAACCACTTCATATAAAACAAATGTACAGAATTAACACTAAGCCATTTTTAGCATTTTGGCATTTTTATGGGAATTTGTTGAGGGCCAATAGGTACTACAGTAGATCCCAATTTAAGGGTTGACTGAAATTTCCCTTACAGTGTCAATTTTCATCCAATCAAGATACATGTAACATATATATATATATATATATATATATATATATATATATATATATATATATATATACACACCATTGGTTTAGCTTCCGCCCAAATTCTTCATTCTGACAAAGGTCAAGCTTTTCATTCCACCTTAGACCTACAGTTTAATGTGGAATCTGAACCACGCCCCACCAGCAGCCCAGCATCTTAACCACTAGGCCACCCAGGGTACCAATTTATCTACCAACCATTTTCTTTATTGTGTGGTAGGATGAACAGCTCAGTTTTGCTGCATGCTGGCTGCTGTCACCGGGTCTCAAACCTGGGGTCGATGGATTCGTAGCTAGTGATGCTAACCACTACATCACTGAGGCGCATATATAGCATGTAATACACACTGTGCATGGAACAAAGCACCCTTCTGGGATATTAAGTCCACTATGGTCTGAATAAGTAATAGTAAATGGCAAATACTAAAGTTTTTCTTTTTCATGATGGAAGCCCAATGTGGGCAATGGGTCATTAGCAGAGAGGCCCCAAAATATAGCTTCTCTCACCAGCTATTTGCTAAGCAGATAGGACCCAGCTATGGGACAGGGTCTAGGATTTAAAGCTAACCTATTTGGACAATAGTAGATTTAATTATCCCAGATTGTTACATGAGGTACAGTAAAGTTAGGGTTAGGCCTAACTAAGCCTAGCCTCTGTTTGTGTTAATGTAAATTTTAGAGGGGTTGGGTCCCCACACGAGCCACCATATAAAAAAAACTATATAGGGTTATGGTTTATTGTCATCATCCTCATTCATTGGAAACTTCCAGCAGAGATTGGTGGAGGCTTGAATGGCAAAAACCCTACATTTTTTCATTAAAAAAGTTATGTTTGTGGAGGTCTTCAAAAGACCTCATTAAGTAGTGTTTATTAAGTAGTGGTTAATGTTTAATTTATATGCTTTCAGTATTTAGTGCTGCCTAATGGTGAAGAAGGAAATTACCATACCTTATTATTTCATTGGGCCTTGCTTCTGGTTTTTGGGTGCGTGGCTCTCTTTTGATGTAAGTGATGGAGTTACACAATGAGTTTATTCGGTTTAATTAATATAGGTATTCACTGCATTTAAATACCTGAAGGAATAGGCCTATCCTTTTGAGTTAGTTTTATATTATGAGGTATTCACTCAGAACTTATAGGAAGATTAAGTATGTCTCCCTTGCTTAAAGCATCGCTTTAACTAAGCAGCCCAGAGATGAGCTAGTATAAAATTTCTTTTCTTAAAAATTTGCTGACTTTACAAAAGTCCCCAGATGTCTAATTTTTGTGTTTCCATTATTTCTTCTTGTGAAGTAATTTTCATGAGTCAGCAATGGAAAGTTTTGATACGAAATAATACGTTTTTCTTGTTAGGTGAATCCAATGCCTCCATATTGGGTCCTATGTATGGCAATTATTTCCATTTCGCTTTGTTGCCAATTCCGAGACAATTTTGTAGTTAATTTAATTCAATAAATTCATAATATGCATTTAAGAAATAAACATACTGTATATGATACCATATTGTATGTATGTATAGTTTTTCCATAAGTTCCTTGTTCCATGTGTATTAGGTCTGTGTATTCCATAGAAGTTATCTGGGAGGACCATTCTGAGTTTTGACACATTAAACAGATGGGTAAATCCAGGATAAATAGACAGGTAGAAGTGCTGATATAACACTAATACATCTTCAATATTCACAAAACTTGGTCTGAGTATGTTTTTTAGTAAAAAAAACAAATTGGCAAATTTTTTTGAAAATCTGTCAAAATTTAGGGTCAGGTCAAATTTTAGCCAAATCGTGACCTAAGAATTGTCGTAGCTTAATAAACTTTATATGGATGGAAGTGGAATGAGCTCTAGTTTCCAAAAATGGTACTTTCATTAGGATAATTTAATAAAAAAACCACTTAATTTTGAAAAAAAACAAAAAAATTCAGGATTTGACCTTGAAGGGATCAATTTTTTGAAAGATTTTATTGAAGAAAAAATGTTGCCTGAGCAAAGATCTACCATAATCAGCAATAAAAAGTTGGCTTACAGGCCATTATATAGCTTAAAACTTAATTTTATTAATGCTGGCTTTCTTCATTTTTTCAGAATTTCATCATCAAAAATTTATTTAATGAAACTAAACATATTAAATAGTAGGATAACAATATAACAAGGATATACTTAGCGTTTGTAATTATTAATTGTAATTTAAATACGTATCTACTCTCTACATTCTACATACCGTACATGCTAAGTGCTAACTTCATACATACTGTATATGCTAAAATTTTTGTTTTAAGTTTTCTGAGAAATTTTCTAAATCTTGAGTTGGAAAGACATACTGTATCCTTGTTCTGCCTCTTAAACTTGACTCAACTGTTCCAAATATGTTCTCTGGGGGAATAGGCAAATATCGTCTTCTGCAGGAAAAATGTACAAGGGCACTATTCCTGAAAGATAAAGAAATTTAATCAAATAATCATCATCATTCTGCATCATACGACTTGACCAGTCCTAACCCCAATTCTTTTTTGTACACACAACTGACAAAAGAGCCTACTTCTATTTCTTTATTGCTTAACTCTCCTTCGATATCACTGGTTTCTCCATCATGATCTACTTCTCCACTAACAATTTTTCTTATTTCTTCTGACTGAAGACTATTAGATAACGAATATACTTTTAAAGTGTTTGCTGACAAAGGGATAAATCTATGTAATTTTTGGGTACCTTTAATTGGGATAATTGGTAAATTGAGACGCTCTTGTAGGGAATTTTCTATTTCTGTAACTTCATTTTTGGATACATAAAAAAAAATTATTGTGGAATCTAAATTAGTTGAGCAAAATTCAAATAAGTCTTTGTGAGTTAAAATTTGATTATCAATCGGTTGTTGTAAACTAGCTTTTGCTACTGATCTTTTCACAGTGCCACCTATTCTGTTGCATGCGCTCTTTCTGTGCAATGTAGCAAAAAAATTCCACACTGTCTATTCCAAAATCTGCTTTGTGGTGGCATAAATTTAAAAAAGTTTAATTTATTTTTATACTGGGATGCACAGCCATCAGTAAAGTAGTGAATTTTTGATAAAGTTGGATGCTGCTCACTAATACTAGGTATAAGTTTTTGTAGAAAGGAATATACTAGCATTGTACTGTGCTTACGACAATCAGAAATAAAACAATAACTTTGATAAGTTTTTTCACCAAGTTTATAATAATATATGAAAGAATGCACGGTACCCTGGGAAGTTTACCAGTGAAACCCTTGTGCCGCATCCTGAACAATAAAAGAAAAGTTTTCTGTGAAGTCTCCCCTACAAGAACGCCTTCATTTTCTTTCATATTTTCTTTTAGCTCTTTAAAGTAATTGGATTGGCTTTTGTTTGTGAAATGATGCCTAGTTAGTTTTGTAATATTTTTACTCAATGATTCCACAAAATTTTGTGGAGATTCAACTTTGTCTTTAATCATGCAGCTGTCCACACTCTCCCACTGTTTATAAGTTATTTCTTCCGCATTAAACATAAAATCTAAAGTTTCTAAATATTGTTTAACACCTCCCTCACGGGGCATTTTCTACATTTGTGCATCATACAATCTTCATCTTCTATGTTACAGATTGATAAGGCCATCAGCCTTTTGTAGTCTAAATCTTTAATCCCCAAAGCTGCTATCTGCAGCTTTGGGTTTTGATGGTATGTACATACACACACAGTGTGTGTACCACTCTGAATATTCTCTGAATAATTCACATAAATTACATAGCATCAATCTCTTCTGCATCTTCACTTTTTCTCCATTTTCATTAATAGTAAATTTATAATCCTTCATTCCCAGACACATTTGGCTATAATCATCACTCTCATAAAATTCTCTCGCAATCCTCTTCACTTCACTGGTTATGACCTTTCCTTTCGACATACTCAGAACATGCGGTAATATACCATATTCTTTTTGCAAACTCCCGACTTTTTCTCACCATATACGTAGAAGTTTCAAAGAATTCTGCTGTTTTTTCAATTGAAAATGAATATAAAGATATGATTTGCAATTTAATCTTGCGATTAGTTGTAGAAATAAATTTGTCTTTAAGCTCTTGCATGACATTTTTATACCTAAAATTATATAAAAAAAAGAAAGAAACTCTAAGTTAAGTTAGTAAATTAAGTATTAAATTTTATTTTATTCTCAAAAAATCTATTGTTTCATTATGTATTGTACATATAAATAACAATAGCTACATGTTTTTAATATATAATAAACTTTTTGCCGTTTTAAATCATCTCAATGACCCTTTTTGGATGGGCCAGCAACAGCGTCTTCCTGGATAGAAGTCCTGTAGGTGGATTCTATACTACTTCTAACTTTTCCTGATGTTGCCTGAAATTTTGAAGTGGCCTTTTTTTGTTTTTTCTGTGACATTAATGCAACTGTAAAGAAATATATAAAATTACAATTGAGATACAAAATATTATTAAATTATATATGTATATGTAATGTATGTTAGTTGTCTAACTGAGACTTGGTTTATTAATTAGATAAAAATTAAATATATGTTTTTTGAAAGATTTCATTAATTATATAAAAAATAAATATATGGTTATTTAAAGATATTTACCTGTTTTTATGGGGCTCTCATCTAAATATGGTAATATTTTTTTGCTAAGTATATCCTTATTATGTTGTGGATCTTCCAAAAAAATTTCCTCAACAGGTGGAGCCGTAGAAATATTTATTTGTAGATGAGCTACTACTGCGTTCAAAGGATTCTTCATTTGCTGGTAAAGGACACAGTTCTTGTAGCGGTACAGCCTCTTCTGCTGGTGCTGGTACAGATTCCAGTATTCCAGGTTGACTTCTTATTAAGGTGTAGCAATTGCTACACAATAGCTGATCCTTTTGAAGAACTCCATAACTTACAGAAGCCATAAGTTCCGTAACTTTTTTAGTATTATTGAAAATTCTTTTTTTGTGTTTTTTTAAAGGATCACAATAATATAATTTCTAATTTTTTGGCATTTTTTTAAAGTTATTTAGGTAGATATTTAGGTACACCTGTATCTTTCAATAAACAGGGTGTCTCAGGAGGAAATGTCAAGAATGCACCATTTCACTCTGGGTATTTCGAAGTAGAAAGTATTATATCGATATGGGTCTGATTCCCAACCATTACCAAGATACAGGCCCCTACAGTTGGGTAATTAAAACATAATAAAAAGGCGATCTTAGATACTATTTAATGACACTTGTGGTTTACAAAAAGTACAAACATACAATACACTATGGTATTGCACTTATTGCAGAATGGTTTAAAAGTAACCCCCTCCTTCTTCAATGCATGTGGTGAGCCTCCGATCCATCGAGTCTTGCCAAGGAAAACGCGGAAGTTCATTTCTGAGGTTTATGAACGCATCCTGTATACGTGCAACCAACTGCTCCCTAGTTTCGGGCTTACCCCGCTGATAAATGTTACTCTTCAAGAACCCCCAGACAAAAAAAATCTAGCGGAGATAAGTCAGGCGAACGAGGGGGCCATGCCACAGGTCCTCCACATCCAATCCACCTTCCTGGAAACCGTTGATTTAAAACTGCTGGCATGGCTTGAAATGTTGCTTGAGCACTTGCTTGAGCACTGCACCTCCACATTTGCAGAGTACACAACACACCCTGAAAAGAAACGTGACTCAGTGAGCAGGTGTTAAGACGTACCTAAATAAATAATGTAAATAAATAATGTGAGGATCTGCACAGTTGCCAATGTATCATTAAATGTCATTGAATATTATCTAAGATCAGCTTTTTATTATGTTTTAGTTACCCAAATGTAGAGGCCTGTGTCTTGGTAATGGTCGGGAATCAGGCACATGTCGATATAATACTTTCTACTTAGAAATACCCAAAGAGTCAAATGGTGCATTCTTGACATTTCCTCCTGGGACACCCTGTATAGTTATTAAAATCTGAAAACTAAAAACAAAAAATGAAGCCAGCATTAATAAAATTAAGTTTTAAGCTATATAATGGCCTATAAGCTAACTTTTTATTGCTGATTATGGTAGATCTTTGCTCAGGCAACATTTTTTCTTCAATAAATTTTTTTAAAAAATTGATCCCTTCAATGTAAAATCCTGAAATATTTTTGTTTTTTCAAAATTAAGTGTTTTTTTATTAAATTATCCAAATGAAAGTACCATTTTTGGAAACGAGCTCATTCCGCTTCCATCCATATAAAGTTTATTAAGCTATGACAATTAGAAGGTGAGATATAGGGATTTAAAAAAATTCTTATGTCACGATTTGGCCAAAATTTGACCTGACCCTAAATTTTGACCTATTTGACTGATTTTCAAAAAAATTTGGGAATTTTTTTTTCACTACAAAAATGTCCCCAGACCAAGTTTTATGCAAATTGAAGACATGACTGTGTTGTTTATCTGTCTATTTAACCTGGATTTACCCAGATGTGTTAAGTGCCTCAAAAAATGGGTACTCGGTTTAAGTTTTAGATTTTGGTTAAAATTACAAGTTACCCTTTTTCTTTGATGTGAACTCAATCTGACATGAATGCAACATATTTCTTGCATATATTGGGGTTTTGAATATAGTTGTATACAAGGTAGTCACAAAGTCCCTTTGCATGAAAAACAAGGGCAACATACAGATATGCTATAATTTCACTGCAAAGGGACTTTGTGGCCACACTGTAGGTTAGCTTTAAACCCTAGACCCTGTCCCAAAGCTGGGTCCTATCTGCTTAGCAGATAGCTGGTGAGGGAAGCTATATTTTGGGGCCTCTTTGCTAGTGACCCATTGCCTGTGTTGGGTTTCCATCATGAAAAA
Organism: Bathynomus jamesi; assembly: GCA_023014485.1. NCBI lineage: Eukaryota > Metazoa > Arthropoda > Malacostraca > Isopoda > Cirolanidae > Bathynomus > Bathynomus jamesi. The sequence continues at coordinate 1,199,370 of JAJOZX010000183.1, forward strand.
GAAAAACTTAAGTATTTGCTATCTACTGTTACCTATTGTTCAGACCATAGTGGGTTTAGCCTTGTTCTATGCACAGTCTGTATTATTATATATATATATATATATATATATATATATATATATATATATATATCTGTTCTGACATTGCTATGTACTTCATAAATCTCTCGGTTAAAAACATACTAAGTTATGTGTATCTGACAATAGAAGTTTGTGTATAGTAATGCAAAAATCTAACTTAAGTCTGAAGGTACCCCATCAATGGGGTACCTCTGGACTGAGGGTGTCCACCCTTGGACAGTTGGAATTTAGTCATAGAAATTATATTTTTGACCTAGTTAAACATTGGTGGGGGGTGGAATTATTAATTAAATAAACAATATATAACTCAAATTTATTTTGCGACATATTCCAAAAGTTATATATGCGTGAATAAGTAAATACATTAGTACATAAATTTATGAAAATACACATTATGACCATATAGGCCCTATAAGGGGCCAATTATAGCCTTCAAAACCAATTCCAAATTGAAGAATGCTATTCAGTCTCTTTGTTTTCTGCTGTATTGATGGAGGAAGCACTCCTAGAATAGATTCTGCACCTGCAGCATGCAGCACAAATTTCAGGAACTGGAGGAAATCTAGAAATTGCCATTTTCTCAGACTTTCTTAGATATGAAACTGTGTATTCAGCACTTTCTATATCTTTGTCACTTAACAAATGGCCAACAAAATGTTTTATTTCTTTTCTTCCTTCTAATTGAAGCAACGCATAGTCGTTTTTAGCTGGAATTTTTTCTTGAAATTTACTGGACAACTCTTCTAATTCATCCAAATATTCAGATGAATCATCCATTGTTACAGAAGTAGAGTCATCTGTGTTGGTGCTATCATTCATGGTTTCAGCAGTTTACTGTTGAAAGATCTTCCATTTCTTAGGTGCATTCTTCTCCAGTTTTTCAATTTTTTGCCTCTGCCTTTCTAATAAAATGTTTTCCTCTACAGTGTCAGTTGCAATCAAACAATGACCAGGTTTCCTACCTCTGTTACTATTTTTTCTTGCAGTGGCTTTTGGATATGGTCTGATATTTTCTGGCGGGATAATTGCTGATTGAATTGTTCTTGATGAAGTAGCTTGTGGTGTTGAATCTTGAGGTAGCTTTGATGCTGAAGATGGTGGTGTAACTGTTGAAAGATTTGATGTTGAAGGTTGTGGGCCAAATTAAATTAAATAAATAGTCGAGCTTCACAAATATTCATGTCATTGTAAATTGAAAAGAATGTATTTATTTTATTATTAATAAAGGTTATTTAATTCAATTAAAAAAAAAGAAGCTGAATGTCTGCATTAGTGGATGTCAATTTTTTGACATCCATTGCATTCCTAATATATATATATTATAATTATATATATATATATATATAATATATATATATACACAGTACTGTGCAAAAGTCAGAGACCACTGTCGATCTGACAACTATTAGATAATCTGTTGTATGAAAATTTGTTTTGATACTAAAATACATATTAACTAGAACCGCTGGTTCATATTAACGTATAACTAAGTTATTACTTAAGTGTATAAAGTTATATAAGCTGGATGACCCTCTAGTCTGCATAAATTGGACTTGAGTGTTGATTCATTATATTACTTATAACGCATGTGTTTAAAGATCTAGCGAACTATTACTGATGGATCTGCAGTAAATGCTCCTAAGCTATTGCTATATCATTATTTACAATTAAAAGTATTGACATATTCACTTAAATTCTGCAAAACAAATTTATCCAAAATGTTTCTCATTATAATCCTAATTCATGTTGCTTTTTCTTTCACAGGCTTAATTAAGAAATGACAAAAAGTACAATTTCTGATGAGATTAGATATAAAATAATATATTTACATGGTGAGGGACTGAGTCAAAGAAAAATAAGTGAATCTACAGGCATTTCCAAAACTGGTGTACAAAAAATCTTGGCTCGTCACAGATCAAATGGGACCCCAGCTGATCGTCCTAGATCAGGGAGGCCCTCTAAGCTTTCTCCATCTGATCTACAATATCTAAAGATTACTTCCCTTCGAGACAGACACAAATCCAGCACTTCACTTGCAGCGGATCTCGAAAAAACAACAGGTGTCTCAGTTGATCCTTCTACTGAACGAAGGAAGCTTAATTCAGTAGGTCTCAGATGTCCAATACTTGTGTTCCAAAGCACATTTTCTTTTCTCTTTATTTCCATTCCTTAAAAGTGGCTTTTTTGATGCAACACATCTTTTAAGACCTACTGAGTTAAGTTTCCTTCATACAGTAAAGGGATCAACTGAGAGACGTATTGTTTTTTTGAGATCTGCTGCAAGTGAAGTGCTGGATTTGCGTCTGTCTCGAAGGGAAGTAATCTTTAGATATTGTAGATCAGATGGAGAAAGCTTAGAGGGCCTCCCTGATCTAGGACGATCAGCTGGGGTCCCATTTGATCTGTGACGAGCCAAGATTTTTTGTACACCAGTTTTGGAAACGCCTGTAGATTCACTTATTTTTCTTTGACTCAGTCCCTCACCATGTAAATGTATTATTTTATATCTAATCTCATCAGAAATTGTACTTTTTGTCATTTCTTAAGTAGTGATGTAGGTCACATCCGCATCCTCATCCGCGGAACATCCGCACATTTTCTCGCACCCGCATCCGCACTTTGGACTGCGGATGTCGTGCGGATGTGGACCGTTGAGATAAAATGTCATTAATAAGCGGAAATTATCAAATTCTACTATATTAATAGAACTAGTTCATTGTGCGCAAAAGTGATGCAAGCGACAAGATGAGAAGCTTTTCTTGTATGAAGTTACTCTCTTGCAACCTACTTAGATTCACGTTACAAAGCTAAGTTATTTTCACCTAGTACATTAGAACGAGTTAAATCATCACTTGGCAAAGCAGTTGAAGAGCGTCAATCTCTTGAATCTGTCGCTTCGCCACCCACCAAAAGAATAAAAGTTTCAGTGACAGAACCAACACCTTCAACAAGCAAATCTATCACAGAATCTGTCTCTCAGTTTCTTGAGTCAAGCAGCAATGACGAGACCTACGCGATGTCAAAAGATGTAGTAAAAATGATCGAGAGCTATCACCAAGAAAAATGCCTGGCTGCATGTGACAATCCTATTAGTTGGTGGAAAAATACGCAGAATATCTATCCATACTTGAGTAAACTTGCAAGGAAACATTTAGCCTATCCTCCAACAAATGTACCAAGCGAGAGATTATTTAGCAGTGCTGGATTAATATATGATGAAAAGAGAAACAGACTGGCAGCAGAAAAGGCAGAAAAATTAATGTTCCTTAAGCATAACCTTCCTATAATTAAGTTTGAATATTAAACGATGAACATCTTAGTTTACTTTATTTTAATTACTCATTTATAAATATGCCTAATAAAACTTTAAACTTAATATAAATAGTTATCAAGCTAATTAAAGATCTCTTTCTATAAGGGTGGAGGTTGGGGAAAGAGGTCGGTGGGGTGCATTTGAGTTGGGTTCACGTCCTGCATCCTGGTAACACAATTATGGTTTCTAATTGTGGCTGAAACTCAACAAAATATAATGAATTTATTTGCAGACGAATTCACTAATTGATTTCTATATTAGTTAGATGCTTGATATTATTTTATATGTTCAGAGAAAAGTACAGCAATTATTGTACAATTAATCAATTATACTACATTATAGCTACAGCTCTCTCTATATAATAACTTATTATATACGTTAAACACAACAAATCTTGAATATATCCTAAAAAATAAAGAAAATTTAGACATCCGCATCCGCGGATGTTGAAATCAAACATCCTCATCCGCATCCGCGGATGTGAAAAAAATGACATCCGCTACATCACTATTCTTAAGCCTATGAAAGAAAAAGCAACAACATGAATTAGGATTATAATGAGAAACGTTTTGGATAAATTTGTTTTGCAGTTCTAATTTAAGTGAATATGTCAATACTTTTAATTGTAAATATTGATATAGCAATAGCTTAGGAGCATTTACTGCAGATCCATCAGTAATAGTTTGCTAGATCTTTAAACACATGCGTTATAAGTAATATAATGAATCAACCCTCAAGTCCAATTTATGAGACTAGAGGGTCATCCAGCTTATACAACTTTATACACTTAAGTAATAACTTAGTTATATGTTAATATGAACTAGAGGTTCTAGTTAATATGTATTTTAGTATCAAAACCAATTTTCATACAACAGATTATCTAATAGTTATCAGATCGACAGTGGTCTCTGACTTTTGCACAGTACTGTATATATATATATATATATATATATATATATATTATATATATATATATATATATATGCTGCAAACCCACAAGGAAAAAGAAAAACGATTCCAAGGCCTTTCGTGTATTCAAAGCTACACCTCGTCAGGGAATGAAGATAAAAGGCGAGAAGCCCATAAATATATACAACGTACAGGAAAACCAAAACAATTAGCACATACTTAACAAGGGTTAATGAGAGGCAAAAGAAATTTTAACATGGTCGTCAATGTTATACGTCCCCGCACTGTTATTGAAAGTATTTTTAAAATGAATAAATGCACATTCTAGAATATTTCTTTCTATTATATCTCTGTTTTTAACAAGCGCTTTAGAACTATCCCACTTGATGCTATGGTTACATCTATACATATGGTTAAATAAAGCATTGGAAGTATTAGCTGTTCTACACGCATATTTATGCTGTTTTACCCTAATATCTAACGTTTTACCGGTTTGGCCTATATATACTGAGTTACATTGTGTACATCCAATCGAATACACACAGCCAACAACATTATCAGGGCTATTCTTTATTAGGCATGATTTAACAGTATTATTATACTTAAAGATTACATTAATTAATGCCAATTGCTTTAAGTACAGTTGGAAGGTATTGAAAATTAACATGGTAACGTAGGCTAAGGATATTTTTACGCTGAAATTCCTTTACAATTACATTATTATAATACCTATTCTTGGCTTTCTTAAGACAGTTATCTAAAAATGAAGTAGGATAACATAATTTAGTACCAATATTCATGATATTGCATAACTTGGAATCTAAAAATTCAGGACTGACAACTCTCAATGCTCGAAGAAACATAGCAGAGAAAATAGAGGATTTAATCGAAGGATGATGGTCAGAATAAAAATGCACATAAGAGTTATTATTAGTAGGCTTACGGTAAGAAAGCCAAGAATAGGTATAATAATAATGTAATTGTAAAGGAATTTCAGCGTAAAAATATCCTTAGCCTACCTTACCATGTTAATTTTCAATACCTTCCAACTGTACTTATGAAGCAATTGGCATTAATGTAATCTTTAAGTATAATAATACTGTTAAATCATGCCTAATAAAGAATAGCCCTGATAATGTTGTTGGCTGTGTGTATTCGATTAGATGTACACAATGTAACTCAGTATATATAGGCCAAACCGGTAAAACGTTAGATATTAGGGTAAAACAGCATAAATATGCGTGTAGAACAGCTAATACTTCCAATGCTTTATTTAACCATATGTATAGATGTAACCATAGCATCAAGTGGGATAGTTCTAAAGCGCTTGTTAAAAACAGAGATATAATAGAAAGAAATATTCTAGAATGTGCATTTATTCATTTTAAAAACACTTTCAATAACAGTGCGGGGACGTATAACATTGACGACATCATGTTAAAATTTCTTTTGCCTCTCATTAACCCTTGTTAAGTATGTGCTAATTGTTTTGGTTTTCCTGTACGTTGTATATATTTATAGGCTTCTCGCCTTTTATCTTCATTCCCTGACAAGGTGTAGCTTTGAATACACGAAAGGCCTTGGAATTGTTTTTCTTTTTCCTTTTGGGTTTGCAGCATTTATTCATTTCACGTGTTTTATTGTGAAATTCATCATATATATATATATATATATATATATATATATATATATATATATATATATATATATATATATATATTATTCCTTATGATTGTACATCTTTTTTTGTTCTACTCTTGAATATCTCTATCAAAATTTAATAAGAAATAATAAAAAAAAAAAAAATTCAAAAACTTAATGCTGATGGCACAGGTCTGTCTGACACATATGAACTCATGAAATCTACATCTGTGAAGGCATTAAGATTTAAGGGAAATATGCCAGTCTTGGCAAAACCACTTTTGATGTTGGAAGGAGTGGCAGCTAAATCTCATGCATTGCAAGCCAGCTTTTGGTATGTCAGAGACACCCAATACTTTCCCTGCATTCATTACATTCCATCCATTTACTTCACATATGTATGCACTATGCACTCTTGAATAGGCCAAAAAAGCTGACTTCAAGTGGCTGCAATTTGTTAGATGTGTGGAGAGGCAGTGTCAGGATAACTATACCATTATCTCTTGCATAGTCAATACACTCAACACTGATGAGAGACTCATGATTGTCCATAACAATAAGAATTTTATAGTCATTACTGCAGTTAGTATGGTTTACCAAATGTTTTAGAACATTGATGAAGTTCTCAGCAGTCATCCATCCTGATTTGTGCACCAAGCCAATGGACCCAGTGGTAGTTCCACACATCATTTTCCTCTCGTACAAACCTTACTCTAGGGAACACAAAACAAGGTGGTAGATGTATTTCACTAGCAGAGAGAATCCCTACCATTGTAATTAACTGACCATGTTCTTGTGCAACTACTTGACCAACTTGGTATTTACCCTTAGGCGCTATGACTTTGTTGAGCTTAGGTGTAACAGTAATGCCAGTTTCATCTAGATTGAAGATCTGATGTGCTGTGGAACCACTAAAATCATATCTACTCATAATGTCTGTCAGTTTGGTTTGGAATATACCAACAGTATTCTGATTGAACACCATCATCCAAGCCAAAGAAGTTGATTCAGGAGCTCTAATACTAAGACTCTTGTTCCGCTGCATAAAGCTAATAAGCCAATCATTTCCAGCTCTCATTTTCATCCCAGTTTGGGGGAAAATTTATATTATTGACTTTAGCATAATGATAGGCCAGAACATGAGTTTGACATATTGGGTGCATTAATAAGATAGTCTGCCAGCAATGATTCCTGATACAGATATCCCTTGTTTAACAATCATTCACTCAACGATCACTCGCTTTAGCGATCTATTTTTATTAACGCCTTCTCTCATACAATGATTGGGCAAAATTTTGTTTAGCGATCACTACGATGGGCAAAGATTGGTTTCTGGTTTCTGGCCAAAATATTAATATTAATTCTATAATCTTTCATAGGGCTATATTTATCAAACAAAATTTAGGTTATAGATTGTCTAGGCCTATTTATAGCAAATTAGTTACCTGTAGTGTCGACATCTTGTAAATCTGCAGCCTTTCTAACAGAAATTTTGTCCTTTATGACTGAATTAAATGCAACCTCAAGTTTGATTTTGTTGTACATTTATTGCTCTTCTGTTGATAGTTTCTTGGCATGTTGGTGACAGAATACAATAAGAGCCCAGTAAAGCCTGAAGCTTAAGGGCCAAATTAAATAAAAATAAATAGTCAAGCTTCACAATTATTCATGTCATTGTAAAAAGACTACTGTATTTATTTTATTATTAATAAAGGTTATTCAATTATTCAATTAATAAATGGTACTCCACAGGCACATCTCTAACTTCATTTATCTAATCAAAATGTCTGCCATGCGCAGAAATGGATTTATCCTCCTCTGCACAGCTTTCCTGATCTGAGCGCCCCTAAGCAGCCACCCCTACACTTCCTTCTCACCCTGCCAGTGTTTTGAGTCGCTCGTGCTTCTGCATCGCTCTGCATTGTTGTGTAAGATTGTGCATGATTGTGATTGTTGTGTTATTTGCTGCCTTTGTGGAGTGCAAAGCAACATTGTGCAAACTGTTTGGTGCTAATTTGGACTGTGTTAAATGACTGTGAACATTGGAAGTGACGAGTAACCATGTGGCTGCTTCCCCTGCATCATTGGGTAAGGCTAAGCTCTCTTGTAAGTCCTTGACTTTGGAGGTTAAGCTGGACATTATTAAGTGCCACAAGAGTGGTGAAGGGGCAAACTCTATCGCGAGAGCGCTTGGCCTAGCCCAGTTGACTGTCTTGACCATCATCAAGAAGGCTCCTAAGTTGAAGGTCTCAGTGGAAAATGTGACTTCTAACATCACCATGAGGTTAACTAGGGCACATGATCCAGTGATGGAGAACATGAAGAAGCTACTCCAGCTCTGGATTGAGGATCAAACTTGCAACTGCATGCCTCTCTACCACTATCATTATGACCAAGGCTGAGAGTTAGGGTGACAATAAAAATCGAAAGTTGGAGTTTTTTATTGGCCATTTGTTCAATGCTGCTACTACATGAGAAAACAATGTACTGTAAATATTAGGTCATTCAGATAATATTTAAGGGTGTCTCAAGTGAGGTAAATAATTCTCCTTACTCATTAATATTTTTTTTAATTACTTATTATGATTGGAGTACGCCTGCACTTAAACTTTATGAACTAAAACTAACGTTTATTTACATTAATTAAAAAAAATATTAATTTATTTTTACTAGGTAATGAACAATTAATTTGTGTTATAAGGAGAATTATTTACCTCACTTGAGACACCCTTAAATATTATCTGAATGACCTAATATTTACAGTACATTGTTTTCTCATGTAGTAGCAGCATTGAACAAATGGCCAATAAAAAACTCCAACTTTCGATTTTTATTGTCACCCTACTGAGAGTCTGTGGGAGAACCTGCGGAAAGACTTGGACCCTGAGAGGACTGCTGGGACTGTCAAGAACTTCAAGGCCAGTGCGGGGTGCTTCAAATGCTTTAAGGGGTGGACTAATCTCCACAGACTCCATCCACCTCATGAGTGAGGTGACGAGTGCAGATGAGACCAGTGCTCATGCCTTCCCTGAACTCCTGAAGGTGAGGGTTGAGGAGGGAGGATACAGCCCTAAGCAAGTCATCAACTTTGATGAAACAGGGCTGTTTTGGAAGAAGATGCCCTCCAGGACCTTCCTTGCCAAGGAGAAGACTACCCCTGGCTTCAAAGCTGCGAAGGACTATCTCACCCTGATGTAGCAGTAAGCACTGGAGGAGTCTGAGGTGGAACCACACAAGCTGCCCAAGTCGCTTACTCTCCCCCTTCTGTGTGACATTGTTGTGCAGTTTGATGACTGCCTTACCAAGTTGGTAGAGAATGATTCCAACTCCAACTGGAGTGCTGAGGCTGCTCGCATTGTGGAGCAGGGCATCCACTGCTACTGTGAAATGTACTATGCAAAGAAGGAGGAGGCATGCCAGGCAACCATCACAAGCTTCTTCAAATTCAAGATGGAGTCAATGTCACCAGAACCAACATCTTCCATCTCAGGGTTCACCATCTTCAGGGCCAGACCTACAATGCTGTCCACCCTGAGAGAGGGTGAGAGACAGAGAGTGTGACCTGCCCCAACAAAATTCAGTCCTCCAGCCTTGCTGTCCACAAGCACCATGTAGGAACGTATCCCAATGAACCCATGTTATAATTTCCTTATTTAGTGATCATTCACTTAGCAATCAATTTTTCAGGAACGTAACCCAATTGTTAAATGAGGGATACCTGTATTGGGAGAAAATCGGATGCATTTGGAGGGTGCCTGCTGTGAAGGTTGAGCCATCTGAATTCTTCTTTGAATGATGGATGGCATCCTGAAACAGAAACAGAAAAAGAAAGGCATATAAGACAAATAAAATGAATAAGCCAAAATATTAATATTAATTCTATAATCTTTCATAGGCCTATATTTATCAAACAAAACTTAGGTTACATAGATTGTCTAGGCCTGTTTATAGCAAATTAGTTACCTGTAGTGTCGACATCTTGTAAATCTGCAACCTTTCTACAGAAATTTTGTCCTTTATGACTGAATCAAATGCAACCTCAAGTTTGATTTTGTTGTACATCTATTGCTCTTCTGTTGATAGTTTCTTGGCATGTTGGTGACAATACAATCTTGAAAAATAAAAAAAAAATTTAATATATAGTTGTATATATAGGCTATATATCCCTATGTAAATGCATAGATAGATAGATAGATAGATACATGCACAAAAATATATATATATACACCTTACCTTAACCTTACAAAGGTTCCACATGATGATTTCTCATTTCGCGAAGGTGAAGCTTGTCATCCCTCCTCTCGAGTTGGCCTGGTGAAGTAGTGAGTTGGTTTCTTGTGCTCTCCACCTCACATAGCCAGGTACGCCTGGCTCATCAGGGGTTGTTCTGAGCCAGGCATCTAGTCTTCTTTTGAAGATGTCCACTGCAACTCCCTTTGTGTTTCTTAGGTCTTTGGGCAGCTGATTAAACAGTTTTGGTCCTCTCACCACAAAACTATTTTCTTTCAGGGTTAAGGATGTTCCCTGTCTCACCTTCAATTTGGGAATATGACACAATCTACCATTTCTACTTTCCACTGTTGTTTGGGGAGTTATAGGGTTTAGAGTAAGATTAGGGACTAGTTTCTCCATTATTTCCCAAGTGTAAATAATGGTGTATGGGTCATTGGAATGACAAATTATGCAGTGGTCAAAACCACACCCTCATAGATTTTGCTTAAATTTGGTTTATAGAATGGTCTATGCTAGTAAGTACCAAATTTCAAATATCAGCTCAGTCAGAGTTATGGTTCAAAAGTTATGCTCCCCCCTTTTGGGGGGGGGGGGGGGGGGGGTGAAAACTGTAAATATTCAAACCACCATAACTCAGTCCCTAATTGACATAGAACAGTGATTTAAAGTGTTTATGAAAGGTAATTGCACATATAACAGATTAGCATAAGTAGAAAAAATGGCTAAAATTAACAGAAAAAAGTTACAACACTTTATTCCATTTGAAGGGGTCCTGCCCCCCTAAATTACAGATTTTTTAAAATTTTCATATATACAAAAAATGAGTTTCAACCTTATTGTATCAATATATGAAAAGAAATATATGTGTATTTGCATATAAAATATAGGTATTTACAGATTTCAAAATGGCTACTTTTACTTAAAAGACTAATTTTTACAAATTCATGTAAGCTGTTAGGTAATTAATACATTGCAATTTACACATGGTGCAATAATTCTTACCGTAATGCTAATAATCTATACCTACCTAAGCTTATATACCGGTATAGTTAATTTTCAACAGATTTTTATCCTAGTTTTGATTCCAAACTCCTACAAAGTTTGTGAACTTGCTTTGGATTGAAGGAGTAAATAATCTTAACACCAGGCTTGATATTTGGTGTCATCATGATAGAAATCATATCACTTTGTTTTATCCAGCAAACATCCTCTTTCATCAGAAAATAATACTGAGTGGTAGATCCTGATGAGGTGAGGAAACTGATTTTATAATCACCATATTCTTCTGAAGTGTCTAAAATAATTCCAAACCAAACTTTATCATCATATTTACAGGCAACATACTGGCCAATTTGATACTCATCTTTTTCAACTATCAGGTCATCCCATAAGTAATGTCGTTTTTTAGATCGGAATTTGAAGGACAAAAAAAAAAAACTCAACTGAAACGTTTTAATTTAGTATATATTTTCCATCAGAATCAATGACACTCTGCCAACGTCCTACAAGCTTTTCAATGCCATGTTTATAAAATTCAGGCGGTTTTGAGGCAAAAAACGTACAAAGACGTGTGCAGGTCATCTAAAGAAGTATACTATTTCTCGTCAAGATAGTTTTGCAGACTCCTGAAGAGATGATAACACTAGTACACATTTGAAAACTTGTTGATCGATTTTTACAAACTATTTGGTGATTCTATATAATTTGAGTGCACTGATCTAAAAAATATAGTTAGTTTTTCCCTATCACGTATGGTTTTCTTACCACATGGTGTGTCATAAATCCCCCATTTATCCCCAAATGTGAACCATCTTATCAAGACCAACATTGGATTGCACATGCTAAACCATAAATTTTGTTGTTATAGACTACAGTAACGCTTACATAATAATGTAGGGTAAATATATATAACAACCAGTCCCGTTCCCAGCAAAATACTCTCTCCCTTCCCATCAATGGGTGGTTAACATTTGGGGACAGATGAGGTATTACAACACCCCTTGTAGCACGAAATCTTTAGGTGATAGAGTAAAACCTAATTAAAGCAGAATTAAATAGCTCCTAGCTCTTGGACAAGCATATTGCTTGTTTATGAAAGAATAAAAAAATAACTGAAAGAAACAAAATATATTTACCTTCTTTACTTGCAAACATTTCAGGACTTATTCCAAAGACTTAAGACTATGAAGGTAGATCTGACTAATGAAGACTAAACTGGTGCTTCTTTGATGTTTTCTTATGCTGTGTGTTAGGCTGATCTCGTTGCAGACACCAGCAGTAATCCGCCATCATATTTGTATGCCATCTTCCTTGATATCATCATTCCATGGTTTTGATGTCCTGGTGAAATCATTCCCCTTGCTCCTCACTGACATCTCCGAGATTTTTGGGAAAATGGTCAAGATGCGAAAATAAGAAGTGAAGTTTCAGGCTCATGTTGCAGCCTAAAGCGCAAAACTTTTTAAGCATATTTTCCACCAGTCTTTCATAATTTTGGCTTTTGTAGTTTCCCAAGAAGTTTTCAACAATATCTTTGAAACCAAACCATGCTTCTTTTTCTTTATTGGTCATTGTGTTCAGGAAATGATCATCTGTCAATAACTTTCTAATCTGACGACCTATAAAAACACCTTCCTTTATTTTCTTGTAGCTAATCTTTGGATATTTTGAACAAATGTACTTGAAACACTCGCCTTCTCTATTCAATGCTTTGACATACTGCTTCATCAAGCCTAACTTAATGTGCAAGGGTGGTAGGAGGATTTTATTTGGTTCAACTAGATGTTCATGTAAAATGTTCTTTGATCCTGGGGTAAGATTCTCTCTACGAGGCCAAGTTTTCCTCTTCCATTGCTGGTCACGTGCTTGACTATCCCATTTGCAGATGAAACATGGCATCTTAGTGTATCCTGATTGCTGCCCAAGTAACATGCAAAGGACTTGAGATTCCCACACAATATCCATCTGTGATTTTGATACTGAATTTTTTCCAGAAGCAGTTTCATGTTATCATAGGTCTCTTTTAAATGAGTAGAATGGGCCACTGGGATTGATGCATATTTGTTACCATTGTGCAGTAACACTCCTTTTAGACTGGTTTTAGAGGAATCTATAAACAACCTCCAGTCACTGGTTTGGTATTCAATGCCTAGCTTGCACACTAATCCTGTGATGTCCTTGCAAAATACCAAGGGACCATCTTCTTCGAAAAAAGGCACGAAGTCTTTCTCACGATTTCTGTACCAAGCGAAGTATGTGTCGGATGCCAATAAATTGTTCTCCTGCAATCTAGACCCCAAACGTTCTGCAGAGTCCTTAGGCAGATTCAAATCCCTGACTAAGTCATTTAGTTCAGCTTGGGTTAATGGTTTAGGATCTCAGTCAGCTGTTGGCTGTTCATAAACATCATCATTGTCTAGATTTGGAGCTGAATCAGAATCTGAATTGTATTGATCCAGACTCTCGGGTGGGCGGGGAATAGGAACTTCTGGACCATGGGGTACCGGCCTTATTGCAGATGGAAGACTTGGGTATTGAAGGCTCTCTCTATTCTTTGCATTATAACCTTTAACATTGCAAGAACAGAAGTAGCAGTCATTGGTATGGTTTCTAGGCTCGCGCCATACCATAGGGATCCCAAATGGCAAACTTTTCTTTTTACTTTTGCTCCAATTCCTTAGTGCTGCAACACACGTAAGACAAACCTTTTGTGGAGCCCAACTTTTGTCTTGATCTCCTAATTTAATTCCAAAATAAGCATGATAAGCTCTCTTAATTTGAAGGTCGTTACATTTGTCCTTTGTTTTACAACAACATACCGACCACAAATATAACAAAATATGTCTGGACTATGGGTACATCCTCTAGAAGCCATTATTAAAATTTTAAAGACGTAATGTTAGAATTATCTATCTGAAAAATATGGAAAAAAGAAATTAATTAAAGATAAAAAAGGTAAAAAATTACAAAATGCCCCAAAATTGTTTGGCTAATAACTTTAAAACTGTGGGTGATAGAAAAAAACTGGTAGCATTTTTGAATTCAGCGCAGCGAACTGCTTCAGAATCACAACTCAAAATAAAGAAATCGATTTTCATGCAGACCGGTGTAATCTGAAGGCACAAACAAGGTGTGGAGAATATGGAGGATGTGGTAGTTTTTCCCACCCAAGCTCCTCAATTTTTGCAGAAGTGATCCGAGTGGTATGAGGACATGCGTTGTCATGATGGAACACGATTCCTTTCCAATTAACCAAGGAAAGACTTTTCTTTTAGTGCAGTGTTCAATCAATCCATTTGCTGACAGTAGACTTGAGCAGTGATTGTTTGGTTGTGTGGTAAGGTTTCAAAGTGTATTACACCACCTTTATCCCACCAAACACAAAGCAACACTTCCGAGGGTGAAGATTTGGTTTTGGCTGTGGTGTCACTGGTTGTCCGGCACAAACCCACTGTCAACGGCACTTAACATTCTGGTACAGTATCCACTTTTCATCACCAGTCACTAAATGGTGCAAAAATGGATCTTGGAGTTCACGGGAATGAAGAGCTGTGCTAATGTTTACCCGCACCCTCAGATTGTTGACTGACAATTCATGTGGCACCCATTTTCCTAACTTAGGCACTTTCCCGAGTTGTTGCAAATGTTGATGGATGGTGGACGGGGATGAATTGAGTTTCTGGGCCAATTCTTTGACAGTTGTTGATAGGGATATGCCGGATATCCGGCACTGTCTGGCACTTTTTCAACTATCCGGTATCCGGCACTTTTTCAACTATCCGGTATCCGGCACTATCCAGCACTTTTTCAACTATCCGGTATCTGGTATTTACTTAAGTATTTAATTTTTTTATTGACAATAATTTTGCTTTTTACTTGTTAGTTGAAAAAAATAGTTCTTGAAGTTTGTAAGCAATATGAGCATCATTTGTTGACCAAAGAGCTATTAGTAATGAACGTGAGTGTGACATATACTAAATTATTATACAGGTAGTAAGGAAAAGTTTAAACATAAATCAGAAAGGTTAATTTTATTAACTCACTCCCATTTATACTTGAAAAATAAATTCAGCCAAAGAGCTAATAGTAACAAAATATGATATTACTAGATGATCACACAAGTAGTTAGAAAAGAAAAATAATTGTTCAAATCAAAATGAAGACTCTTCGTTATAAGCCATCGCTACTTTCCATTTAAACTCAACAAAATTCATGAAACTTCATTTATTCTTTCTCTGTGTATTTGAGATTTTTCATTATGAAAAGAAGCCTTTCAGCATTATGAAATGGGCTGAGATTTATAAAAGCCTCATTATTTCCAGAGTTTGTCCAAATGTCAGTTGTGAATGAAACATATTGAGCATCTTTGAGCTTCCTCTGAATCTTTGCTTTAAGTTCCTCATGCAGTTCTGGCATTGCCGTTCTTGAGAAAAAGGTTCTCGTTGGTAGGGAATAGCGAGGTGCAGCAGCTGCCATTATCTTCTTGAAGCCTTCTCTTTCAACCACAGTAAATGGTTCTGCATCCAATGCCATTATCTCACCTGAAATTATAAAAATATCGAATTTATAATAATAATAGCTAATACAGTAATAATGAGAATTATAGTCATACCCAAAGCTCACTGAAAGTAATTTTTTTGAAGATATATCTAGCTAATATCCTACAAAAATGAAAAATTATTTTCTATTTAATTCACTTTAAATGACCCTTACAGTAACTGAATAAATTCGAGATATATATATGTCACTTAATAGTTATAGTTATACTTACAAATTGCTTTAGTTATAGACTTTGATCGAGGATCTTCTGCGGGCCATGCTTTGTTCCTTTCTATAGTTTCTTGCAGCGTTGGTTGAGCAGCTTTGCTTGTAGATGCTTTGGTTTCGAAGTTTGTGACCATCTCCTGACTCTCTTCATCTGCAGATTCATTATTTTCTGACTTTTTCTGAGCTTCTTTGTATTGAGCATTATGTTTACTTTTCAGATGTTTCCAGAGAAGCTTAGTTGAATAAGAACGAGGAGTTTTTCCCCGAACTATAAATCTTGATTCTGTTGTCTTATCACATAATTTGCATTCAGCTTTGTTCGATTTATCTCCGACAAATTTTAAAATATTCCCAGATTTTACTCGTAGACATAGTTACAATAATTCTAAAATGAAAAATGAAACACTGATCATGAACACAGTGCTGAAAAATGAAAATTATAAAATAAATTAATAAAATAATAGAGCATCAATAATAGTTCAAACAAGAGATGCACTAGCAACAAATACAGTGTTAACACAAATTTTTAGCTAATTACTAGCACTGAAGTTAGTATTTCTTAACTATCAATATTCAAGAGCAGGAGGGCACTATTATACGTTTTTTAGAATTACATGTAATGGATTAGGAGGCATGGCTTGCCATCAATATGTTGTACACTGCTTGTTTGAAATCTATTAATCAGTATGACAAAGAATACGGGCCTGTAAAGTGATTATGAACACACACATGCACTTGTTAGTTGTTACCCTTGCAACACCCATGCAACAACTGAGAGCAAAACAAGGTGACACGTGGGCATCATTGCCAGATCAGTCCTGCTATTTCTCTGGGAATAACAAGGCGAAAATTCTGGATGTTTCTGAAATTTCCAGATTAGTTACTATTTAAAGCTAATATAATGTATTTTGCAACGTGAAGCTATTTTAATGTAACAGTGTTCAATTGTTAATTGTGAATACGTAAAAATTATTATGAACAAGTTAGTACTAAGCAATCAGATATTTGTTAATAATAATTTTTATCATAAAAAATTATCGTAAGTTACGGTATTAAAACGCACATACACACATACAGCTTACAACACAATGTGAGTGCACATGTGGTACCTTCCTAGCAGCTGTACAATGACTAAAAGGAAGAATAATAGTTTTAGTTGGATCTGTTTTGCACTGACACAGATGTTTTGCTCTATTATTGAACAATGCTACTGCTGGCTAGTTTACTTACCTATTAGCCATACGAAAGAATATATAGTATATGCTTATGTTTCAAATTGAGTCATAATAAGGCAGAATGTGTAGTGTTCCCAAATTAAAGGCACGACAAGGGACCTCCTCAACCCTGAAGGAAAATAGCTTGGTTGTCAGGGGGCCAAGACTTTTCAACCAGCTTCCTAAGGACCTCAGAAACATAACGGGGGTCAAAGTTGAAGTCTTCAAGAAAAGACTGGATGCCTGGCTCAGGACAGTACCAGATGAGCCGGGTGTGCCTGGCTATGTACGGTGGAGAGCGCAAGAAAGCAACTCGCTCCTCCACCAGGCCAGACCTAGAGGCAGGGCCACCAGCTTGACCTCTGTGTGAAGAGAGACCAACACACGAAACAACATAAGGTTCATAAGGTATTAAAAATTATTTACTGGATATCCGGCATTTTAAAACTACCAGATATCTGGTATCCCGCTATCCGGTAAAATTACTATCTGGCACATCCCTAGTTGCTGAACAGTCTTCTTCAAGTGCAGCTAACAACAGGTCATCATCAAACTCAGCAGGGCATCCAGAGCATGCTGTATCTGTCAAACAGCAGTCACCATTCCTAAACTTTTGAAACCATCTTTGACATTTCCTCACATGCAGAATATCATTGCCATAAACATCCTGAATGTTTCGCATTGCTTCAGTAGCACTATTCCCTTTTTGGAACTTGTAAAGCATTATATGCCCGATATGCTCTTCTGATACCGCCATGTTTATGAGAGGTTCACATAAAGCAAAAAACATGTCTTCACTGGTCAAGGTCTGTAAAGTATGTAGCAAAACATGATAGATCTCCTCTTAGATACAGGTGAACCCCGCTTAATGCGCATTCTATCAACGCGAAAATCAGTTACGCGAATTGGAAAATTGTGACCATTTCCCATTGTACAATTACAATTATTCAAATACCGCGAGAGAAAATTTCTGAAATTTTGAATGTCGCGCCATGAGAACTGAAAAAATACAGTACGTACAGCTGAACTCAGCTGATTTCGTCTGAGTTTGTCAGAACAGACAGTAAGCTCCTTGCCACTGTTGAGCGCTGATGTGTTTGCAGTCGTCTCTTACATAAAATTTTACCTGTTCTTGTCTATTCACAATTCGTAAAAAATATATCCCCATTAAAATATAAGCAAACGAAACTCTGAAAGTGCCTCTGACAGCAATAAAAAGAAAAGAAAAGCGATTACATTAGAAGAAAAACTTGAAGTTATTAAGAGACATGAAGATGGTGCAACCAACGTGAAAATTGGACGAGATTTAGGCTACAGTGAGTCAACGGTACGCACAATCTTAAGCAAGAAACGTGAGTACAAAGAACAAGGTAAAGTCACATCTGTTGCTTTAAGCATGCAAATTACTCGTAACAGGAGTCCAATAATGATTGAAATGGAACGCTTACTTCATATTTGGGTTGAAGATTGTAACCAGAAGAGAATGGGAATTAGTACACAAAATATTCAGAACAAAGCTCTCAGCCTATTTTCAGCACTTAAAGAAGAAAAATTTCAAGGGGATACTGAAACATTTACTGCAAGTTTTGGTTGGTTTGACCATTTTAAAAAATGAACAGGATTACACAATGTAAAAACTTCTGGTGAAGCTGCTAGTGCTGATAAAGAGGCTGCCGCAAAGTTTCCAGAAATTTTGAAAAATATTATTGAAGAAGGCAATTACGACGATCGGCAAATATTTAATGTTGATGAAACAGGCCTATTTTGGAAGAAAATGCCAACCAGAACTTTTCTAGCCAAAAATGAAAAATCTCTACCAGGATATAAAGTTGCAAAAGATAGACTTACTCTTTTATTAGGAGGTAATGCAAAAGGGGACTTTAAACTGAAGCCTATGCTAGTGTATCATGCTCAAAATCCTCGTGCTTTAAAAGGCACCAGTATTTGAAGTCTGCCAGTTATTTGGCGTGCAAATAAAAAGGCATGGATGACCAAAGACCTTTTTGAAGACTGGTTTGTTTCATATTTTTGCCCATCAGTTGAAAAGTATTGCAAGAACAATAACCTTACTTTTAAAGCACTCTTGATCTTAGACAATGCTCCAGGACATCCAACTGCTTTGGCAGATTTGAATGAAAATGTTAGTTTTGTTTTTGCCTCCGAATACAACGTCATTATTGCAACCAATGGACCAAGGAACAATTGCAACTTTCAAAGCTTATTATCTCCGTCAGACTTTTGATCAAGCACTTAAAGCAACATCGGGAGAAAATGCATTTTCAATTTTAGAGTTTTGGAAGAAATATGACATAAAGCAGGCCATTGAAAACATTAAACTTTCGTGGGAAGAGGTTACTGCCAGTAACATGTGAGCTGTTTGGAAATTTCTTTTGCCACATTATGCAAATGACTTTGCTGGTTTCAATCCCACTGATAAAATTGTTGAAGACATAACTGCTATTGGGAGAGAACTTGGCTTCGAGGGTGTGGATACAGAAAATGTGCGAGAATTGCTTGATTCACATGTAGCACAATTAAGTGATGACGATCTCCTTCAACTCGATGAGCAACGTGCATTGGAAGAAAGTGAAAATGAAGGCGACGATGAACCAACGGAAAATACGGCAAAAGATTTCACCATTAAAGAACTTGAAGAAGGATTTAAACTTATTGAAGATGTTAAAAACTTTTATTTACAAGTGGATCCAAACATGGAAAGAAGTGTTGAAGTTGGCATAAATTTGGATAAAGCAATTGCTTGCTATAGTAAATTGTATAATGAGAAAAAAAAGATGAAATCTGTTCAATCAACTTTGGATAAATATTTTTCTAAGAAATAATTCATTTACGATGTAATTATGAAATAAATGACAAATATTACAATTAGTTTTATTAACCTTCACAGTTCGGTACTTATTTCCAGAAAAAAATGGCTTTAAAAATGCATTTTTAAAAAGTTTTACTGGACGATCAGAAGGGTCACGAACGCATTGTAATTATTCCCATTTATTATATTATTTGCTCAACGCGAATTCGCATTACGCAAGGAAAAAATGGAACGAATTATTCGCGTTAAGCGGGATTAACCTGTATAACCTTCTGAAAATTTGTTTAACCCTTTGAGTACTGACGGTACAAATTGCTAATGTTTTAAATACATGCATTCATAACTTAACCCTACAAAATATTCAGGGCTTAAAGGGTTAAACCGAGTAGGACTAGTTTAAACTTAATCTATCGTAAAAAATGACATTACTTATGGGATGACCTGGTAGTTGACTGTCTCTATCTGGTTCAGTCCCAGTACTTATTCTAAACAATTTACAATTATCAGAATCAGATGTATGGTAAGCTTGTATTAGGTTTTCTGACTCTGGTGGACCTGTGGAAACCCCATGTACCTTTAACAGGTAAAACTTCATTAAACCTACTAGAAAGATTGAATTTATCCGCATGAACCTCCTCCTTTGTAACATACAAACAAATAATTGAATTAAAGTGTTCAGTGCAAAAATCATAGAAAGCTCTTGGTGTTAGAATATGACCAGTATCAGTATGTTACAAACTAGCCTTTGTTACAACTCTTTTAATAGTTCCTCCAATACCATCACAAGCATTTTTCCCATGACTTGTGACAAGAAATTCCACTCAGCCTTCACACCAAAATTCTGTTCATGATAGCATAGATTGCTGAAATTATATTTGTTTTTGTATTGGCCTCCACACCCATCAGAAATATATTACTTTTTGTATGTTGGGGAATTTCTGTTTAATATCCTTCATTAAATATTGCTGAAAAGTGTGAACTGCTGATGTTGAGTGCTCAAGACAATCGCTAATAATACAGTAATTAGTATGAATTCATTCCTCATCCTTCATGTGATACACCACAAATGGATGGAGGGTCACCTGGTCATTTGTCCAGTGAAAACTTTGTGGTTCATCTTGAGTGATGAATGAATAGTTATTGAATACAGTACGTAGTTTTCTGCAAAATCCCCTAGCACAAATATTTCATCACAGTGAAGATTCTGTTTCATAGTCTTCAAATACTGAATGTTTTCTGAAAGGTGTTCAATAAATTCATCTGGAGAAGCTATATGAGTTTCCAATGTTGATCTATCTGTATTAGTCCACTGAACATATTCAACAGAATCTCTGCTTGTCAAGGAAGGTATAGTATTTAAGAAATTAAATATGCCTATGCTACCAGGCCATTCTTGACATCCATGTAACATGCATGTAGAAGAATTTATATCACAAACACTTTTTTCCATAAGTGTGTAATAGGTTAAGTTTTTCTCTGCAATTGCTGATACCATGAGTTTAGGATTCTGGTGGTGGGTGCAAACACAAACTGAGTGGGTTTCTTTGCCTCCAGCAATTACACACCATTTAGGTAGGCCTCAGATTGGCAAAGGTAGAAAACCTTATGCTATTATCATTGTTTTCTTTATATTTTGAATATAATTCTTTTAAATTTCCTAGTAATAGACATTTTTGCTTGTTCTCTTTTTCACCATCTTTATTTCTTATGCTAACACAATCAGATTTCCCTGCACACAAATGACTGGCTTCATCATCTTTGTAGAATTTCTTTATTTCAGAGATTAGTATATCTTCCTTTATAGGAATCTGTGGCATAATACCAAATGTATGTTTCAAATGTCTGGCTTTGCCAACCATATATCTGGTTGCACCAAACAAATCCATTGTTCTAGAAATAGGAAATGGTGAGAGTGTAAGTATCATCCCGTATACTAAATATACTGGTATATGTTCAAATTCATGAAGTACAGTACTGTAGTGAACGCTTTTATTATATCTTTCTTCTTCATTATTTACTTACGCTTCTTCCTACTTTACTATATCTCTATTGCTCTTTCTTTAATTTATCACTTTCCTCTCGTATAGTTTCCGGTAGCGACGCCGAGTTCTGACTCTAAAAGACCGTTACAAAACGAAGGGGGGGAAGGTATATTAATACTCTTATTAACACTTATTACGTTTTATTAATTTCGAAAGTGGTTTAGTTAATTAGGGGATATGCGAGTATGAAATATTACTAAATATATTTCGGTCGGAGAGGGCGCAAAACAATTTACTTTAAGATCACATGACTCTAAATCTACGCGTATCGCGTCTGCCTCAAGACTGAAAAACCGTTATAGGTATAGTCCACTCTCAAAGCCTATTCAGTATTACCAACCCTACCCATTTTAAACAATTAGTTTCATAATTTTTAGTAAATGATTTACATTAAACATTATCTTATTTAATTAAACAAAATTTAATATTCTTAACTAAGCATTACTACACTCGCATCACCCCCTTGAAAATAAGTTTTTCCATTAGGAAAACTTATTAATATCGTTTAACAATGTCAATAAATTTATTCAACAAACTTATATATTTTGCAATTTTTTTTTTTTTTTTTTTTTTTTTTTTTATTATTCAAAGTTTAGAAATAGACAAGAAATAATAGAATGACAATTCCCATACATATATTGTATCATATTATAAAACCGAAAACTTTATAATTTTCACATTTGCATAAAATAACATTTCACTCTAATAATTAAATTACAACCTGTAACTAATCTATACATGCCAAAAAAAATAACAGAAAATTTTCTTACAGTGGCTACACAAATCCAAGTTCACAATCTATTCCCGCGATTTCTCATCAACGATCGCTTTACATTCGAAACAATTATTTGTATAGTTATACAGTTACTATCAGGGCAACATAGAAAAAAATAAGAAAAAGTTTACATAAAATACTGACCAAGAGCGCACATACTATTTCACGAAAAAACAACAAATATGGGCAATAATCGGACCCTTTTCACTTATAATTTCATTAGATAATAATCAGTACATTTATTTGCTGGACGTTGTTTAGATGACACTCCGCACGCTGACAACGGATTTCAATTTTCAATCGCAGCTCTCCTGCTCACTTCGCTAGAATGCAAGGGATTGCATCAATCAATATGCAACAGGGCAGCACGCTATAATGGTTCCGCTCTCTCTCCAATGGCGAAAAAAAAAAACAAGAGACGTCCAACTCTAAAAGGATCAGGGGGGAGATATCTGAAAGCGGGACCACGCGCTGGAATTGGACGGAATTTGCAATTCTAGAAGTCGATGAAGAAACTCGCCTTGTCTCATCTCCACTTTTGTCGGTGAACGCTGCTCTTCCTACGTCCAGCTGAAAGACTCTTCTACTGGCAACAATCAAACGATGACTCCGCCGTAGGCCGTTTCCCAACGAACCTACTGTATGTCTGTATGGACAGTACAGTCGTAGGCGCCCGTTCAAGCTCGTGGCTTGTCTACCGCGCGCTTTGTTGACACATATTTAGCGAAGCATTCGAGCAACGTGACCAGCTACTGCCCGAAAAATACCAGTAGACCATCTTCGATCGAAATTTTCGTGTGCCAAGACCCTGCAGACGTAAATTTCTCTTCTCTTCCGGAACTGTCCTGCGCCAAGTCCCTGCGCATTCGGTTCCTCTCTTCTCTCTTCTCTTCCGAAACCATCCTGCGCCAAGTCCATGCGCATTCTGGTTTCTCTTCTCTCTCTCTCATTGGTGATCGATCACCTATCCGGTCGACTAAACTCACTTGATGGAACTCGGATTCAACTTGGTTGACCCCAAACTGAGTCTTGCAATTTTGAAAAAAAAAGTTTATTCTAAACGTGTTTCTGTACTGCTTATCATTTCATATTTAATTTATCAAATTCTTTCGACAATTCACTTCGAAATACTAACTACACATTTGCTCTGGCCAAATTCACGGAAAAAAAAATAAAATAAAAATTTCGCAAAAATTTAATCAAATCTAGCTACCAATAAGGTCACTTATGGCAGTCACAGCGAAGATAAAAAGAAAAAAAAGTCATAAACGCTAAACAAAATTGTACAGTATAAATATAAAAGCGCCCATACATAGTAACTGTTTGTATAATTTAAGAATTATTATTGTTCAAACTATCGTCAGAAATCACCTCAATACCTCTAAATACAAAAGACAAAAATGAACCCCAGAAACTTCATGTCATCCATTCTCTGACAATCATGAACCCTCTTGCTTTGAGGAGGAGCACACAGACGCCACAAAAACGTTACTGGCTATCTATGAGGCTCCATTTCCGAGTGTACACTTGAGTCAATGTTTCAAATGCACTAGTTAACTCCGACTGAAGGTTTAAACAATAATAATTTTCTAAACAGTTATTAAAAAGTAAAAAAAATTTAAATATTACTACCAAAAATTATTTTAATACAGTAATTCCAACTTGAAACGTCAAATTTCATAAGAATTGAACTTGCAATTCGCAAACATCTGAGATACAACTCTCTCCTTCAACAGAAACCTCAGTATGGTTTTCAAATCACAGAAATCTCAGCAATTTATCGTTTCCAAGTGAAAATACAAATTTTATTATACTAAATAAGAATAGATCATATGTACTAAAAAAATACACGCACCCACTGTAAACAAAACTAAAACATTTCCTAATTGAGAGCGGTCGCTTTGTTTGTAAGCGAACCTCTATACAAATATCCCTAACCGAATGAAACTGCATTATATCCTAACATAATTTCGTAATATTTTCCATGCAAACGCTCAAACTAAAAAAAAAGGACATTTTTCATTTCTAATTCCAAATTAAAAATTATCCTTTTTAGAATACAATCTAAATTTGAACTAAAAATTTTACCATTGTCATTGAACTGGAAAGAAAAATAAAAATCGGCCTACTGTACAAATAAATTGATTATTGAATGAATTTATAAAACGCAAAGAAAATTTCTACACAAATTTCTGTAATTCAAAAAAATTATAATATCGAGATTTAGTAAAATGTGTACCGTAACTCACATTGGCCGCCAAAATAAAAATAAAATTTACTGCCGCTTTTAGGCCTATATTAATAAATTCAATGTTATGCGTGAAAAGCACAATTTAGAATGTTATGCATAACGTTTGTGCTTATTAAAGAAAAATCCTATGCTTATTTATGTTAAACCAATGAAAATTTTGTTAAATAACTAAAAATTTACTACTCAATAGACATACCGTAATAACGGTTAATCTCCGAACAATATTTTACGATAGGCCTACAAGAAATTCTTCTTAAGTACGATACAATAGCCTTTTACCAAATATGTCGGAATTGTCGTGAAATAATCGAAAGAAACAGAGAAAAAAAAATAATCAGCTTACCTACCAAATTGTATATAATTAATGAGTATAAAAAAAATATCCAAAACAACTTTTATAGAAAATTTCACAACACAATTTAACACAATCCTATACGGCCCAATCTGACAATTTTTAATATCTTTAAGATTTATTTTTCGATTTGTCCCTTAACTGTAACGTAATCCTATTTTAGCGCGAAGCGAGCAAAGCAAAAAGCCCGTAAACCTATATTTACAAAATAATCCTATTATTATATACAGGCAATCGAAATATAATCAAAAATCTGCTAATGAAACCCAGAAAATTTCTCATGTTCATGAAATGGTTGTACTATATATGTATATATACCCAGAAATGCGATACAAATTTTCGCTGAAACACTTTGAAAAGACCATATAAATTGTGTATCATACTGTATTTAAACTAACAATTCACTTACGTACAAATCATTATTCTTATTATTATGATTTTTACAATTATCACTAATTCCAAAAGTTTTAAACAAAAAGTAAAAAGGTAAGCTGAAAGAGTAGAGATGAAAAAAAAAGAAATTTGAGTCTTCAGGCAGCACGATAATTTTCAAACTATACCCTCTCCAACCGAAATGAACAAAATTTAACGTAATAATGACTCGCAATACTGAGTCGGACAAACGAAAAGCAACGGAACTGGACGAAACAAATTGAATTCTTAGGCGCGAGTCAGGGACGCTATCAGACGCGAAGCGCCATTTTTAAATTTTATTTACAATGAAATTTTAAGGCGAAATTTGCCTGCAAACGGGGTAAAATTTTGCATTTAGATATTTTAATAATCGAAATAAAATATTCATTAACGCTATTTGTTATTATACCGGGTTTTAAGAATTTTAATGGAAATACTAACACGTGGGTAAGCCTCACAAAATATGATGTAAGATCACTGCTAGCCACCAGATGTAGTGAATGGTTTATTATATCTTTTCTTCATTATTTACTTACGCTTCTTCCTACTTTACTATATCTCTATTGCTCTTTCTTTAATTTATCACTTTCCTCGTATAGTTTCCGGTAGCGACGCCGAGTTCTGACTCTAAAAGACCGTTACAAAACGAGGGGGGGGAAAGGTATATTAACACTCATTAACACTTATTACGTTTTATTAATTTCGAAAATGGTTTAGTTAATTAGGGGATATGCGAGTATGAAATCTTACTAAATATATTTCGGTTGGAGAGGGCGCAAAACAATTTAACTTTAAGATCACATGCCCTAAATCTTACGCGTATCGCGTCTGCCTCAAGACTGAAAAACCGTTATAGGTATAGTCCACTCTCAAAGCCTATTCAGTATTACCAACCCTACCCATTTTAAACAATTAGTTTCATAATTTTTAGTAAATGATTTACATTAAACATTATCTTATTTAATTAAACAAAATTTAATATTCTTAACTAAGCATTACTACAGTACTTCCTTAATTCTTGAATAATATAAATCATGTACTTACATCCTTAATATTGTACAGTAATTTGGGGTTGTTTTGTTTATAGGTACGAAAACCTCATGAGTGAATCTTGTACAAGACTTCAAATCCACATCATCGTACAAAAGGAGGTACGATGATGTGGATTTGAAGTCTTGTACAAGATCACTCATGAGGTTTTCTTGCCTATAAAAAAAAACATAACCCCAAATTACTGTACAATATTAAGGATGTAAGTACATGATTTATATTATTCAAGAATTAAGGAAGTACTGTACTTCATGAATTTGAACATATACCAGTATATTTAGTATATGGGATGATGTCACATTTTAGGAAATGTAGCTAATGTCTACATATATATCCAAACATGACAACCTATAATACTGTACCTATATACAGGTATTTACATACATACATTAATAGTTCAAAGTCATCTCATTAATTATTTTTAGTTTCTTACCTCTCCAAATCTGCTTCTTTGAGATGCTGTTTACTCAGTGGCTCACCAGCATCTTGAACTAAAGTGGCAAATGCAGTTTCCAACTTCCTCTTGAGGGAGGTTGAAGCTTTTTTGTATTTTTGTGAAACTGCCTTTGATCTGCTTCCACTGCTCAGGGCATCTGAAAAATATTTGAAATACAATTAATTAATAAATATAGTATGACATATCTAGTGGCAACAATCTGAATTTCTGAACTGAAGTATATTTTTTAGATAATTTCATATATATGTATTAGGTGTAAGACAACTATATCTGAATTAAATTTCAGCTGCCAGTATAAAAATGCATTATCTGTACACGCATTAATAGCTAGTTACTTAGGTAATTTCACTGGGGTAACATGAAGTTGCTCCAAAGTTGCATTAAGATCTTCTCGTTGAATATCTTTATCCATTTCAGTACATTTTCTTAGAATTTTTTTCTGGGGATATGTCAGGTGAAGTAGTCATACTTTCAGTACTACTAGTTATTGGGTCATTCTCTGTCAGATCAACCAGTGCCTAACACCCTCATCTCTCAGATTTTGCTGAAATTTGGTTTATAGGGAGTTTGTGGGCCCTGAATCCATTTCTGAAATTATAAGGTCAATCCAACCAACGGTTCAAGAGATATGACCTCGGGAAATTTGAGGTCACTTGCGAGGTCACTAACATTTGGCGACCCATAACTTGGGTAATAATGGTCACAATTATATAAAAGTATATATATTTAGAATCAGAAAATGACAAGGAATCCAAATATGCAAGTTTTAGAACTCTAGGTTGAAAATAAAAAAGTTACACTGTAACCAAAATTTGAGGTCACGATTTGACCTCTGGGGTATCAAATGAGAATTTTTTTTTTAAATGTAAAAAATGAAGGCATAGGCATTGGCTATTAGAATCAGCAAAAAAAAGTTTGTTTGTTAGTATTTTTCATGTAACTAACATATAAGTGAACACCATATTCATAAGTTGTGCGTCAATTCTACCTATTTTTTCACACTTAAGCTCATAATTTGACCTATAGAAATTAAAATTACATTTTTTTATAGATATAAAAACAAAGGCAAAAAATGTAAAATTGTATTTCACTGCTAATCTACACTGGCAATAATAGTTATAATAGTGAAAGGGGAAGACCTACTTAGAGGATTCATGTGCTAGCCTAATACAATTTTTACATGCTCGATGCTCTCATCAATTTCTTTTTGTGGAAAAATGTATTGAATTCTGCTGCCTCCTCTTAGGGTAGGACAACTCATTACAGTTAATATATGATGTCCTGGCACTGCACATGAATCCTTGTTTGATGGATAATAATATGCACTTGATCCTGATGACCCAGAGGGATGTAGAAAGTTCACAGTGAAATCATCAAACTCTTCACAATATTCCTCCACAATTCCATACCAAACTTGCATGTCATAAATGCAGCCAACATACTCTCCTGGTTTGACACATTTTAGGTTACCAAGCATTGCAGGTTCATTAGTAAAATGACTTTTCCTTATTCTTTTCTTTTCTCCAATGCCACTTGAAATGGGATACACCATCAGTTCTTCCTTGTTTAGGGGAACAAATCTATGATATTTCTGAGTTCCAGGAATAGCCCTACTATCCTTGAATCGATGTTCCAACCGTTCTTCTGCATCTTTCAAATCAGCTGTAGTTACAAAGAAAAAATTTATCTTCTTGCTCAAGTTTTCTTCACAAAACTGAAACATGTGTTCTGGTGTAAGAATTTGCCTCTCTGTAGTTCTCTGCAAACTGGCACGAGCAGTAGCTCTTTTCACTGTTCCTCCAATCCCATCACATGCATTTTTGCCATGGGATGTAGCAAAGAAGTGCCATTCACAAGACAGACCAAAATCCTCTTCATGGTAACAGAGATTTGTGAAGTTGTATCTGTTCTTATATTGGCCAGCACATCCATCTGAGAAATAGTGCACCTTCTTCAATTGTGGGCATCTGAATTTAACATATGTCATAAGCTTCAATATGAATGAGTAAACCATTATAGTGTTGTGTTTTAGTGATGCAGATAAGAAACAGACACTAAAATGGCTAAGTTCCTGGTCTGCAGATGATCTATAATAGATGACAAAAGGGTGAACTGTACACTGTGAATTGTCCCAGTGAAACCCTTGGGCAGCATCCTGGACAATGAAAGAATAATTCTCAGAGAAATCACCTACTATAACTACCTCGCTCTGAGGTGGTAGTGTTTCTTTCAACTGCTTGAAGTACTGTGATTGTTGCTGAGCAACAAAGTGATGACGAACCATGCAGGATATTTTCATGCTTAGGGATGATAAGTATTCATGAAGTGGCTCCACCTTATCAACCATTGTACAACGGTCAACAGTCACCCATTGCTTGTAAGATATTTCATTTGGAGCTGATTTCACACTCAAGTAACTCAAGAAAATCCAGGACACCCTCTTCTCTTGGGCAATCATTGCAAAGTTGCATCATGCAAGTCTCTCTTTCTGTACTGCAGACACTGTAATCCATAAGATCCTTGTATGAAAGACCTCTTTCTCCCAATGCAGCCAGCTGCAATTTTGGATTTTGATGGTATGTGCAGACACAGACAGAATGAGTCCCACCACTACCGGCAAGCACACAATATGATGGCCGTAATTTTGCAAATGTGGAAAATCCTATTTGGGATTCTTTTCATCATTTTTATATAGTTCAAACATCTCTCTTAAATTCCCGAGGACCAATCGTTTTGCACCTTCAGCACTGATAACTTTCACGCAATCCTTTTGGCCAGGACACATACGACTAACCTCTTCTGACTCATAGAATCTTCTAACTATATCTTTGTGTTCTTCAGATATCACTTTTCCTTTGCTCATTAGTGGAATCTTCAGAAGGATTCCATGTTCTGATTTAAGTGAACGGCTTCTTTTCACCATGTATGTTGTAGTTTGAAAGAAACTAGCTGTTTTTTCAATTGTGTATGGTGAGAGTGTCAATATTTGTAGTTTGTGATGGTGACATTTGCTCTCCAGGAATGACTGTTTCAATTCATTCATTAATTTGTCTAGATGTTTTTCAGATTTAGTTTCAGGTTTTGAAGTATCACTTACCTCCGGTAATTTGAACACCATAACTGAGTTCTAGCCTCTCCTTCAGGTGTTTCTGAGCAGATGATAGCTTACCACGAGCCTTGCGCTTTTTCTGGCTTAATGACAGCCCTTCTGAAAAGAACAGAAAAAAAGGTTTCACACACCTGAATATTAGTAATTAAATATTAATTATAGTACCTTAAATGCTATATAATTGGCTATATAGTAGATCAAACAGACCTTGTAGTAAAGTATAAGTTATTATATTAATTTATTACTTACTTTTTTTAACTGGTGTTTGGTCCAGAAATGCTAGAACTGGTTCAACTGAAGTTGAAGGATTTTCCTTTATCAAGCAATCACTGTCATTGTCCAGATCTTGAATTGAAGAGATGTTACTCAAGCCACTGATAGTAGATGATTCATTTGAATCCTGCTCAGACTCGTTGTTTTCAGTGGTACTAAGTATAGTGGGGTTTTTCATTATCAGTGTCCAGCAGTTCACACACAACAATGAGTCTTTTTTCACTCTTCCAGCACATTTTTCAACAAGTACATCAGTCACTTTTCTAAGATTGATTGTTATGCGTTTCTTGTGTTTTTGAATAGGGTCCTGGCAGTATTTCAAGTGCCGAACCATTGTATTTTGATCTGTAAAGATATAGGATTTACAATTAGGTAATATATATTTTTTAGAAAATATATAGCTATACACACTTAATATTTTAGGCCTTGATAGTCTCTGAGGCTCATTAAAACACCATATCCACCAGCCACCCACAGTGCTGGCTGGAACTGTACTAACCTGTAGACAAGGAATTTTGCAACTATCTGTGTTGATTCTGCACTTAGACAAGTAGCAACATGTTTCAACAGGTTTGTTTAGGCTACATGTGAGCTTAGTCTTCCCCTTTCACTATTATAACTATTATTGCCAGTGTAGATTAGCAGTGAAATACAATTTTTATTAAATTCTTGGAGCTTGAGGTCAAATTGATAGCTAAGATATAAAAATTCCTTGAAGTGACAAGCAATTTATAAATATGGTGTTGACTTATAAGTTAGTTACATGAAAAGTACCAACATAAACAAACTTTTTATGATTGTTTCTATTAGTCAAGAACTCTGACTTTGTTTTTTATATCTATAAAAAATGTAATTTTAATTTCTATAGGTCAAATTATGAGCTTAAGTGTGAAAAAATAGGTAGAATTGATGCACAACTTATGAATATGGTGTTCACTTATATGTTAGTTATATGAAAAATACTAACATAAACAAACTTTTTTTTGCTGATTCTAATAGCCAATGCCTATGCCTTCATTTTACATTAAAAACAAAAATTCTCATTTGATACCCCAGAGGTCAAATCGTGACCTCAAATTTTGGTTACAGTGTAACTTTTTTATTTTTCAACCTAGAGTTCTAAAACTTGCATATTTGGATTCCTTGTCGTTTTCTGATTCTAAATATATATACTTTTATATAATTATGACAATTATTACCCAAGTTATGGCTCGCCAAATGTTAGTAACCTCGTGAGTGACCTCAAATTGCCCGAGGTCATATCTCTTGAACCGTTGGTCGGATTGACCTTATAATTTCAGAAATGGATTCAGGGCTCACAAACTCCCTATAAACCAAATTTCAGCAAAATATGAGAGATGAGGGTGTTAATTTCAATTTTTTTTGGTTGATCTGACAGAGAATGACCCTTTTGCTTCTGGCAGTATGAATAATTACGCAAAACCTGAAGAATTATAATTCTTCAGGTTTTGCGTAATTATTAATTAATTTCAGACAATATACAAACTTCTGATTCATCACTGAAATTATATTTAGGGTCACTATTTTCAACAACAAGCTTTGGAAGTGGCCTCAAGTTTCGCAGAATAGGCTTTTTGTGCAGTTCAAAAGGGCTGCAACAGTGCTTGTTATAGCTTTTATGTGTAGACATTTTCATCAAACACTTTTACTTATTTAAAACACTGTGTGTATATGTACATAAATCTGTTCAAAATGAAAAAAATATATACATTAAATGAGAACACTGAATACTTTGCGCATCACAGAAAACAAAATAAAGCTCTCTCTCAAGTTAGGCAATAGTTATCCTGGGTAGGATTGCCACTTTTTTAATGTCCACATGGGATTTTTTGTTCAACCAATTTACCCAACAATTGAATGGGGGAAGATATTTTATGGTAGGTACTAGTGTTTTATGTTTAGTTCTTAGAATACTAGTTTAACACATATGTATTTACATTTTTAACAAGTACACCAATCTATATACCAGAAGTCAATGAGAATGTTGAACAGTTTGTTAGAAATTATTCTCTCTTAAGTGAAAGTAGTCATTTTCAAATCTGTAAATACCTACTTTATATGCAAATACAGATATATTTCTTTTCATATATTGATAGAATAAGGTTGAAACTCATTTTTTGTATATATGAAAACTTAAAAAAATTGTAATTTAGTGGGGGGCAGGACCCCTTCAAATGGAATAAAGTGTCGTAACTTTTTTTCTGTTAATTTTAGCCATTTTTTCTGCTTATGCTAATTTGTTGTGTGTGCAATTACCTTACCTTTCATACACACTTTAAATCACTGTTCTATGTCAATTAGGGACTGAGTTATGGTGGTTTGAAAATTTTTAGTTTTTGTCACCCCCTCAAAAAAAGGGGGGGGGGGCATAACTTTTGAACCATAACACCGATTGAGCTGATATTTGAAATTTGGTTCTTACTAGCATAGACCATTCTATAAACCAAATTTAAGCGAAATCTATAGAGGGTATGGTGCACTTTTTTTTTTTTTTTTTTTTTGTCGTCGTCGTCGTCGTCGTCGTCGTCGTCGTCGTCGTCGTCATGGAATGAGCCGTATCTCTCTCCTCCTTTCCAGTGAATATAGGTCTAGTTCACGTAACCTTTCCCAGTAATTTAGTTTTTTGCACCCATTGATTTTGGCTGTGAAGCTTCACTAGAACCCTTCCAGCTGTCTAATGTCTTCTTTTTTATATGGGGATGTTAGGACTGAGCAGTATTCCAATTTGGGTATGATCAGGGTTTTCAGTAGAGGAATCATTACATTCCTATCACTTTGTTTAAAGGTTCTCAATATTTGTCCTGTTATTCTCTCTGCTCTGTTTACTGCTATCTTATTTTGTGTTTCAAATTTCTCATCTGTCATTACAACCCCTAAATTGTTTGCTCTGGAATTTCTCTGAATTTCCTGTCCATTTCAGGTATGATATTCCATGGATTTTAGGTCTTCTCTTTTTCCGTACTGTAACAGCTGAAATTTCTCTGTGTTAAACTTCATATTGTTGTCTTCCATCCACCTGTAGATTCTGTTTGTCGGTTTGTAGAGATCCTATATCTTCTGGATTTCTTATTTTTCTACTGATCTTTGTGTCATCCACAAAGGATGTTACTGTGCTGTCTCTGGTAACATCCTCATCTATGTCAGTTAGCATGATTATGAAGTGTAGTAGAGCTAATACTGTTCCTTGTGGTACCGAGCTGAGGACCTCTGATTCTGATGAAGATACTCCTTGTACTGTAACGATTGCTGCCACTCACTAAGGAAATTATATATCCATTTCTCTACTTTTCCTGTTATTTCCATATATTTCAGTTTATGTATTATGATTCCATGGTCACACTTGTCGAATGCTTTAGCAAAGTCTGTGTATAGTACATCATAGTTTTCATTACTTTCAAGTGCATCAATAATGTTGTAGTGTTCCATTAGTTGTGATAGGCATGATCTGCCTGACTGAAACCCATATTGGTTATCAATGAATTTTTTCTTGAGTTTCCAAAAAGTCATAGATTTTCTGTCTGACTATTCTTTCAAATATTTTAGTGAGATGAGATGTAAGTGACACTGGCCTATAGTTTTTGGCCTTGGATCAGTCTCCTTCTTTATATATTGGGACTATGTTCGCACTCTTCAGGATGTCTGGTATTTCTCCCGTGTTTAGTGATTGTCTTCATATCCAGTATAGGGGCTCAGTGATTGCATTCTTCCAGTTTTTGATCAGTGTGGCATTCCATGTATCCAGTCCTGCCACTGAGTGTGTTTTTAGTTTCCCTATGGCTTGTGTAATATCCTCCGTCATAAAGTTGAAATCCATTATACTTTCCCCTTGTAGTTCTTCAAAGAATGCATTTCTATCACATATCAATTTGTCAGTTTTTGGGATACTGAAAGATGATTCGTACTGAGCTCTTAATATTTCAGATACTTCTGCTAGATCATCAGATATATATACAGGGTGTCCCATAAGTCCGGCATCATAGGAGAAATTCATATTTTTCTATTTCTACAAACCATAATTCATATTTTTCTTATGCTCGGGATGCCAATTTCCTGTCCACCATTCTGTTCAGTGATGAGGCTGTTTTTTATGGAAATGGTGAGGTAAATCGACAGAACACCTGCTACTGGTCTCAAAACAACCTTCACTGGTATACCTCTTCAAAGGAACAAGGTGCATCTTGCTCTTGGGTGATGGTATGGTGTGGCATTTGGAAGGATCGCATCATAGGCCCCCCTCTTTTTCGATGAAGATGTCACTGGAGGCACCTACCTACGTAAGCTCAAGGAAGAAACATTTCCCAGTGTCTTGAACGAAGAAGGAAATTTCCCAACATGGTTCCAGCAAGACGGCACTCCTGCACATTACAGCACCCAAGTAAGGGAATACCTGTACCAACAATTCCCTGGTCATTGGATAGGACATCGAGGGCCTGTGGAATGGCCAACTAGAAGCCCAGATCTCACGCCACTAGATTTTTATCTCTGGGGCCACTTGAAAGCGCTGGTATACGCAGAGGAAATTAGGAGTGTTGAACATTTGCAGCAGCGCATTATTGGGGCATGTAACACCATTACTCCTGACATCATTCACCGTGTGCTTGTTGACTGGGTATCACGTCTGAATTTGTGTGTTGAAAACAATGGTGGACATATTGAGCACGTTCTGTGAATAAAAGCTTTTGTTTTGCCTTTTTTTATTATTTTTCCTATGATGCTGGACTTATGGGACACCCTGTATTTATTTATTTATTACGGTGCATCACTGCATAAGGGAGAAAACCTGAAGGTAGTCCATTTCTTTCGCTCACTTTTTCAATTAAGCTACTGAAGGAGAAAACACTACAGACAAATTTTCATTTGAATAGCTGTTTATTTAGGGATTGCACATCCACTACAAAGTTTCTACACTACATACTACATAAGGGGTTCCAAAAAACCTTAGCCCCCTATTTTCAGCTTACATGTTTACTTATTTCAAAATAGTTTTTAGTGATTATAAAAATATATAAAATTCTTTATTTACTGCAGGTATTAAAATTACTCTAGCTGATAAAGTGATAGTATAATGGCTTCTCAATTAATTAGTGATTCGGAGAGGCAATGTGTGATAGATCGCATACGAGCAATAACATTTCGGGAAGCTCGTGATGCTGGAGCCACCTTTTATAACACGTTCATGGGTTGCCAAAAAGTTGCGAAGAAGTGAGGACTTCGTCAAAAGAAATTTGAATAAAACTTTGGATGAATGTGAAATGGATACAACCAAATCTGGGAGCCCAAATTTGCCACTCTCTCAGGAAACAAAGGACATCATTGAAAGCAGTACGCATAAGCAGAAAAACAGCTGTGCTAAACTTTCCTCTCAACACTTCGATCTCTCCAGAAAGATCGTTAGTGGTGAGATTATTCGACTGTACTGTCATGGGCAAGGTTTAAAGCCTTGGTATGAACTTCCAAAGCCAAGAAAAACTCAACTTAACATCGATGACAGAATGTGGTTTGCCCATTATCTTGAAGATTGGGATGTGGATGATTTCATACATTTAGCTGTCTCCGATGAATTTTTTGTTTATGTGACACATCAGCCTAACTACCAAAATGATTGAGTGTGGGCCACAACACCAGATGAAATCGATGACAATGAACATTATCGCGAATTATTAAAAAGTCCAGACTGTGTTGGTGTGTTTTTGTTCACTGCAAAGAAGCTCATGTGGGTGCTGAAGCCAAATGGTCAGAGTTGGGATGAACAGTATTTTCGTGATATTATTCTATCCTAGCATGTCATTCCTTTTCTAAGAAACCCAAACAATGTTATGGATGTTGATCAGGTCACATTTCTGCATGATAAAGCCCCCTGCTTTAAGGCATTAGCCACTCAACAGTTGTTGCGGAATCATGAGATCAATTTGTTTGGAAATGAAGAATGGCCAGGAAATTCTCCTGACCTGAATGTCTGTGAACACATTGGATCAGTTATAAAGGACAAGGTTGAATGTCTCTTGTTTCAAGAACCTGCAGCAAATTGATTTTCGAAGGATACAATGATGCAACACATTGAAAATGTTTTAGCAAATTTGCGTAACAATCAAGATCTATTCACGTCACTTTTGGCAAGCTACCCAAAGCGAATTCAGGCTGTCTTGGAAGCCAATGGCGGGAACACCAAGTTTTAATTGTTTCTCATTAAATGCAGGATTAAATTCTCTTTTGTAAGGTATGTTTAGTTTTACTGTACCTCTAATGGTTTAGGCCATGGGCGGGGGAGCTAAGGTTTATTGGAGCCCCGTAGAACCCACATCCGCACTGTTGGTAGTGATGGCACCTAGATATAGGTTCATGATTGCCTTGATAAAGTGAGATGGTATTTGTTTTCTGTGGAGTGCACACAAGATGGATTCATGTCTGATTGTATGAAAGGCTTTAGCTACATTGATTGAGATCAAACGGAGAGTTCTGGGGTGATGAAGGACTTCCTGTAACATTTTAGAATTGTCCCACATGCCACAAGGAGCTGATGGTGATAGGCCTCCAATTGGACATCAGGATCATCCTACACTCTTTGACTTGAGGGAGGGCACCCCCTCCTGAACCACTTGTTGAAGATCGCTGCTATCCATATGGGAGACATCAACCTGATATCCTGAAGTGATATCCAGTCCAGACCCGGAGCCATCTTGGAATATTCTTTGAGAGCTCACCAGATCTCATTGGCAGTGAAAGGCTCAATGCTTGTCATATACAGTCTTCGCTCTTCCCAGGGGACCCTCATCCAGTGTTGGGTTTTTGAGGCAGGCCTGAAAGTAATTATATGTGGCCTCCACCTTTGGCTTCATTGGTTCCTCTTGATCCAGTGTACCATGGGTGATTTTCTGGTATATTGATGCTGGCTCCCTCCACAACTTCTCTTGACAATCCCGAAAGCGGGTGGCTCTATGTTCCACTCTTGTTGTTCTACCTGGATGTTTGGGGACTCCTCCAGCTGGTTCTCCATTGCTGCCCAGTAGGTGGTTGTTGCTGATACTGTTCCTGAGTTAGTATCCACTCCTCCTATGCTCTCAAGTTTTCCATGTCATCAGAGTCATTTGCAAGGTAGTGTCGGAGTGCCATTGGTACATTTTTATCAGCTAGCAACCATACTTCCCCCAGAACTCAGACTTTTGTTTCCTGGAGGGCCAGTTAGCATTGTTTATGGTTGAACTAGGGTGGTATTTGATCACCTTCAATCCTCTAACTTTTGTTTTTGATTAATGAAAACCTTCTTAGCAAATGCTTTTGCAGAATATATATATATATATATATATATATATATATATATATATATATATATATATATATATATATATATATATATGGTGATAGGGTGTCCCAAAAAAAACTATATACTCTTTATAGCATCATATATTTTATAATTTAAAAAAAACCCAAACAATATATTGTTATAGCAATTGCCAATGAAAGGTAAATTAGTAATCTAAGTGATCAAAATGTTATAGCGAGTTGTTGGCATATAAAATTTAATTAACTACGCCAAGTGCTCAAAATGTTCTCTGGCAGCATGAATGCACTTTTGAATGCGTTGACTAACTGATTCGCAGACATGGACTAATGTGGATGCTGTGATGGTCCCGCACTTTTCCCTAATTGCATCCTTAAGGTGTTCGAGTGTTGCAGGTCTTGTACCATAAACTGCATCCTTCACGTAGCCCCACAAGTAAAAATCAAGTCGAGTCAAGTCCGGTGAATGTGGAGGATACTCAACGCTTCCTCTTCGTCCTATCCAACGGTTAGGCAACGTTTCATCGAGGTACCTTCTGACATCACAATGATAATGAGGGGGTGCTCCATCTTGTTGAAAGTAAAAGTCGTCATTTCCAAACAACTTCCGAACTGCAGGTATAATTTCTGTCCGCAGCATGTCGAGATATGCGGCACCGGTAACTGTCCCATTAAAGAAAAATGGTCCAACCAAACCCCTGGATGATAAACCACACCATGCTGTTAATCCTGGTAAATTAACATGTTTATCCACATAAATGTGTGGATTATCAAGTGACCAGTACCAGGGTTGTGGAGTCGGAGTCGTGGAGTCGCACGTTTCAGGGCAGAGTCGGAGTCGAATTTTTACAATGTGTGGAGTCGGAGTCGGAAAATTTTGGACCGACTCCACAACCCTGGTTATAGCCATTAGGTTAAGAAGGGTTATTCAGTTTTAAGTAGGACTACTACTGGTTAGACCTTAATTATGTTTAAGAGAATCTTTTTCATTTATATATATATATATATATATATATTATTGGAAAAAATAAAAAATCTCTTAATATGATAATATCTACAAGTCAATATCCTTCTTAATATTTGAATGTTCCCTTATCCTAGAAAGTAACCTGACGATTCATGTGGTGGTGATGAAATGTCTTATTATTATGATAATTATAGAGTGAAACACTAGAGGAGTCGGAGTTGTATATTTAAAATGTGAGGAGTCGGAGTCGGATTTTGATTTTTTACAATGTGTGGAGTCGGAGTCGAATTTTTACAATGTGTGGAGTCGGAGTCGGAAAATTTTGGACCAACTCCACAACCCTGACCAGCAGAGCTGGGCACTTGCGTTTTTTTGCGCGTTTTTTTGCGGTACTGCGGTACTACTACCGCACTACCAAACCGGTACCGCATACCGCATAACGCAGTACCGCAAAGGATCGCTGAAAGTACAGCAGTACCGCTACCGCATTCAAATTTCCCGCGGTACTTTCCGCGGTACCGACCAACACGGTAGTACCGCAGTACCGCAAAAAAAACCGCAAGTGCCCAGCTCTGCTGACCAGTACCTGCAGTTGTATCGATTTACTGTGCCATTCAGCTTGAAGGTAGCTTCATCAGACCACACGATTTTGTTGTATTGAAAGTGCATTCATGCTGCCGGAGAACATTTTGAGCACTTGGCGTAGTTAATTAAATTTTATATGCAAACAACTCGCTATAACATTTTGATCACTTAGATTACTAATTTACCTTTCATTGGCAATTGCTATAACAATATATTGTTTTTGTTTTTTTAAATTATAAAATATATGATGCTATAAAGAGTATATAGTTTTTTTGGGACACCCTGTATATATAAAATAGGCAGTAGTGGTCAAAATTATGGTGTCACTGGAAAAATATGCTATAGCTTAAAAGCCTTGCTCCAAACCCAATACAATTTTTACGCAATGCAATTTGGATTTGTGTATTAAGGTGGAGTGATATTTCGGCCCTCCTGTTTTCATTAGTTTTTTTGTTTAATCCTACATTTATGAAATTTATGAATGTTGATTCTCTTGATACAGGTTGCATTTACTTAGGTATTTTATTTATCCAGAAAAACTTTCAATTTTTTTTATATGCATATTTTACACAGATTAGTTGTCTAACATTGTTTAAGCACTGAGAACTAAATATGAAGTCTGAAAATACCCAGCATTTATAAAGCAAATTTTCTCTCTTACAAATTAATAATGACCCTAGGAAAGAAATTCCCATAAAGAAATGCATTAAAATAATGGTTGTGCATCATTTTGGGTTATCTCAGAGATATTGCATGCAGGATTGGCATTTCACAGAATGGAGTGCTCAAAACCATTAAAAAGGAAGAAGAAAGAGGCTCAGTAAACAACCAGAAAGGCTGAGGAAGAAAAAGACAACAGTAAGGGAAGATAAATTATTGGTTAGAAAGTACAAAAGAAATAGATTCTTGACAGCACTTCAACTAGCCACTGAACGCAATTTAACACATTCACTGCCAGCACTTCCTAAAAAGGTAACCAACCACCACCAACATTTTTGAAAAGTGTTTATGCAACTACAAGATCTCACCAAAAATTAAAATTAAAGATATCGCTAAACAAAATACAGTGTACCAAAATAAAGATTATAATGTATATATTCAAGATGAGATTTTTCATCTTTGGCAGTTAAATGATTTGTGTCAAAAGATGAGATGTCTTGTCTTTGGTGGGGAATGTGTTAATATAAAAAAAAGTGTCTCATGTTCAGCTACCCAAGGGCAATTAAGAAAGGCAAAGTTGAATGGTTGTGTGCAAGAGAACACCAAAACTTTACATTAGAAGACTGGAAACAAGTACTCTGGACAGATGAGAGTAAATTTGAAATATTAATGAAAACCTTCTTGGCAAATGCTTTTGTAGAATATATATATATAATATGCAGTAGTGGTCAAAATTATGGTGTCACTGGAAAAATGTGAGTATGTGAGAAGAAAACCCAGAGAAATGTTCAAAGAAAGTTGCATGGAGGTGGCAGTGTAATGTAAAGATATGGGGCTGTTTTT
Organism: Bathynomus jamesi; assembly: GCA_023014485.1. Classification (NCBI taxonomy): domain Eukaryota; kingdom Metazoa; phylum Arthropoda; class Malacostraca; order Isopoda; family Cirolanidae; genus Bathynomus; species Bathynomus jamesi. The sequence continues at coordinate 1,240,431 of JAJOZX010000183.1, forward strand.
CTAGTGATGGGACTGGGGACCTAGTAAAAATTGAAGGAAACTGCAACAAAGAGAGGTACCATCATATCCTACATCATTATGCCATTCCTTCCAGTCATCTTTTGATTGGGAATAACTTCATCTTCCAGCAAGATAATGACCCCCAAACATACAGCACTATGTTACCAAAGATATTTGAACAGAAAAAGTGAAGATGGAGCATTAAGAATAATGAATCAGTCTTCTCAATCCCCAGATCTAAATCCAGTTGAGATTATGCGAGATGAACTTCACAGAAAGGTAAAACTGCAGAGTTAAACAAACGCCATTCAACTTCGGCAATATCTACAAGTAGAGTGGATTAGTTTAACACCAGAGTATTTGGAAAAATTGCTAAAGATTATGTCGAAAATATGCTAAACTGTAATAAAGCAGGAATGAGGATTTTTTTATGAAAAGATGTTAGCACCATAAGTTATTATAGTATAGAGCAAATATGTAAAATAATTTTCATTAAAATGTGCATCCTACAAACACACTTACTGTTTATTTTCATTTATTAACACCACCATAGTTTCATTTTTCCCATTGTGACCCCATAATTTTGACTGCCAGTGGATATGGCTGTACTGACTCGACTTAACCTTTTTTTATACCTAACCCAGGGATAAGATTCACCCCACTTTAGGAAAGTAGGCTAACTTACTTCCTCTGGTGGATAAGGGATATCGCACTTCCTCTAAAAATTCTCTAGGTGATCCTCCTTTCAGCGCATAGTCCATCACAGCTATGCCTTCCTCAATGGTAATGGTATGTCCTTCATTTAAATTCATCCTCGTTAATGTCAACAATTTTAGTTATTGTCATATCTTACTCGCTTAAACAAGCACTCACGCGCACCTAGTAAAAGCTGTATTAATCAATGGCTGTTGGCAGTGACACCTCAAATTGGAATGAATATTTGGAAATGGGCAAATTATGAATAAATGCACGGGTAACTAATAATAATAAATATTGAAACTAAAGGAACTACATCCGTCAATAGAGATGACTTAAACATAGCTACCCTCGCGAGGACATTGAGTATATACTTATCATTTTTATTGAAATTGCTTTATATCACATTCTCCACAAGTTAAAGTAGCTTTCATCGCTCTTTTAAAAACTGCAAATAAACTAGCGCTTCACTCTGTCATCTTTTATAAGAAGAGGTTCCATTAAATCTCTGAGAGTAAACAAATACATCTTTCTCCTCCCACCTCCCATTTAAAAATGAAAAAATGATTGGTTGATCCTTTTTAATGTATTGCGCGTAACCTCCGAAATATTTGCCATAACTGGCTGGTAAAGAAAAAGATTTACCATGATTGGTTAAGAGCTCGCAATAACACGATCAACTTTATCAATCAGAATCCTCATAAGAAATTTGGCTTTGGCAAAAAAACTGGTGTTTGTAAAACTTAGCATTAGTTGCCTTTTGTTTCTTTTGGTAAAATATTTTTCAGTACCATGAGCAATAAAGCATTTTAGAGCTCACCTACGTGGTTGGGGAAATATCCACCCAAGCACTTAAAATATGATACCTTGTTAAATTTTATGAAATTTTAGAAAGTATCCAAAAACTCGGAATCTTGGTGCAAATTTTTAAGTATTTTGTACTTTGTCACCTTTTTTAAAATCTCTACAAACTTTTAAATATATACCAAAATATATATACATCATTATAAGATAAATCTTGGTGCACTTGCTCCTGGGTCTTGGCAAATGAACCTCATTCTATCAGACATTTAATTGAAAAGTTATTGTAGCTTAGATTACGTTGTTAGGTTTAGCGAGGCTTATTTTTCTTAGTGTCGATAGAATGCCCCATCAACCAAATGCGTATAGGTCTGGGTTTGGTGTAGTATGTGCAAATTTTATCAAATTGGTTGGTACGTAGAATAATATTCTTGCTCTGTCGAAGTATGTGTTGTCTCCCATTTTAACCTTTAGAAATTTACATTACTGTGCCATAAATATGATACGTAGGCCTTGTATGAGGTGTAGCTATATAGTATTTAAAATTGAGGGATTAATTTTTTTAAGACCCCCCCCAAACTACTACTCATCACTTGGTATATACCCCCCTATTAATTTAAAATTAAAAATAAAGGACCTAATTTAAAAATATGAAGCTAGCGAAGGTTAGTTTTCTGCAGTCTGATAACTTCTTGGTGCTCATTATTATTAGATTAAAATATTTCTGAACTTTTAAGTTAGTGCTTTATATCAGTAAAATATGAATAATGTAAAGACAACAGTATCGAGTATAAATACAAAAGTATGAGTATGTATAGTTGTATTGATTTTTGTGAAAGAATAAAATTTATAATATATGTAAGAATATTAATTTAAAGTAAAACTTGATTTATTAGTCTGATAAAATGTTATCAAAATACTTGGTGATTTATTGTGCATTCATAGATTAATTAGGATGATAGAATAGACAAGATCTTAATTTAAAGCTAAAAACTTAAAATTTTAAATTTAGTTTTGTTTAGATCAAACCTTGAGTAGGTAGATTAATTAGTCAAATTTTACGCTTTTTAAAAAAAATAATATATCTAAGATTGTCATTTAGTTTTAAATAGGAAAAGATATTTTAAAATTTAGGCATCAGTCATAAACATTTGCTGAAACACAAATTAAAGTAATATTGTTAATTAATTCAATTGTGGTGAAAGGAAATGTGTCTTAATAAATGTTACGATATATAGGTCCTTATTTACACAACTTTAGCCCTTAGCTGGATAGGTGGGGTATAATAGATCCTTGTAAATTTTTTCACATGACTTAAAATACTTGGTGTGTGTATTGCATCAAAATGATGATTGGAAGATTTGAACCTGAGCCTACTCACCAATTTCAAGTATGAACATAGTCTTTTTTAATTTAATTTAATTAAATTTTTTTAGGTATAGTCCATCCCCATTATTCATCATCATCATCATAGTAATTTTTTTGCTTATTTGTCATTAATCAATTAACCCACCCCACTATCCATTGCGCATTCCCCCTTATCCATTGTTTTTGTCTGTTAGCCCCGAGGTGAAGTAACACGCATTTCATCATTCATTCAGCCATTCATTGTTTGGGGCAGCATCTAGAACTTTTGAACCTCTGAATACCATACTGGGTGGTTGTCTTGCGTTGTTCTGGTTATTATTTGGTGAAATAATTGATTAAATTTATTTACAATGGCCTCTAAGTGTTCTAATAGTGGTTCTGTGAGTAAAAGACCCAGGAAACCTGTGACATTTGAAATAAAATTAGACATTATTACGCATGTGCACAACAAGGTGAGTGGTGTGGATATTGACAGACATCTTGCAATTCCATGGATGACCATTAGAGGCATTGTGAAAGAGGTGGATAAATATAAAGAATATGCAAAGGTAGCAACTCCTGTTACTACAAAGATGGTAAGAGGTAGGGACTCTCTATTAATTAAAATGGAAGAACTGTTAATAATGTGGATAGAGGACCAAATCCAAAGGCATATCCCTTTAAATACAATGTTAATTCAAACATTAAAGACTAAGGATTTGGCCCAGTCCTTAAAATATATAGAAACAGTCAAGGAAATTTTTGATAGCGGTGATCTGGATAGACTGAGATGCTCCACAGTCATCAGGGGCCTTAAAAATGCTGTGAGATGCTATAGAGAATTGTATGAAGGAGAAAGGAGGTGTGCAATCTAGCCCTCATTGCACAGGTATTTCTCCACACCTGCCAAAACCCAGTTGAAAACTCCCTCCTCAGAATCATGCTCAGAACCCTCAGAAAAACCCATAAAAGTCCTTCAAAGAGCCCAATAAATCTGGAAGGCTCTGATGAAGTTTTATCTTCATCAGAGTAAATTTTCATCAAGCCATCTCTAACCCTTCATCCATGTAGGGCTTAATTTAACCAAATCGTGGTAAGTTACCCTTCTTAATTCATTGTTTAATTTTTATTGCTTTATTTAGGGTTTGATATTCATTTTATATGTCTTTGGAGACTTGTACTGTGTTATATCAAGGCTAAAAACCTGTTAAAAAGTAATTTTTCATCTATTAAAGGCATTTTATATTTAAGACATGGGGACCCGGTAATGTAATCCTTATTTATAACAGTGGGTGTATGAGAAATCATTATTCGTTATCCATCTTGTTTTCAAGGAACCAATTAATGATGGATATCAGGGATTGATTGTGTGTTAAAACCCATTTCAAAATATACCGATGACTAGGTGTAGGCCTCTATGAAAAGTTAAGAAAAATAAGTGGGTGATTGTTGGTATCCTTAACCAGATTTGACATAAGCAGACTTGAATGCAAATTTGTCACACATTTGGCTGTAGGTTTTCTTATAAGCACAAAAAGAAGGTAGAAGATTGTCTCTAGAAATATTTATTTTCTTTCCTTTCAGGAAGTATTGTAGCTTTCTTACAAAAAAGACTCATTTACCATTGCTAATTAGTTAGCCAATGAGGATGGTAGTTACACAATAGGCTTATCAGCCACCAGAATAGTTTTGTATTGGATTAAGCATGAGTAGCCAGTATGCCTTTTTTTTATATAAGCCAAATGAGATGTATATTTGCAAAATGTGGTAAGTAATTTAATTCTTACAAGAACTAATAGAAAGACCTTAATTTTGTTATAAGGGTTGAGATATACATCTGTAACCTCAAAAATACAAGAGTTTTGCTGCAGAATGAGGTGTAAATTAGGTATAAGTACCAGAATATTGCATGTAAACTGAAAGAGGTCATATAGGGTAGACTTGTACTTTTTTCATTCATGCAAGTTCATAATTCTTGTATTATTCCGATCAATTTACACGTAATTGGCCTGTTTTATCCATCAGATAGTCACTTAGGGCAGTTACTGTTTTAGGATAGGTCAAACATTAGAATACCTAGGGCTAAATGCATGAAGCTGAAAATATGGAACATGCCATCCTCTCATATTAATACAGAAGTAAAATAAAGTAGGTGAAATCATAATGATGATTTAGTAGTCCAACACTGAACTGGCTGCATGAAAGTATATCTGAATCTCATTGTGTTGCAGTAATGGTTGATGTCAACAAAGCAACAGTGGAGAGAGGTAACTTATTTTGCTAAATTTGGCAGTAGATATTTTAATTTTCTGGTCACTAATTGTTCCCAAGATTTTTTTGGTGAAGGGCCACTGATATCTGAAGAAATTTCTTTGGCCTTATTTTTTCTCACCCCAAAATCTCATGAGAAAGCTATACTGTAACTACTTAAAATAAATGTTATCCAATAATTATCAGGTTTTTTTTTAGTCTATATATTTATTTGTCTTGATTCAAATTGGGTTTCAATAGGGATATCTGGAAAACCCCAGCTCTCAGAGTTAAATCATCAATAACGTTTAGAACATTGGTTCTAAAAGTGATTATAGTCTAACTTTTCCATTTCTGCACCTTTTATGTGAACTCCATTTTAGAAACTAGATAATTCTTTGGATTTTGAATTTGATTGGAAATGTTGAGTATTAAAATTAGTTGTTAGTTACTGTTATTTTCAGTATAACTGTATCTAGTACATTCACCATTATCATTGTATTTACATTATTTTATCGTAACAAGAAGGATTATGAAATGAACATTGTATAATTTCAATATGAATTATCATGCAAATTATATTAACCTACTTAGTGGAATGAATTTGGTTAATTTATCTTATTGAAAATAAATTTTGTATAGGGCTTTGCCACAGTAACTATGTGAACTGGTTTTAAATGTATATAGTATGATGTACCATACACATGGTACAGTATTAGATGTGGACTATGCTTAGGATTAATATGTACCATAATTAGTGCAGTACACAGTATCATAATCCTACATTCCTTAAGGCTTGGTAAAAATGGGGGCTGTAACCTCTAACCAATTAAGATGTAATTTGCTAAGGTTTTGTAAGCAGTAAGCACAAATTCTCTATGTATTACAATTTAGAATTTTTTACTCATTTATTAGTAAAGTTGTAAATATCATCTAAACCCTTTAGTGCCAAGAGTTTTTGTTAAGTTAAGTCTGAATGCATGTACAGTATTTGGAGTGATATATATTCAACTCATTGATAGAGGGTTAAGTGTTTTTAACTATCTGATAACTCTGATTTTTTATTTATAGTACAATAGTAATAATAATGCTTGTGGTTGTCTAACTCCCTTTGAAACAACTTGGGTCATATGGTTGAGGGGATCTACAGCTTTTTGTGGGATCTGAACAACTATACCACTATGGGTAGGCTGACCATATTTCCTTGAGACAAAAATGGGACATTGGGATGGCAAAAAAGGGATGGGGTTATGTAATATTCTGTATTCATGAAAAAGTAAGTACATAAACTGGGACAAAATTGACATTTTTATTAAAACGACGGGATGGCCAGGAAATATAAAACAAACGGTACTGTCCCGTTCAAAACGGTACGTATGGTCAGCCTAACTATGGGAGACCCAGAGAAACAGCTCAATCACTGAAATGAAGTTTGAGCTGGAAAAACTCAAGTCCAGGACATTCAAATTAACAGCCTGGCACTTTATCGTAACTAAAATAGATTTAAATTTTAAGTTACTAATCTGTACCTCAACTGTAATGTATATTTTGATTACTTTTACAGGAACCTTCAGGCTGCTGTGTGTGCATATTTTGATCTTCAGTCTGCAAATAAACTTCCACAAATGACCTTCCTAAAAGATGTAACAATTGGAGAAGGAGAGAGTGTCCCTCCAAATACAAAGTATTTTATAAATGCATTACATATGTTCCTGGTCATTAGATGGTTTTGTGTGTGTTTGTGTGTGCATGTGTACGTGCGTGTGTCAAATGAGTGTTTTGAGGGTCATAGAAAAAGACAGATAAGAGATGGAGTTATATTCTGTTATGTTTTAGCACAAAGCCTTGCTCCCACAGAATGACACGAGTTAAACAATATTTAAATGCAGACAATCTTTTCCAAACCTACTGGATGAACATTTGTGGCTTCACCTGATTGGCTGGTTACTATTGATACTCCTTGGCCCCGCCCCTTTCTGCTAACTTCACCATAATTTTTCTCGTTAATTTGGCTAAACACATTAATCCCTCTATTTGGAGTGGTATATTCCTGATGTTATATAAGCAGCTTCAATTGCTTTACTCATCCCCTTATCTAGTCCTTTATGAATGATCTTAGCTTCTTGCCAGTTTGGCAGGTGTCTGTACCTACCTGTGAGTTAGATGTTCTATGTAGATGCATGGAGATGGACAGATTTATTAGGATAATGGGAAGAGGTGCAGCTTGGTTTAGATATGTTGATGTGTTAGTAGTGGTTCCAGAGAACAATGAGATAAACACACTAAGTTAAGAATGTTGAATGATGTGGATGGTCATATACAGTTTATGGTGGAAGAAGAAGAGAATGGAAAAATGACTTTTTATGACACAGTGATTTGGAGACTGGGTGAGAGTGCAAAATTTTCAGTCTATAGAAAGCCTACAAACAAAGATGACTGTTCACTATTTGTCTGCTCATAGTGAAAGGACTAAGACAGGTGTGTTGATTGGATTCTACCTGAGAGCTATTAGAATATGTAGTGAGGAGTATCTGGTGAATGAATTTGAATACATCAGGGAAGTGTTTGGAAAGTTATCCTGAAGGATTAATAGTTAAATTAAAGAAATTAATATATCGGAATGGTGTGGAGGTGAGTCTGAAAATAATGTAGATAAAGAGTATATAATGGTTTTGCATTAAAGAGGAGCCTAAATTATCGATAAATTCCTAAGAGGAGTGGGAGTTTATTTAGCCAATTCTTCAGGGATAAAGGTAGGCGATAAGGTGAGGACAAAACAAAACTGAGTGTATTAATGAACATCGTGTAGTTTACAAGATTCCATGTAATGGCTGCTCTGCCATTTATTATGGGGAGTCAGGGTGTGGCTTATCAAAAAAAAAAGACTATATGAACATAGAGCAGACATGGGTCTACATCGAACATCTAATTCACTTGTCTTGCATGCAGGTAGGTACAGATACCTGCCAAACTGGCAAGAAGCTAGGATCATTCATAAAGGACTAGATAATGGGATGAGGAAAGCAATTGAAGCTGCTTATATAACATCAAGAAACGTGGTAAATCGTAGAGAGGGATTTATGTGTTTAGCCAAATTAACAGGAAAAAATTATGGTGAAGTTAGCAGAAAGGGGTGGGACCAAGGAGCATCAACAGTAATCAGCCAATCAGTGAAGCCACGAATGTTCATCCAGTAGGTTTGGAAAAGATCATCTGCATTTAAATATTGTGTTTAACTCATGTTGTCATTCTGTGTGAGCAAGGCTTTGTGCCGAAACGTAACAGAATATAACTCCATCTCTTATCTGTCTTTTTCTACCACCCTCAAACCACTCGTGTGTGTGGGTACACACACACACACACACACCAACACACACACACACACACACACACACACAGGGTGTCCCAAAATGAATATAGCAAAAAGAAAGTCAAATAACTTTTTTGGTAATTGAGATAATAAAATGGTTTTTATATGAATACAAGGGTTAGGTGTATAAGTTTTAGTTGGTTGTGAATATTGATTGTCACTTTTTCTTTTCACAATAAACCCCATTTTCCAGAGTAATGACAAGGCTACATTTTACATATTGGGCAATGTTAATTGTCACAATTGTAGGATTTGGGGAGAGGAAAATCCTCATGAACTATATAAACATGAAAGGGATTCACTTAAAGTTAACGTATGGTGTGGCCTGTCAAGTTCCTGCATTTATGAACCCTATTTTTTTTATGAATATACTGTCACTGGCACTGCATTTTGTACCTTAACATGTTACAAGAGTTCTTTATTCCACAATTGCAGGAAAATCCTGGCCTGCTACAAAGAGCTTTCTTTCAACAGAAAAGCTAAACAATACCATAATGAATTAAATTAAACTAAAACTTTTACGTCTAATGCTTTTATTCATATGAAAACTATTTCATTATCTCAATTAGCGATAAAATTATTAGACTTTCTTTTTGCTATATTCATTTTGGGACACCATATATATATATATATATATATATATATATATATATATATATATATATATATATATATATATAGTGTCTCAGAAGTTGCGCACCATAGGCTTTATTCAGATTTGATTTACAAGGTTTACAAGTCAAAATGGTTTATAAGTGATATTTAATTACAATATATGGTTGATAATGTTTGAATAATAAAATTAACAGTATGTACAGTTAATCAAAAAGCTATCTTAAAATAATTGAATTGAATGAAGCTACATTAGCTAATGGTGCGTAACTTCTGAGACACCATTGGCTAATGTAGCTTCATTCAATTTAATTATTTTAAGATAGCTTTTTGATTAACTGTTACATACTGTAAATTTTATTATTCAAACATTATAGAATATATATTGTAATTAAACATCATTTATAAACCATTTTGACTTGTAAAACTCATAAATCTGAATAAAGCCTATAGTGCGTGACTTCTGAGATACCCTGTATAATATTTTAAAGCATGCTTTATACAGATTGGATTAGGGTAATTTTTAAAAAATTTGAAACTAGGCTCATCATTGCTAGTGTTTATCAAAATAACTGGTTACTTTAATTCTGTTATCTCAGTTAATATATAAAATAAGTAAGTGCCTTCCCCTCTAATTTTCCTTTCTGGCTGATCTATAGGTGCGTTTGTAGATGGTCACTGTTCTTCTCCTAAAGCTATTAACAGTGGTGTTCCTCAGGGTTCTGTCCTGTCACCCACTCTTTTCCTTTTATTTATCAATGAGCTAGTAAGTTGCACTTCCTGTCCTATCCACTCTTATGCCGATGATTCTACTTTTCACTTCTCCACCCACTTTGCAAAGTGTCTCTCAACAGTCAGTCCATGCTTCACATAGGACAGCTATAGTACACCTGACCTCTGATTGGGTCAGAAAAAACCTTGTGGCTTTCAATGCCTCAAAAACACAGTTCCTCCATCTGTCTACTCATCACAATCTTCCACATGACTATCTCCTTACCTTCAACAATGCGCAATTCAATCCTTCCTATTCTCTCAACATTCTTGGCATTTCCTTTTCTTGTGATCTTTCCTGGAAAGATCACTTATACTCCCTTTCCAAAACAGCTTCTAAGAGGTTAGGTGTGCTGTACTGGCTCTGCAGTTTCTTCACCCCCACTCAATTGCTGTCTCTATACAGGGGTCTTGTCCACCCCCGTATGGAGTACACTTCTTCTCACGTGTGGGGTGGCTCAACCCACACAGCTGTACTTGATCAGGTCGAATCAAAGGTTTTTCATCTTATTTCCCTGCCTCTTACTGACTGTCTTCAATCCCTCTCTTCACCACAATGTTGCCTCTCTCTCTCTCTCTTTACTATCACTATTTTAATGGATACTGCTCTTCTGGACCCTTTAACTGCATGCCGCCTCCTTTAAGAGAGCATGCAGCACCAGACTTTTTACACATTCTCATTTCTTTTCTGTCCAACCCTCTAACGCAAGGGTTAATCAGTATTTACCAGGGATTGGAAACTGAATCGAACTGGAATCGATAAACAGATAAAACTCATATTATTTTATGAACTGAAATTGAAAGAAATTCGAACTGAAAAAAATTCTGACAACTAAAATCGAAATTTGAACTGAAATTGAAAAACAATCAAAAACTGAATTCAAATAGATTAAAAATAACAGTTTTGCGCTTCAGTTTTGAGGAGCATTTGGAGTGCAAAAAATATAAATAATGTGAATTATTTTCCTTTTTTTGTGACTTAACATTTGTATGGATTTAAAATATCCATTTATGCTTTAATTCAATGTAGAAAATAACACTGCTGAAAGTACTAGAGACAATGGTTTAAAAAAATGAAAAAAAAAAGAATTAGGGAGGAAATTTTTTTTTCTCATATCAAAATACTTTTCAGTAATGACTGTGCTCCTTTCGTTGACCTAAGTTTAATCACTTGGTAAGGATGCCTTCAGTTTTTTCTGACCATTAAATTTTTCAGTTCGATAATAGCTATACTATCTATATCTACATACGCGAGATAATCCGTGGGAATGACCAAACTTCAACTCAAATGTTTAATCCTATGGAATGTTATGACAATAAAACCCACACTAATAGACAGAGTTTATTTCCTCAACAGTTTCGATGCCCACTGGCATCCTCTTCGGGTGGATAGAGAAAAACTAATGAACAAAAGTGAGTAAGGAAATAATCCAGGAAAGGTAAGGAACATTCTAGAAGACTGGAGACCATTAAGAAATTCACACCTAGGTTAGATCCCATTTACCCGATGCTGGAAGGGATTTTTTGACCAAGAATCTCGTTAAAGGGTCCAGCTTATTAAGTACCTTTGCGCAAATTAAAATTTTCTTGTCAAGAAGATAATTTTAATTTGTGTGAAGTTACTCTTGGTCAAAAAATCCCTTCCAATGTTGAGTGAATGGGATCTAACTTAGGTGTGAATTTCTTAATGGTCTCCGTAAAGTAAAGATAGTTACTAAAGCAAATTCTCTCTTTGAAAAACAGAAATCAAATGGAAATACATAAATAAAATTAAATCTGAATTTGTCAATAGGGTACCCCCCAAAAAATAATATAAATAGTACAAAGAAATTCTTAAAGAAATCTGAAAAAAAAAACTGGAATAAAAATTTCAATTGAATGAAACTGAAAAATATAAAACTTGAATCGAAAAATAAACTAAAAAAAAAAAAAAAAAAAAACTGAAACTGAAATTGATATTTTTGCAAACTTAAATTGAAATCGAAAACTGGACTTAAAAATTGATCAGTTTTCCATCCCTGGTATTTTGTCTTTCATCTACTCAACTGGTGAACTCTGGAACAATCTTCCTCAATCCACCTTCCTCCCTGTCTATGACCTCCAATCTTTTGAAAGCAGTGTGTCCATGCATCTTGAAAATCCTGGAACTTGATTTTGGCTCTTTTTCTAATGGGGTGGGGGGGGGGGCGTTTTTGCAGGCATTTGCACTTGTCCCCTCCCTGCATAAAAAAAATAAATAAAATAAACCTATTGTACTTGTAACAGGGTTGGGGAGAAATAGCCTTCTGTTTGAGTGAGGCAGGTGGGGGAGGATACTAATTAACTCCGACGACTTCAGAAAATGTTTTTTTTGAGAATTTATAATTGTAACACACGCGCACACACTTCACGCACGCACACACTATGCGACTGTACGTACAATCATAAACAAAAAACTATGTTTCTAAGATAAGTAAGTTAACATGTGGAACATTAGTTAGTAGTATTAGTTACTCCCAAAGTGTTATTAATTTTCTATGAATTGTTGTCTTATTTTCATTCATAACCACTAGATTGTAGCGAGTTAACCATAGTCATTCAGGGTAGAAGGCTACACACCATTTTCCATATCCATATTATTCATTAGGATCAAGGAAATGCAATTCAAATAATCAACTTTCTTTATTTAGAATTAAATTAAGTATTAACTTAATAACATTTTTTATCTTTCACATGTATTCTGTATTATGGAATAGTTTTAACTCATTCCATATTTACACTATCAGAAGGAAAAGTTAAAAAAAAACCCAAACATTGTTAAACCTGGGTTTTTGGAGTGTGTTTTGAAGGCTAGGTTTTTTATTGCCAACCCTAACTTTTAACCTAACATGGTTGCTGATTGAATCTCTAAATTTTTAAACAAACAAGCCATACAACATAAAAATTAATGTTTGTAACTATTTTAAGATTTGTGAAAACTTGGAAGATAAAAAACAATGGTGATGACTCATGGCCGAATGGATGCCAGCTAATATTCACAGGAGGAGACAGACTGGGAGCTCCAAATCAAGTCTCCATTAACGCACTTTTACCCGGTCATGAAGCTGATATTTCAGTTGAAATGTTGTCACCCCTAGAAACGGGCTTATATTCATCAAAATGGAGAATGAGCACTCCTCAGGGAAACTTTTTTGGAGGTAGGCTTGATTAATTAACCTAGTTCTAGACCCAGTTATCCATAATAACTAAATTATACCTTACCTTATTTACTGTATTTACTTTACTTAACTAGAATATTTAAGATAGTGCCAGAATGTACACTTCTGGCATTATAGGTAATTTGTCAGTGATTCATTTCGACTGAGATTTATATGAAGTATCATTAAGGAAATCATTTAAAATGTTATTTCATAGTTTTAAACCTATCAAGAAGGAAGTGATCCCAAAGTTCGTTGTTTAGTATGAAGCATCATAACTAAATGGATGTCATTTTAAACGAAATCGGTCGATACAGCATAGAGAATGATGTGTTCTGAGTTTACCTGACACTAGTATTTTTTAATTTTAATAGTTATTTCCAAAATAAATCTGAAGAATTGATCACGTTTGTTCGAGACATACCAACAATAATGTCATGTACTCGTAATCTTGGACAGTAACCATAAACTTTTCGACACCACTAAATGTTTAAGCAAATTTGTTCATCCGTACAACTATACCTGTAACATATTAAGCCTATTTCATTATTGTAACTTTATATATATTTCATTTAAGATTCAGCCCTTCACGATGGCGTAAAAAGTGCATCCCTTATTTGGTTAATCAAATATGTTGAGATTCCATTGATTTAATAATTTAATACTTCTTTGCAGACACAATATGGGTGATTTTACAAGTCGATTCAGGAGGGACGTTAGCCTTGATGCAGCAGATGGTTAATCTTAAGGAACTTGGGTCTTCTCCTCCGATCGTAGAAGGTTCTCTCTCTCCTCCCAATCCTTTCGCTAACTCCAATCATATATCTCGATCTCCCCCGCAGCATAGTATTCCCGGTAGCCAAATGTCTAACCCTTCCTTATTTTCTTCTAGCCCCCCTCTAGAGACAAATCCGGAAAGCAAACGAATTTCCAATGATATAGATGATACATCGATGACTTAGCACATCATAAGCCGATTTAGTTTCGGCAATTAATTTGTTATTTAGGTGTATTCATAACACATCTGGATTCCTGGAACAGGTCTAGTTATCATTTTCTTGTTACATACGGTATACCACATTTGTTTAGTTTTGGGGGGGTTATTTCATTGGAGGAATGTGCAAAAACTATTAAAATGCTTAAAATTTTAAACATGCTTTCTGTGAAGTAGTCATTTACAAATTTTTATCCTTATCACTCGTTAAAAGTGCTTAGAATTTTCGAATGTTTTTAAGTACCTTCCTTTAATTGTATATAGTTAATTTTTTTCAATTAAATGTTTTTTTTTTAACTAATACTCTAACGTTCGAAATATTGTATTTGGTTACATTTTTTTATTTTGTGTAATAAAAGTAGAGTGAAATGTGAATTGTTATTGAGTTTTCTATAAGTATTTACCAGATTTACTGCTATTTTTTATAAAAATTTCATTTCACTTCATATTAGAGTTAATTATAAGGTTAATATATATATATATATATATAGTATATATATTTTTTTTAATTTTAAATTCAGTAAGAGTTAGTTAAATCTTTAATTTAATTTGCTCCAAGGCTGTTGGTTCAATCTGTTTGACATTACTATTGTAATTTAAGAAGCTAGAATTGGAGCCATGCCCTTTCATTAAGACTCATTCGAGATTGGTATCTGCATTGGGATATATAGTATTAAACTTTAAAAAACAGTGTCCTTAATTCTTGTCAAAATTGCTCTCAGGCTCGGTGTTTTGTCGTGGATTTTTTTTTCTGTTTACAGTATCGAGTCTTACTGTAATATCTTTTATATACCCTTCTCGAGACGTATGTTTAATGTTATTTTGAGTTTGTAATAAAGTCTTAGTTAATTTAATTTTCTACCCTCTTAAGTGCCTAATCAAGGAAGTTGGTCGCCTAGTGAATGACATTTTAAGGGACTGCGACAAGGATTTTTCAACTTTTGTTACCTAATTTTGTGCCCTTACACTATATAAAACTTGTAAATAATATTGGCACCCCTTTCAATGCGAGTATAATATATAAATATAATTTTGTTTGCTAGTAATACAAAGATATTTACTATTGGTCCGGACCCCATTGACCGCCCCCCTACCCCTTGGTCGCCCAGTGAAATTAACTTAAAAATACTGTGGGTTGTGGAACTTTTTAAAATTCAGATTTGGATTATAACTACTTTTTTTGTACTTCAAGGAGGATTTGTTTAAAGGCTTATGAATGTTTCCAGACTTGTTTTACTGTCGCTTTCTACCATCTCCGTTAATTCTGGTAATGTGCCTTCAGCTGAAAAAGTCATGAAAAATCTTTACTGAAAGAATTAAATGTAAATTCACCAAGTTTAAGGCATTGCACCACTTGTTATTTCATGCTGAATGAGCTGGCCATTTGAATTAATGTTAAATATCAACTTGACGCTCTCTTGAAACCTTGTAATGTTCGGTAAGTTGCAGGGACTTCATTAATGTAACATTTGTATACTGGATTTACCTCGAATTCGTAGTGTAGATTTACAACTTTCCTTTTATCATTTGTGAAGTTGAATGGAGTAACTAAAGATAATGTGGCATTATATATATATATATATATATATATATATAATATATATATATATATATATATATATATATATATATATATATATATATATATATATATATTATCTATCTGTACACACACGATTTTGCAAAATGCAAAAATTGCCCCCACTGGGGTTCAAACCACCACCAGCGGATAGTGAGGGCGTTAGTCATTACATGATGACGGGATAAAATTAATGCAACCTGGCGTACATTTAACCAGTCGAAGAAACTCATCACATGAGGCATTTTACATGCTAACCCTCCTGCATTCGAAGTAATAACCAGCATTTCATTCAAATCTAGTTAGTGGGGTCGGCAGCATGATAGTTCGCTACACTGCTTGTGAAAAGCAATTTTTCGACGTGATCCTATAGATTTTGACCAAAGGAACAAGAATCGGAAGGTGCGCCAAAAATCTGACCAAATAAGGTCACCAACGTGACCTTTAGAGGTCATTCAAGGTCATATAGTGTCAAAAATTAAAAATAACGGGGGTTCCTACGAAGGCCGTATGGGTGTCAAATGAAAGCTCTTCCCAAGACAAAACACTTTTTTTTTTTTCGAGGTATAAATTGGTTTGGGGTGGGTCAACCATGTGACCGCCAGATGTCATTTAAGTTCAACCAAGGTAAAAAAAAGACAAAATATAGAATGAGGTACAAGTATTTTTACAGGCATGTTTTATTTTTTTATTTACGAATTTTTCACATGCACTGAAACGACAATCAACTGCAAAACTGGCTAATAATGTTTCTTTCTCTTTCAGATAATGGACTGGGAGCTGTGCGCCATCTGTCAGAGGGACACTGGAAAGAAGTTGCTCTGTCCCCTTTCCAGTAAACATTCTGGCCATGATTCTGCATACGAAGACTTTCTGGTTCGGGCTCGGTGACTCAAGGAGTTGGATAACCTGCCAGTTGAATTCGATGTTGACAGTGTTGATCATCGTTTATGGAAGGAGAAGGGGCCATTATGGAACGCGTCATGTAGGAAGCTGTTTTCCGCCGACAGGCTTCGAAGAGCAGAACACTCCATTAAGAAATCAAAGAAAAGTGATCGGCGTACGTCAAGCCGCCTAGCCGAACCTGCCTTACAAAAACAGAAGTGTTATATTCTGCCAGAAAGACCAATCCAGAAAATTGCACAAATGTTCCACATATAACGTGGCCGAGAAAATGAAAAGGATGTCACTCGAACTTAAAGATCATCGTTTGATTGACATCCGGTCGGAAGGTGATGCTGTTGCTTTGGATATTCTGTATCATCGTAACTGCAATACCACATACGAACATATCTACAAAAGAAAGATAAATCCGATGTCCGAGGATTGGTTGTCAACTGAAGTAGCAAAGGAGGAGTTGATGAGCAAAATTGATGGTATAGCTAGCAGGATTAGTGTTTTCTGCATGCGTGAACTAGTAGTACATACTTATCAATCTATGGTTGGAGACACAATCCCAAACATCAATCAGACTCGTCTCAAGAACGACATTCTCGGACGCTTTCCTAATTTCCAAGAACAACAAGGATCCCGTCGTTGTATTTATTTAGTCGTTTCAAAGAAAATACTTAAATTATCTCGGAAGCTATCGAAAAAGATTGGGAAAGAGATGCCAAGATTCTTGTGGTCTGTCGTAGGGCAGTATCGACAACAGGGCGGTTCACATTTAATGAAAGTTTGCGGGAAAGTACGGAACAAGTGGTCCCTGCAACATTGAAACATTTGGTTCGTGTTCTGCATGGCTTGCCCCCAGATGCAAACGTGCCCATGTCGCAACCCGAGAAGACGATTTCGGAGCTGATTGTGTATAATATGTAGCATTTGTCTAGTCGTGGAAGGTGAGAAGCTCCATTGCCACTGTATGTGGGAATCTGGCTACACAGTCAAACCCGCAGTAAGAAACTCGTAAAACGTATGAACGAGTTGGGAATGTCCAGTTCATTTGATAGGGTCCTGGAGGTAGAAAATCGATTGGCGGAAACGGTGGCGCGGCAGGCCCGAATGGACGGAATTGTTTGCCCTCAGAACCTGCGAAAGGATCTGTTCACCGTCGCTGCCCTCGACAATCTGGATCACAATCCGTCCTCGCGTACTTCAAAGACTTCTTTCCATGGAACAGGAATTTTTGTGTTCCACCTACGGTCGGCACGTAATCCTGGAACGCCAAGAAACACATCCGACTGCAGTTATCAGGATGAGAACCGTTCACAACAGCTGCCTGAGAGTTACACCGTCCTGTCTCCTTTGGCGAGGTCATTGGTATCAGATGTTTCTCCTGCGCGTGTCAAGAACGCATCTCATCCACAAGCACTAGAGGATGAAGTTATTAAAGAAATAGCTTGGATGGAACACGTTCATTATGTACTCCGAGAGGGAACCGAAGATGAAGTAAAATCTGTGGTCAACATACGTACCATGCGTCTCGTGCCATCGATGTGCATCACCTGCATCTTCGACGGGCCCTGTACCAAGCATCTCAAGGCACTGCCACTGAAGTGTTTCACCTCACTACGTAATGTGGCTGCTGCAAGGAGTGCAGGGCTCCTTGCTCGTGCAAGAAGGAAAATCTTACTTGTACACAGTTATGCAAATGTTCGTGCTCGAAGTGATTAGTGGAAAGTGTACAGAAGAGATCAATATCATTTCTGAACTTAATCTATGACCCATTCAACTCGTTATTCTTACTTCTTCCAAATTGTAAAAAGTCAGGTTTCTTAAATATTTTAATGCAATTACTGAAGAGATTAGAAAGCAGAACTAGTTGAGAATTCCATCATAGTCAGTTACCCACACTGATTTTTAATCCATAGATTTTTTTATTAAAAAGAATTCTCTTTTTTCTCTTATTTAATAATAAGCTACCTGAAGTTTTCCGAAACCTGGTAGAATAAATGAAATATGCTTTAAGTTCCAAACAATAGATATTACTTTTATGTAGTAACTCGCTTCATTACATTATTCATTTTTAGTAAATTTTGTTTTTTTGAACTTAAATCACGTGTACAGGTTACATGGTTGACCCTACCACTTTATACCTCGAAATAAAAGTTTTGTCTTGATAAGAGCTTTCATTTGACACCAATACCCTCCGTTGTTATTTTCAGTTTTTGACACTATATGACTTTGAATGACTTCTAAAGTCACGCTGGTGACCTTATTTGGGGTCAGATTTTTGGTGCACCTTCTGATTCGTGGTTCTTTGGTAAAAATCCACAGGATCACGTTGAAAAATTGCTTTTCACAAGTACTGTAACAAACCTTTTTTTGTGTTTTCCTACCTCTACGCTCGTCCCCACTAGGTGCCACGCTGGGATCTCATGACTGAAATATCATGCATAAGCATGGTTGTTTAAATGTATGACAGATTGTGTTAACTTTTATCTCGTCGTAGTACATTAAACAAATGTGTTAAATGCCTTGAAAAGTGGACGCTCGAAGACATTAGTCAACTAGAAGGGGATTCGGAGAAGCTACACAGCCGAGATCAATGGATGCAAAGAACTAAATTACTCGGAAAGGTTACATGAATTAAACTTATATTCACTGGAAAGCTGGGGAGAGAGAGAGAGAGAGAGAGAGAGCATTATTTACACTTGGGGAAATAATGGAGGAACTATCCCCTAATCTTACTTTGAACCCTATAACACCCCAAAAACAGTGGAAAGTCGAAAAGGAAGAATGTTTCCTGTTCCCAAATTAAAGGCTAGACATGGAACATCCTCAGCCCTGAAGGAAAATAGTTTTGTTGTGGTAGGACCAAGTCTGTTTAACCAGCTGACCGAGGAACTAAGGAACACAAGTGGTGTTGCGGTGGATATCTTCAAAAGAAGACTAGACTCCTAGCTCAGAACAATTCCAGATGAGCCGGGCGTACCTGGATAAGTGAGGTGGAGAGCACAAGAAACCAACTCTTCTTCACCAGGCCAACAAGTTTGACTTTCGTGAAATGAGGAATCATCGCACGGAACATTTGAAAAGTTGGTTTAAGTTTTAGATTTTGGCTAAAAATACAGGGTGGTCCAAAAGTAGCTATCAATTTTGCTGAAATAATTATATGTTTTATTTTGTACAGGTCATAGATAATGATGGATGTACAAGAACGTGTGATGGTAGTAACACTACGTATCCAAGGGAAGAAGTGCAAAGAAATTAGAGAAAAATCCGAAAGATGATTTCACAAACCAGGACCTACAGACAAAGCAATTCGCGAGCTGGTCAATAAATTTAAAAGAACAGGATCTGTTCATGATGAGGAAAGATCTGCACGTCGAGGTATCTCTCAAGAAAATGTCGAATTGATAAGAGATCCTAGAATGTGAACTCGCACAGCATCACGTAGACTGAGCATACCAAAAATGACTGTTACTGTTCTAAGGATTTTAAATTTAACATTAAAAAAGAAAAGTTACCATATTCAAGTGCTACTTGAGTTACACGAAGAGGATTATCCAAGACAAGCCGCCATATGCACAGAATTGATTGAAAAAATTCATACCGAAACTTACTAAACCACTGGTCACCGATGAGGTGACATTCCATACAGGCGGAAAGATTAATCGACATAATTGTCGTATCTGGGCTAGGGGAAAACCAACAGAGTTCTACGAATGGGGGAGAGATTCTCCTAAAGTTAATGTCTGGTTGGGTATGACAAGATCGAAGATTTACGGACCTTTTTACTTTGCAGAAGCTACAGTAACAGGGCCAATTTATCTTGACCTCCTTCGGCAGTTTCTTGAACTTCAGCTTCGTTCAGATGGCATTCTCGACACTGTTGTCTTTCAACAAGATGGAGCTCCATATCACTATGCTAACATCGTTTGGGCGTACCTTGATGAGCTCTTATCAAATCGCTGGATTGGACCTGGTGGAAAGAGGCCGTGGGCAGCACGATCTCTGGATTTAACACCATTGGACTTCAGAATCTTTGCGTTGGGGCTTTATAAAGTCTGAGGTTCACAAAACAAGAGTTACAGACCTGCAGGATCTGCGAACTTGGACATAGTTCTGATTAATAATTTAATCAGTTAATTATTGTTTCGAATTTAATCATTAATTAATCAAAAAATATTTTTAGAAAATGATGGGAAATGATTAATTTTCATTATAATTTCATCATCATTTTACCTTAAATTTTGTAATGTATCATTTGAATTTGGCACCTTTTTGCATGTATAAACTGTCTTATCCGCCCATGTCTGATTTCTTGAACTAAAGCAAACTAAATGTTTTCTTCGGTCTTATCTCACGCAATAGAAACAATAAAGCTCTTTCGTACTCTTTTCAGAAGTATTTAATTTTTAATCATTATTTTTAATCAGTTAATTATTGATTAATTACAAAATTTCATCATTCATGATGAAATTAACCTTGCCCTACTGCGAACCTGTATTGTCGCGACAATCGCTAAAATAACCCTAGAGATGCTTCAGAATATGTTCCCAGGGCCGTTTCCTGGCACAAGCAGACTAAGCTGCCGCTTAGGGTCCCGCTGCTACTAGGGGGTCCATAGACAGGCTCCCAGGTCATAGCTCAGTGGGCAAGAATAGGAATATAGCTGGTTATTAATATCGTTATTAATATCATCATCATCATCATCCGTGACTCGGGACTTGTTGGGGGAACTTGATATACCGGGTTTTAAACTCTTTACTAATGATAGGTTACATAGGTTTGGTGGAGGCGTTTTGCTGTACATTCGTAATTCACTTAGGGTTATCGAGGTTAAGTTAGATTTTCCGGCAGCAATTAATGCGATATGTGTTGAAGTTAGGGCGCGTAGTATTAGTTTTAATTTTGTTGTTTATAGACCTCCCGTTCAACCCCTCGATACAGATACTAGATTTTACTCACTTCTTGGTAATTTTATTGACAATCGGAATAGTATAATTGTCGGAGACTTTAACTGCCCCAATGTTAATTACGAGAATTTTACTGGTAATGAGGAGGGTTTGAGATTTATAGACGATAACTTTTTACGACAGATAGGTACCGAACCAACGCGCGGTGACAATATTTTAGATTTGGTGATGACGAACGGTGAGAATATAGTCGAAGGTTTAGAAGTAGGCGAGAGTGATTTTCGTAGGGCTAATTTTGATAGTTTTGCTGAGAGGATGAGAGTAGTGGACTGGGATAACTTATTTATGGGCAATGACACAAATTTGCGTTGGGTGGCGTTTAAAGAAAGTTTTAGGAATATTGAAAGGGAGTTTATTCCTCGTAGGCCCAAGCGCGCTAGAAATCGTGGTAGACCGAAGTAGTGGACTAGGGAAATAGGAGAGTTTATAAACGAGCGTATAGACTTAGTAAGCGCAATGGCACGGCAGCTAACTTTAATAGATATATCGAGCTTAGGCGTCAGGTTAAAAGTTCAGTTAGGAATGCCAAGCGTAATTTTGAGATACTTATAGCTGCGGATAGTAAACATAATCCAAAAAAGTTTTTTGAATACGTTAATAATCGTAAGCCGGTAAAAGATAACATAGGCCCTCTAGTGGATGTTAATGGCGCTTTGGCTTCTGACGCTCAGGCCGATGGCGGGTATTTTCAATAACTTTTTTGCGACAGTTTTTACCGTAGAAGACGTAAATAATGTCCCCGACGTGGACGATATCGTTCCATTTAGTAGCGAGACTATTTTGGATGAAATAACTGTTTACGAGGGTGAGATTGCGCATTATATCGATAGGCTAAAAGTTAGCAAGGCTCCAGGCCCTGACGCTTTTTATTCCAGACATTTCAAAGATTTGAAAGAAGTTATCGTAGGCCCCTTAACGAAGATTTTTAATCAGTCACTCGAAACGGGGATTATTCCTGAAGACTTCAAATTAGCTAACGTCACGTCTATTTTTAAAAAAGGCGACCGCGCAGTAGCTAGCAATTATAGGCCCATTAGCTTAACGTCAATTGTCGGTAAACTTTGGGATCGTATCATCGATCACTTAGAAAGTAGAGATTTGATTAATAGTAGTCAGCATGGGTTTCGACGCCATAGGTCTTGTTTAACTAATTTGTTAGAATTTTATAACGAAATAGTGCGCGAATACGATAGGCATAGAGCAGCTGATGTTATTTATTTAGATTTTAAAAAGGCGTTCGATACAGTTCCGCATAGGAGACTAATTGCGAAGGTCAAAGCGCACGGTATACGCGGTCAGGTAGCTAACTGGTTAGAAGAATGGCTTCGTGCTAGGAGGCAGAGGGTCGTAGTTAATGGTAGTGAATCGGGGTGGTTAGATGTAGGTAGCGGTGTCCCACAGGGTTCAGTGTTAGGCCCATTGCTATTCGTAATTTACATTAACGACATAGATGTAGGTTTGACTAATAACGTGTCAAAATTCGCGGACGATACTAAAATAGGCGGTAAGGTTGTTAACGAGGACGATAGTAATAGGCTCCAAGACGATGTAAATAGGATTATGGAGTGGACAAATAAGTGGCAGATGCAATTTAACGTAGACAAATGTAAAGTTTTGCATATAGGTTCTCGCAACAATAATTACACGTACACGATGGATGATAGGGAGTTAGCGAGCGTTGACGAGGAAGTAGATTTAGGCGTACGCGTATCTAAGGATTTAAAGGTTAGGAACCAGTGCCTGGAGTCTTGCGCAAAAGCTAATAGGATGTTAGGCTTCATAGCGCGTAATTTCGAATTTAAATCGAAGGATATTATATTGCCCCTTTACAAGTCCTTAGTCAGGCCTCATTTAGAATATGCAGTTCAGTTTTGGTGCCCGTACTTGCGTGAGGGTATTGATAGGTTAGAAAGGGTTCAACGTCGTGCCACGAAACTGATTCCGTCATTGCGCAATAAGCCTTATGAAGATAGGATTACAGAGTTAGACCTGTATTCACTCGAAACTAGAAGATTAAGGGGGGAACTTACTGAAGTTTTCAAAATCGTTAATAACATCGATAACGTAAATTTTGACAAATAGTTCACTTTCGATAATAGTAATACTCGCAATAACGGATTTAAGTTGCGTGGCAGACGTTTCATTACTAATATCGCTAAAACCTTCTTTACGTTTAAAGTAATTGATAAATGGAATAATCTTCCCGCGTCAGTCGTTCATTCTACCAGCGTTAATATGTTTAAGAACCGTCTTGACAGACATTTTAAAAGTATTAACGTTGTTTAATATAAAAAAACAAAGTTAGCAACAGGAGCTCTGGTGATTGTGCTCGAGGATGAGTCTGTTGACGATGAATGCCAGCTTGTGACATGCCAGCGTGTGATACCAGCAATAAAATTATAAAAAAAAAAAAAAAAAAAAAATTAGACTAACACGAACGTAGATCTAGCTCGTAGCGTAAACTAACCCACTTTTTGTTTAACTTTACCTACTTTTTTTACTTTGCATGTCTGTAACTCTTTTCTTGCATGTTTGTAGTTTGCATGTATGACTGTGAGTTAAGACTGTTTGCATGGTTTGTAAGCGTTCTTATTTTACTTCTTTTAATCTTTCACCCCTCTCCTATTCTCTCCGACTATTTTTCTGACTTGTCGGCAGTGGCCGGCGGATGATGATGGTCAGTCTTTTTTTTCTCTTTTTCTGAATGAATGTTAACCCACGAATGATTGGTGTTGCTCCTTACTTAACCCCTTATTCTCTTCTCTTCTCTTAACCCCCTACTCTTTCCTTTCTCTCGGGCTAACCTTAGAGTGGAACTTAGGGTCTTTGTTAGCCTTAGCTTCTGTAGATCTGTAGATCATCATCATCATCCAGACTTTGTATTGAAGGGACGCATTTCCTGAGCTCTCTGATATTGCATCTACTTTTGTATATTGCTGAGAATTTTGCTTTTGGATAGTTTTGAATTTTATATACTTGCGTTTAAATTCACGTTGTTATAGTTAAGTAATTGAATATTAGTGGTTTTTAGCGATTTAGAAGTTTTCATAGCGTGCCGGCTTAATTTAACTTATACCTGTGACGGTTTAAACTAATTTTTAACTCCGCGATGCCGTCGCAGAAAGCGTCGTGTGTTAGGTGTAGGGTAAACCGGTGGTATTCGGAATTTAAGGATTATAATGGCGGTCCTATGGCGATTACCGATAGATCAGTTTGTTTCTTTTGCGAGTTCATGGAGGAATTAGTTGACATCAAACGCAGTGTAGGTGAGGTAGCGGAAAGACTTGCAACGCTTGATGAGGGCAGGGGTAGGGCTACGGTTGACGGAAGCCGAACCAATACTAACGTTGAAGACGTTAGTAATTTGAAGGGTGAGGTGCGTAACCTAGTTTCTAGTTTAGGTAGCTTGTCGGGAAGGTTAAATAGAGTTGAGGAAGAGGTTAAGGTTAGTCTGAGAGTAGTAGATAGCGAGGGATTTAGAGAGGTTAAGGGTGGAGCTAGGCCGCGTACGTTAGGTGATAGGAATTCCCCCCCTATCGAGGTTTCGAACCCTTTCGCCCATTTGGAAAGGGACGTGAATGAGGGGGAAACTATTTTAATCGGGGTCTCTTTAGTGCGCCACATGGACAAAGAGTTCGTTAAACGGCATCCAACCAAGAGGAGGAGGGTCTGTCTCCCAGGGGCCAGGGTTGACAGAGTTAGAGACGAAGTGGATAGGATTGACATTGCCTCCCGTCACTCAATGTTGGTGACGATGGTAGGAGGCAACGACTCGTATAGGCCCGATACGAGAGTGCCTGACCTTTTGGAGAGATATAGGGGGTTAATTAGGTCCCTGAAGGCGAGGTCAGATAGGTCTTTAGTTCTAGGTATTACCCCTAGGCACGGGTTGGGTCTTAGAATTACGTCAAAAACAATATTTTTGAATAACAAATTAGAAGAGATTTGTGCTGAGGAAAATGTATCCTTCGTAAAGCTGTGGTCCGAATTCAGTGATCCTAGCCTTTTTATAAAAGATGGGGGTGCATTTTAATGAAATAGGTAATGCTAGGCTAGGTAGGTTAATAGACGAAAACGTGCGAAAGCTGTATAGGTTGAAGCCTTCTTTAAACGTTGTGGGTCCGGAAACGCGTGCCCGA
Source organism: Bathynomus jamesi (assembly GCA_023014485.1). Classification (NCBI taxonomy): domain Eukaryota; kingdom Metazoa; phylum Arthropoda; class Malacostraca; order Isopoda; family Cirolanidae; genus Bathynomus; species Bathynomus jamesi. The sequence continues at coordinate 1,266,027 of JAJOZX010000183.1, forward strand.
CGTGATAAATAGTTTAAAACGCGGGCCCGTGGTAAAAAATAATTTAAACGTCTTTTATTGTAATGCGCGTAGTATTAGAAATAAATTAAATGAATTTAAGGCGATAATTTATTCCGGCAACTATGATATAGTTGCTATCACTGAAACTTGGTTAAATACCGTGACTCGGGACTTGTTGGGGGAATTTGATATACCGGGTTTTAAACTCTACTAATGATAGGTTACATAGGTTTGGTGGAGGCGTTTTGCTGTACATTCATAATTCCCTTGGGGCTATCGAGGTTAAGTTAGATTTTCCGGCAGCAATTAATGCGATATGTGTTGAAGTTAGTGCGCGTAGTATTAGTTTTAATTTTATTGTTGTTTATAGACCTCCCGTTCAACCCCTCGATACAGATACTAGATTTTACTCACTTCTTGGTAATTTTATTGACAATCGGAATAGTATAATTGTCGGAGACTTTAACTGCCCTAATGTTAATTACGAGAATTTTACTGGTTATGAGGAAGGTTTGAGATTGGTTGAGTTTATGGACGATAACTTTTTACGACAGATAGTTACCGAACCAACGCCAACGCGCGGTGACAATATTTTAGATTTGGTGATGACGAACGGCGAGAATATAGTCGAAGGTTTAGAAGTAGGCGAGAGTTTAGGATGTAGTGATCATCAAATTCTTAGGTTTAAGTTATTGATAGAAAACACTTAGGATAGTAACGTAATAGAAGTCCCTGATTTTCGTAGGGCTAATTTTGATAGTTTTGCAGATAGGATGAGAGTAGTGGACTGGAATAACTTATTTATGGGCAATGACACAAATTTGCGTTGGGTGGCGTTTAAAGAAAGTTTTAGGAATATTGAAAGGGAGTTTATTCCTCGTAGGCCTAAGCGCGCTAGAAATCGTGGTAGGCCGAAGTGGTGGACTAGGGAAATAGGAGAGTTCATAAACGAGCGTAATAGAGCGTGTAGACTTAGTAAGCGCAATGGCACGGCAGCTAACTTTAATAGATATATCGAGCTTAGGCGTCAGGTTAAAAGATCAGTTAGGAATGCCAAGCATAATTTAGAGATACTTATAGCTGCGGATAATAAACATAATCCAAAAAAGTTTTTTGAATACGTAAATAATCGTAAGCCAGTAAAAGATAACATAGGCCCTTTAGTGGATGTTAATGGCGCTTTGGCTTCTGACGCTCAGGCGATGGCGGGTATTTTCAATAACTTTTTTGCGACAGTTTTTACCGTAGAAGACGTAAATAATGTCCCCGACGTGGACGATATCGTTCCATTTAGTAGCGAGACTATTTTGGATGAAATAACTGTTTACGAGGGTGAGATTGCGCATTATATCGAAGGCTAAAAGTTAGCAAGGCTCCAGGCCCTGACGCTTTTTATTCCAGACATTTCAAAGATTTGAAAGAAGTTATCGTAGGCCCCTTAACGAGGATTTTTAATCAGTCACTCGAAATGGGGATTATTCCTGAAGACTTCAAATTAGCTAACGTCACGCCTATTTTTAAAAAAGGCGACCGCGCAGTAGCTACAATTATAGGCCCATTAGCTTAACGTCAATTGTCGAAACTTTTGAATCCGTAGTTAGGGATCGTATCATCGATCACTTAGAAAGTAGATTTGATTAATAGTAGTCAGCATGGGTTTCGACGCCATAGGTCTTGTTTAACTAATTTGTTAGAATTTTATAACGAAATAGTGCGCGAATACGATAGGCATAGAGGCAGCTGACGTTATTTATTTAGATTTTAAAAAGGCGTTCGATACAGTTCTGCATAGGAGACTAATTGCGAAGGTTAAAGCGCACGGTATACGTGGTCAGGTAGCTAACTGGTTAGAAGAATGGCTTCGTGCTAGGAGGCAGAGGGTCGTAGTTAATGGTAGTGAATCGGGGTGGTTAGATGTAGGTAGCGGTGTCCCACAGGGTTCAGTGTTAGGCCCATTGCTATTCGTAATTTACATTAACGACATAGATGTAGGATTGACTAGTAACGTGTCAAAATTCGCGGACGATACTAAAATAGGCGGTAAGGTTGTTAACGAGGACGATAGAAATAGGATCCAAGACGATGTAAATAGGATTATGGAGTGGACAGATAAGTGGCAGATGCAATTTAACGTAGACAAATGTAAAGTTTGCATATAGGTTCTCGCAACAATAATTACACGTACACGATGGATGATAGGGAGTTAGCGAGCGTTGACGAGGAAGTAGATTTAGGCGTACGCGTATCTAAGGATTTAAAGGTTAGGAACCAGTGCCTGGAGTCTTGCGCAAAAGCTAATAGGATGTTAGGCTTCATAGCGCGTAATTTCGAATTTAAATCGAAGGATATTATATTGCCCCTTTACAAGTCCCTAGTGAGGCCTCATTTAGAATATGCCGTTCAGTTTTGGTGCCCGTACTTGCGTGAGGATATTGATAGATTAGAAAGGGTTCAGCGTCGTGCGACGAAACTGATTCCGTCATTGCGCAATAAGCCTTATGAAGATAGGATTAAAGAGTTAGACCTGTATTCACTCGAAACTAGGAGATTAAGGGGGGCTTATTGAAGTTTTCAAAATCGTTAATAACATCGATAACGTAAATTTTGACAAATTGTTCACTTTCGATAAAAGTAATACTCGCAATAACGGATTTAAGTTGCGTGGCAGACGTTTCATTACTAATATCGCTAAAACCTTTACGTTTAAAGTAATTGATAAATGGAATAATCTTCCCCCGTCAGTCGTTCATTCTACCAGCGTTAATATGTTTAAGAACCGTCTTGACAGACATTTTGAAAGTATTAACGTTGTTTAATATAAAAAAACAAAGTTAGCAACAGGAGCTCTGGTGGTGGTGCTCGAGGATGAGTCTGTTGACGATGAATGCCAGCTTGTGACATGCCAGTGTGTGATACCAGCAATATAATTATAAAAAAAAAAAAAAAAAAAAAAAAAATTAGACTAACACGAACGTAGATGTAGCTCGTAGCGTAAACTAACCCACTTTTTGTTTAACTTTACCTACTTTTTTTTTCTTATCTCCTTACTTTGCATGCCTGTAACTCTCTTTTCTTGCATGTTTGTAGTTTGCATGGTATGACAGTGAGTTAAGACTGTGTTTGCATGGTTTGTAAGCGTTCTTACTTTACTTCTTTTCATCTTTCACCTCTCGCCTATTCTCTCCGACTATTTTTCTGACTTGTCGGCAGTGGCCGGCGGATGATGATGGTGAGCCTTTTTTTCTCTTTTTCTGAATGAATGTTAACCCACGAGTGATAGGTGTTGCTCCTTACTTAACCCCTTATTCTCTTCTCTTCTCTTAACCCCCTACTCTTTCCTTTCTCTCGGGCTAACCTTAGAGTGGATCTTAGGGTCTTTGTTAGCCTTAGCTTCTGTAGATCTGTAGATCATCACCATCATCATCATCATCATCATGTCGTATTAATTAAAGTTTTTGTATGAGACAAATGTGATAAAACGGAGACAAACAAAACGTTTTGGTCGTTGTGTAAATAACTATTGTGAGATCTTATTTCTATATTATTTAACTTTATTCTTACTATATGCTTATACTTTCCTAAATGCTTAATTTTTCTAGTATTGTAAAACATTATTTCACTAATTTACTAATTATTAAGAGATTTTGTAACACTTTAAAACCTAGCATTATTTTCATTATGTTTTCAAGTTTATTAATTCTTTTCTCATATTTTTCAGATAATGTGAATTTTGTTGGTGAAAACCTAAATGGTCTGATTATTTGAATGTATTTGATTAACGTTACAATTATAACAATTATTATTATTATCATGATTATTATTATTATCATGATTATTATTATTTAGCAGGTTAGTTGTGGTTAACTAGATATGACTTATGCAACATTTGCAATGAAATGGCAAATGTTGCAAGGCACCCCCAAAATGGGGTTATGCAACTTGGAGGCGGAGTTATCCCCCAAGCTGAACTCCCCAAAGGGAGACCGACCCTAAGAGAGAGGAGAGGTGCTCGCTCGGCTACTGCCAAGCGCATATGAACACTTCAGCCGTGCCGCCGCTGTCTTATAGGGCCTCTAATCAGCCAGGTGGCTTAATCAGAAGTGCCTCCGGGCGTCAGCCAGTTGGCTTAGAGGGCTGAGTTGCCAGTTTGCGATGATTTATTTAATTAAGTATATATTAATTAGCCAGTTGGCTTAGAAGGCTGAGTTGCCAGTTTGCGTTTATTTATTTAATTAAGTATATATTCTGTCTTAATCAGCCAGTTGGCTTAGAAGGCTGAGTTGCCATTTTGCGCTTATTTATTTAATTAAGCATATATTATTCCGCCAATTGGCTTTTCTTAGAAGCATAAATGGGCTGTATATAACCTCCGAACGAATTAAAAGCATGCATACACTCATCGACTGTACACTAGCGTGTAGCGTCATGAACGATCTGGAGGCACATTTCAGGTTTTGTACAATCAACCTTGCTGATTTCAGAAAAGAAATACAAAAATTTCTGCAACAAGCAGAACACCTCCTTTTTCGCTTGTAAAAAATACAAAATTTTTGTTAATTATAGTTGGCAACACTGACTGACATGGTACTTCTGGCAGCTTTCTAATTATTCTCAGTGAGTCATCCCCTGGAAATTCTTAGTTCTACGCTAGCTCGCTTGAGAGAAACAAGTGTTTTTTCTGTGGATGGGGTGTTCAAAAACTCCAAGGTACTAACGAAAGGTGCGTTTTGTGATATATACATTATACACATTTCTTTGTTTTGTTGTGTTTTACATTGTTTATAAGTTTGTTATATGTCTTAGGGTGTATATATATACCTATGGATATTTATATACATAATACATATGTGTGTGCAGTATATTTATATATATATATTGGTAAACTTGTTTACCAATAAACCAAGCCTTATATATATACTCCTAATCATATATATTTTTTATTTATACGTTTGTGTTTCAGTGTTCCTGTGTGATACTTGTTGAGTTTTGCTGGTACAATGAGCACGCAAAGAACACGTGGATCTGCTAGCCACATTGTCTTTGGTTCTCCACTATCAGAGCTTCCTCTGTCTGAACTTCCAACCCATATACAAGTTGCAAGGCATTTCCTCTTCTTGAAGGAGAACAAGTACACCAGCAACAGGGAGATTCCTCCGGAGGTATGCCAAACACGGTGAAACACCCATTGACCTTTGGAATCATGCTAACATTCCATCACAGCCAATCAAGACTATGAAGACCAAGCTGCTCCGATTGATGGAAAAAGGCTCACAAGCATTGAAGCAAGGCAAGCAGGCCACAAAAACCAAGAAGTTCGAGGAAAGCCTGAATCAATTGTATGACATAGCTGTCTGCCAATGCGATGATCAGTCAGTGGCGTATCAAGGGAGGGGCGAGAGGGGCGACCGCCCCGAGCGGCACTTCCCGAGGGACGGCAAATTACTGTCAGGCGGGCGCAGTATGAAAAATTTTGGGTTTTTATGTTTTAAAATGCAACCCTCCAAAAAATTATATCTCATCATTGTCGCGCGTTATTTGTGTACAAAATATCCATGGTTTTGATGAAAAATCATCATTAAATGCTATATATGCCACCTCAATGCCACTATTTCCACAAATAGTTGCGTTAAATTTTCACATCGGAAAGGTTGCCAGCCCTATTTTTCAGACTTTCCCTATATTATTTAGGTTAGGCTTTGCATTCTTTGAGCTTTGATGATGTTAATAATTAATGGTTGTTTTATTTTGCAGATACCCTACTGAATTAGCAAACATGAGCAAACGACAGAGACTGAGTGGTGCTGCATACAAGAATCTTCGCGAAAAAAAAGAGGAGGAAGCCAAGGGTGCTGCTAAGCGATTTCATCAGTTAATGGGATTCTCAGACACACCTTCAGTGCCTTCTGGGAAGCAAGGAGATCAACCGCAATGTGATATATCTTTAGAGATAGATGTTCAAGCGGCAACTTCAAGTGAACCCCCAAATAATCAGCATCAACCCTCATCTACATCACAAAGTCACCAACCCACCCATCACCCACAGTCTGTTTAACGATTCTGGCAACTGGCCCGTTCCAATGACGGACAATTTGAGAATCGAACTCATTAAACGTGGACCATCACATTTGAAAAACATGAATGGACCCTTTCCAGCTGATTCAAATAATAGGTCAATGTCAAAAGTTTGGTATTTCAAAACTTTGGAAAATGGCGAAAAAATTGAAAGGTCATGGCTAATCTTCTCACCTTCAAAATGTAGCTTGCATTGCTTTTGCTGTCGTCTCTTCAACAACATCTCCAGTGCATTTGGAAAAGAAGAAGGATTTTTTGCCTGGAGGAAACTGAATCCAAGAGTACCTGAACATGAAAACAGTCCATATCATACCCGATGCTTTGAACAATGGAAAGAGTTGTCTATGCGCCTTCAGTTGAATGCTACAATAGATAATGCACATCAGTTGCAAATAAAACATGCTACTGCTAAGTGGAAAGAAATACTGAGACGAATTTATGACTGCATCATGTTCTTGGCAAAACAAGATCTTGCATTCCGAGGGCACCGAGAGAACTTAAATGAAGAAGCTGGGCTAGCTGGCAATTCTGGAAACTTTTTGGAGTTAATAAAACTAATGAGCAAATATGACTCAGTAATTAGGGAACATCTTACAAAAATACGAATGACTGACAAGATATCCACTACGTATTTGTCACCTAACCCTAACATTCAAAATGAGTTCATCACACTAATCGGCTGTAATGTTCGAAAATGTATAATTGATAATGTGTCTAGTGCAAAGTACTTTGCAATAATTTTCGATAGTACACCAGATATATCGCATATTGATCAGATGTCTCAGGTAATTCGCTATGTGTCGATTAAAGATGGTAATGTAGAGGTGAAGGAATCCTTCGTTGATTTTATTAAATTAGAGGGGAAGACTGCTGAGGCAGTTACTGATCTCATTGTCACTAAGCTCCGTGAGGATGGGCTGGATATCCAGAATTGTTATGGTCAAGGGTATGACAATGCTGCTACGATGGCAGGTATTCATCTTGGAGTTCAACGCAGAATTCTTGATGTTAGCAAACACGCTGTTTTCATTCCTTGCAATAACCACTCGCTGAACTTGGCTGGAGTTCATGCCGCGGGACTGAGTCCTAATGCTGTAACTTTCTTTGGAACAATTGAACGAATTTTCGTCTACTTTTCTTCCTCTACTCATCGTTGGGATGTCTTAACAAAACATTCCAAAATCACTGTCAAGCGAGTCTCTGATACGCGGTGGAGTGCTAAGTATGATGCTGTTTCTAGTCTTAAGAAGAACTTGACTCACGTTGTTAGTGCCTTGGAAGAACTGAGTGAAGGGGTCTCCGAAAATCTGGACACAAAGGGCGATGCTGAAGCTCTGTTGACCTCCATCATGTCATACACATTCATTGTGTACTTATTTTTCTGGGATCCAGTGCTGAAAGAAATCAATGATGCTCAGCTATATTTTCAAAGAAAGGGACTTGCTTTGGACCAGTGTGCGTTAAAAATGAACTCTTTATCCATGTTTTTAACTAATGAACGAGAGGCAGTAGTATCAAACGCTGCAGATGCCGCCGAAGAGTTCTGTAATGAAATGGATATCAGTATAGACCGCAGAGTCAGGAGACGGAGAAGAATGCCTGGAGAGCAAGCTCGTGATGCTGGATTGACCGTGCAAGAGGATGTACGCAGAGAATTTTTTGAAATTCTTAAAAACATGAATGATCGCTTTGAATTTCTGTCTCCTTCGTACCTTTTGAATCAGTCCAAAGATGAAGAAATTAATACCAAGGTCAATAATTTTTCTTCCATCTACAATGACATTAATCCAGGAAGTCTACTGGAAGAAATAAAGCGTTTGCGCAGACATTTGCTCAGTTTCGAAAGCATAAGCGTCGACGATGATCCAAAGAATTGGGATATGTTAAAACTACTTCAGTGGATCGTTAAATGGGATCTAGTGGAATCTTTGCCTCATATAACAATTGCCCTCCGGATCTGTCTAACTACATGCATGTCCGTGGCAAGTTGCGAACGAAGTTTCTCGAAACTGAAACTTATAAAAACTTACCTCAGGTCAACTATAAGTCAATCTAGCTAGACTGAGCAATTTGGCGATTATTTCAATTGAACGCGAAGTTGCAGAGACAATGGACATAGAAAAAATCATTCATGAATTTTCTGTTATGAAAGTCCGAAAATTTAACTAGGCATTATACATTATATAGTTATTGTTAAAATTATGTAGTATATTATGTACAGTACATTATGTAGTATTGTTAAAATTGAAGTTGCTTTCTTTATTTAAGTTTTTCTTCCAATAAAAGTTTTGTTTAGAAGTGTATTTTTGTAAAGGAATTGTTTTTAAAATTGAAAATTGTTGCAGGGGGGGGGGGCGTTGGCATTTTCGCCCCGAGCGGCAAAAAGTATTGGTACGCCTCTGCAGTCCTACTCTAGAAGTAAACTACAAGGGCTTGTTATTTACTTTCGCACGCTTAATTTTGTACGGTACACATTCCTCATTTATAGTCCTAAATACTTTTTTAAACGATTCCCACATTAGTTTTGCGTTGGAGTTCCCCATTACGTTTTCCAAATTGACGTGTGTGTGTGTATATATATATATATATATATATATATGTGTGTGTGTATATATATATATATATATATGTTATATATATATATATATATATATATAAATTACATAAATTTACATAAATATATCACATACATAAATTATCATAAATTTACATAAATTATCTCCAGCTTAACCTATATATTTAAATCGTAATACGTTGGCATTCGAGAAAAGTTTGAAACAAGGCAGAAAAAAGGTCATAAAACGCAAAGGTCAGAAAACTCTCGAAAAACCCTCGACCATCGAAAGAAAAGAAATAGAAATAATAAATAAATAAATAAAGAATTTGTGTGGATATTTCTTTTTGCGCTAATTAAGGAATATCATGGCTATGGATCCAAATTCTCACTTAATCTGTAATTTGTGCAATCTGGGAACAACGGAAAACTTGGCGGTTAGATGTGATTTCTGTCAACGACTAAATGACTTTATCTGCATGAATTGGAATGATAGGGAAATAACTCTTGTCTTGAACGCGAAACACGTCGTGGGGATCAAATTTCTATCTGGCGCATGTACACACACCATAAATTCTTTCGCGGTCTTTAAAGAAATGGAGATAGCAGACTCGAAAGTTACAAAAAAGAATGAAATAATGGGGACACAAGGGTCCAGAATGGTCCCAACGATAATACGGAAGGAAGACATAGATGAAAGAAAAAAATAAGTAAAAGTTGCGAAGTAGTCAAACGGTCCAACGAGAGAAATGATAAAAAACGTAGAAAATAAACAGCCAAAGAAAAATAATGATAATACCAAAATTAAGAACTTTCAAAATAATAAGAAGCGTTGAAAATATCGTATGTGAAGACTACGCGAAAGGGAACTGCAGATATCGGGATGGGCAATGCGTATATGCACATTCCACATTATGCAACACGCATTACACAAGTGCATACTGCAAATTTGATAAGAAATGCAAGTTCCACCATCTTACGGTCTGCAACACTTATGCAAGATATGGGAGTTGCAAATACGGAAAAAAATGCTGGTACACCACCCTCAAAAGAACGCAACGAGTGAACAGAAAAAACGAACATCAAAGAAGAGTGCCAATTTTTTAGACGCAGCCAACACATTTCAGCTGCTAAATACGGGGCTCCAATAAACCTTAGCCCTCCCGCACATGGCCTAAACCATTAGAGGTACAGTAAAACTAAATATACCTCACAAACGAGAATTTAATCCTGCATTTAATGAGAAACAATTAAAACTTGGTGTTCCCGCCATTGGCTTCCAAGACAGCCTGAATTCGCTTTGGGTAGCTTGCCAAAAGTGACGTGAATAGATCTTGATCGTTACGCAAATTTGCTAAAACAGTTTCAATGTGTTGCGTCATTGTATCCTTCGAAAATCGATTTGCTGTAGGTTCTCGAAACAAGAGACATTCAACCTTGTCCTTTATAACTGATCCAATGTGTTCACAGACATTCAGGTCAGGAGAATTTCCTGGCCATTCTTCATTTCCAAAGAAATCGATCTCATGGTTCCGCAACAACTGTTGAGTGGCTAACGCCTTAAAGCACGGGGCCTTATCGTGCAGAAGTGTGACCTGATCGACATCCATAACATTGTTTGGGTTTCTTAAAAAAGGAATGACATGCTGAGATAGAATAATATCACGAAAATACTGTCCATCCCAACTCTGACCATTTGGCTTCAGCACCCACATGAGCTTCTTTGCAGTGAACAAAACAAACACACTAACACAGTCTGGACTTTTTAATAATTCGCGATAATGTTCATTGTCATCGATTTCATCTGGTGTTGTGGCCCACACTCGATCATTTTGGTAGTTAGGCCGACGTGTTACGTAACAAAAAATTCATCGGAGACAGCTAAATGCATGAAATCATCCACATCCCAATCTTCAAGATAATGGGCAAACCACATTCTGTCATCGATGTTAAGTTGAGTTTTTCTTGGCTTTGGAAGTTCATGCCAAGGCTTTAAACCTTGCCTATGACGGTACAGTCGAATGATCTCACCACTAACGATCTTTCCCCTCAACATTTCGATCTCTCTAGAAAGTTTAGCACATCTGTTTTTCCACTTACGCGTACCGCTTTCAATGATGTCCTTTGTTTCCTGAGAGAGTGGCAAATTTGGGCGCCCAGATTTGGTTGTATCCATTTCACATTCATCCAAAGTTTTATTCCAATTTCTTTTGACGAAGTCCTCACTTCTTCGCAACTTTTTGGCAACCCATGAACGTGTTATAAAGGTGGCTCTAGCATCACGAGCTTCCCGAAATGTTATTGCTCGTATGCGATCTATCACACGTTGCCTCTCCGAATCACCAATTAATTGAGAAACCATTATATTATCACTTTATCAGCTAGAGTAATTTTAATACCTGCAATAAATAAAGAATTTTATATATTTTTATAATCACCAAAAACTATTTCGATATAAGTAAACATGTAAGCTGCAAATGGGGGGGGCTAAGGTTTTTTGGAACCCCTTACTATCCAGCAATTACAAAACCAGCTGACAAATATAGGAATCCGAGAGCCGGGCAGAAGGTACGAACAAAGGCACTTCATGCGTTATCGGGACAACAGGTACGACAAAGATAAAAAGAGGTTAATTCTCGGAGGACCACAAGGCAACGAAACCGGCACCCCTATTGGAAAACAAATCGGAACCACCTGTATGCGAAAACGAAAGGGGAAAACTAAAAATAATCCTAACCAACATTCAGGGCCTTAAATCAAACCATTCCACGAACAAAGTTTTATACCTGAAAGGACTCATACAAGAAGCCGGAGCAGACTTTGCATGCCTCACGGAAACTCATCTAAAGGACTGCCAGGCGAACTGTGAAAATTGTGAGTCCTGTATTGACCAAAAAGAAATACAAATTGACAACTATAACATCCTCCGAGCTGACAGAACAGTGAGACGTAAAGGAGGATGTGCTATTTACACAAGCAAAAGGCACATGGCAGAAATGGCTATAAGTACCTCAAACAGCTACGTAGAATGTGTAGCAGCAAAAATTGAAAAATTAAATATGGTACTAATTGTAATGTACAGACCCCCAAACACGGCCTAGTCAGTACGGTTTCAAAGTTTGCGGATGACACGAAGTTGGGTGTTAGGCGATTAATGACGAAGATAGAGGTAAAAGCCAGGAAGATCTGAATAAAATCATTGATTGGTCAGTCACATGGCAAATGAGATTTAATGTCGATAAGTGCAAAATTTTACATATAGGTTCGCGCAACGGTAATTTTGCGTATAGTATGTCAGGGAAGGAGTTAGCAAGCGTAGAGCAGGAAAAAGACAGGAGTTGTAGTCACTGGTGATTTAAGAGTAGCGAAACAAAGTACAGCAGCGGTCAATAAAGCGAACAAAGTGTTAGGTTTTATAGCTCGGAATTTTGAGTACAAATCACGCGATATTATTGTTCCCCTTTATAAATCATTAGTTCGACCCCATTTGGAGTACGCGATCCAATTTTGGAATCCGCATATGCGAAAAGATATAGACAAAATCGAAAGAGTTCAAAGACGAGCAACTAAGATGATTCCGTCGCTTAGGTCGAAGTCGTACGAGGATAGGCTTAAGGAGTAAAAATTGACTGCACTCGAGACTAGGAGGCTAGGGGTGATCTAATCCAGGTTTTTAAAATTATGAATGGGTTCGATAACGTAGATGGAGGTAGCTTTTTCGAAATATCTCAATATAATAGGACTAGAAATAACGAGTGTAAGTTGACAAGGAGGAGGTTCGAGACAACAACTTTTTTACGCATAGAATAGTAAATAGGTGGAATAGTTTGCCGGTAGAAGTAATTAGTAGCACGTCTATAAACATGTTTAAAAATCGATTAGACGCATATGTTGATAGATTGGGTATAATTTAAGGTAGTAAAATTAAGGCCTTATGGTTCGGAACCCGCGTAAAATTGTAGGTCCTCTCCGCCACCACGGAGGACATGCACAATACACAATTACGAACACAGTTAGGTAGACCAGCCATGAGTGGATATATATATATATATATATATATATATATATATATATGTATGTGTGTGTGTGTGTGTGAGAAAAGAGGCAGATTTTGTACGGTCGCAGCTGCGGTGGGACAAGGGGCCATGAAAATGAGGATGGAAAATACCCTCAGTATACGGGGCCCAAAGCTTTTCAATGTCCTTCCAAACGAAGTGAGGAATCTCCAGCACACCGACCTGAATAACTTCAAGAACCAGCTGGACAGATTCTTGTGCAAAGTCCCTGACCAGCCATGCGTGGCTGGCTAGGAGAGCAGGAGGAGATCAGACAGCAATTCCCTCCTTCACCAAATCCCGCAAATGAGGCCGGATGCTGCAGAGGGGTCGACCGCAGGTCGATCCTGAACCGTCGTTCAAACTCAACAAAAGTAACAAAAGTAAAAGTAAGTATATATATATATATATATATACCGTATATATATATATATATTTTTTTTTTTTAGGGTATATATATTTTTATATATGTTATGTATGTTATATTTTTAGGGTAAAGTCAGAGGAGGAGGATTAGATCAAGTAAAAAATGTATGAAAAATCTTGTCTATTAAATTAATAATGTTATCGAAACGTGCTACATTCACTCACTGCTACAACTCCTACCTTCAATCTTTGCTTAAGAAAAAAAAAAATAAATAAAAAAAAATATATATATATATATATATACACACTGTGTATATATATATATGTATATATATATGTATATATATATATATATATACACACATATATATATATATATATACACATATATATACACATATATATATATATATATATGTATAGAAACGACGTAAGTATAGAGGAGTGTTCTGCACACGAGCAAGAGAAATAACAAACAAATGAAAAATAAGGCACCCGCCCGGAAATCGAACCCAGGATCTTCCGATTGCCGGTCAGACGTGCTAACCACTACACTACGGAGCCACGATAGTCAGAAGTTGTAATTCTCCTACATAGGGCAGAAACCAATGCCTTGAGAGGGCACCCTTGCAAATCGTGAATATGTACATTTAACTGCAATGACCGCGCAGTAGGAGAATTACAACTTCTGACTATCGTGGCTCCGTAGTGTAGTGGTTAGCACGTCTGACCGGCAATCGGAAGATCCTGGGTTCGATTCCCGGGCGGGTGCCTTATTTTTCATTTGTTTGTTATTTCTCTTGTTCGTGTGCAGAACACTCCTCTATACTTACGTCGTTTCTATACGTTAATATACTGCGCGGTCATTGCAGTTAAATGTATATATATATATATATATATATACACACTGTGTATATATATATATATTATTTTTTTTTTTCTTAAGCAAAGATTGAAGGTAGCAGTTGTAGCACGTTTCGATAACATTATTAATTTAATAGACAAGATTTTTCATACATTTTTTACTTGATCTAATCCTCCTCCTCTGACTTTACCCTAAAAATATAACATATGAGGAGCTTTGAGTTCCCACTTAATCAAGACATTCTTTGGATAGCAAGACACTTTTATTTTTATTGACGCACATCCTCTGGAGATATACCAAAGATAGTCTTTCTCAGAGGGTTGTAGTTTGCATACTTAAAACCCATCGGTTTTCACTAAGAGACCCGCGGACACCATTTTTGTGGATGTCATTGTCGTTTTTGTGTTCGTCAAACATTATAACAATATTAAGAAGACTAATTGAATTAAAACATAGAAGGTGATCTCGAACCAGAAGAACGTGATTTCATTCGAACAGTACCAGTCTGAGATCGATGCTTTGAAAGAATCAACTGCTGCTTATGTTTCGCGCACAGATGATGTCGAATGGACATCAATCTGAAATAGTAACAACCACTATACCCCTGGGGCCAAGCTAGGTGCACCCGACATGGCGTGCTATTTTTTGGTTTGAACGTGTGGGTACCTTCTGTAAGACCTTAGTAACAAATTAGGCAGGTATAACCCTCACAATTTTTATGTTCAAAGTCCCGAAACGTAAATCCAAGATGGCCGCCATTCGACTTATCAGAAAATCACCATTTCGGTCATATATCAGTACGCACAGAGATGGGCAGTATCGCGATACATGTATCGGCGTTACGTATCGAGCAATACTTTTGTATCGGTAACGGTATCGCCTTAGCTACTTGATCGATGCATCGGTATCGCTAAGGTCATTTTTCTTAAATGTATCGAAAAAAATCGATTCATCGATACACCGATACATTCATGCAAATAACTGAAAGTAATAGTAAGTAAAATTGTAAAAAGTTGTATAATCCGCAAATTTTCTGAACTTTGTTTTTTTCAACTAATATGGTTTTGAGTTATAATGTTGAAGGGATCTGATATTTATTATATCATACATATCAATGATATCATGTTAATAATATTTTTCGCGCCGCGCATCCACAGAAAGATTTCTCTTTCCAAAGCTATTAACCCCTTAGGTGTAATTTCAATACAGAAGCGCGCTACGCTCTGCACAATTTTCACCTGACGCGCAATGCATGCATACAACACCAGGGGCGTACCTAAAGTATTTGGCATCCGGAGCGGATCCTTCCTTTGGTACCCCCCATAAATAATTTTAAAATTTAAACACAAAGAAAACTATATTATGTTTGCAAGTAGATTTTTAAACAGTACAGTACTGTCATAAGCAAATTGGAAATAAGAAAAATGCAGGACATTAAAAATTCAGTGAACAGGTAATACTGCATTTTATTTTATACAAAAAGCACAGGAAATCCAGTTTCAACGCTCAGCCTATTCTTCAAAGGCAAATAGAGAGGATTCACAGTCTCTGCTTTCGAGCCTTAATTTCTGCAAATTGATCAATGACCTCATCAAAATTCACCCTCTTTGCATATTCATGTTCAATTGAATGGTCGAGCGAAAGAAATTTTTTATCAATTTCAATTTGAAAAAACTTCTTTCACATGAAGCAATAGACACACAGACAGTCAAAAAGAATCTGAAACACAGTGACAAGCTTGGCAAAGATTCACAAAAATCCCATTTCACAATAAACTCCAGAAACTGCAATGTGTCCAGTTCTTTGCCTCTTCAACGCTGATTTTGGCAGCTTCCAAACGCCTCCGAAGTCGTCCAATTTCCACACTGATATCTTCATCAGAGAATTCATCGAAAATCTGAGTCAAATTTGGAATATACTTCCAAAGTTCTTCTTCTGTTGCAACAACCAAAGTGTTTGGCTGAATAACAGCGAAGATTGACAGAATTTAATGATCCATTGCCTTAGAACGAATCTCCAATTCTTGATGAAAGCGATCAAGACATTCAAACATAGCCCTTTTTACTTCCTCTGGCAATGTGAGACCAGCATCCTTTGCCATCTCTCCTGGCATCCTTTTTCGGAGCTTTACTCTCCCTCTTCTCTCCATAGAAATGTCCATTTCCTCACACTTTGTAGTTGCATAATGAATGGCCCTCTCCACAATGCATTTACCGGGTATTATAACATCACGACGATGCATTTATAAACACTTAAACATCACTATGATACCACATTGTCAAAAATTACTGGACACTGGTATAAGTACCATGATATTGTTATGAACACCAGCACTTTATGCTTTATCATAATTATTTATTGAAAAGTACCTCATGTATGTGGCGTCGTCACAGTGTCAAGTGAACAAGACTTGGAATGTCAGTTGCAGCCAGCTGGCAATTTTATATTGCCAATAAAAATAAAAATTTATTTTATAGTGGAAATTAACATTAAGCTGTTGTAATAGTTTGAACATTTTTAAATTTTTTTTCTTACTTTGGCGAATTTTTCATTTGGTTTGAAAACTTGTACTGGTATTTCAACTCTCCCTCCTGGCTGTCACCCGGGGCGGACCGCCCCCCTCGCACCCCCCTTAGTACGCCACTGTACAACACATCAATGTATTTACAGTTTTTTAGTATATATTAATTAGGTATACAACAGTAAAACATGTGCTGCTATTTATTGTTCAATAAAAATGAACAATCAATGACAATGTATGTAAATATAATATCTAAAAACAACCTTGAATAAGGGGTGAATAACACGTCATCATCGAGTGAACACATTGGCGTGTTTGAACACGTATTATGCTTGTATACTTGCGCCTGTTTCAACTTTCAGTTGAACTGAAAGCGTCACGTGATTAGCGTAACGTGATCACGTTGGTGTGCAGTATTGTTACACCCAATATACAAAGTAAAAATTTATTTACATATTAGTAAGATTTGTTCATTCTTATAGTAATGTACCGCGATACATGTATCGGTATCAATATCGCTTTAGCCATTTATAAAGTATCGATGTATCGGTATCGCTTTAGACGATTTACGAGTATCGATGTATCGGTATCGCCTTGGATTTTCGTGTATCAATGCCCATCACTGAGTACACAGGACACATAAAACCATCAGATAAAGTTCTAACCATACATTTATTCTAGCCCATACTCTCATGTCAACATGTTACTATAATTATTGCAATCAAGACCTGTAAATCCAAGATGGCCACCATCCCATTTGCCCAAAAATTACAATTTGGTTATATACCAATACAATAGGCAATTCTATCAGGTCAACACATCATTATAATTATCGCAAAAAATACCTGCGCATTGGTTGCATTATCGTATAACTGATAATTCAGAATCTGAGTCCGCATTTATGTCTTGACACCGGGTACATTTCCGGGGATGTTCCGGTGGATCAGCAACCGATATAGCAGGAAACTCTCTCCGAGAACCCTTTGCTTTCTCCGGAGCTATAGGGCGCGTCCCTCTATGGCCAATGTAGGAATGTATCTTCCTTTGATGTAAAGGCTCTCTCTGCCTTCGTGGACCATTGAACCCGTCTGGGGACCCGGCTGATATCCTGCTTATGTTTCTATTCTTGAGTATCGATGTATCGGTATCGCCTTGGATTTTCGTGTATCGATGCCCATCACTGAGTACACAGGACACATAAAACCATCAGATAAAGTTCTAACCATACATTTATTCTAGCCCATACTCTCATGTCAACATGTTACTATAATTATTGCAATCAAAACCTGTAAATCCAAGATGGCCACCATCCCATTTGCCCAAAAATTACAATTTGGTTAGATACCAATACAATAGGCAATTCTATCAGGTCAACACATCATTATAATTATCGCAAAAAATACCTGCGCATGGGTTAGATTATCGTATAACTGATCATTCAGAATCTGAGTCCGCATTTATGTCTTGACACCGGGTACATTTCCAGGGATGTTCCGGTGGATCGGCAACCGATATAGCAGGAAACTCTCCGAGAACCCTTTGCTTTCTCCGGAGCTATAGGGCGCGTCCCTCTATGGCCAATGTAGGAATGTATCTTCCATTGATGTAAAGGCTCTCTCTGCCTTCGTGGACCATTGAACCCATCTGGGGACCCGGCTCATATCCTGCTTATGTTTCTATTCTTCTTTCTCCTTCTTTCTCCCACTCCTTGTGGCTTTTTTTTCATATTTGGCTTTGTTTTGGACCTTGACTTGACTTTTTCCTTGGACTTTGGGTGAGGGAAGTGGTTGTCCCTCACCCTTGTCGCGCTTAAACGAAACCGCGTTGGATGAGAGTGGCCACCTTTTAGGCACGGGGACTGAGTATAGGTGCATCTCCACTGCGTGACGTGTATTGGCGGTGGGACCGAGTGTACCCACGATTCGCCTTTCCTTTGTTGGAGTCAGTGGTGGCTGGATGCGCGCGGGGGATGAAGCTTCCTTTTTGTTTGATATAGTTTTTTCTACTCTTCGGCTTACGACCTCTGCTTCTCATTCTCGGACTACTCCTTCTCTTAGCACTCGGGTGGTGGGCAACCAGGCCCTCGAGTCCTCTACCACTGGAAGACCGCATCTTGAAAGGGTTGACTCTCCTCGGGCTGCGAAACACTCATGTCCTCCTCGTTCAAAGACTTCTCGTACGTCTTATTTCCGCAAGTCTTTTGACCCCTTCATAGGGGCAGACGATTCTGACCCTGATTACCCTCGGTTTCTTGTCCTCAGTTCTTCCGCCTCTCCCCCTCCCTCACAGCGGGATGTTTTTGAGGTCTACGATGACTTCACTTCCCCTTGTGGCGATCTCCGACAGATGTGGCCCCAGAACTATGGCTCTCTTGTTGTGGAAGTCTCCTCCAGAGCCCAGCACCAGAAGGTTTCGTCCCTCTCGACCCTGTCTTCTGCTCCCCTGGATTGTTTCCCCCACTCTACCTTTAACACTTGTATGTGTAGTGCACTTGTAGTGCATGCTCCCCGCCTTTTGGAATACTCAGATGGATCTTCTCACCCACCTCTCCTCTCAGAAGGTGACCCGTTTACCCCCCTCCTCTTGTATGGTTCAGGGTGCAAGGATTCCAGTTCCTTTATTGATCTCGACTTTTGCTCATTTCCATTTACCTGAGAAAATTAGGGCCGGTTATCTTCAATTTCCGGTCCACCGTTATATCTCCAAACAACGCAGACGTTTTACTTGCCAGAGGTTCGGACACGTCAGTAAGATATGCCCAAGCTCCCCTGGTATTTGTATCAACTGCGCATCCCCGACACATGGTTCCTCCTGTTCGAATCCTCCCCGCTGAGCCAACTGTGGAGAAGACCACGCCGCCTCCTCCTCTTCCTGTCTGACTTACTTATTCGAGCGTGAGGTCCTGTCAGTCCGGGAATCTGACAATGTCAGCTTTCAGGAAGTGAGGGTCCGCGTTAGGTCCCCATTCGCACGTTCAGGCCTTACCTTTGCCCAAACACTGCGCTCTTCCCGCCCGGCCACCTCCCTTCGCCCCGGACTTCGACCACCTCCGTACTGTCCTCTTCCACACCCTATCATTCTAAGTATGATCAGGCCTTACCCACCCATCCCTATACCCCGTCCTCTACCTTGTCGTCGTCTCCAACCCCCTCGTTCACTATTCCTCCCGTCCGTCCCCCAAGAACTTCCAATTCCATTGTCCCCATCTGCTCTACCTCAATCACAACCAACCAACTTGCTTACTCACTCTCCTAAAACCATTGCTGACATTTCAGCTTATATCGGGTCGGCAAAAAAAAAAAGGGAGACCTTTTAAATCCTTCATATCTCGGCAAATATAGTATATAGAACCATGAAATTTTAGTATGTTAGTACTAGGTAATTTTATGGTTTGTATGCCTTCTTTTAGCATTTTAGGTGAGAAATTGGATTTATGGTGAATATTCCAGAAAAATCTTGCTAATCATAGGTTCAAGTTGATAATTAAAGCGATTTTAATTAACGTAAGCCAACTGCAGAAGGTTTGGACAAACTTCTCAAGAAAATCGATAAAACAGGAGATATCAAAAGAATACCACGTACGTAGCGGTATTAAATTTGGCCACCAAACAGACCTGAATCCTGTCGATTACGGCCTTTGGGAAAATTCGTCACAGAGAATTTATCGGGTGAAAGTGAGAAATATCGCTCATTTACGACAACTTCTGAAAAAATGGGTTGAGCTACCACAAGAACAAATCAATAAGGCCAAAGGTGAGTTCCGTCCTAGACTGAAAAATGTTGAAGTTCGTGGTAAACATATCGAAAAGTTTTTTAACATCAAGGTAGCACCATATGTGAGTACTTTGTAACTTTTCATCTGCACATACAATGTAGTAGTTGTAATGTAAATGGAGAATTTCCAGTGGCATAAAGAAATGTTCAATAAATCCGTAATTTTCATTAGTTTTCTTTGAAATCCGCTCACCGTATAGGAAATTTACTTAGTTATGGGGTGTGAAAAAATATTGAAATCTGACCATAACTTTGGATTTTACAGCCAAAGTTCGAGGTCTCCCTTCTTTTTTGCCGACCCGATATATCGAAAACCGTTCCCTCTTCTAGTCTCTCTTCCCCTCCGCGCTCTTCTGTCAAACGACCCATCGCCAGCTCCCTTGCTCAGGTCCCCCATCTCCTCGTCCTCCCACTTCCTCTCCCACCAGTTCTCTCTCTCCCGCCCTTATACCCCTCACGTCTCCAGGGATCCCTCTCGTCTTGTTGGCTCCTCTGAGTTCCCCCGCTTCCCTTCGCGACCGTCCTCTCCCCTCTTCCATTCCTGATGGTGGTTATGCAGCTTCTGAACTTCGAATTCAAGCTGACATCTATCCTATCCCCCCTTCTCCTCCACCTCGCTCCCTCCTTGACCTCCCGATGTCCCCAGCATCCTCTTCTCCACCTCCAACCCGGAAACCGGATTCACCCCACCCTGCTTCGTTTCTCCCGTCTCCGTCGCCTCGCTCCCTTCTTGGCCTCCCGATGCCCCCGGCATTCTCTCCCCCAACCCCATCCCGGAAATTGGACCCACTCTGCCCCGATTTGCACCCTCCCGACTCCCCCCAAAACCCAAACTCCCTCAACCTCCTCTTCTTTAACCTGCCCCCCCCCCCCCCCCAGTCTCGTCTACTCGTTCTTCTGGTCACTCTCTTAAGTCTCGCCCGATAACGTCTCTCGCCTCCCCTGTTTTCCACACGTGATGGCTATCATCCTCCAATGGAATTGTCGTGGCCTTCTCACTAATTAGGAGGACTTCCTTCTACTTATCCAAGATTTTTCCCCACTGTCTCTGCCTTCAAGAAACCCAACTTGGAGTTCGCCCTTTGCACCCCCTCCGGAGGTTCACATTGTACCTCGCTCCCCCTCTGATGCTGTCACTCGTGGAGTTACGGCCGTTTTTGTCCGCTCTGACATGCCGTCTACTCCCCTTCTCCTCCGTACCCCTCTCCAGGCTGTTGCCGCCCGGGTTCCCTTTGACCAATTATATTCAATATGTTCATTATATCTACCCCGGTCCCAGAAAGTTTCTGCAAACGATCTCTCTACTCTCCTTTTACAGCTTCCTCCCCTTCTTCCTACTGGGAGACTTTAACGTGCGCCATCCTCTTTGGGGTGACACTGTCACCAACCAGCGGGATGGCGTTGTGGTCTCCCTTCTCTCAACTCCTTCTCTCTGTCTATTCAACACTGGTCAACCCACAGCTTTTCAACTCCAGACCCGTACATTTTCCTCCATAGATCTTTCGCTTGCTTCTCTTTCCGCCTTCCTTGATTTCTCCCGTCTATTACTCCAAACCTTTACGGTAGTAACCACTTCCCCCACCTGCTCTTTCGTACATCCCAGACTTCCGACTCCTCTGCTCTCCCTACCCGATTGTCTCTTGCCAAAGCTGACTGGCCCCTTTTCCGATCTGAAAGCCAAATCTTTGCAGTTCCAAATAATTTTCTGACAATAGACGCTCCCTCCACCTACCTTACCGATCACGTCACTTGTGCCGCCCTGTCCTCCACCCCCAAGTCAACATTTCCCCACACCTCCGCCCCCTTCGGTCCCATGGGGGGCCCCAACATACGCCTTAGCCGTTCGAGCTAAGAAGTCAGCCCTTCGTCGTCTTCAACGCAACCCATCCCTTGCCGATACAATAGCTTTCAAATGTGCGCGAGCTCAGGCCCGTCGCACGGTCCTTGAAGCCCGCCGCCTTTACTGGCGAGCTTATGTCTCCTCTCTCACTTCCTGCACCCTTTCCTCCCGAATCTGGAACAAGATCCGGAAGATTTCCGGTAAACCCTCTTCCCACTCACCTCCTGTTTTTATGGTTCACGGAAACCAAGTATCGTCCCCTACTGCAGTGGCTGAGGTCGTGGCCTCGACCATTGCCTCCATCTCCCGACACGATCACCGTGATTCTGCTTTCCTCCGACGAAAGACTTTACTTGTTCGCTCCCCTCATCTTTTCCAGAACCCCAATAACTTTCCTTACAACCGTCTTTTTTCCATGTCGGAACTGCGCTCAGCGTTGGCTTCTTGCGGCAAATCTGCTCCCGGTCAAGATGGCATTCATTTTGATATGCTCCGCCAACTACACCCTTCGGCTCTTTTTTATCTGCTCACCCTTTATAATTGGATTTGGGTGGAGGGCACCTTTCCTTCCTGATGGAAGGAGGCAGTGGTGCTCCCTTTTCCTAAGCCCCGTGTGTCCTTTGCAGAATGGCGTCATCTTTATGCAATATTTTTTTATTTGGAGAAAGCATATGAGACTACCTGGCGATGGTGGATTTGCCGTAAACTTTATCTCTTGGATTTCCGAGGTCTTCAACCTTCCTTCATCTCCAACTTCTTGTCTTCTCGTCCCTTTTGTGTTCAGGTGGGTACTTACTTCTCTTCTGTACACTCACAAGAGGAAGGGGTTCCCCAGGGCAGGGTCCTGAGCGTCATCTGCTTCACTTTGGCGATTGACGATGTAGTGACGGCTCTGCCCTCGGGGGTTACAGCCACCCTCTATATCGACGACCTTGTCATTTATTGCTCCGGTTCCCGAGCCACCTTTCTTGAACGTCTCCTCCATCGGGCCCTGGATTCGGTCTCCAGATGGGGCACAGATAACAGGTTTCGGTTTTCCCCTTCGAAAACGGTGGTGATGCATTTTTGCCGACGCCGCCGCTGCACCACCGTCCCTTCTCTCTTTCTTTATGGATCACCGCTCCCTGTAGTCCCCGAAACTCGATTTTTAGGTCTCCTCCTTGATTCCCGCCTCTCCTGGATTCCCCATCTGAAGTCTCTGAAGGCTTCGTGTCTTCAGACCTGCACCCTTTTGAAGTTCCTTTCCCATACCGATTTGGGTGCTTACCGTCACACCCTTTGGCGTCTCTACCACTCCTTGGTCTAAAGTAAGCTAAACTATGGCTGTCAGGCCTATTCCTCTGCTCCTGTCTCCTCCCTGGG
Source organism: Bathynomus jamesi (assembly GCA_023014485.1). Lineage (NCBI taxonomy): Eukaryota > Metazoa > Arthropoda > Malacostraca > Isopoda > Cirolanidae > Bathynomus > Bathynomus jamesi. Next base: position 1,289,436 of record JAJOZX010000183.1, read on the forward strand.
CATGCTGGACCCTATCCGTTCCCTGGGTGTACGCATTAGCACCGGCGCATTCCGATCCTCTCCTATTGTCAGTATTTATGCGGAAAGTGGCCATTTCCCGCTGGATGTCCACCGCACCTTAGAGGGCTTGAAATACCTCTTTCGCGTTCGGCAGTTTCCTTCCAACCCCGTCTACCAATACCTCTTCGGCCTGCTTTGACCGTCGTCCCCATTTGGTTCGACCGTACGGTCTACGGATGGCCCCTGTCTTGTCTTCTCTGGGGGTGGAAGGACAAGTACTCCCTTCTCCTCTCTCTACCTTTGCCCCGTGGATCCTTCTCCCATCCGTATCTGTTATTTCCTCTCTACTGCACCAAAGTCAAGTTTCCACCCTTTTGCCCTGCGTCAATTGTTTTTATCCGATTTCTCTACCCATTCTTATTCTATCCCTGTGTTCACTGACGGCTCTCGCTCGCCGTTTGGAGTGGGTTGTGCGGAAGTCTTCCCGTCATTGGTTCAATCGCTATCCCTTCCCCCAGCGGCTTCCATTTTTACGGCAGGACTCTCAACTATTCTCTTGGTCCTTCGATTCCTCTCTCAGCTCTCACTTAGTCTTTTGTCATCTATTCGGACTCCCGCAGCGCTCTTGAAGCCCTGTCCTCTCTCATCTCCCCGCATCCGTTGGTGAGACAGATCCAGGACTGACTTGTCCTCCTCGCATCACGTCGTAAGTTGGTCGCCTTTTGTTGGGTACCTTTCCATGTCGGTGTTCCGGGCAACGGGTGTGCGGACACTGCGGCGAGGAGGGTGTCCTCCCTGCCGTTTGACCCTAACATACCTCTCCCGGCGCCGGATTTCATCAGGGTTTTCTGGGATGTACTCCTTCGGCGATGGCAGCGCCAGCGGGAGGATGTGTCGGGACTTCCTGAGAACCTTGAAACCCACATTTCGTCAGTGGCCTTCCTCCTGCCAATGTGATCGATGCTTTGAGACCGCCCTGGTGCGGCTTCGCATTGATCACACTCGTCTTACGCATGGTCATCTTATGACGGGGTGATCTTGCTCCCTCCCTTCTGCCCTTGTGGCAGTCCTCTCTCCGTCTCACATTGCCTCTTTGTTTGCCCTGCCTTTGCCACTGCCCGTTCCCAGTTCCTCCCTTTTTGCCCTTCAGACTCCACTATTACTCTTTCCCTTTTGTTGGGTGACTTCACACCTATACCGAAGGACACACTTTGCTCCTTTCTCCGCCAGACTGGCCTCTTAGACTCTACTGTGACTCGGGTTTAATGTCTTCCTCTCTATGCTGTTTCTACTGTTTTCTCTCTTTTATCACGCTCTTTTTTCCGCTGTTCACTCTCCACTGTTTCTCTCCCCCTATTTTCTCGCGTTCTCTCCTTATTCTAGTATCGGCACGATATGACCTCGGCAGTCGAATCGCCGGTGAAGCACTGCTATTCATTCAATTCCTATCCGAGATCATGAACAGTTCCTGGTGGCACAACCTGCTTTGCAGTTGCAGGACAGTGACTGGCATCCGTTCGGGCCAGTGGTCGGTTGTTGAAGAGAGAGGACCTGGTGATTTTCCTGTATCTTTTCGAGTCCAGCCGAAGTTCTTGTGTAGTGATAAGTTCGGCTGCGCCAAATGAGCACGTTTGTTAATGATGGTATAAGAGCACAGCGCTTTATATGTTGCCTATACGAATCCTCTCTAGGTGGAAGTAGCTTGCGTAGCAAACACGATTTCTGCTTGAGGAATTAGTGTGCCCGCAGGCTTGCAATGTCATTAACGTCATCATCTTTCTTGCTATACACATGAATATATAGCAGTATTGCCTCATTGACTACCTCCCAAATCAGTTCATTGTCATGTTCACCAAACGTCTCAAAGGCAGGTGTCTCAACGTACTACATCGTTTCCAACCATGCCTTCTTTCCTGTGAAACGGGGTAACTGGTTATATCTCTTCCGTTGGGACTGGATAAATGGAGGTCGGTGACACATTGACGGTCCAAGTGCTGTTGTGATCTTATGAACTGGCAAATAACTGTTGTGTTTCATGCGAATCCATAGCTCTTTCAAACCTGCTAGTCTCTGTGCTTGCATAGTATATGCAAAGTACAATGACGTCGGCATCACTAGCATGTATAATCACACGGTGTGACCCCTCTTGTTTTGCATGGATGGGATGATAATAAGATGAGTGTCGGCTTCTTCTTGTGTTGATTCCAGCTCCGAAACAGATGATACCAGTTTATTAGTAACCAATAGCGTTTTGGTCTCTTCTTTGAATCTTCCCCTTAGGTAGAGCTGTACTTCGGTGTGTTCCAGTGGTTTTGCTGCCCATTCGTCACATAAGAAATTGAGAAGGGCAGCCTTGTTTTGATCCAGAGCAAAGAAGTCATCTGCCTCTGGAGCAGAATAATGCTTGCTGACTTCATATGATTTGCCCCTCTGGGTAGTGGTTTTGCTCTGTTCGTGCATCTGTGACTTACGGCTGACTTCTCTGTACCTATCATAGCAGAAGTGTATTCTCTTGGTATCTGAAGGCACATCATGTAACAGCTTTTGTAGATAGCGATTTGCTATTGTACTGAAATTTTCACATTTGGTGAAAGACCACTTCCTGATAGAATGCATAGCATCCACAATAATGCACACCCTATCCGGAAAGGTGAATTGCTCACGGCTACGTTACCGTATGTAACCTAGTGGTGTGTTTTGATGTATTTTGTAAGAGGTCCAGACCTGAACATTACCTTTTCCAAGTAACAGTTGGTTTTCGACAGGATATGCGCAATGTAAGGCGACCTGGGAACATCTTCGTTGTTGCAGAGGATACCGCCATTGTCATTACAATTAATTTAGGCTTGCGACGAACACTTGATGATATACAGAAGCTAAGGCTAACAAAGACCCTAAGATCCACTCTAAGGCTAGCCCGAGAGAAAGGAAAGAGTAGGGGGTTAAGAGAAGAGAAGAGAATAAGGGGTTAAGTAAGGAGCAACACCTATCATTCGTGGGTTAACATTCATTCAGAAAAAGAGGAAAAAAGTCTCACCATCATCATCCGCCGGTCACTGCCGACAAGTCAGAAAAATAGTCGGAGAAAATAGGAGGGGGGTGAAAGATGAAAAGAAGTAAAATAAGAACGCTTACAAACCATGCAAACACAGTCTTAACTCACTGTCATACCATGCAAACTACAAACATGCAAGTAAAGAGAGTTACAGACATGCAAAGAAAGGAGATAAGAAAAAAAAAAAAGTAGGTAAAGTTAAACAAAAAGTGGGTTAGTTTACGCTACGAGCTACATCTACGTTCGTGTTAGTCTAATTTTTTTTTAATTTTTTTTTTTTTTTATTGCTGGCATCACAAGCTGGCATTCATCGTCAACAGACTCATCCTCGAGCACCACCACCAGAGCTCCTGTTGTTAACTTTCTTATTTAATTTTAAACAACGTTAACATTTTTAAAATGTCTGTCAAGACGGTTCTTAAACATATTAACGCTGGTAGAATGAACGACTGACGCGGGAAGATTATTCTACTTATCAATTACTTTAAACGTAAAGAAGTTTTTAGCGATATTAGTAATGAAACGTCTACCACGCAACTTAAATCCGTTATTGTGAGTATTACTATTATCGAAAGTGAACAATTTATCAAAATTTACGTTATCGATGTTATTAACGATTTTGAAAACATCAATAAGCTCCCCCCTTAATCTTCTAGTTTCGAGTGAATACAGGTCTAACTCTTTAATCCTATCTTCATAAGGCCTATTGCGCAATGACGGAATAAGTTTCGTGGCACGACGCTGAACCCTTTCTAACCTATCAATATCCTCACGCAAGTACGGGCACCAAAACTGAACGGCATATTCTAAATGAGGCCTGACTAGGGACTTGTAAAGGGGCAATATAATATCCTTCGATTTAAATTCGAAATTACGCGCTATGAAGCCTAACATCCTATTAGCTTTTGCGCAAGACTCCAGGCACTGGTTCCTAACCTTTAAATCTTTAGATACGCGTACGCCTAAATCTACTTCCTCGTCAACGCTCGCTAACTCCCTATCATCCATCGTGTACGCGTAATTATTGTTGCGAGAACCTATATGCAAAACTTTACATTTATCTACGTTAAATTGCATCTGCCACTTATCCGTCCACTCCATAATCCTATCTACATCGTCTTGGATCCTATTTCTATCGTCCTCGTTAACAACCTTACCGCCTATTTTAGTATCGTCCGCGAATTTTGACACGTTGCTAGTCAATCCTACATCTATGTCGTTAATGTAAATTACGAATAACAATGGGCCTAACACTGAACCCTGTGGGACACCACTACCTACATCTAACCACCCCGATTCACTACCATTAACTACGACCCTAGCACGAAGCCATTCTTCTAACCAGTTAGCTACCTGACCGCGTATACCGTGCGCTTTAACCTTCGCAATTAGTCTCCTATGCGGAACTGTATCGAACGCCTTTTTAAAATCTAAATAAATAACGTCAGCTGCCCTATGCCTATCGTATTCGCGCACTACTTCGTTATAAAATTCTAACAAATTAGTTAAACAAGACCTATGGCGTCGAAACCCGTGCTGACTACTATTAATCAAATCTCTACTTTCTAAGTGATCGATAATACGATCCCTAACTACGGATTCCAAAAGTTTACCGACAATTGACGTTAAGCTAATGGGCCTATAATTGCTAGCTACCGCGCGGTCGCCTTTTTTAAAAATAGGCGTGACGTTAGCTAATTTGAAGTCTTCAGGAATAATCGCCGTTTCGAGTGACTGATTAAAAATCTTCATTAAGGGGCCTACGATAACGTCTTTCAAATCTTTCAAATGTCTGGGATAAAAAGCGTCAGGGCCTGGAGCCTTGCTAACTTTTAGCCTATCGATATAATGCGCAATCTCAGCCTCGTAAACAGTTATTTCATCTAAAATAGTCTCGCTACTAAATGGAACGATATCGTCAACGTCGGGGACATTATTTACGTCTTCAACGGTAAAAACTGTCGCAAAAAAGTTATTGAAAATACCCGCCATCGCCTGAGCGTCAGAAGCCAAAGCGCCATTTACATCCACTAGAGGGCCTATGTTATCTTTTACCGGCTTACGATTATTTACGTATTCAAAAAACTTTTTGGATTATGTTTACTATCCGCAGCTATAAGTATCTCTAAATTACGCTTAGCATTCCTAACTGATCTTTTAACCTGACGTCTAAGCTCGATATATCTATTAAAGTTAGCTGCCGTGCCATTGCGCTTACTAAGTCTATACGCTCTATTACGCTCTATTATAAACTCTCCTATTTCCCTACTCCACCACTTCGGCCTACCACGATTTCTAACGCGCTTGGGCCTACGAGGAATAAACTCCCTATCAATATTCCTAAAACTTTCTTTAAACGCCACCCAACGCAAATTTGTCTCATTACCCATAAATAAGTTATCCCAGTCCACTACTCTCATCCTATCCGCAAAACTATCAAAATTAGCCCTACGAAAATCAGGGACTTCCACTACATTACTATCCTGAGTGTTTTCTATCAATAACTTAAACCTAAGAATTTGATGATCGCTACATCCTAAACTCTCGCCTACTTCTAAACCTTCGACTATATTCTCGCCGTTCGTCATCACTAAATCTAAGATATTATCACCGCGCGTTGGTTCGGTAACTATCTGTCGTAAAAAGTTATCGTCCATAAACTCAACCAGTCTCAAACCCTCTTCATTACCCGTAAAATTCTCGTAATTAACATTAGGGCAGTTAAAGTCTCCGACAATTATACTATTCCGATTGTCAATAAAATTACCAAGAAGTGAGTAAAATCTAGTATCTATATCGAGGGGTTGAACGGGAGGTCTATAAACAACAACAAAATTAAAACTAATACTACGCGCCCTAACTTCAACACAGATCGCATTAATTGCTGCCGGAAAATCTAACTTAACTCGATAGCCCTAAGGGAATTACGAATGTACAGCAAAACGCCTCCTCCAAATCTATGTAACCTATCATTAGTAAAGAGTTTAAAACCCGGTATATCAAGTTCCCCAACAAGTCCCGAGTCACGGTATTTAACCAAGTTTCAGTGATAGCAACTATATCATAGTTGCCGGAATAAATAAATTATTTAATTTATTTCTAATACTACGCGCGTTGCAATAAAAGACGTTTAAGTTATTTTTTACCACGGGCCCGCGTTTTAAACTATTTATCACGTCGGGCCCGCGTTTCCCGGACCCACAACGTTTAAAGAAGGCTTCGACCTATACAGCTTTCGAACGTTTTCGTCTATTAACCTACCTAGCCTAGCATTACCTATTTCATTAAAATGCACCCCCATCTTTTATAAAAAGGCTAGGATCATTGAATTCGGACCACAGCTTTACGAAGGGTACACTTTCCTCAGCACAAATCTCTTCTAATTTGTTATTCAAAAATATTGTTTTGGACGTAATTCTAAGACCCAACCCGTGCCTAGGGGTAATACCTAGAACTAAAGACCTATCTGACCTCGCCTTCAGGGACCTAATTAACCCCCTATATCTCTCCAAAAGGTCAGGCACTCTCGTATCGGGCCTATACGAGTCGTTGCCTCCTACCATCGTCACCAACATTGAGTGACGGGAAGCAACGTCAACCCTATCCACTTCGTCTCTAACTCTGTCAACCCTGGCCCCTGGGAGACAGACCCTCCTCCTATTGGTTGGATTCCGTTTAACGAACTCTTTGTCCATGTGGCGCACTAAAGAGTCCCCAATTAAAATAGTTTTCCCCTCATTCACGTCCCTTTCCAAATGTGCGAAAGGGTTCGAAACCTCGATAGGGGGGGGATTCCTATCACCTAATGTACGCGGCCTAGCTCCACCCTTAACCTCTCTAAATCCCTCGCTATCTACTACTCTCGGACTAACCTTAACCTCTTCCTCAACTCTATCTAACCTTCCCGACAAGCTACCTAAACTAGAAACTAAGTTACGCACCTCACCCTTCAAATTACTAACGTCTTCAACGTTAGTATTGGTTCGGCTTCCGTCAACCGTAGCCCTAACCCTGCCCTCATCAAGCGTTGCAAGTCTATCCGCTACCTCACGTACACTGCGTTTTATGTCAACTAATTCCTCCATGAACTCGCAAAAGAAACAAACTGATCTATCGGTAATCGCCATTGGACCGCCGTTATAATCCTTAAATTCCGAATACCACCGGTTAACCCTACACCTAACACACGACGCTTTCTGCGACGGCATCGCGGAGTTAAAAATTTTAGCCGGCACGCTATGAAAACTTCTAAATCGCTAAAAACCACTAATTCAATTACTTAACTATAACAACGTAAATTTAAACGCAAGTATATAAAATTCAAAACTATCCAAAAGTAAAATTCTCAGCAATATATAAAAGTGGATGCAAAATCAGAGAGCTCAGGAAATGCGTCCGTTCAGTACAGAGTCTGGCTGACGAATCTCCGTTTCCGCAAAAATTAACAACTTTCCTTATCCTTCAAACGAAAAAGTTTAACCTAGCTGCAAAAAAAAAAAAAGGATGCAGGGATAAAAATTAATTAAGGTTAATAATTAAGCAAACATAAAAACATAAAAGCGTTACACTACAACACAACTTTACACAGAGGCCGCTAATAAAACACTGAAACGCTAGTCGGGAATCACGGCACTGCCGCATGGCGACATGTATCGTACCAGTTCAGTTTGCAAGTTAGTATTTAGATTTGGAATTCGGAATGTGGCATAATTCTATTAATTCATAAAGGACATCTAGTGTCTAATGTAACAGTAATTTTAATAAAGCGGGACATTTATGAAAATTTGCTCCAAATGCGGGACATTTTCGGGACATTTTGAAAAGAGGGACACATGTCATAAATTCGGGACTGTCCCGCCCAAAATCGGGAGTCTGGTCACCTTAGTGATCAAGGAAATCAGCATCAGATAATAACTTTGTTGCTCTTTTTTGGATGACAAAGATACCGTTTAAAGCGTTGTTAGCGGAGTTTCCCCAAACAAGAGCGCAGTACGTTATACTGTACAAAGAAGAACAAGAGTATGATACAGAGTTAATAAAACCTCTGTTTATGGACTACATTTCTAAGTTTAAACATTATAGCAACGCTCCTTGAAGTCTTTTTTCCAATATAATTTACACGATCCCTCCATTTCAAATTTTTATCTAGCATTACACCAAGAAATTTTGTTACAGTACACTCCTTTATAGTGACTTCATTGACATTATGTTCATCAAGATATACATTTCTTTTATTAGTAAAAATCATGAAATTTGTTTTACGGTTTACTAAACATATAGTTACACACGAAAAGTCCCCTATATTAACAGAGACGTCAACCTTGAAGTATGAAAATCCGTGAGAGTTTGCCTGATTTTGATAACTGGAAACATATCTCACATAAGGGAGTTTGAGACTTAAAATCCGTGAGTCTTACGGAAAATCCATAAGAGTTGACATGTCTGTATTAAATCGTAAATTTATCGCAAGTTCTAGCCTGACAAACTAATATTAAATTTAATATTTGATGTTCTCTTAGTTGGTTGTGCTATTGATTTCGACATAAAAGATGCAATGGATGTTTAAGAAATAACCCACTTGTCTTATTCATTAGGAAAGACAAAAGTATCATAACTTCAGAATATTGTGAATGCCTAAGATAACTAACCTCGAAAGTACTGTCAAGATTTACGTTCAACACTTTAACCGCATAACTTTTACTATTACACCTGAAATAAAATAGGAATATTTATCAATAAAACAAAACATCTTTATTGCGGATCATTCACAATCCATAGCCACTTAACCTAACATACAAATACAATCTTACGTATACACTGCACTTAATACAAAAAGAAGGCTAACATAGCCACTTAACCTAGCATACTGGCATACTGTTTGATTAATTATCTGACAATTTTATGTATATTGTTATTACATTATAACAGTTATTATAACACAACTTAATATGCATATATAATCTTTACTACATTACAAAAATAAGGTATTGTAAACGAGCAGTTGTCTGAACCAAGACTGCCATATAGGTGAGAGGTACACAGTATCTGAAGACAAGACATTATACAATAACACATTAGAGCTGTTTTGGACCCTAGTAATGAAATTATATACATTCTTTAGTAAACATAAAACTGGCACTGCACCATTTTGGTTCCCTACATAGCATACGAAAAATATTATTATAAGCAACAGAGAGTTTATTCATAGCAGGTTTTGTATAGTTCCACCACAAATGGGATGTATACAATGTAGTACAGTAAGTTGTAAAATGATAAGTTTTAACTGATTCTGAACACATACCAAATTTCCTTTCTAGCATGTTACCCTGTACATACAGCTTTTTACGTTGCCTCTCAATATCGAGTTCATCTCGCAGCTCGTGAGTAATTACATGACCTAAGTATTTACATGTGTCTTTGACAGATATAGTCTGACCATTCATTTCAAAAGACCCACATGATACTTGTTTCAGTAGATTACACCTAAAAATCAAAATACAACTCTTTGCCCCATTATAGGTGATGTCATTTTCTATACCATATTGTTCACATATCTCTAATAGTACTCTCAGCCTATGGGGAGAGCGTGACAGAAGAACAAGGTCATCAGCATACATTAAATGATTAATTTTTTCCTTTCCAATGACATAGCCAGTACGTGCAGTTTTTAGTTCATTGGTAAGGTCATCCATGCATATACAGAAAAGATAGGTGATAATATACCCCCTTGCCTAACACCATTAGTTACCTTAAAACCTGGTGATACAGTGCTTTTCCATCTTACAAACATGGTTCGCTCTGTATACCAGAATGCAAGTATCCTAAGTATATATTTAGGTACCCCTCGACACAAGAGTTTCTTGAAAAGTTTGTGATGGTTAACTCTATCAAATGCTTTTCATGCATCCAAAAAACAGGAATATACATTGCTACTTGACATCTACTAAAAGAAGTAATAATAATAAAAATAACAATAAAATAAAAGAAGGAGACGTTATAATAAAAGAAGGAGACGGTTCCGATGCTATGGGGGTTGTACGATGATTACACCATCGGACTCACCCGTCGGCCATCTTAGTGAGTTACATTAATGGAACGCTGTAACTCTAGTGTAGTACATCTAGGGATTTACATACAAAATATATATAGTTTAAATAAATTATCACATAAATATTTTGTAGTCACATATATGATGCATAATAAAGACTCCAGACCTTACGACGTCCAGGGACGTAGCCAAGGAAGGGGGGGGGGGCGACGGAGGCGGTCGCCCCCCTTGGAAATTCTAGGAAAGAAATCTGCGGTAATTACAACCAAGGTTCACCGCCTTGGTTGCGGTACGTCGACGATATTTTGTGTATCTGGCCCATGAATCGTGACCTGGATAACTTCCTCCTTCAGTTAAATGATCAAGTCCCCTCCATTAAGTTTACTTTAGAAGTGGAACAAGACAATTCAATCCCATTTTTGGATGTGCTTGTACATAGGGAAAGCCCAGGTTTTAAGTTTAGTATCTATCGGAAAAAAAAAACAATTTGTCCTACGTACACTTTTACTCGGGACATGACACCCCCACTAAGAAGGCCATTTTTTCATCAATGTTTCTCCGCGCCCTTAGGATCGCCAGTCCGGAATACATCGATGCCGAATTGGAAAAAATCAACGGTATTGGAAGTGATCTGTGTTACCCATCTGCGTTTATGGAATCTTGTCTCAACAAGGCAAAACGAACTTTCTATCGTGTCAATAATAACACTCGTACTTTGTCAAAAAATATTTTAGTACTTCCATTTTTCCCGGGCTTTTTAGGCATTGCTAATGTACTTAAACTTTTGGATATTAATGTAGTATTTTCATATAACAATATTGTGAAAAATATCATAGTAAAAGATAGCCCTACCAATAATTCAGGCATTATCTATAAAATTGGTGTAAACAATGTGATTCCTTTTACATAGGTCAGACGGGAAAGGATTTGCACACACGTATAAAACAGCATCAATATTCCGTTAGAACAGGACAGTTTCCAGTGCTCTTTTTGTCCATTTGTCAGAGTTATCCCACTGTATTGATTGGAATAATGCTTCAGTTTTATTTCATTCTAGCAACATTGTTAATAGAAATATTCTTGAGTCTGCCATTATCCAACTTTCAAATAACTTCAACATAAGCAAAGGTCTTTTTCAACTCGATCCTGTTGTTTTGAATTCCTTCAAAACAAATTTAGATAAAAAGGGTAGGACGCTAAATCTTTGGTAAACTTGTATGCTACTTTATTAACTTTTAATCTTCATTTTATTTTTATATATATCGAAACGTGACTCTAAAAGGCAAAGTGTTAAAACCCGGCAGATTTCCAGTATAAATTTGTATTTTTATAATTAATTTGATCTTGTGCTAAAAATCGATATTTTTCCTTACAAATCTGTATGCCTCTTTGTTAATCCTCTAATTTTTAATTTTTAATTTTATTTTCACTTCTCTGTTTATTGCATATATATATATATATATTATATATATATATATATATATATATATGTGTGTAGATAATATATATATATATATATATATATATGTTAACCCCTCCGTCTATGGCCCTGGGTTGGTTCGGATCGACGGGGGTTCTAGTTACGGAGGCAAGCAACGGATATTTCTTCTATATACTTTTCTTCTATAACTTTCTAATTCTTTTCTCTCGCTTTATGGGGTCGACACTCTGTTAATTCTTTTCTTTCAATAATACTCTGATACTTCTACTTTACTGACTAAATTCCTCTGAAGATAGCCCAACTCGAGGGGGAAAATAAAAAGTTTCGCTTGCTGTGATTTACTTCTTAAAAATATACAGGTACTGCTCTGAATTTACAGGGGTAGAGGTTCGACCTCTTTCGACCATAGCTCAGGCCGGAATCTAAAAATATTAAGGAGGCAAGGGGCCTCTGCCCCCTCCCCGCAGCGAGGCTGCTAACAAGGGGAGTCTCTTAGCAGTGACCAAAGCAGAGAGCCGTAATGAAGTGTAGTTCATTTTACAAATACATGTATAATATATAAGCCTGAATGTTGGGGAACGGCAGTTGGAGGTTAAGTTTCCCCCCTTTTAAACACGATCAGATGTTTGAAAGATTCCAATAAAGATTTAAAAAAAAATAAATAAAAATAAAAACTAATCTTATTTTTTTTTGCCGAATCTTCATTTCTGAAGGCGATATCATTTCATAGTCGTACACAAGTACAATTGAAGTACACGACTGAGTACATTTTTGTTTGGGTTTATTACAATTATGATTTCGATTATGGATTACTTCCCATTCGCTTATGATTGCCTTACAGTTCTATTAAAGTACATTCTTACATTATAAATTAAATCATTACATTTAATTACAGTTTCCTTGAAGTACATTACAAGTTATTATTAATTAAAGTATTACAGTTAATTACAATTAAACAGTTACTATAACTTTGTTTTGTTTTTACAGTGTTTCATATTAATAGACAATTAAGATGTTAGAAATATAATACAAAGTACATGGCACACATGATATAGATTTATATACATAATATGTTATAATATGTTTAACATGTTATAAATTTGGATCAGAGCGAAAGATGTTGTTTATCTTAGAAACGTTCAATTCTGCTGTGATTCGCGAATTCGACCACTTACCTACCCAAGCATTTATGAATATCTTGAGGGTGAGCGCACTTAAAAAAAAATAAAAAAATACATGTGGACGTATTTTACATGTAAGTAACAGAATAGGTTGTGTGCGTAATATAGACGCGCGTAAAATATGGACTGATAGGTTGATAGGTATCAGTAGACAATAGGTAGGAAACAACATAAATAATGATATATAGAATGAAGTTTTTTTTTCTTTTTATTATTATTATTATTATTATTATTATTATTATTATTAAGGAATTTACCATACATTCAATACGGAAGATGTCCAAATACTAAACACGTGATTCAGTGTTCAAGGTATGGAAAACGTGAAGAGAATTAAGTTACTTTATGACGTCATAGTTATTCACATTATGTCATACGTACAGTATAACTGTGTCATTATTTGGGAGGACCTAAAAGAAACGAATTAAAGACAGAGTGGGTATCAAGGACTAAGAAGCACAACTACGGGTTCCAATCCTCTTATATGCAATGCGTATGTATAATCTAGGGTCGAGGGGAGATGCAAGACAATCATAATTAATTATAATAACTTCTATAACAAATGGAAAATGGATACGACTAAACCATAGATATGGTAGATCGTAGGGTTGTGACACGAACAAAAAAATAGGAAGCTACAAGTAAAATTATTATCCAAACTCGCGTTAAGCGATTTTGGTTCTTATGTAAAAATGAATATTGATTATTCATTTCATTTTTACATTGCTCTCCCCTTTTAAAAAAAACGATATTATACAATAATCTAATAGGGTACCATTAATACAATACAAATGAGAAAATAACATCCTAACTACTTCAAGTTAGATGACGAATTTTTCTTTACATTACAAATTTTTATACAGAACAAGTGTTATTATATAATATAAAAAATTCAAAGATTAATACTTCAATTTTAGACAAACAATTAAGCTAGACAAAGAATGATATTGTTAAATTTTTTACAAAATTTTTATTTTTCTGTGGGAAAAAATTATGTACATAATGAATAGTAGGTAAAAGGGAAAAATATAAATTATTTTCCAAAGTTACCCTGATCGTGCAGTCTATAACTAATTTTTATTGACATTGTAGGTAAAAAATCGAATTACGAAATGGATGATGTATAGACCTGTGGTCTAGTGTGTATTTGTGTGTATTAGATACAAAGTGTGTACCTTATAACTTTGAGGGACAGATTAGCTGAGAGGATTTTTAAATTAACTGAATAAACGCCTGAGCAAAAATTTATATATAGTAAGCAAAAATGCGTAGGACTATATAAATAGCATAGTTAGCACTTACACGCTATGAAATAGTTTATTGTGACATCCAATGATTTTAGCATAAGGTTTGTGTATATATATATATATATATATATATATATATATATATATATTATATAGTGCGCATACATGCGTGTGTATGTGTAGGGATTTGGGAGGTTTTTGAATTAACAAAGTTTAAAAATAATGTATAATAATTTAAGATGGGTTTAGGGTTATAAAATCTTTTAAGTTTAAGTCAGTTATTGTTATTATTATTATCATTATTATTATTATTATAAAATCCTTTAAGCTCAAGGTCAGTTATTATAAAATTCTAAATTACAGGTAAATTTTACATTTAAAATCATTTTTTATATAATAAACAAAAATATTAAAAGGTTTAATAATTTTTTGCATGTTAAGTAGAAAAATCATACTCTTTCGTTAAATGTTGATAGAATTTGAATTATTTGATATTTTAGTCTGAAAACTTGTTTGCATATGATAAATACATATGTTTTATTGTGTAGAAGTTTTATTAAAATTAAATGGCAAAAAAGAATAAACACAACTGAAATTTAGGGTATGTGCGGTCCTACGGATAAATTTCCCGACCGTACAGGGCAAGATAAATTAGGTACATGATCGATTAATTATTACACTATTTCTGTCATCATATAATCGCAATAATTATAAAACTCGTTACCAACATTTGTAAAAACGGTTTTGGTTGCCAACAATAAAATATGTCATTTTACCTATATATTTTTATACGCAACAATGGCATGAAAAAGAAAAGACAAATCGGTCCATTTCCTTCTTACAATAAAACAAAGAAAGGTTAACTAAAGACGCAACCCTGTCAATTCAGGTTGAATTAAATTCTCTTTTACAACACAAAAAAAAGGTTGAATTAAATTCTTAAATTACATTTTCTTAAATTAAATTCTCTTAACTTACAAAGAAAAAGTTGAATTCAATTGACTGCATTGAAATGACTTGGGACTTCAAAACTAACTTTTTCAAAACTAACTTTTTCAAAACTGACTTTTTCAAAACTGACTTTTTTCAAAACTGACTTTTTCAAAACTGACTTCTTCAAAACTGACTTCTTCAAAACTGACTTCTTCAAAACTGGCTTCTTCAAAACTGGCTTCTTCAAACTGGCTTCTTCAAAACTGGCTTCTTCAAAACTGGGGCGGTTGTCCCTCTTGGATGCAACCTATTGACTTGACCTCTTATCAAGTATTTCTATAAATCTCTGGGGCGGTTGTCCCTTTTGGCACAACCTTCTGACTTGACCTCTTATCAAGTATTTCTATAAATCTCTGTGGCAGTTGTCCCTTTTGGCGCAACCTTCTGACTTGACCTCTTATCAAGTATTTCTATAAATCTCTGGGGCGGTTGTCCCTTTTGGCGCAACCTTCTGACTTGACCTCTTATCAAGTATTTCTATAAATCTCTGGGGCGGTTGTCCCTTTTGGCGCAACCTTCTGACTTGACCTCTTATCAAGTATTTCTATAAATCTCTGGGGCGGTTGTCCCTTTTGGCGCAACCTTCTGACTTGACCTCTTATCAAGTATTTCTATAAATCTCTGGGGCGGTTGTCCCTTTTGGCGCAACCTTCTGACTTGACCTCTTATCAAGTATTTCTATAAATCTCTGGGGCGGTTATCCCTATTGGCGCAACCTTCTGACTTCAAAACTTATTTGCAACTTATTTGCAACGAAAACTGACTTGCAACTTATTTGCAACGAAAACTGACTTGCAACTTATTTGCAACGAAAACTGACTTGCAACTTATTTGCAACGAAAACTGACTTGCAACTTATTTGCAACGAAAACTGACTTGCAACTTATTTCCAACTAAAACTGACGTCAAAACTGACTTCAAAACTGACTTGCAACTTCTTTGCAACTAAAACTGACATCAAAACTGACTTGCAACTTCTTTGCAACTAAAACTGACTTCAAAACTTACTTGCAACTTCTTTGCAACTAAAACTGACTTCAAAACTGACTTGCAACTTCTTTGCAACTAAAACTGACTTCAAAACTGACTTGCAACTTCTTTGCAACTAAAACTGACTTCAAAACTGACTTGCAACTTCTTTGCAACTAAAACTGACTTCAAATATGACTTGCAACTTCTTTGCAACTAAAACTGACTTCAAAACTGACTTGCAACTTCTTTGCAACTAAAACTGACTTCAAAACTGACTTGCAACTTCTTTGCAACTAAAACTGACTTCAAAATTGACTTCAAAACTGACTTCAAAAAATGACTTCAAAAATTACTTCAAATATATCTCTAAATCTATAAACTCTCTATAAACTCTCTCTCTCTTAATTTGCAAGTCAATTCAATTCAGTAATTGAAAAAAATTTGCAAACAAAAATATAAAATGTAAACGACATTTCACTCTAATGTACACGAAGGTACGATACTATTATGTTTGATACATAAAATAAAATTATTCTATACTGAATATAACAGTGAAAATAACTGAAAATAACTCTCTGAAATTAACTCTCTCTGAAATTAACTCTCTTTGAAATTAACTCTTTGAAAGTAACTCTCTTTGAAATTAACTCTCTCTTACATTTAACTTCTCTTACATTTAACTTCTCTTACATTTAACTTCTCTTATATTTAACTTCTCTTAGTAATGTTCACAGAAGTTAAATGTGTTTCACTAAAAAAAAATATATCACTAGTGTCTGAAATGTTCACTGTGTTTCTTGTAAATTCTGATTTGATACTCATTATTAACTGTTAATAATACTGACTTTTCAAGTGTTTATAAATTACTTAAAAAAACAAAATGTACTTAACAAAAGTTCTACTGGCAAAATCCTCAGAGACGTGTCCTGAAGACGTCTTGCTGGCTACTTCTTCTTGGATGAAAACTAGGCGTGGAGAACTTGGAGTCGTGACACACCGTTTCAAGGGTGGATGTTACGAACTACTGTAGAAGTCGTGACACGCCGGTCAACTGGTTTTATCCTGATGCAGGGTAATTTCTATCTTGGCGAAAGAGTGGCCTCTTCTTAAAATCTTCTTCTTAAAGTAATCTTCTTCTTAAAGTAATCTTCTTCTTAAAGTAATCTTCTTCTTAAAGTAATCTTCTTCTTCTTAAAATCTGTTAAGATCCTGGTAAAGGGTCCAGTCTTGTTATCTTCCTTCTTCTATGTGTTTATCCTGGCAGGGTCGCCAGTCTGTTAACCCCTCCGTCTATGGCCCTGGGTTGGTTCGGATCGACGGGGGTTCTAGTTACGGAGGCAAGCAACGGATATTTCTTCTATATACTTTTCTTCTATAACTTTCTAATTCTTTTCTCTCGCTTTATGGGGTCGACACTCTGTTAATTCTTTTCTTTCAATAATACTCTGATACTTCTACTTTACTGACTAAATTCCTCTGAAGATAGCCCAACTCGAGGGGGAAAATAAAGTTTCGCTTGCTGTGATTTACTTCTTAAAAATATACAGGTACTGCTCTGAATTTACAGGGGAAGAGGTTCGACCTCTTTCGACCATAGCTCAGGCCGGAATCTAAAAATATTAAGGAGGCAAGGGGCCTCTGCCCCCTCCCCGCAGCGAGGCTGCTAACAAGGGGAGTCTCTTAGCAGTGACCAAAGCAGAGAGCCGTAATGAAGTGTAATTCATTTTACAAATACATGTATAATATATAAGCCTGAATGTTTGGGAACGGCAGTTGGAGGTTAAGTTTCCCCCCTTTTAAACACGATCAGATGTTTGAAAGATTCCAATAAAGATTTAAAAAAAAATAAATAAAAACAAAAACTAATCTTATTTTTTTTTGCCGAATCTTCATTTCTGAAGGCGATATCATTTCATAGTCGTACACAAGTACAATTGAAGTACACGACTGAGTACATTTTTGTTTGGGTTTATTACAATTATGATTTCGATTATGGATTACTTCCCATTCGCTTATGATTGTCCCTTACAGTTCTATTAAAGTACATTCTTACATTATAAATTAAATCATTACATTTAATTACAGTTTTCTTGAAGTACATTACAAGTTATTATTAATTAAAGTATTACAGTTAATTACAATTAAACAGTTACTATAACTTTGTTTTGTTTTTACAGTGTTTCATATTAATAGACAATTAAGATGTTAGAAATATAATACAAAGTACATGGCACACATGATATAGATTTATATACATAATATGTTATAATATGTTTAACATGTTATAAATTTGGATCAGAGCGAAAGATGTTGTTTATCTTAGAAACGTTCAATTCTGCTGTGATTCGCGAATTCGACCACTTACCTACCCAAGCATTTATGAATATCTTGAGGGGTGAGCGCACTTAAAAAAAAATAAAAAAATACATGTGGACGTATTTTACATGTAAGTAACAGAATAGGTTGTGTGCGTAATATAGACGCGCGTAAAATATGGACTGATAGGTTGATAGGTATCAGTAGACAATAGGTAGGAAACAACATAAATAATGATATATAGAGAATGAAGTTTTTTTTTTTTTTATTATTATTATTATTATTATTATTATTATTATTATTATTAAGGAATTTACCATACATTCAATACGGAAGATGTCCAAATACTAAACACGTGATTCAGTGTTCAAGGTATGGAAAACGTGAAAGAATTAAGTTACTTTATGACGTCATAGTTATTCACATTATGTCATACGTACAGTATAACTGTAAGTCATTATTTGGGAGGACCTAAAAGAAACGAATTAAAGACAGAGTGGGTATCAAGGACTAAGAAGCACAACTACGGGTTCCAATCCTCTTATATGCAATGCGTATGTATAATCTAGGGTCGAGGGTGAGATGCAAGACAATCATAATTAATTATAATAACTTCTATAACAAATGGAAAATGGATACGACTAAACCATAGATATGGTAGATCGTAGGGTTGTGACACGAACAAAAAAATAGGAAGCTACAAGTAAAATTATTATCCAAACTCGCGTTAAGCGATTTTGGTTCTTATGTAAAAATGAATATTGATTATTCATTTAATTTTTACATTGCTCTCCCCTTTAAAAAAAACCGATATTACACAATAATCTAATAGGGTACCATTAATACAATACAAATGAGAAAATAACATCCTAACTACTTCAAGTTAGATGACGAATTTTTCTTTACATTACAAATTTTTATACAGAACAAGTGTTATTATATAATATAAAAAATTCAAAGATTAATACTTCAATTTTAGACAAACAATTAAGCTAGACAGAGAATGATATTGTTAAATTTTTTTAAATTTTTTTATTTTTCTGTGGGAAAAAATTATGTACATAATGAATAGTAGGTAAAAGGGAAAAATATAAATTATTTTCCAAAGTTACCCTGATCGTGCAGTCTATAACTAATTTTTATTGACTATTGTAGGTAAAAAATCGAATTACGAAATGGATGATGTATAGACCTGTGGTCTAGTGTGTATTTGTGTGTATTAGATACAAAGTGTGTACCTTATAACTTTGAGGGACAGATTAGCTGAGAGGATTTTTAAATTAACTGAATAAACGCCTGAGCAAAAATTTATATATAGTAAGCAAAAATGCGTAGGACTATATAAATAGCATAGTTAGCACTTACACGCTATGAAATAGTTTATTGTGACATCCAATGATTTTAGCATAAGGTTTGTATATATATATATATATATATATATATATATATATATATATATAGTGCGCATACATGCGTGTGTATGTGTAGGGATTTGGGAGGTTTTTGAATTAACAAAGTTTAAAAATAATGTATAATAATTTAAGATGGGTTTAGGGTTATAAAATCTTTTAAGTTTAAGTCAGTTATTGTTATTATTATTATCATTATTATTATTATTATAAAATCCTTTAAGCTCAAGGTCAGTTATTATAAAATTCTAAATTACAGGTAAATTTTACATTTAAAATCATTTTTTATATAATAAACAAAAATATTAAAAGGTTTAATAATTTTTTGCATGTTAAGTAGAAAAATCATACTCTTTCGTTAAATGTTGATAGAATTTGAATTATTTGATATTTTAGTCTGAAAACTTGTTTGCATATGATAAATACATATGTTTTATTGTGTAGAAGTTTTATTAAAATTAAATGACAAAAAAGAATAAACACAACTGAAATTTAGGGTATGTGCGGTCCTACGGGTAAATTTCCCGACCGTACAGAGCAAGATAAATTAGGTACATGATCGATTTATTATTACACTATTTCTGTCATCATATAATCGCAATAATTATAAAACTCGTTACC
Organism: Bathynomus jamesi; assembly: GCA_023014485.1. NCBI lineage: Eukaryota > Metazoa > Arthropoda > Malacostraca > Isopoda > Cirolanidae > Bathynomus > Bathynomus jamesi. Next base: position 1,309,719 of record JAJOZX010000183.1, read on the forward strand.
AACATTTGTAAAAACGGTTTTGGTTGCCAACAATAAAATATGTCATTTTACCTATATATTTTTATACGCAACAATGGCATGAAAAAGAAAAGACAAATCGGTCCATTTCCTTCTTACAATAAAACAAAGAAAGGTTAACTAAAGACGCAACCCTGTCAATTCAGGTTGAATTAAATTCTCTTTTACAACACAAAAAAAAGGTTGAATTAAATTCTTAAATTACATTTTCTTAAATTAAATTCTCTTAACTTACAAAGAAAAAGTTGAATTCAATTGACTGCATTGAAATGACTTGGGACTTCAAAACTAACTTTTTCAAAACTAACTTTTTCAAAACTGACTTTTTCAAAACTGACTTTTTTCAAAACTGACTTTTTCAAAACTGACTTTTTTCAAAACTGACTTCTTCAAAACTGACTTCTTCAAAACTGGCTTCTTCAAAACTGGCTTCTTCAAACTGGCTTCTTCAAAACTGGCTTCTTCAAAACTGGGGCGGTTGTCCCTCTTGGATGCAACCTATTGACTTGACCTCTTATCAAGTATTTCTATAAATCTCTGGGGCGGTTGTCCCTTTTGGCACAACCTTCTGACTTGACCTCTTATCAAGTATTTCTATAAATCTCTGTGGCAGTTGTCCCTTTTGGCGCAACCTTCTGACTTGACCTCTTATCAAGTATTTCTATAAATCTCTGGGGCGGTTGTCCCTTTTGGCGCAACCTTCTGACTTGACCTCTTATCAAGTATTTCTATAAATCTCTGGGGCGGTTGTCCCTTTTAGCGCAACCTTCTGACTTGACCTCTTATCAAGTATTTCTATAAATCTCTGGGGCGGTTGTCCCTTTTGGCGCAACCTTCTGACTTGACCTCTTATCAAGTATTTCTATAAATCTCTGGGGCGGTTGTCCCTTTTGGCGCAACCTTCTGACTTGACCTCTTATCAAGTATTTCTATAAATCTCTGGGGCGGCTGTCCCTTTTGGCGCAACCTTCTGACTTGACCTCTTATCAAGTATTTCTATAAATCTCTGGGGCGGTTGTCCCTTTTGGCGCAACCTTCTGACTTCAAAACTTATTTGCAACTTATTTGCAACGAAAACTGTCTTGCAACTTATTTGCAACGAAAATTGACTTGCAACTTATTTGCAACGAAAACTGACTTGCAACTTATTTGCAACGAAAACTGACTTGCAACTTATTTGCAACGAAAACTGACTTGCAACTTATTTGCAACTAAAACTGACGTCAAACTTACTTCAAAACTGACTTGCAACTTCTTTGCAACTAAAACTGACTTCAAAACTGACTTGCAACTTCTTTGCAACTAAAACTGACTTCAAAACTGACTTGCAACTTCTTTGCAACTAAAACTGACTTCAAAACTGACTTGCAACTTCTTTGCAACTAAAACTGACTTCAAAACTGACTTGCAACTTCTTTGCAACTAAAACTGACTTCAAAACTGACTTGCAACTTCTTTGCAACTAAAACTGACTTCAAAACTGACTTGCAACTTATTTGCAACTAAAACTGACTTCAAATCTGACTTGCAACTTCTTTGCAACTAAAACTGACTTCAAATCTGACTTGCAACTTCTTTGCAACTAAAACTGACTTCAAAACTGACTTGCAACTTCTTTGCAACTAAAACTGACTTCAAAACTGACTTCAAAACTGACTTCAAAAAATGACTTCAAAAATTACTTCAAATATCTCTCTAAATCTATAAACTCTCTATAAACTCTCTCCCTCTTAATTTGCAAGTCAATTCAATTCAGTAATTGAAAAAAATTTGCAAACAAAAATATAAAATGTAAACGACATTTCACTCTAATGTACACGAAGGTACTATACTATTATGTTTGATACATAAAAAAATATTCTATACTGAATATAACAGTGAAAATAACTGAAAAAACTCTCTGAAATTAACTCTCTCTGAAATTAACTCTCTCTGAAATTAACTCTCTTTAAAATTAACTCTCTTTGAAATTAACTCTCTTTGAAATTAACTCTTTGAAATTAACTCTCTTTGAAATTAACTCTCTCTTACATTTAACTTCTCTTACATTTAACTTCTCTTACATTTAACTTCTCTTAGTAATGTTCACAGAAGTTAAATGTGTTTCACTAAAAAAAATATATCACTAGTGTCTGAAATGTTCACTGTGTTTCTTGTAAATTCTGATTTGATACTCATTATTAACTGTTAATAATACTGACTTTTCAAGTGTTTATAAATTACTTAAAAAAACAAAATGTACTTAACAAAAGTTCTACTGGCAAAATCCTCAGAGACGTGTCCTGAAGATGTCTTGCTGGCTACTTCTTCTTGGATGAAAACTAGGCGTGGAGGACTTGGAGTCGTGACACACCGTTTCAAGGGTGGATGTTACGAACTAGAAGTCGTGACACGCCGGTCAACTGGTTTTATCCTGATGAAGGGTAATTTCTATCTTGGCGAAAGAGTGGCCTCTTCTTAAAATCTTCTCTTAAAGTAATCTTAAAGTATCTTCTTAAAGTAATCTTCTTCTTAAGTAATCTTCTTCTTAAAGTAATCTTCTTCTTCTTAAAATCTGTTAAGATCCTGGTAAAGGGTCCAGTCTTGTTATCTTCCTTCTTCTATGTGTTTATCCTGGCAGGGTCGCCAGTCTGTTAACCCCTCCGTCTATGGCCCTGGGTTGGTTCGGATCGACGGGGGTTCTAGTTACGGAGGCAAGCAACGGATATTTCTTCTATATACTTTTCTTCTATAACTTTCTAATTCTTTTCTCTCGCTTTATGGGGTCGACACTCTGTTAATTCTTTTCTTTCAATAATACTCTGATACTTCTACTTTACTGACTAAATTCCTCTGAAGATAGCCCAACTCGAGGGGGAAAATAAAGTTTCGCTTGCTGTGATTTACTTCTTAAAAATATACAGGTACTGCTCTGAATTTACAGGGGAAGAGGTTCGACCTCTTTCGACCATAGCTCAGGCCGGAATCTAAAAATATTAAGGAGGCAAGGGGCCTCTGCCCCCTCCCCGCAGCGAGGGGAGTACATTGAAGTACATTACAAGTTATTATTAATTAAAGTATTACAGTTAATTACAATTAAACAGTTACTATAACTTTGTTTTGTTTTTACAGTGTTTCATATTAATAGACAATTAAGATGTTAGAAATATAATACAAAGTACATGGCACACATGATATAGATTTATATACATAATATGTTATAATATGTTTAACATGTTATAAATTTGGATCAGAGCGAAAGATGTTGTTTATCTTAGAAACGTTCAATTCTGCTGTGATTCGCGAATTCGACCACTTACCTACCCAAGCATTTATAAATATCTTGAGGGGTGAGCCCACTTAAAAAAAATTAAATAATACATGTGGACGTATTTTACATGTAAGTAACAGAATAGGTTGTGTGCGTAATATAGACGCGCGTAAAATAATCATTACATTTAATTACAGTTTCCTTGAAGTACATTACAAGTTATTATTAATTAAAGTATTACAGTTAATTACAATTAAACAGTTACTATAACTTTGTTTTGTTTTTACAGTGTTTCATATTAATAGACAATTAGGATGTTAGAAATATAATACAAACTACATGGCACACATGATATAGATTTATATACATAATATGTTATAATATGTTTAACATGTTATAAATTTGGATCAGAGCGAAAGATGTTTATCTTAGAAACGTTCAATTCTGCTGTGATTCGCGAATTCGACCACTTACCTACCCAAGCATTTATAAATATCTTGAGGGGTGAGCCCACTTAAAAAAAAATTAAATAATACATGTGGACGTATTTTACATGTAAGTAACAGAATAGGTTGTGTGCGTAATATAGCGTAATATAGACGCGCGTAAAATATGGACTGATAGGTTGATAGGTATCAGTAGAGAATAGGTAGGAAACAACATAAATAATGATATATAGAGAATGAAGTTTTTTTTTCTTTTTATTATTATTATTATTATTATTATTAATTATTATTATTATTATTCAGGAATTTACCATACATTCAATACGGAAGATGTCCAAATACTAACACGTGATTCAGTGTTCAAGGTATGGAAAACGTGAAGAGAATTAAGTTACTTTATGACGTCATAGTTATTCACATTATGTCATACGTACAGTATAACTGTAAGTCATTATTTGGGAGGACCTAAAAGAAACGAATTAAAGACAGAGTGGGTATCAAGGACTAAGAAGCACAACTACGGGTTCCAATCCTCTTATAGCAATGCGTATGTATAATCTAGGGTCGAGGGTGAGATGCAAGACAATCATAATTAATTATAATAACTTCTATAACAAATGGAAAATGGATACGACTAAACCATAGATATGGTAGATCGTTAGGGTTGTGACACGAACAAAAAAATAGGAAGCTACAAGTAAAATTATTATCCAAACTCGCTTAAGCGATTTTGGTTCTTATGTAAAAATGAATATTGATTATTCATTTCATTTTACATTGCTCTCCCCTTTAAAAAAAAACGATATTATACAAAAATCTAATAGGGTACCATTAATACAATACAAATGAGAAAATAAACATCCTAACTACTTCAAGTTAGATGACGAATTTTTCTTTACATTACAAATTTTTATACAGAACAAGCGAGTTATTATATAATATAAAAAATTCAAAGATTAATACTTCAATTTTAGACAAACAATTAAGCTAGACAAGAATGATATTGTTAAATTTTTTAAATTTTTTATTTTTCTGTGGGAAAAAATTATGTACATAATGAATAGTAGGTAAAAGGGAAAAATATAAATTATTTTCCAAAGTTACCCTGATCGTGCAGTCTATAACTAATTTTTATTGACTATTGTAGGTAAAAATCGAATTACGAAATGGATGATGTATAGACCTGTGGTCTAGTGTGTATTTGTGTGATTAGATACAAAGTGTGTACCTTATAACTTTGAGGGACAGATTAGCTGAGAGGATTTTTAAATTAACTGAATAAACGCCTGAGCAAAAATTTATATATAGTAAGCAAAAATGCGTAGGACTATATAAATAGCATAGTTAGCACTTACACGCTATGAAATAGTTTATTGTGACATCCAATGATTTTAGCATAAGGTTGTATATATATATATATATATATATATATATATATATATATATATATAGTGCGCATACATGCGTGTGTATGTGTAGGGATTTGGAGGTTTTTGAATTAACAAAGTTTAAAAATAATGTATAATAATTTAAGATGGGTTTAGGGTTATAAAATCTTTAAGTTTAAGTCAGTTATTGTTATTATTATTATCATTATTATTATTATTATAAAATCCTTTAAGCTCAAGGTCAGTTATTATAAAATTCTAAATTACAGGTAAATTTTACATTTAAAATCATTTTTTATATAATAAACAAAAATATTAAAAGGTTTAATAATTTTTTGCATGTTTAAGTAGAAAAATCATCTCTTTCGTTAAATGTTGATAGAATTTGAATTATTTGATATTTTAGTCTGAAAACTTGTTGCATATGATAAATACATATTTTTATTGTGTAGAAGTTTTATTAAAATTAAATGACAAAAAAGAATAAACACAACTGAAATTTAGGGTATGTGCGGTCCTACGGGTAAATTTCCCGACCGTACAGAGCAAGATAAATTAGGTACATGATCGATTTATTATTACACTATTTCTGTCATCATATAATCGCAATAATTATAAAACTCGTTACCAACATTTGTAAAAACGGTTTGGTTGCCAACAATAAAATATGTCATTTTACCTATATTTTTATACGCAACAATGGCATGAAAAAGAAAAGACAAATCGGTCCATTTCCTTCTTACAATAAAACAAAGAAAGGTTAACTAAAGACGCAACCCTGTCAATTCAGGTTGAATTAAATTCTCTTTTACAACACAAAAAAAAAGGTTGAATTAAATTCTTAAATTACATTTTCTTAAATTAATTCTCTTAACTTACAAAGAAAAAGTTGAATTCAATTGACTGCATTGAAATGACTTGGGACTTCAAAACTAACTTTTTCAAAACTAACTTTTTCAAAACTGACTTTTTCAAAACTGACTTTTTTCAAAACTGACTTTTTCAAAACTGACTTTTTTCAAAACTGACTTCTTCAAAACTGACTTCTTCAAAACTGGCTTCTTCAAAACTGGCTTCTTCAAACTGGCTTCTTCAAAACTGGCTTCTTCAAAACTGGGGCGGTTGTCCCTCTTGGATGCAACCTATTGACTTGACCTCTTATCAAGTATTTCTATAAATCTCTGGGGCGGTTGTCCCTTTTGGCACAACCTTCTGACTTGACCTCTTATCAAGTATTTCTATAAATCTCTGTGGCAGTTGTCCCTTTTGGCGCAACCTTCTGACTTGACCTCTTATCAAGTATTTCTATAAATCTCTGGGGCGGTTGTCCCTTTTGGCGCAACCTTCTGACTTGACCTCTTATCAAGTATTTCTATAAATCTCTGGGGCGGTTGTCCCTTTTAGCGCAACCTTCTGACTTGACCTCTTATCAAGTATTTCTATAAATCTCTGGGGCGGTTGTCCCTTTTGGCGCAACCTTCTGACTTGACCTCTTATCAAGTATTTCTATAAATCTCTGGGGCGGTTGTCCCTTTTGGCGCAACCTTCTGACTTGACCTCTTATCAAGTATTTCTATAAATCTCTGGGGCGGCTGTCCCTTTTGGCGCAACCTTCTGACTTGACCTCTTATCAAGTATTTCTATAAATCTCTGGGGCGGTTGTCCCTTTTGGCGCAACCTTCTGACTTCAAAAACTTATTTGCAACTTATTTGCAACGAAAACTGTCTTGCAACTTATTTGCAACGAAAATTGACTTGCAACTTATTTGCAACGAAAACTGACTTGCAACTTATTTGCAACGAAAACTGACTTGCAACTTATTTGCAACGAAAACTGACTTGCAACTTATTTGCAACTAAAACTGACGTCAAACTTACTTCAAAACTGACTTGCAACTTCTTTGCAACTAAAACTGACTTCAAACTGACTTGCAACTTCTTTGCAACTAAAACTGACTTCAAAACTGACTTGCAACTTCTTTGCAACTAAAACTGACTTCAAAACTGATTGCAACTTCTTTGCAACTAAAACTGACTTCAAAACTGACTTGCAACTTCTTTGCAACTAAAACTGACTTCAAAACTGACTTGCAACTTCTTTGCAACTAAAACTGACTTCAAAACTGACTTGCAACTTATTTGCAACTAAAACTGACTTCAAATCTGACTTGCAACTTCTTTGCAACTAAAACTGACTTCAAATCTGACTTGCAACTTCTTTGCAACTAAAACTGACTTCAAAACTGACTTGCAACTTCTTTGCAACTAAAACTGACTTCAAAACTGACTTCAAAACTGACTTCAAAAAATGACTTCAAAAATTACTTCAAATATCTCTCTAAATCTATAAACTCTCTATAAACTCTCTCCCTCTTAATTTGCAAGTCAATTCAATTCAGTAATTGAAAAAAATTTGCAAACAAAAATATAAAATGTAAACGACATTTCACTCTAATGTACACGAAGGTACTATACTATTATGTTTGATACATAAAATAAAATTATTCTATACTGAATATAACAGTGAAAATAACTGAAAATAACTCTCTGAAATTAACTCTCTCTGAAATTAACTCTCTCTGAAATTAACTCTCTTTAAAATTAACTCTCTTTGAAATTAACTCTCTTTGAAATTAACTCTTTGAAATTAACTCTCTTTGAAATTAACTCTCTCTTACATTTAACTTCTCTTACATTTAACTTCTCTTACATTTAACTTCTCTTAGTAATGTTCACAGAAGTTAAATGTGTTTCACTAAAAAAAAATATATCACTAGTGTCTGAAATGTTCACTGTGTTTCTTGTAAATTCTGATTTGATACTCATTATTAACTGTTAATAATACTGACTTTTCAAGTGTTTATAAATTACTTAAAAAAACAAAATGTACTTAACAAAAGTTCTACTGGCAAAATCCTCAGAGACGTGTCCTGAAGATGTCTTGCTGGCTACTTCTTCTTGGATGAAAACTAGGCGTGGAGGACTTGGAGTCGTGACACACCGTTTCAAGGGTGGATGTTACGAACTAGAAGTCGTGACACGCCGGTCAACTGGTTTTATCCTGATGAAGGGTAATTTCTATCTTGGCGAAAGAGTGGCCTCTTCTTAAAATCTTCTTCTTAAAGTAATCTTCTTCTTAAAGTAATCTTCTTCTTAAAGTAATCTTCTTCTTAAAGTAATTCTCTTAAAGTAATCTTCTTCTTCTTAAAATCTGTTAAGATCCTGGTAAAGGGTCCAGTCTTGTTATCTTCCTTCTTCTATGTGTTTATCCTGGCAGGGTCGCCAGTCTGTTAACCCCTCCGTCTATGGCCCTGGGTTGGTTCGGATCGACGGGGGTTCTAGTTACGGAGGCAAGCAACGGATATTTCTTCTATATACTTTTCTTCTATAACTTTCTAATTCTTTTCTCTCGCTTTATGGGGTCGACACTCTGTTAATTCTTTTCTTTCAATAATACTCTGATACTTCTACTTTACTGACTAAATTCCTCTGAAGATAGCCCAACTCGAGGGGGAAAATAAAGTTTCGCTTGCTGTGATTTACTTCTTAAAAATATACAGGTACTGCTCTGAATTTACAGGGGAAGAGGTTCGACCTCTTTCGACCATAGCTCAGGCGGCGGAATCTAAAAATATTAAGGAGGCAAGGGGCCTCTGCCCCCTCCCGCAGCGAGGGGAGTACATTGAAGTACATTACAAGTTATTATTAATTAAAGTATTACAGTTAATTACAATTAAACAGTTACTATAACTTTGTTTTGTTTTTACAGTGTTTCATATTAATAGACAATTAAGATGTTAGAAATATAATACAAAGTACATGGCACACATGATATAGATTTATATACATAATATGTTATAATATGTTTAACATGTTATAAATTTGGATCAGAGCGAAAGATGTTGTTTATCTTAGAAACGTTCAATTCTGCTGTGATTCGCGAATTCGACCACTTACCTACCCAAGCATTTATAAATATCTTGAGGGGTGAGCCCACTTAAAAAAAATTAAATAATACATGTGGACGTATTTACATGTAAGTAACAGAATAGGTTGTGTGCGTAATATAGACGCGCGTAAAATAATCATTACATTTAATTACAGTTTCCTTGAAGTACATTACAAGTTATTATTAATTAAAGTATTACAGTTAATTACAATTAAACAGTTACTATAACTTTGTTTTGTTTTTACAGTGTTTCATATTAATAGACAATTAGGATGTTAGAAATATAATACAAACTACATGGCACACATGATATAGATTTATATACATAATATGTTATAATATGTTTAACATGTTATAAATTTGGATCAGAGCGAAAGATGTTTATCTTAGAAACGTTCAATTCTGCTGTGATTCGCGAATTCGACCACTTACCTACCCAAGCATTTATAAATATCTTGAGGGGTGAGCCCACTTAAAAAAAAATTAAATAATACATGTGGACGTATTTTACATGTAAGTAACAGAATAGGTTGTGTGCGTAATATAGACGCGCGTAAAATATGGACTGATAGGTTGATAGGTATCAGTAGAGAATAGGTAGGAAACAACATAAATAATGATATATAGAGAATGAAGTTTTTTTTTCTTTTTATTATTATTATTATTATTATTATTATTATTATTATTATTATTATTCAGGAATTTACCATACATTCAATACGGAAGATGTCCAAATACTAAACACGTGATTCAGTGTTCAAGGTATGGAAAACGTGAAGAGAATTAAGTTACTTTATGACGTCATAGTTATTCACATTATGTCATACGTACAGTATAACTGTAAGTCATTATTTGGGAGGACCTAAAAGAAACGAATTAAAGACAGAGTGGGTATCAAGGACTAAGAAGCACAACTACGGGTTCCAATCCTCTTATATGCAATGCGTATGTATAATCTAGGGTCGAGGGTGAGATGCAAGACAATCATAATTAATTATAATAACTTCTATAACAAATGGAAAATGGATACGACTAAACCATAGATATGGTAGATCGTAGGGTTGTGACACGAACAAAAAAATAGGAAGCTACAAGTAAAATTATTATCCAAACTCGCGTTAAGCGATTTTGGTTCTTATGTAAAAATGAATATTGATTATTCATTTCATTTTTACATTGCTCTCCCCTTTAAAAAAAAACGATATTATACAAAAATCTAATAGGGTACCATTAATACAATACAAATGAGAAAATAACATCCTAACTACTTCAAGTTAGATGACGAATTTTTCTTTACATTACAAATTTTTATACAGAACAAGCGAGTTATTATATAATATAAAAAATTCAAAGATTAATACTTCAATTTTAGACAAACAATTAAGCTAGACAAAGAATGATATTGTTAAATTTTTTTAAATTTTTTTATTTTTCTGTGGGAAAAAATTATGTACATAATGAATAGTAGGTAAAAGGGAAAAATATAAATTATTTTCCAAAGTTACCCTGATCGTGCAGTCTATAACTAATTTTTATTGACTATTGTAGGTAAAAAATCGAATTACGAAATGGATGATGTATAGACCTGTGGTCTAGTGTGTATTTGTCTGTATTAGATACAAAGTGTGTACCTTATAACTTTGAGGGACAGATTAGCTGAGAGGATTTTTAAATTAACTGAATAAACGCCTGAGCAAAAATTTATATATAGTAAGCAAAAATGCGTAGGACTATAAATAGCATAGTTAGCACTTACACGCTATGAAATAGTTTATTCTGACATCCAATGATTTTAGCATAAGGTTTGTATATATATATATATATATATATATATATAAATATATATAGTGCGCATACATGCGTGTGTATGTGTAGGGATTTGGGAGGTTTTTGAATTAACAAAGTTTAAAAATAATGTATAATAATTTAAGATGGGTTTAGGGTTATAAAATCTTTTAAGTTTAAGTCAGTTATTGTTATTATTATTATCATTATTATTATTATTATAAAATCCTTTAAGCTCAAGGTCAGTTATTATAAAATTCTAAATTACAGGTAAATTTTACATTTAAAATCATTTTTTATATAATAAACAAAAATATTAAAAGGTTTAATAATTTTTTGCATGTTAAGTAGAAAAATCATACTCTTTCGTTAAATGTTGATAGAATTTGAATTATTTGATATTTTAGTCTGAAAACTTGTTTGCATATGATAAATACATATGTTTTATTGTGTAGAAGTTTTATTAAAATTAAATGACAAAAAAGAATAAACACAACTGAAATTTAGGGTATGTGCGGTCCTACGGGTAAATTTCCCGACCGTACAGAGCAAGATAAATTAGGTACATGATCGATTAATTATTACACTATTTCTGTCATCATATAATCGCAATAATTATAAAACTCGTTACCAACATTTGTAAAAACGGTTTTGGTTGCCAACAATAAAATATGTCATTTTACCTATATATTTTTATACGCAACAATGGCATGAAAAAGAAAAGACAAATCGGTCCATTTCCTTCTTACAATAAAACAAAGAAAGGTTAACTAAAGACGCAACCCTGTCAATTCAGGTTGAATTAAATTCTCTTTTACAACACAAAAAAAAGGTTGAATTAAATTCTTAAATTACATTTTCTTAAATTAAATTCTCTTAACTTACAAAGAAAAAGTTGAATTCAATTGACTGCATTGAAATGACTTGGGACTTCAAAACTAACTTTTTCAAAACTAACTTTTTCAAAACTGACTTTTTCAAAACTGACTTTTTTCAAAACTGACTTTTTCAAAACTGACTTTTTTCAAAACTGTCTTTTTCAAAACTGACTTTTTCAAAACTGACTTTTTTCAAAACTGACTTTTTTCAAAACTGACTTTTTTCAAAACTGATTTTTTTCAAAACACTTTTTTCAAAACTAATTTTTTTCAAAGCTGACTTTTTTTGAAAACTGACTTCTTCAAAACTGACTTCTTCAAAACTGACTTCTTCAAAACTGGCTTCTTCAAAACTGGCTTCTTCAAACTGGCTTTTTCAAAACTGGCTTCTTCAAAACTGGGGCGGTTGTCCCTCTTGGATGCAACCTATTGACTTGACCTCTTATCAAGTATTTCTATAAATCTCTGGGGCGGTTGTCCCTTTTGGCACAACCTTCTGACTTGACCTCTTATCAAGTATTTCTATAAATCTCTGTGGCAGTTGTCCCTTTTGGCGCAACCTTCTGACTTGACCTCTTATCAAGTATTTCTATAAATCTCTGGGGCGGTTGTCCCTTTTGGCGCAACCTTCTGACTTGACCTCTTATCAAGTATTTCTATAAATCTCTGGGGCGGTTGTCCCTTTTGGCGCAACCTTCTGACTTGACCTCTTATCAAGTATTTCTATAAATCTCTGGGGCGGTTGTCCCTTTTGGCGCAACCTTCTGACTTGACCTCTTATCAAGTATTTCTATAAATCTCTGGGGCGGTTGTCCCTTTTGGCGCAACCTTCTGACTTGACCTCTTATCAAGTATTTCTATAAATCTCTGGGGCGGTTGTCCCTTTTGGCGCAACCTTCTGACTTGACCTCTTATCAAGTATTTCTATAAATCTCTGGGGCGGCTGTTCCTTTTGGCGCAACCTTCTGACTTGACCTCTTATCAAGTATTTCTATAAATCTCTGGGGCGGTTGTCCCTTTTGGCGCAACCTTCTGACTTCAAAACTTATTTGCAACTTATTTGCAACGAAAACTGACTTGCAACTTATTTGCAACGAAAATTGACTTGCAACTTATTTGCAACGAAAACTGACTTGCAACTTATTTGCAACGAAAACTGACTTGCAACTTATTTGCAACTAAAACTGACGTCAAAACTGACTTCAAAACTGACTTGCAACTTCTTTGCAACTAAAACTGACTTCAAAACTGACTTGCAACTTCTTTGCAACTAAAACTGACTTGCAACTTCTTTGCAACTAAAACTGACTTCAAAACTGACTTGCAACTTCTTTGCAACTAAAACTGACTTCAAAACTGACTTGCAACTTCTTTGCAACTAAAACTGACTTCAAAACTGACTTGCAACTTCTTTGCAACTAAAACTGACTTCAAAACTGACTTGCAACTTATTTGCAACTAAAACTGACTTCAAATCTGACTTGCAACTTCTTTGCAACTAAAACTGACTTCAAATCTGACTTGCAACTTCTTTGCAACTAAAACTGACTTCAAAACTGACTTGCAACTTCTTTGCAACTAAAACTGACTTCAAAACTGACTTGCAACTTCTTTGCAACTAAAACTGACTTCAAAACTGACTTCAAAACTGACTTCAAAAAATGACTTCAAAAATTACTTCAAATATCTCTCTAAATCTATAAACTCTCTATAAACTCTCTCTCTCTTAATTTGCAAGTCAATTCAATTCAGTAATTGAAAAAAATTTGCAAACAAAAATATAAAATGTAAACGACATTTCACTCTAATGTACACGAAGGTACGATACTATTATGTTTGACACATAAAATAAAATTATTCTATACTGAATATAACAGTGAAAATAACTCTGAAATTAACTCTCTCTGAAATTAACTCTCTTTAAAATTAACTCTCTTTGAAATTAACTCTCTTTGAAATTAACTCTCTTTGAAATTAACTCTCTTTGAAATTAACTCTCTTACATTTAACTTCTCTTACATTTAACTTCTCTTACATTTAACTTCTCTTACATTTAACTTCTCTTAGTAATGTTCACAGAAGTTAAATGTGTTTCACTAAAAAAAAATATATCACTAGTGTCTGAAATGTTCACTGTGTTTCTTGTAAATTCTGATCTGATACTCATTATTAACTGTTAATAATACTGACTTTTCAAGTGTTTATAAATTACTTAAAAAAACAAAATGTACTTAACAAAAGTTCTACTGGCAAAATCCTCAGAGACGTGTCCTGAAGACGTCTTGCTGGCTACTTCTTCTTGGATGAAAACTAGGCGTGGAGAACTTGGAGTCGTGACACACCGTTTCAAGGGTGGATGTTACGAACTAGAAGTCGTGAGACGCCGGTCAACTGGTTTTATCCTGATGCAGGGTAATTTCTATCTTGGCGAAAGAGTGGCCTCTTCTTAAAATCTTCTTCTTCTTAAAGTAATCTTCTTCTTAAAGTAATCTTCTTAAAGTAATCTTCTTCTTAAAGTAATCTTCTTCTTAAAGTAATCTTCTTCTTCTTAAAATCTGTTAAGATCCTGGTAAAGGGTCCAGTCTTGTTATCTTCCTTCTTCTATGTGTTTATCCTGGCAGGGTCGCCAGTCTGTTAACCCCTCCGTCTATGGCCCTGGGTTGGTTCGGATCGACGGGGGTTCTAGTTACGGAGGCAAGCAACGGATATTTCTTCTATATACTTTTCTTCTATAACTTTCTAATTCTTTTCTCTCGCTTTATGGGGTCGACACTCTGTTAATTCTTTTCTTTCAATAATACTCTGATACTTCTACTTTACTGACTAAATTCCTCTGAAGATAGCCCAACTCGAGGGGGAAAATAAAGTTTCGCTTGCTGTGATTTACTTCTTAAAAATATACAGGTACTGCTCTGAATTTACAGGGGTAGAGGTTCGACCTCTTTCGACCATAGCTCAGGCCGGAATCTAAAAATATTAAGGAGGCAAGGGGCCTCTGCCCCCTCCCCGCAGCGAGGCTGCTAACAAGGGGAGTCTCTTAGCAGTGACCAAAGCAGAGAGCCGTAATGAAGTGTAATTCATTTTACAAATACATGTATAATATATAAGCCTGAATGTTGGGGAACGGCAGTTGGAGGTTAAGTTTCCCCCCTTTTAAACACGATCAGATGTTTGAAAGATTCCAATAAAGATTTTAAAAAAAAATAAATAAAAACAAAAACTAAACTTATTTTTTTTGCCGAATCTTCATTTCTGTAGGCGATATCATTTCATAGTCGTACACAAGTACAATTGAAGTACACGACTGAGTACATTTTTGTTTGGGTTTATTACAATTATGATTTCGATTATGGATTACTTCCCATTCGCTTATGATTGTCCCTTACAGTTCTATTAAAGTACATTCTTACATTATAAATTAAATCATTACATTTAATTACAGTTTCCTTGAAGTACATTACAAGTTATTATTAATTAAAGTATTACAGTTAATTACAATTAAACAGTTACTATAACTTTGTTTTGTTTTTACAGTGTTTCATATTAATAGACAATTAAGATGTTAGAAATATAATACAAAGTACATGGCACACATGATATAGATTTATATACATAATATGTTATAATATGTTTAACATGTTATAAATTTGGATCAGAGCGAAAGATGTTGTTTATCTTAGAAACGTTCAATTCTGCTGTGATTCGCGAATTCGACCACTTACCTACCCAAGCATTTATAAATATCTTGAGGGGTGAGCCCACTTAAAAAAAAATTAAATAATACATGTGGACGTATTTTACATGTAAGTAACAGAATAGGTTGTGTGCGTAATATAGACGCGTAAAATATGGACTGATAGGTTGATAGGTATCAGTAGAGAATAGGTAGGAAACAACATAAATAATGATATATAGAGAATGAAGTTTTTTTTTCTTTTTATTATTATTATTATTATTATTATTATTATTATTATTATTATTCAGGAATTTACCATACATTCAATACGGAAGATGTCCAAATACTAAACACGTGATTCAGTGTTCAAGGTATGGAAAACGTGAAGAGAATTAAGTTACTTTATGACGTCATAGTTATTCACATTATGTCATACGTACAGTATAACTGTAAGTCATTATTTGGGAGGACCTAAAAGAAACGAATTAAAGACAGAGTGGGTATCAAGGACTAAGAAGCACAACTACGGGTTCCAATCCTCTTATATGCAATGCGTATGTATAATCTAGGGTCGAGGTGAGATGCAAGACAATCATAATTAATTATAATAACTTCTATAACAAATGGAAAATGGATACGACTAAACCATAGATATGGTAGATCGTAGGGTTGTGACACGAACAAAAAAATAGGAAGCTACAAGTAAAATTATTATCCAAACTCGCGTTAAGCGATTTTGGTTCTTATGTAAAAATGAATATTGATTATTCATTTCATTTTTACATTGCTCTCCCCTTTAAAAAAAACGATATTATACAAAAATCTAATAGGGTACCATTAATACAATACAAATGAGAAAATAACATCCTAACTACTTCAAGTTAGATGACGAATTTTTTTTCATTACAAATTTTTATACAGAACAAGCGAGTTATTATATAATATAAAAAATTCAAAGATTAATACTTCAATTTTAGACAAACAATTAAGCTAGACAAAGAATGATATTGTTAAATTTTTTTAAATTTTTTTATTTTTCTGTGGGAAAAATTATGTACATAATGAATAGTAGGTAAAAGGGAAAAATATAAATTATTTTCCAAAGTTACCCTGATCGTGCAGTCTATAACTAATTTTTATTGACTATTGTAGGTAAAAAATCGAATTACGAAATGGATGATGTATAGACCTGTGGTCTAGTGTGTATTTGTCTGTATTAGATACAAGTGTGTACCTTATAACTTTGAGGGACAGATTAGCTGAGAGGATTTTTAAATTAACTGAATAACGCCTGAGCAAAAATTTATATATAGTAAGCAAAAATGCGTAGGACTATATAAATAGCATAGTTAGCACTTACACGCTATGAAATAGTTTATTCTGACATCCAATGATTTTAGCATAAGGTTTGTATATATATATATATATATATATATATTATATATATATATGTGCGCATACATGCGTGTGTATGTGTAGGGATTTGGGAGGTTTTTGAATTAACAAGTTTAAAAATAATGTATAATAATTTAAGATGGGTTTAGGGTTATAAAATCTTTTAAGTTTAAGTCAGTTATTGTTATTATTATTATCATTATTATTATTATTATAAAATCCTTTAAGCTCAAGGTCAGTTATTATAAAATTCTAAATTACAGGTAAATTTTACATTTAAAATCATTTTTTATATATAAACAAAAATATTAAAAGGTTTAATAATTTTTTGCATGTTAAGTAGAAAAATCATACTCTTCGTTAAATGTTGATAGAATTTGAATTATTTGATATTTTAGTCTGAAAACTTGTTTGCATATGATAAATACATATGTTTTATTGTGTAGAAGTTTTATTAAAATTAAATGACAAAAAGAATAAACACAACTGAAATTTAGGGTATGTGCGGTCCTACGGGTAAATTTCCCGACCGTACAGAGCAAGATAAATTAGGTACATGATCGATTAATTATTACACTATTTCTGTCATCATATAATCGCAATAATTATAAAACTCGTTACCAACATTTGTAAAAACGGTTTTGGTTGCCAACAATAAAATATGTCATTTTACCTATATATTTTTATACGCAACAATGGCATGAAAAAGAAAAGACAAATCGGTCCATTTCCTTCTTACAATAAAACAAAGAAAGGTTAACTAAAGACGCAACCCTGTCAATTCAGGTTGAATTAAATTCTCTTTTACAACACAAAAAAAAAGGTTGAATTAAATTCTTAAATTACATTTTCTTAAATTAAATTCTCTTAACTTACAAAGAAAAAGTTGAATTCAATTGACTGCATTGAATGACTTGGGACTTCAAAACTAACTTTTTCAAACTGACTTTTTCAAAACTGACTTTTTCAAAACTGACTTTTTTCAAAACTGACTTTTTCAAAACTGTCTTTTTCAAAACTGACTTTTTCAAAACTGACTTTTTTCAAAACTGACTTTTTTCAAAACTGACTTTTTTTCAAAACTGATTTTTTTCAAACACTTTTTTCAAACTAATTTTTTTCAAAGCTGACTTTTTTGAAAACTGACTTCTTCAAAACTGACTTCTTCAAAACTGACTTCTTCAAAACTGGCTTCTTCAAACTGGCTTCTTCAAACTGGCTTTTCAAAACTGGCTTCTTCAAAACTGGGGCGGTTGTCCCTCTTGGATGCAACCTATTGACTTGACCTCTTATCAAGTATTTCTATAAATCTCTGGGGCGGTTGTCCCTTTTGGCACAACCTTCTGACTTGACCTCTTATCAAGTATTTCTATAAATCTCTGTGGCAGTTGTCCCTTTTGGCGCAACCTTCTGACTTGACCTCTTATCAAGTATTTCTATAAATCTCTGGGCGGTTGTCCCTTTTGGCGCAACCTTCTGACTTGACCTCTTATCAAGTATTTCTATAAATCTCTGGGGCGGTTGTCCCTTTTGGCGCAACCTTCTGACTTGACCTCTTATCAAGTATTTCTATAAATCTCTGGGGCGGTTGTCCCTTTTGGCGCAACCTTCTGACTTGACCTCTTATCAAGTATTTCTATAAATCTCTGGGGCGGTTGTCCCTTTTGGCGCAACCTTCTGACTTGACCTCTTATCAAGTATTTCTATAAATCTCTGGGCGGTTGTCCCTTTTGGCGCAACCTTCTGACTTGACCTCTTATCAAGTATTTCTATAAATCTCTGGGGCGGCTGTTCCTTTTGGCGCAACCTTCTGACTTGACCTCTTATCAAGTATTTCTATAAATCTCTGGGGCGGTTGTCCCTTTTGGCGCAACCTTCTGACTTCAAAACTTATTTGCAACTTATTTGCAACGAAAACTGACTTGCAACTTATTTGCAACGAAATTGACTTGCAACTTATTTGCAACGAAAACTGACTTGCAACTTATTTGCAACGAAAACTGACTTGCAACTTATTTGCAACTAAAACTGACGTCAAAACTGACTTCAAAACTGACTTGCAACTTCTTGCAACTAAAACTGACTTCAAAACTGACTTGCAACTTCTTTGCAACTAAAACTGACTTGCAACTTCTTTGCAACTAAAACTGACTTCAAAACTGACTTGCAACTTCTTTGCAACTAAACTGACTTCAAAACTGACTTGCAACTTCTTTGCAACTAAACTGACTTCAAAACTGACTTGCAACTTCTTTGCAACTAAAACTGACTTCAAAACTGACTTGCAACTTATTTGCAACTAAAACTGACTTCAAATCTGACTTGCAACTTCTTTGCAACTAAAACTGACTTCAAATCTGACTTGCAACTTCTTTGCAACTAAAACTGACTTCAAAACTGACTTGCAACTTCTTTGCAACTAAACTGACTTCAAACTGACTTGCAACTTCTTTGCAACTAAAACTGACTTCAAAACTGACTTCAAAACTGACTTCAAAAAATGACTTCAAAAATTACTTCAAATATCTCTCTAAATCTATAAACTCTCTATAAACTCTCTCTCTCTTAATTTGCAAGTCAATTCAATTCAGTATTGAAAAAAATTTGCAAACAAAAATATAAAATGTAAACGACATTTCACTCTAATGTACACGAAGGTACGATACTATTATGTTTGACACATAAAATAAAATTATTCTATACTGAATATAACAGTGAAAATAACTCTGAAATTAACTCTCTCTGAAATTAACTCTCTTTAAAATTAACTCTCTTGAAATTAACTCTCTTTGAAATTAACTCTCTTTGAAATTAACTCTCTTTGAAATTAACTCTCTTACATTTAACTTCTCTTACATTTAACTTCTCTTACATTTAACTTCTCTTACATTTAACTTCTCTTAGTAATGTTCACAGAAGTTAAATGTGTTTCACTAAAAAAATATATCACTAGTGTCTGAAATGTTCACTGTGTTTCTTGTAAATTCTGATCTGATACTCATTATTAACTGTTAATACTGACTTTTCAAGTGTTTATAAATTACTTAAAAAAACAAAATGTACTTAACAAAAGTTCTACTGGCAAAATCCTCAGAGACGTGTCCTGAAGACGTCTTGCTGGCTACTTCTTCTTGGATGAAACTAGGCGTGGAGAACTTGGAGTCGTGACACACCGTTTCAAGGGTGGATGTTACGAACTAGAAGTCGTGAGACGCCGGTCAACTGGTTTTATCCTGATGCAGGGTAATTTCTATCTTGGCGAAAGAGTGGCCTCTTCTTAAAATCTTCTTCTTCTTAAAGTAATCTTCTTCTTAAAGTAATCTTCTTAAAGTAATCTTCTTCTTAAAGTAATCTTCTTCTTAAAGTAATCTTCTTCTTCTTAAATCTGTTAAGATCCTGGTAAAGGGTCCAGTCTTGTTATCTTCCTTCTTCTATGTGTTTATCCTGGCAGGGTCGCAGTCTGTTAACCCCTCCGTCTATGGCCTGGTTGGTTCGGATCGACGGGGGTTCTAGTTACGGAGGCAAGCAACGGATATTTCTTCTATATACTTTTCTTCTATAACTTTCTAATTCTTTTCTCTCGCTTTATGGGGTCGACACTCTGTTAATTCTTTTCTTTCATAATACTCTGATACTTCTACTTTACTGACTAAATTCCTCTGAAGATAGCCCAACTCGAGGGGGAAAATAAAGTTTCGCTTGCTGTGATTTACTTCTTAAAATATACAGGTACTGCTCTGAATTTACAGGGGTAGAGGTTCGACCTCTTTCGACCATAGCTCAGGCCGGAATCTAAAAATATTAAGGAGGCAAGGGGCCTCTGCCCCTCCCCGCAGCGAGGCTGCTAACAAGGGGAGTCTCTTAGCAGTGACCAAAGCAGAGAGCCGTAATGAAGTGTAATTCATTTTACAAATACATGTATAATATATAAGCCTGAATGTTGGGGAACGGCAGTTGGAGGTTAAGTTTCCCCCCTTTTAAACACGATCAGATGTTTGAAAGATTCCAATAAAGATTTTAAAAAAAAATAAATAAAAACAAACTAAACTTATTTTTTTTGCCATCTTCATTTCTGTAGGCGATATCATTTCATAGTCGTACACAAGTACAATTGAAGTACACGACTGAGTACATTTTGTTTGGGTTTATTACAATTATGATTTCGATTATGGATTACTTCCCATTCGCTTATGATTGTCCCTTACAGTTCTATTAAAGTACATTCTTACATTATAAATTAAATCATTACATTTAATTACAGTTTCCTTGAAGTACATTACAAGTTATTATTAATTAAAGTATTACAGTTAATTACAATTAAACAGTTACTATAACTTTGTTTTGTTTTTACAGTGTTTCATATTAATAGACAATTAAGATGTTAGAAATATAATACAAAGTACATGGCACACATGATATAGATTTATATACATAATATGTTATAATATGTTTAACATGTTATAAATTTGGATCAGAGCGAAAGATGTTGTTTATCTTAGAAACGTTCAATTCTGCTGTGATTCGCGAATTCGACCACTTACCTACCCAAGCATTTATAAATATCTTGAGGGGTGAGCCCACTTAAAAAAAAATTAAATAATACATGTGGACGTATTTTACATGTAAGTAACAGAATAGGTTGTGTGCGTAATATAGACGCGCGTAAAATATGGACTGATAGGTTGATAGGTATCAGTAGACAATAGGTAGGAAACAACATAAATAATGATATATAGAGAATGAAGTTGTTTTTCGTTTTATTATTATTATTATTATTATTATTATTATTATTATTATTATTATTAAGGAATTTACCATACATTCAATACGGAAGATGTCCAAATACTAAACACGTGATTCAGTGTTCAAGGTATGGAAAACGTGAAGAGAATTAAGTTACTTTATGACGTCATAGTTATTCACATTATGTCATACGTACAGTATAACTGTAAGTCATTATTTGGGAGGACCTAAAAGAAACGAATTAAAGACAGAGTGGGTATCAAGGACTAAGAAGCACAACTACGGGTTCCAATCCTCTTATATGCAATGCGTATGTATAATCTAGGGTCGAGGGTGAGATGCAAGACAATCATAATTAATTATAATAACTTCTATAACAAATGGAAAATGGATACGACTAAACCATAGATATGGTAGATCGTAGGGTTGTGACACGAACAAAAATATAGGAAGCTACAAGTAAAATTATTATCCAAACTCGCGTTAAGCGATTTTGGTTCTTATGTAAAAATGAATATTGATTATTCATTTCATTTTTACATATATATATATATATATGGTGTGTATGAATGTTATATATTTATTTTTTTTTTCTTTCTGTAACCTATATATAGGCCGTAACCTTTTATGTACTTCGGTGTTCCTGAGGATGTCATTAGACGAAAGCGCTTGAGCACCTTTTTGTGTTTCCTTTCCTACGTCGTTTTATTCATCATATATATATATATATATATATATATCAACTGATCTAGCTGTTTCTGCATCCGTTTGCCTTGCCTCATACGTGGGAGTTTCATTTGGATCTCTTCTAATGATTTCGTTATTCATAGATACGTTATACTGTTAAACGTGTATACACTAAATAATTGTATGCATGAAATCAATAAGTGTGTGAATAAAATAGTTACTTTCTTAAATATGAAAACTATAGGATCAATACCTGATTTCAAATTTCAGAAAATACAAGTAATTACATCATAATATATGATAGCTTAGATTGCACCAATGTGACTGTCCTATCCAAGCTTTTGTTGGAAAGGATACATATTTCATGTGGACGGCTGTATAGTGGCTGTTCAAAAATAGCAGTTGCGCTGACATTTTCAGACAGTTTTTACACAAAATAAACTTAAAAGGCGCTGGCTTACGGGGCTCCGCCCCGGACCCCGCTGGAAAAGCTTCTAGATCTCCCCCAGACTCCCTAACTGTGTGGGCTCGCCCGATTCACCACTGACCCTGACGAACGTAGCTCAAGTTCGCCCCCCTCTTGGGACATTCCTGGCTACATCCCTGACGACGTCTCATGCAAAAACTTTATCACGTTCCTAACAAAATATTTATCCTCACCTGAGAACAGATTCGTGCTACCATTTTGAAGAAGTGAACTGAGTTGAAACACAATTTGTGCGCATATTGGGCAGATGGCGTTAGTGTGCTTGAATAAAATAGGTTGTATTGGAACCAATCGTACTCACCTTATCAGCGGACTCACCCCACCATCACCTATATATATATATATATATATATATATATATATATATATAATGATTGGGTTTGTTTAACCTCCTTTGCAACACCTAAGGTCATACTGTATGACGGAGGGGACCTCAGCTTTACGTGGAATCCGAACTACTGATCGCTACATAGTCTAGAGTCTAGACGCAGCGGACGGTCTCCCAACCAACCACTATCCGACCCAATGCCGCTTAACTTCTCTGATCAACGGGAAGTGGTGTTACGACATTACATTGGCTACGACGTATATATATATATATATGATACACACAGACCGTGCATGGAACAAGGAACTCTTCTGGGAAAATTAAATCCACTATAGTCCGAATAAGTAATGGTAAATAACAAACACTATAGCTTTTTCTTTTTCATGATGTTAGCCCGACGTGGGCAACTTTGGAACCACTTTGCGAGTGACCCGTTGCCCACGTCGGGCTAACATTATGAAAAAGAAAAAACTATAGTGTTTGTCATTTACCATTACTTATTCGGACTAAAGTGGATTTAATTTTCACAGAAGTGCCTTGTTCCATGCACGGTCTGTGTGTATCATAAAAAACTTCAGGGAGCCATTCTGAGTTCATTCCCATCATGAAATGGACATGTTATGTGCCTTGAAAAGTGGACGCTCAATTCTGCCAGTTGAGGTTTAAGTTTTGGTTTTTGGCTAAAAATATAATAGTTACCCCTTTTTCTTTGATGTATTCAATCCGACGTGAATGCAACGAGTCTTTTGCTTATATTGAGGTTCTAAATGTAGCGGGGCTAGGCTGCTTTAAACCCTAGATCCTGTCCCAGAGCTGGATCCTGTCTGCTTTGCAGATGGCTGGTGAGGGAAGCTATATTTCTGGGACCATTTTGCGAGTGACCCGTTGCCCACGTCGGGCTAACATCATGAAAAAGAAAAAAACTATAGTGTTTGTCATTTACCATTACTTATTCGGACTATAGTGGATTTAATTTTCCCAGAAGAGTTCAGTGTTCCTTGCATGGTCTGTATGTATTATGAAAACCTCAGGGAGCCATTCTGAGTTCATTCCCATATATATATATATATATATATATATATATATATAGATATATATAGTGGTGATTGAAAGGGTGGTGGCTTGCACAGAGCAACAGATTGGGGAGGAGCAAGGGGGCTTTAGAAGAGGTAGAGGGCGTGTGGACCAGGTGTTTGGGTTGAAGATGCTGTGTGAGAAATACTTGAAGAAAGCAAAGGATTTGTATATGGCGTTCATGGATCTTGAAAATGCGTATGATAGAGTTGACGGAAAGGCGTTGTGGCAAGTGCTGCAGCTGTATGGGGTGCATGGGTCGTTGTTGAATGCGGTGAAAAGTCTTTACCGAGAGAGTAGAGCATATGTGCGTGTGGGAAGAGACGAGGGTAAGTGGTTTCCGGTGAAAGTGGGTCTATGGTAGGAGCACCGACAATTCAGCGCAGGACAATTCAGCGCCGACAATTCAGCGCAAAGACAATTCAGCGCAAGACAATTCAGCGCCGACAATTCAGCGCAAGTCAGTACAGTTAAAAGTTTAGTTAAAAATAATAAAAATAAATCGCAATAAATAAAAAAGAGGAAAATTTGTATATTTATATATATGCTAAATTGGGTCTGTATCGAAGGAGTGACATTTCAAAGGAGTGACATAACAAAGGAGTGACATAAATACCGTAACGAAGGGGTGACATAACGAAGGAGTGACAAATCGGAGATAAAATTCAAAGGAGTATAATTATTAAAATTTTATTTAAAAAAACAAAATTTGTTAGAATTATTTCAAAACCTAACCTAACCTAACAGCTGCAAGCCTCTCTTCCCTCTGGATTTGTTCTTTCTTCTTCTTTGTTGGTATTTTCGCGCTGAATTGTCTTGCGCTGAATTGTCTTGCGCTGAATTGTCTTTGCGCTGAATTGTCTTGCGCTGAATTGTCGGCGCTGAATTGTCCTGCGCTGAATTGTCGGGTCACGCTATGGTAGGGGTGTGTGATGTCTCCATGGTTGTTTAATGTGTTTATAGACGAGGTGGTGAAAAAGGTGATTGCAAGTGTCATGGGGAGGGGAGCGTGAGTGAAACATGTTGCGGGGCGAGGTTTCTGGGAAGTGAATCAGTTGTTGTATGCGCATGGTACCACTTTGGTGGCGGACTCGAGAAAAAAGCTACAGAGACTGGTAATTGAGTTCGGGAGGGTGTGTGAAAGAATGAAGCTAAGAGTAAATATGAATAAGAGTAAGGTTATGTGGTACTCTAAAAGGGATGTTCGTGAGCGACTGAATGTAAGTTTGTATGGTGAGGAAATGGAAGAAGTAGCATGTTTCAGATACTTGGGCGTGGATGTGGCAAGGAATGGGATTATGGAGACAGAGGTGGGTCATTGAAGAACGGGCAAAGGTACCCCAAGGTGCTGGGTGCCCTAAGAAGTGTTTGGAAGGAGAGATAAGTGTCTATGGGTGCGAAGATTGGTATGTATGAAGGTGTAGTAGTGCCAACAGCGTTGTATGGATGTGAGGCATGGGTGGCGAATGCGAAGGAAAGGAAAAGGGTGGATGTACTGGAAACGGAATACTTGAGGACGATCTGTGGGGTGAGGGGGGTTGATCAAGTGATAAACATTGATATCCGTGAGATGTGGGAGTCGAAGGAGTCTTGTAGAGAGAGCAGATGAAGTGTTCAAATGGTTTGGGCATATGGAGAGGATGAGTGAGGAGAGAATGCTAGTCTCTCTGTGCTTGCATAGTATATGCAAAGTACAATGACGTCGGCATCACTAGCATGTATAATCACACGGTGTGACCCCTCTTGTTTTGCATGGATGGGATGATAATAAGATGAGTGTCGGCTTCTTCTTGTGTTGATTCCAGCTCCGAAACTGATGATACCAGTTTATTAGTAACCAATAGCGTTTTGGTCTCTTCTTTGAATCTTCCCCTTAGGTAGAGCTGTACTTCGGTGTGTTCCAGTGGTTTTGCTGCCCATTCGTCACATAAGAAATTGAGAAGGGCAGCCTTGTTTTGATCCAGAGCAAAGAAGTCATCTGCCTCTGGAGCAGAATAATGCTTGCTGACTTCATATGATTTGCCCCTCTGGGTAGTGGTTTTGCTCTGTTCGTGCATCTGTGACTTACGGCTGACTTCTCTGTACCTATCATAGCAGAAGTGTATTCTCTTGGTATCTGAAGGCACATCATGTAACAGCTTTTGTAGATAGCGATTTGCTATTGTACTGAAATTTTCACATTTGGTGAAAGACCACTTCCTGATAGAATGCATAGCATCCACAATAATGCACACCCTATCCGGAAAGGTGAGTTGCTCACGGCTACGTTACCGTATGTAACCTAGTGGTGTGTTTGATGTATTTTGTAAGAGGTCCAGACCTGAACATTACCTTTTCCAAGTAACAGTTGGTTTTCGACAGGATATGCGCAATGTAAGGCGACCTGGGAACATCTTCGTTGTTGCAGAGGATATGTCGCAATTGTCATTACAATTAATTTAGGCTTGCGACGAACACTTGATGATATACAGAAGCTAAGGCTAACAAAGACCCTAAGATCCACTCTAAGGCTAGCCCGAGAGAAAGGAAAGAGTAGGGGGTTAAGAGAAGAGAAGAGAATAAGGGGTTAAGTAAGGAGCAACACCTATCATTCGTGGGTTAACATTCATTCAGAAAAAGAGGAAAAAAGTCTCACCATCATCATCCGCCGGCCACTGCCGACAAGTCAGAAAAATAGTCGGAGAAAATAGGAGGGGGTGAAAGATGAAAAGAAGTAAAATAAGAACGCTTACAAACCATGCAAACACAGTCTTAACTCACTGTCATACCATGCAAACTACAAACATGCAAGTAAAGAGAGTTACAGACATGCAAAGAAAGGAGATAAGAAAAAAAAAAAAGTAGGTAAAGTTAAACAAAAAGTGGGTTAGTTTACGCTACGAGCTACATCTACGTTCGTGTTAGTCTAATTTTTTTTTTTTTTTTTTTTTTATTGCTGGCATCACACGCTGGCATGTCACAAGCTGGCATTCATCGTCAACAGACTCATCCTCGAGCACCACCACCAGAGCTCCTGTTGTTAACTTTCTTTTTAATTTTAAACAACGTTAACATTTTAAAATGTCTGTCAAGACGGTTCTTAAACATATTAACGCTGGTAGAATGAACGACTGACGCGGGAAGATTATTCCATTTATCAATTACTTTAAACGTAAAGAAGTTTTTAGCGATATTAGTAATGAAACGTCTGCCACGCAACTTAAATCCGTTATTGCGAGTATTACTATTATCGAAAGTGAACAATTTATCAAAATTTACGTTATCGATGTTATTAACGATTTTGAAAACTTCAATAAGCTCCCCCCTTAATCTTCTAGTTTCGAGTGAATACAACTCTAATCCTATCTTCATAAGGCTATTGCGCAATGACGGAATAAGTTTCGTGGCACGACGCTGAACCCTTTCTAACCTATCAATATCCTCACGCAAGTACGGGCACCAAAACTGAACGGCATATTCTAAATGAGGCCTGACTAGGGACTTGTAAAGGGGCAATATAATATCCTTCGATTTAAATTCGAAATTACGCGCTATGAAGCCTAACATCCTATTAGCTTTTGCGCAAGACTCCAGGCACTGGTTCCTAACCTTTAAATCTTTAGATACGCGTACGCCTAAATCTACTTCCTCGTCAACGCTCGCTAACTCCCTATCATCCATCGTGTACGCGTAATTATTGTTGCGAGAACCTATATGCAAAACTTTACATTTATCTACGTTAAATTGCATCTGCCACTTATCCGTCCACTCCATAATCCTATCTACATCGTCTTGGATCCTATTTCTATCGTCCTCGTTAACAACCTTACCGCCTATTTTAGTATCGTCCGCGAATTTTGACACGTTACTAGTCAATCCTACATCTATGTCGTTAATGTAAATTACGAATAACAATGGGCCTAACACTGAACCCTGTGGGACACCACTACCTACATCTAACCACCCCGATTCACTACCATTAACTACGACCCTAGCACGAAGCCATTCTTCTAACCAGTTAGCTACCTGACCGCGTATACCGTGCGCTTTAACCTTCGCAATTAGTCTCCTATGCGGAACTGTATCGAACGCCTTTTTAAAATCTAAATAAATAACGTCAGCTGCCCTATGCCTATCGTATTCGCGCACTACTTCGTTATAAAATTCTAACAAATTAGTTAAACAAGACCTATGGCGTCGAAACCCGTGCTGACTACTATTAATCAAATCTCTACTTTCTAAGTGATCGATAATACGATCCCTAACTACGGATTCCAAAAGTTTACCGACAATTGACGTTAAGCTAATGGGCCTATAATTGCTAGCTACCGCGCGGTCGCCTTTTTTAAAAATAGGCGTGACGTTAGCTAATTTGAAGTCTTCAGGAATAATCCCGTTTCGAGTGACTGATTAAAAATCTTCATTAAGGGGCCTACGATAACGTCTTTCAAATCTTTCAAATGTCTGGGATAAAAAGCGTCAGGGCCTGGAGCCTTGCTAACTTTTAGCCTATCGATATAATGCGCAATCTCAGCCTCGTAAACAGTTATTTCATCTAAAATAGTCTCGCTACTAAATGGAACGATATCGTCAACGTCGGGGACATTATTTACGTCTTCAACGGTAAAAACTGTCGCAAAAAAGTTATTGAAAATACCCGCCATCGCCTGAGCGTCAGAAGCCAAAGCGCCATTTACATCCACTAGAGGGCCTATGTTATCTTTTACCGGCTTACGATTATTTACGTATTCAAAAAACTTTTTTGGATTATGTTTACTATCCGCAGCTATAAGTATCTCTAAATTACGCTTAGCATTCCTAACTGATCTTTTAACCTGACGTCTAAGCTCGATATATCTATTAAAGTTAGCTGCCGTGCCATTGCGCTTACTAAGTCTATACGCTCTATTACGCTCTATTATAAACTCTCCTATTTCCCTACTCCACCACTTCGGCCTACCACGATTTCTAACGCGCTTGGGCCTACGAG
This sequence comes from Bathynomus jamesi, assembly GCA_023014485.1. Taxonomy (NCBI): domain Eukaryota; kingdom Metazoa; phylum Arthropoda; class Malacostraca; order Isopoda; family Cirolanidae; genus Bathynomus; species Bathynomus jamesi. The sequence continues at coordinate 1,338,792 of JAJOZX010000183.1, forward strand.
GAATAAACTCCCTTCAATATTCCTAAAACTTTCTTTAAACGCCACCCAACGCAAATTTGTGTCATTACCCATAAATAAGTTATCCCAGTCCACTACTCTCATCCTATCCGCAAAACTATCAAAATTAGCCCTACGAAAATCAGGGACTTCCACTACATTACTATCCTGAGTGTTTTCTATCAATAACTTAAACCTAAGAATTTGATGATCGCTACATCCTAAACTCTCGCCTACTTCTAAACCTTCGACTATATTCTCGCCGTTCGTCATCACTAAATCTAAGATATTATCACCGCGCGTTGGTTCGGTAACTATCTGTCGTAAAAAGTTATCGTCCATAAACTCAACCAGTCTCAAACCCTCTTCATTACCCGTAAAATTCTCGTAATTAACATTAGGGCAGTTAAAGTCTCCGACAATTATACTATTCCGATTGTCAATAAAATTACCAAGAAGTGAGTAAAATCTAGTATCTATATCGAGGGGTTGAACGGGAGGTCTATAAACAACAACAAAATTAAAACTAATACTACGCGCCCTAACTTCAACACAGATCGCATTAATTGCTGCCGGAAAATCTAACTTAACCTCGATAGCCCTAAGGGAATTACGAATGTACAGCAAAACGCCTCCTCCAAATCTATGTAACCTATCATTAGTAAAGAGTTTAAAACCCGGTATATCAAGTTCCCCCAACAAGTCCCGAGTCACGGTATTTAACCAAGTTTCAGTGATAGCAACTATATCATAGTTGCCGGAATAAATTATTTAATTTATTTCTAATACTACGCGCGTTGCAATAAAAGACGTTTAAGTTATTTTTTACCACGGGCCCGCGTTTTAAACTATTTATCACGTCGGGCCCGCGTTTCCCGGACCCACAACGTTTAAAGAAGGCTTCGACCTATACAGCTTTCGAACGTTTTCGTCTATTAACCTACCTAGCCTAGCATTACCTATTTCATTAAAATGCACCCCATCTTTTATAAAAAGGCTAGGATCATTGAATTCGGACCACAGCTTTACGAAGGGTACACTTTCCTCAGCACAAATCTCTTCTAATTTGTTATTCAAAAATATTGTTTTGGACGTAATTCTAAGACCCAACCCGTGCCTAGGGGTAATACCTAGAACTAAAGACCTATCTGACCTCGCCTTCAGGGACCTAATTAACCCCCTATATCTCTCCAAAAGGTCAGGCACTCTCGTATCGGGCCTATACGAGTCGTTGCCTCCTACCATCGTCACCAACATTGAGTGACGGGAAGCAACGTCAACCCTATCCACTTCGTCTCTAACTCTGTCAACCCTGGCCCCTGGGAGACAGACCCTCCTCCATTGGTTGGATTCCGTTTAACGAACTCTTTGTCCATGTGGCGCACTAAAGAGTCCCCAATTAAAATAGTTTCCCCCTCATTCACGTCCCTTTCCAAATGGGCGAAAGGGTTCGAAACCTCGATAGGGGGGGGATTCCTATCACCTAATGTACGCGGCCTAGCTCCACCCTTAACCTCTCTAAATCCCTCGCTATCTACTACTCTCGGACTAACCTTAACCTCTTCCTCAACTCTATCTAACCTTCCCGACAAGCTACCTAAACTAGAAACTAAGTTACGCACCTCACCCTTCAAATTACTAACGTCTTCAACGTTAGTATTGGTTCGGCTTCCGTCAACCGTAGCCCTAACCCTGCCCTCATCAAGCGTTGCAAGTCTATCCGCTACCTCACGTACACTGCGTTTTATGTCAACTAATTCCTCCATGAACTCGCAAAAGAAACAAACTGATCTATCGGTAATCGCCATTGGACCGCCGTTATAATCCTTAAATTCCGAATACCACCGGTTAACCCTACACCTAACACACGACGCTTTCTGCGACGGCATCGCGGAGTTAAAAATTTTAGCCGGCACGCTATGAAAACTTCTAAATCGCTAAAAACCACTAATTCAATTACTTAACTATAACAACGTAAATTTAAACGCAAGTATATAAAATTCAAAACTATCCAAAAGTAAAATTCTCAGCAATATATAAAAGTGGATGCAAAATCAGAGAGCTCAGGAAATGCGTCCGTTCAGTACAGAGTCTGGCTGACGAATCTCCGTTTCCGCAAAAATTAACAACTTTCCTTATCCTTCAAACGAAAAAGTTTAACCTAGCTGCAAAAGAAAAAAAAAGGATGCAGGGATAAAAATTAATTAAGGTTAATAATTAAGCAAACATAAAAACATAAAAGCGTTACACTACAACACAACTTTACACAGAGGCCGCTAATAAAACACTGAAACGCTAGTCGGGAATCACGGCACTGCCGCATGGCGACATGTATCGTACCAGTTCAGTTTGCAAGTTAGTATTTAGATTTGGAATTCGGAATGTGGCATAATTCTATTAATTCATAAAGGACATCTAGTGTCTAATGTAACAGTAATTTTAATAAAGCGGGACATTTATGAAAATTTGCTCCAAATGCGGGACATTTTCGGGACATTTTGAAAAGAGGGACACATGTCATAAATTCGGGACTGTCCCGCCCAAAATCGGGAGTCTGGTCACCTTAGTGATCAAGGAAATCAGCATCAGATAATAACTTTGTTGCTCTTTTTTGGATGACAAAGATACCGTTTAAAGCGTTGTTAGCGGAGTTTCCCCAAACAAGAGCGCAGTACGTTATACTGTACAAAGAAGAACAAGAGTATGATACAGAGTTAATAAAACCTCTGTTTATGGACTACATTTCTAAGTTTAAACATTATAGCAACGCTCCTTGAAGTCTTTTTTCCAATATAATTTACACGATCCCTCCATTTCAAATTTTTATCTAGCATTACACCAAGAAATTTTGTTACAGTACACTCCTTTATAGTGACTTCATTGACATTATGTTCATCAAGATATACATTTCTTTTATTAGTAAAAATCATGAAATTTGTTTTACGGTTTACTAAACATATAGTTACACACGAAAAGTCCCCTATATTAACAGAGACGTCAACCTTGAAGTATGAAAATCCGTGAGAGTTTGCCTGATTTTGATAACTGGAAACATATCTCACATAAGGGAGTTTGAGACTTAAAATCCGTGAGTCTTACGGAAAATCCATAAGAGTTGACATGTCTGTATTAAATCGTAAATTTATCGCAAGTTCTAGCCTGACAAACTAATATTAAATTTAATATTTGATGTTCTCTTAGTTGGTTGTGCTATTGATTTCGACATAAAAGATGCAATGGATGTTTAAGAAATAACCCACTTGTCTTATTCATTAGGAAAGACAAAAGTATCATAACTTCAGAATATTGTGAATGCCTAAGATAACTAACCTCGAAAGTACTGTCAAGATTTACGTTCAACACTTTAACCGCATAACTTTTACTATTACACCTGAAATAAAATAGGAATATTTATCAATAAAACAAAACATCTTTATTGCGGATCATTCACAATCCATAGCCACTTAACCTAACATACAAATACAATCTTACGTATACACTGCACTTAATACAAAAAGAAGGCTAACATAGCCACTTAACCTAGCATACTGGCATACTGTTTGATTAATTATCTGACAATTTTATGTATATTGTTATTACATTATAACAGTTATTATAACACAACTTAATATGCATATATAATCTTTACTACATTACAAAAATAAGGTATTGTAAACCAGCAGTTGTCTGAACCAAGACTGCCATATAGGTGAGAGGTACACAGTATCTGAAGACAAGACATTATACAATAACACATTAGAGCTGTTTTGGACCCTAGTAATGAAATTATATATATTCTTCCGGATTAACATTTGGCTGGTCGGTAGGTTACGCGTAGTAAACATAAAACTGGCACTGCACCATTTTGGTTCCCTACATAGCATACGAAAAACATTATTATAAGCAACAGAGAGTTTATTCATAGCAGTTTTTGTATAGTTCCACCACAAATGGGATGTATACAATGTAGTACAGTAAGTTGTAAAATGATAAGTTTTAACTGATTCTGAACACATACCAAATTTCCTTTCTAGCATGTTACCCTGTACATACAGCTTTTTACGTTGCCTCTCAATATCGAGTTCATCTCGCAGCTCGTGAGTAATTACATGACCTAAGTATTTACATGTGTCTTTGACAGATATAGTCTGACCATTCATTTCAAAAGACCCACATGATACTTGTTTCAGTAGATTACACCTAAAAATCAAAATACAACTCTTTGCCCCATTATAGGTGATGTCATTTTCTATACCATATTGTTCACATATCTCTAATAGTACTCTCAGCCTATGGGGAGAGCGTGACAGAAGAACAAGGTCATCAGCATACATTAAATGATTAATTTTTTCCTTTCCAATGACATAGCCAGTACGTGCAGTTTTTAGTTCATTGGTAAGGTCATCCATGCATATACAGAAAAGATAGGGTGATAATATACCCCCTTGCCTAACACCATTAGTTACCTTAAAACCTGGTGATACAGTGCTTTTCCATCTTACAAACATGGTTCGCTCTGTATACCAGAATGCAAGTATCCTAAGTATATATTTAGGTACCCTCGACACAAGAGTTTCTTGAAAAGTTTGTGATGATTAACTCTATCAAATGCTTTTCACGCATCCAAAAAACAGGAATATACATTGCTACTTGACATCTACTAAAAGAAGTAATAATAATAAAAATAACAATAAAATAAAAGAAGGAGACGTTATAATAAAAGAAGGAGACGGTTCCGATGCTATGGGGGTTGTACGATGATTACACCATCGGACTCACCCGTCGGCCATCTTAGTGAGTTACATTAATGGAACGCTGTAACTCTAGTGTAGTACATCTAGGGATTTACATACAAAATATATATAGTTTAAATAAATTATCACATAAATATTTTGTAGTCACATATATGATGCATAATAAAGACACCAGACCTTACGACTTCCAGGGACGTAGCCAAGGGGGGGGGGGGGCGACGGAGGCGGTCGCCCCCCTTGGAAATTCTAGGAAAGAAATCTGCTGTAATTACAACCAGGTTCACCGCCTTGGTTGCGGTACGTCGACGATATTTTGTGTATCTGGCCCATGAATCGTGACCTGGATAACTTCCTCCTTCAGTTAAATGATCAAGTCCCCTCCATTAAGTTTACTTTAGAAGTGGAACAAGACAATTCAATCCCATTTTTGGATGTGCGTGTACATAGGGAAAGCCCAGGTTTTAAGTTTAGTATCTATCGGAAAACAACAAACAATTTGTCCTACTTACACTTTTACTCGGGACATGACACCCCCACTAAGAAGGTCATTTTTTCATCAATGTTTCTCCGCGACCTTAGGATCGCCAGTCCGGAATACATCGATGCCGAATTGGAAAAAATCAACGGTATTGGAAGTGATATGTGTTACCCATCTGCGTTTATGGAATCTTGTCTCAACAAGGCAAAACGAACTTTCTATCGTGTCAATAATAACACTCGTACTTTGTCAAAAAATATTTTAGTACTTCCATTTTTCCCGGGCTTTTTAGGCATTGCTAATGTACTTAAACTTTTCGATATTAATGTAGTATTTTCATATAACAATATTGTGAAAAATATCATAGTAAAAGATAGCCCTACCAATAATTCAGGCATTATCTATAAAATTGAGTGTAAACAATGTGATTCCTTTTACATAGGTCAGACGGGAAAGGATTTGCACACACGTATAAAACAGCATCAATATTCCGTTAGAACAGGACAGTTGTCCAGTGCTCTTTTTGTCCATTTGTCAGAGTTATCCCACTGTATTGATTGGAATAATGCTTCAGTTTTATTTCATTCTAGCAACATTGTTAATAGAAATATTCTTGAGTCTGCCATTATCCAACTTTCAAATAACTTCAACATAAGCAAAGGTCTTTTTCAACTCGATCCTGTTGTTTTGAATTCCTTCAAAACAAATTTAGATAAAAAGGGTAGGACGCTAAATCTTTGGTAAACTTGTATGCTACTTTATTAAATTTTAATCTTCATTTTATTTTTATATATATCGAAACGTGACTCTAAAAGGCAAAGTGTTAAAACCCGGGCAGATTTCCAGTATAAATTTTTATTTTTATAATTAATTTGATCTTGTGCTAAAAATCGATATTTTTCCTTACAAATCTGTATGCCTCTTTGTTAATCCTCTAATTTTTAATTTTTAATTTTTATTTTCACTTCTCTGTTTATTGCATATATATATATATATATATATATATATATATATATACAGTGGAACCTTGCTTAACGAGCATAATTCGTTCCCGAACTGTGCTCGTTATGCAAAATGCTCGTTAAGCAAGGCAATTTTTTCCATAGGAATCAATGTAAAATATGATAATGCGTTCCATGCTTAAAAAATACTTAAAATAATATTTATAATGATATTTAAAGGCGTTTTTTAAATTATTATTGCATGAAATGAAAAGATTATTAAAAAATTAACCCAAAAGAGAATGTAAATAATTAGTAAACGGTGAAATTTATAAATAACTTACGAAGAGAGAAGGTGCTCCTGACGCACGCAAAGGAAATGAAGAGACAGGGGAGGAGGAGAGGGTTATTGAGGGGAAGGAGGAGAATCGTCTTCGTTCAATGCAATAACATTCTCGACGAGCTCACAGTCACTAGCTTTAAATTTTTTAGAGGCACTTTCACTTTCTTTTGGATCCTTTTTCACGAGGAAACTGTCTAGAGACATTTGTTTTTGTCTACGCTTTAAATTTTGACGAAATATTTTGCTCGTTAAGCAAAGTGTCGCTCGTTATGCAAGGTAATTTTCCCCATTCTTTTGGCTCGTTATACGAATTTCTCGTTATACGAGGCACTCGTTAAGCAAGGTTCCTCTGTATATATATATATATATATATATATATATATGTATGTGTGTAGATATGTATGTATATATACATATATATATATATATATATGTTAACCCCTCCGTCTATGGCCCTGGGTTGGTTCGGATCGACGGGGGTTCTAGTTACGGAGGCAAGCAACGGATATTTCTTCTATATACTTTTCTTCTATAACTTTCTAATTCTTTTCTCTCGCTTTATGGGGTCGACACTCTGTTAATTCTTTTCTTTCAATAATACTCTGATACTTCTACTTTACTGACTAAATTCCTTGAAGATAGCCCAACTCGAGGGGGAAAATAAAAAGTTTCGCTTGCTGTGATTTACTTCTTAAAAATATACAGGTACTGCTCTGAATTTACAGGGGTAGAGGTTCGACCTCTTTCGACCATAGCTCAGGCCGGAATCTAAAAATATTAAGGAGGCAAGGGGCCTCTGCCCCCTCCCCGCAGCGAGGCTGCTAACAAGGGGAGTCTCTTAGCAGTGACCAAAGCAGAGAGCCGTAATGAAGTGTAGTTCATTTTACAAATACATGTATAATATATAAGCCTGAATGTTGGGGAACGGCAGTTGGAGGTTAAGTTTCCCCCCTTTTAAACCCGATCAGATGTTTGAAAGATTCCAATAAAGATTTAAAAAAAAAAAAAAAAAAACTAATCTTATTTTTTTTTGCCGAATCTTCATTTCTGAAGGCGATATCATTTCATAGTCGTACACAAGTACAATTGAAGTACACGACTGAGTACATTTTTGTTTGGGTTTATTACAATTATGATTTCGATTATGGATTACTTCCCATTCGCTTATGATTGTCCCTTACAGTTCTATTAAAGTACATTCTTACATTATAAATTAAATCATTACATTTAATTACAGTTTCCTTGAAGTACATTACAAGTTATTATTAATTAAAGTATTACAGTTAATTACAATTAAACAGTTACTATAACTTTGTTTTGTTTTTACAGTGTTTCATATTAATAGACAATTAAGATGTTAGAAATATAATACAAAGTACATGGCACACATGATATAGATTTATATACATAATATGTTATAATATGTTTAACATGTTATAAATTTGGATCAGAGCGAAAGATGTTGTTTATCTTAGAAACGTTCAATTCTGCTGTGATTCGCGAATTCGACCACTTACCTACCCAAGCATTTATGAATATCTTGAGGGGTGAGCGCACTTAAAAAAAAATAAAAAAATACATGTGGACGTATTTTACATGTAAGTAACAGAATAGGTTGTGTGCGTAATATAGACGCGCGTAAAATATGGACTGATAGGTTGATAGGTATCAGTAGACAATAGGTAGGAAACAACATAAATAATGATATATAGAGAATGAAGTTTTTTTTTCTTTTTATTATTATTATTCTTATTATTATTATTATTATTATTATTATTAAGGAATTTACCATACATTCAATACGGAAGATGTCCAAATACTAAACACGTGATTCAGTGTTCAAGGTATGGAAAACGTGAAGAGAATTAAGTTACTTTATGACGTCATAGTTCTTCACATTATGTCATACGTACAGTATAACTGTAAGTCATTATTTGGGAGGACCTAAAAGAAACGAATTAAAGACAGAGTGGGTATCAAGGACTAAGAAGCACAACTACGGGTTCCAATCCTCTTATATGCAATGCGTATGTATAATCTAGGGTCGAGGGTGAGATGCAAGACAATCATAATTAATTATAATAACTTCTATAACAAATGGAAAATGGATACGACTAAACCATAGATATGGTAGATCGTAGGGTTGTGACACGAACAAAAAAATAGGAAGCTACAAGTAAAATTATTATCCAAACTCGCGTTAAGCGATTTTGGTTCTTATGTAAAAATGAATATTAATTATTCATTTCATTTTTACATTGCTCTCCCCTTTTAAAAAAACAATATTTATACAATAATCTAATAGGGTACCATTAATACAATACAAATGAGAAAATAACATCCTAACTACTTCAAGTTAGATGACGAATTTTTCTTTACATTACAAATTTTTATACAGAACAAGTGAGTTATTATATAATATAAAATATTCAAAGATTAATACTTCAATTTTAGACAAACAATTAAGCTAGACAAAGAATGATATTGTTAAATTTTTTACAAAATTTTTATTTTTCTGTCGGAAAAAATTATGTACATAATGAATAGTACAGGGTGGGGCACGGGAACCAAGTGTTTTTGGAATAATCAGGAAAATGATATTTATTTTTGTAAAGAAAATATATTGGTAGAACAACATTCGTAAGAACATAGCATTTCATGTCATAATAATCATGTACCGAAAATTATATCTGGCATATGATGTCCTTGGCCGTCGACGCATTGTTGAAGGCGTTTACGAAAATTGGCCTCCACTCTTCCCAGCAGGTCTCTGTTGATTTGGATGATTTGTTGACGGATCGCTTCCTTCAATGCATCTAATGTACGGGGCTTGTCCTCGTAGACACGTGACTTGAGGTACCCCATAGAAAGAAGTCACATGTGGACAAGTCAGGGGACCGAGGGGGCCATGCAATGTCACCAAATCTCGAAATGAGATGGTTGGGAAACAGGGGGCGAAGAACAGCCATTGACGCTCTGGCGGTGTGTGGCGTGGCCCCATCTTGCTGAAACCACAAATGTCGATGAGCAATACGCCTTCTTCGTAACTCAGGGATGAAAAAGGTGTTCACCATCTCAATGTAACGCCCAGATGTTATGGTAACGGTAACCCCATTTTGTTCGAAGAAATAGGGACCGATGACGCCAAACTTCCCACCGCGCACCAAACTGTAACCTTAGGGCTATGCAGCGGTTTTCATGGAGTTGTCGCGGATTTTCAGCAGCCCAATACCGACAGTTTTGATTGTTGACGGCCCATTAAGGTGGAAATGGGCTTCATCACTCATACCACCATCATGTTTTCATTCTGCTCATAAAGTGCAAGCATTTCCTGTGCAAAATTCAGTCGTTGGGGGCAATCGTTTACATTCAATTCATGCACCATCGCTAACTTGTATGGGTGAAAATGTAATTCTTCATGCAAAATCCGTCTAACAGTACGATTGCTGATTCGGAGTGCAGCTGAATGTCTCCGAGCAGAGCGGCCTGGGCTTTGCAACATCGCTTGTCTGACCCTTTCAACGTTCTCTGGAGTACGCCAGTGCGTTGCGGCCCCTTCGTTTTGTTTTCATTATTGAGCCTCCTGTTCGAAGATTGTTAACCCAACGTAAGATTGTGTCACGAGCGGGAACAGAGTCATTTCGATGAATGTTGAATCTGCGGCGAAACGCACGCTGAACTGCTGTCACTGACTCGCCACTCCTAACAAAATGATCATACGCGAACATGCGGTGTTCTAACGTCCACTGCTCCATGATGGCACCTGAAAGATAAAGGTGAGTGTTAGTTAAAGTTAAATGCTATGAACCCAGGAATGGAATGCTACCTACCGCACGCCCCTCCCATTCCTAATGGCCGATTACTAGCTATTCAAAAAACACTTGATTCCCGTGCCCCACCCTATAGGTAAAAGGGAAAAATATAAATTATTTTCCAAAGTTACCCTGATCGTGCAGTCTATAACTAATTTTTATTGACTATTGTAGGTAAAAAATCGAATTACGTAATGGATGATGTATAGACCTGTGGTCTAGTGTGTATTTGTGTGTATTAGATACAAAGTGTGTACCTTATAACTTTGAGGGACAGATTAGCTGAGAGGATTTTTAAATTAACTGAATAAACGCCTGAGCAAAAATTTATATATAGTAAGCAAAAATGCGTAGGACTATATAAATAGCATAGTTAGCACTTACACGCTATGAAATAGTTTATTATTACATCCAATGATTTTAGCATAAGGTTTGTATATATATATATATATATATATATATATATATATAGTGCGCATACATGCGTGTGTATGTGTAGGGATTTGGGAGGTTTTTGAATTAACAAAGTTTAAAAATAATGTATAATAATTTAAGATGGGTTTAGGGTTATAAAATCTTTTAAGTTTAAGTCAGTTATTGTTATTATTATTATCATTATTATTATTATTATAAAATCCTTTAAGCTCAAGGTCAGTTATTATAAAATTCTAAATTACAGGTAAATTTTACATTTAAAATCATTTTTTATATAATAAAAAAAATATTAAAAGGTTTAATAATTTTTTGCATGTTAAGTAGAAAAATCATACTCTTTCGTTAAATGTTGATAGAATTTGAATTATTTGATATTTTAGTCTGAAAACTTGTTTGCATATGATAAATACATATGTTTTATTGTGTAGAAGTTTTATTAAAATTAAATGACAAAAAAGAATAAACACAACTGAAATTTAGGGTATGTGCGGTCCTACGGGTAAATTTCCCAACCGTACAGAGCAAGATAAATTAGGTACATGATCGATTAATTATTACACTATTTCTGTCATCATATAATCGCAATAATTATAAAACTCGTTACCAACATTTGTAAAAACGGTTTTGGTTGCCAACAATAAAATATGTCATTTTACCTATATATTTTTATACGCAACAATGGCATGAAAAAGAAAAGACAAATCGGTCCATTTCCTTCTTACAACAAAACAAAAAAAGGTTAACTAAAGACACAACCCGGTCAATTCAGGTTGAATTAAATTCTCTTTTACAACACAAAAAAAGGTTGAATTAAATTCTCTTTTACAACACAAAAAAAAGGTTGAATTAAATTCTTAAATTACATTTTCTTAAATTAAATTCTCTTAACTTACAAAGAAAAAGTTGAATTCAATTGACTGCATTGAAATGACTTGGGACTTCAAAACTAACTTTTTCAAAACTAACTTTTTCAAAACTGACTTTTTTCAAAACTGACTTTTTCAAAACTGACTTTTTCAAAACTGACTTTTTCAAAACTAACTTTTTTCAAAACTGACTTTTTTTCAAAACTGACTTCTTCAAAACTGACTTCTTCAAAACTGACTTCTTCAAAACTGGCTTCTTCAAAACTGGCTTCTTCAAACTGGCTTCTTCAAAACTGGCTTCTTCAAAACTGGGGCAGTTGTCCCTCTTGGATGCAACCTATTGACTTGACCTCTTATCAAGTATTTCTATAAATCTCTGGGGCGGTTGTCCCTTTTGGCGCAACCTTCTGACTTGACCTCTTATCAAGTATTTCTATAAATCTCTGGGGCGGTTGTCCCTTTTGGCGCAACCTTCTGACTTGACCTCTTATCAAGTATTTCTATAAATCACTGTGGCGGTTGTCCCTTTTGGCGCAACCTTCTGACTTGACCTCTTATCAAGTATTTCTATAAATCTCTGGGGCGGTTGTCCCTTTTGGCGCAACCTTCTGACGACCTCTTATCAAGTATTTCTATAAATCTCTGGGGCGGTTGTCCCTTTTGGCGCAACCTTCTGACTTGACCTCTTATCAAGTATTTCTATAAATCTCTGGGGCGGTTGTCCCTTTTGGCGCAACCTTCTGACTTCAAAACTTATTTGCAACTTATTTGCAACGAAAACTGACTTCCAACTTATTTGCAACGAAAACTGACTTGCAACTTATTTGCAACTAAAACTGACGTCAAAACTGACTTCAAAACTGACTTGCAACTTCTTTGCAACTAAAACTGACTTCAAAACTGACTTGCAACTTCTTTGCAACTAAAACTGACTTCAAAACTGACTTGCAACTTCTTTGCAACTAAAACTGACTTCAAAACTGACTTGCAACTTCTTTGCAACTAAAACTGACTTCAAAACTGACTTGCAACTTCTTTGCAACTAAAACTGACTTCAAAACTGACTTGCAACTTCTTTGCAACTAAAACTGACTTCAAAACTGACTTGCAACTTCTTTGCAACTAAAACTGACTTCAAAACTGACTTCAAAACTGACTTCAAAAAATGACTTCAAAAATTACTTCAAATATCTCTCTAAATCTATAAACTCTCTATAAACTCTCTCTCTCTTAATTTGCAAGTCAATTCAATTCAGTAATTGAAAAAAATTTGCAAACAAAAATATAAAATGTAAACGACATTTCACTCTAATGTACACGAAGGTACGATACTATTATGTTTGATACATAAAATAAATTATTCTATAATGAATATAACAGTGAAAATAACTCTCTGAAAATAACTCTGAAATTAACTCTCTCTGAAATTAACTCTCTCTGAAATTAACTCTCTGAAATTAACTCTCTTTGAAATTAACTCTCTTTGAAATTAACTCTCTTTGAAATTAACTCTCTCTTCCATTTAACTTCTCTTACATTTAACTTCTCTTACATTTAACTTCTCTTAGTAATTTTCACAGAAGTTAAATGTTTCACTAAAAAAAATATATCACTAGTGTCTGAAATGTTCACCGTGTTTCTTGTAAATTCTGATTTGATACTCATTATTAACTGTTAATAATACTGACTTTTCAAGTGTTTATAAATTACTTAAAAAACAAAATGTACTTAACAAAAGTTCTACTGGCAAAATCCTCAGAGACGTGTCCTGAAGACGTCTTGCTGGCTACTTCTTCTTGGATGAAAACTAGGCGTGGAGAACTTGGAGTCGTGACACACCGTTTCAAGGGTGGATGTTACGAACTAGAAGTCGTGACACGCCGGTCAACTGGTTTTATCCTGATGCAGGGTAATTTCTATCTTGGCGAAAGAGTGGCCTCTTCTTAAAATCTTCTTCTTCTTAAAGTAATCTTCTTCTTAAAGTAATCTTCTTCTTAAAGTAATCTTCTTCTTCTTAAAATCTGTTAAGATCCTGGTAAAGGGTCCAGTCTTGTTATCTTCCTTCTTCTATGTGTTTATCCTGGCAGGGTCGCCAGTCTGTTAACCCCTCCGTCTATGGCCCTGGGTTGGTTCGGATCGACGGGGGTTCTTGTTACGGAGGCAAGCAATGGATATTTCTTCTATATACTTTTCTTCTATAACTTTCTAATTCTTTTCTCTCGCTTTATGGGGTCGACACTCTGTTAATTCTTTTCTTTCAATAATACTCTGATACTTCTACTTTACTGACTAAATTCCTCTGAAGATAGCCCAACTCGAGGGGGGAAAATAAAAAGTTTCGCTTGCTGTGATTTACTTCTTAAAATATACAGGTACTGCTCTGAATTTACAGGGGTAGAGGTTCGACCTCTTTCGACCATAGCTCAGGCCGGAATCTAAAAATATTAAGGAGGCAAGGGGCCTCTGCCCCCCCCCGCAGCGAGGCTGCTAACAAGGGGAGTCTCTTAGCAGTGACCAAAGCAGAGAGCCGTAATGAAGTGTGTTCATTTTACAAATACATGTATAATAATAAGCCTGAATGTTGGGGAACGGCAGTTGGAGGTTAAGTTTCCCCCTTTTAAACACGATCAGATGTTTGAAAGTTCCAATAAAATTTAAAAAAAATAAATAAAAATAAAAATAAACTTATTTTTTTTGCCGAATCTTCATTTCTGAAGGCGATATCATTTCATAGTCGTACACAAGTACAATGAAGTACACGACTGAGTACATTTTTGTTTGGGTTTATTACAATTATGATTTCGATTATGGATTACTTCCCATTCGCTTATGATTGTCCCTTACAATTCTATTAAAGTACATTCTTACATTATAATTAAATCATTACATTTAATTACAGTTTCCTTGAAGTACATTACAAGTTATTATTAATTAAAGTATTAGTTAATTACAATTAAACAGTTACTATAACTTTGTTTTGTTTTTATAGTGTTTCATATTAATAGACAATTAAGATGTTAGAAATATAATACAAAGTACATGGCACACATGATATAGATTTATATACATAATATGTTATAATATGTTTAACATGTTATAAATTTGGATCAGAGCGAAAGATGTTTATCTTAGAAACGTTCATTCTGCTGTGATTCGCGAATTCGACACTACCTACCCAAGCATATGAATGCTTGAGGGTGAACGCACTTAAAAAAAAATAAAAAAATACATGTGGACGTATTTTACATGTAAGTAACAGATAGGTTGTGTGCGTAATATAGACGCGCGTAAAATATGGACTGATAGGTTGATAGGTATCAGTAGACAATAGGTAGGAAACAACATAAATGATGTATAGAGAATGAAGTTTTTTTTCTTTTTATTATTATTATTATTATTATTATTATTATTATTATTATTATTAAGGAATTTACCATACATTCAATACGGAAGATGTCCAAATACTAAACACGTGATTCAGTGTTCAAGGTATGGAAAACGTGAAGAGAATTAAGTTACTACTTTATGACGTCATAGTTATTCACATTATGTCATACGTACAGTATAACTGTAAGTCATTATTTGGGAGGACCTAAAAGAAACGAATTAAAGACAGAGTGGGTATCAAGGACTAAGAAGCACAACTACGGGTTCCAATCCTCTTATATGCAATGCGTATGTATAATCTAGGGTCGAGGGTGAGATGCAAGACAATCATAATTAATTATAATAACTTCTATAACAAATGGAAAATGGATACGACTAAACCATAGATATGGTAGATCGTAGGGTTGTGACCCGAACAAAAAAATAGGAAGCTACAAGTAAAATTATTATCCAAACTCGCGTTAAGCGATTTTGGTTCTTATGTAAAAATGAATATTGATTATATCACTAGGCAACAAATTTCAACTTTTTTTTGTTACAGACACGTGAACTACCGATTCCTACTAAAGCGCTGATGCTGATTTCAGATCTGATATCAAAATTTCTCTATCACGTCCAGATTTTGTGTAACCGAAAACCCCTATTTTTCATTTTTTTTCTCACCCGCTTCTATTACGAAAGCCGTCTAAGCTACTTTTCCGTGCCACGTTTTATGTTAAGCATACTTAAATAATTAGTGAACAGGGATGTCTTTCCTCCTTTATTCTGGCTTAAGACAGACAGCGGAATTCCGCTGGCGGAGTTACCACCCCTGCGCCCAACCATCCACCCAAAGCGCGTTAGTATTTTGTTGTTACTACTGAAAGGCAAATTCCTGTTCTTAAGTGAAACTTTGGTGTCTCCTCTTCCTTTGTCGCTTGTAGGATGACGAGCTCTCCTTCTGCAGGAACCAACAATAATCTCCCATCATATTTGGGTTGAAATTACCTTGGTATCTGTTTTCCATAACTGAGATCTGTTGGTGGAAGCGCTCACCATGCTCGTCACTTACAGCCCCAAGGTTGGCCGGGAAGAAGTCAAGATGAGAATGTAAAAAATGAATTTTCAAAGACATTCTGCATCCCATTATTTCATAAGATTTAAGCATGTTTTCTACGAGTTTACGGTGGTTTTCAGCTTTGTGGTTTCCAAGAAAATTTTTGACAACTTCAACGAAAGATGTCCATGCTCCTAGTTCATTCTCATTTAGGTTAGATGGAAACAATGAGTCGTGGATGACACTGCGGATCTGTGGTCCAGTGAAAACTCCAGCTTCTAGCTTAGCATCTGTCAATATTCCTTTGAATTTATCCTTTAAATATTGGAAACCACTACCTTGATGATCCATACCCTTCACGAAATTTTTCATAAGGCCAAGTTTAATGTGAAGTGGTGGAAGATGTACTTTCTGAGGGTCAATAAGTGCTGGGTGTTTCACATTGTATTTACCAACAACATGTTCAGTTCTAGATGGCCAATCATGTTTTTTGTAGTGGTTCTTGTCATCTCTGCTGTTCCATAGACACAAAAAGCACATATGCTTTGTGTAGCCCAACTGTAACCCAAGAAGTAATGATACAACTTTAAGGTCGCCACAAATATTCCATGTGTGGTCCTTATATTTGATGAGTCTTAGCAGCAGTTTCATCGATTCATAAGTCTCATTAAGGCCAGTGGCATGTGCTACAGGTATTGAAGGTTTTTCATTGCCGTTGTGCAGTAATACAGCTTTAAGGCTAGCTTTACTAGAGTCAATGAACAGTCTCCATTCTTTTGGATCATAGCGACAGCCAATCCCTTGCATCAGACCACTGATATCGTGGCAGAAACAAACGTTTTCTTCCTGTAAGTAAAATGATGAAAACTGCAAATGGCGATGGCGGAAATGGGAAACTTTGGTGTTTGGTTGGAGAAGATTAAATTCTTGAAGTCTTGAACCAAGCAACTCTGCCTTTTCTTTTGGTAATTCCAAATCACGCACTAAGTCATTTAACTCCGCTTGACTTAACAAATGTGGGGAAATATTTGCATCTGGAACATATATGCCATCTTTCCCTGTTTCTATATCACTAGCAGAATCTTCAGATGAACTGCTGTCTGTTATCGTTGCTGGTGGAACTGGTGGTGGATTTGTTTCATCATGTGGTACTGGTTTCATTGCTGATTCGCAGTTTGGTACGTGATCTTTGATTTGTTTTTCTTTGTGAAACCAGCAATCTTTGTCAAACAAAAATAACAATCATTGAAGTGATTTTTCGGCTCACGCCAAACCATGGGGACTGAGAACGGCATAGCTTTTCTTTTACCATTCATCCAAGCTATTAACATTGCATTGCACTGTGCACAGCAAATATGTGGTGCCCAGTCCCTCTGTTGGTCTCCTAACTTACAGTCAAAATAACACTTGTAGGCAAGTTTAATCTTTGTTGTTATGTTTCTACGTTGTGGCTTAGGTGTATATTGTCCACAGACAAAGCAGAAGTTGTCTGGGTGATTTACACAAGCACGTCTATTTGATGCCATTTTGAATTACCATACAATATCTGAAAAAACGTAGAAAGTAATTATTACGATGTGCAAAATAAAAAGAAATACACACCGTAGTACAAAACAAATGCTATAAAAACACACAAGTCACCACAACCTGTCACTTGCTCATCAGCAGAGAGCTTCAACAACCGTTCTGCTTGACTGTCACGTAGCGACTGACCGTTGGGCCGTTGCCCGTTACTATGCTCTTGACTCAGTGTTGCCAACTCGGGATAAATTTTATTTATCAAAATTGTTCGAATTTGTATATAGTTGGCAAAAAATTGCTTTAACCTTGAAAAGCAAGTTTCATATTACTGGCATTAAGCCGATTAAAACCAAAATCTGGACGTGGTAGAAAATTTTACTAAAAGTGATTTGCATTTTACACAAAATCTAGACGTGATAGAAAAAATCTAATTATAGATTTGAAATCAGCATACCGAAATTAGCTAGGAGCACCTATTTGGTCTTCTGTAACAAAATCTTTGTTGCCTAGTGATTCATTTCATTTTTACATTGCTCTCCCCTTTTAAAAAAAAACGATATTTATACAATAATCTAATAGGGTACCATTAATACAATACAAATGAGAAAATAACATCCTAACTACTTCAAGTTAGATGACGAATTTTTCTTTACATTACAAATTTTTATACAGAACAAGTGAGTTATTATATAATATAAAATATTCAAAGATTAATACTTCAATTTTAGACAAACAATTAAGCTAGACAAAGAATGATATTGTTAAATTTTTTACAAAATTTTTATTTTTCTGTCGGAAAAAATTATGTACATAATGAATAGTACAGGGTGGGGCACGGGAACCAAGTGTTTTTGGAATAATCAGGAAAATGATATTTATTTTTGTAAAGAAAATATATTGGTAGAACAACATTCGTAAGAACATAGCATTTCATGTCATAATAATCATGTACCGAAAATTATATCTGGCATATGATGTCCTTGGCCGTCGACGCATTGTTGAAGGCGTTTACGAAAATTGGCCTCCACTCTTCCCAGCAGGTCTCTGTTGATTTGGATGATTTGTTGACGGATCGCTTCCTTCAATGCATCTAATGTACGGGGCTTGTCCTCGTAGACACGTGACTTGAGGTACCCCCATAGAAAGAAGTCACATGTGGACAAGTCAGGGACCGAGGGGGCCATGCAATGTCACCAAATCTCGAAATGAGATGGTTGGGAAACAGGGGGCGAAGAACAGCCATTGACGCTCTGGCGGTGTGTGGCGTGGCCCCATCTTGCTGAAACCACAAATGTCGATGAGCAATACGCCTTCTTCGTAACTCAGGGATGAAAAAGGTGTTCACCATCTCAATGTAACGCCCAGATGTTATGGTAACGGTAACCCCATTTTGTTCGAAGAAATAGGGACCGATGACGCCAAACTTTCCCACCGCGCACCAAACTGTAACCTTAGGGCTATGCAGCGGTTTTTCATGGAGTTGTCGCGGATTTTCAGCAGCCCAATACCGACAGTTTTGATTGTTGACGGCCCCATTAAGGTGGAAATGGGCTTCATCACTCATTACCACCATCATGTTTTCATTCTGCTCATAAAGTGCAAGCATTTCCTGTGCAAAATTCAGTCGTGGGGGCAATCGTTTACATTCAATTCATGCACCATCGCTAACTTGTATGGGTGAAAATGTAATTCTTCATGCAAAATCCGTTCTAACAGTACGATTGCTGATTCGGAGTGCAGCTGAATGTCTCGAGCAGAGCGGCCTGGGCTTTGCAACATCGCTTGTCTGACCCTTTCAACGTTCTCTGGAGTACGCACAGTGCGTTGCGGCCCCTTCGGTTTTGTTTTCATTATTGAGCCTCCTGTTCGAAGATTGTTAACCCAACGTAAGATTGTGTCACGAGCGGGAACAGAGTCATTTCGATGAATGTTGAATCTGCGGCGAAACGCACGCTGAACTGCTGTCACTGACTCGCCACTCCTAACAAAATGATCATACGCGAACATGCGGTGTTCTAACGTCCACTGCTCCATGATGGCACCTGAAAGATAAAGGTGAGTGTTAGTTAAAGTTAAATGCTATGAACCCAGGAATGGAATGCTACCTACCGCACGCCCTCCCATTCCTAATGGCCGATTACTAGCTATTCAAAAAACACTTGATTCCCGTGCCCCACCCTATAGGTAAAAGGGAAAAATATAAATTATTTTCCAAAGTTACCCTGATCGTGCAGTCTATAACTAATTTTTATGACTATTGTAGGTAAAAATCGAATTACGTAATGGATGATGTATAGACCTGTGGTCTAGTGTGTATTTGTGTGTATTAGATACAAAGTGTGTACCTTATAACTTTGAGGGACAGATTAGCTGAGAGGATTTTTAAATTAACTGAATAAACGCCTGAGCAAAAATTTATATATAGTAAGCAAAATGCGTAGGACTATATAAATAGCATAGTTAGCACTTACACGCTATGAAATAGTTTATTATTACATCCAATGATTTTAGCATAAGGTTTGTATATATATATATATATATATATATATATATATATATATATATAGTGCGCATACATGCGTGTGTATGTGTAGGGATTTGGGAGGTTTTTGAATTAACAAAGTTTAAAAATAATGTATAATAATTTAAGATGGGTTTAGGGTTATAAAATCTTTTAAGTTTAAGTCAGTTATTGTTATTATTATTATCATTATTATTATTATTATAAAATCCTTTAAGCTCAAGGTCAGTTATTATAAAATTCTAAATTACAGGTAAATTTTACATTTAAAATTATTTTTATATAATAAAAAAAAATATTAAAAGGTTTAATAATTTTTTGCATGTTAAGTAGAAAAATCATACTCTTTCGTTAAATGTTGATAGAATTTGAATTATTTGATATTTTAGTCTGAAAACTTGTTTGCATATGATAAATACATATGTTTTATTGTGTAGAAGTTTTATTAAAATTAAATGACAAAAAAGAATAAACACAACTGAAATTTAGGGTATGTGCGGTCCTACGGGTAAATTTCCCAACCGTACAGAGCAAGATAAATTAGGTACATGATCGATTAATTATTACACTATTTCTGTCATCATATAATCGCAATAATTATAAAACTCGTTACCAACATTTGTAAAAACGGTTTTGGTTGCCAACAATAAAATATGTCATTTTACCTATATATTTTTATACGCAACAATGGCATGAAAAGAAAAGACAAATCGGTCCATTTCCTTCTTACAACAAAACAAAAAAGGTTAACTAAAGACACAACCCGGTCAATTCAGGTTGAATTAAATTCTCTTTACAACACAAAAAAAGGTTGAATTAAATTCTCTTTTACAACACAAAAAAAAGGTTGAATTAAATTCTTAAATTACATTTTCTTAAATTAAATTCTCTTAACTTACAAAGAAAAAGTTGAATTCAATTGACTGCATTGAAATGACTTGGGACTTCAAAACTAACTTTTTCAAAACTAACTTTTTCAAAACTGACTTTTTTCAAAACTGACTTTTTCAAAACTGACTTTTTCAAAACTGACTTTTTCAAAACTAACTTTTTTCAAAACTGACTTTTTTTCAAAACTGACTTCTTCAAAACTGACTTCTTCAAAACTGACTTCTTCAAAACTGGCTTCTTCAAAACTGGCTTCTTCAAAACTGGCTTCTTCAAAACTGGCTTCTTCAAAACTGGGGCAGTTGTCCCTCTTGGATGCAACCTATTGACTTGACCTCTTATCAAGTATTTCTATAAATCTCTGGGGCGGTTGTCCCTTTTGGCGCAACCTTCTGACTTGACCTCTTATCAAGTATTTCTATAAATCTCTGGGGCGGTTGTCCCTTTTGGCGCAACCTTCTGACTTGACCTCTTATCAAGTATTTCTATAAATCACTGTGGCGGTTGTCCCTTTTGGCGCAACCTTCTGACTTGACCTCTTATCAAGTATTTCTATAAATCTCTGGGGCGGTTGTCCCTTTTGGCGCAACCTTCTGACGACCTCTTATCAAGTATTTCTATAAATCTCTGGGGCGGTTGTCCCTTTTGGCGCAACCTTCTGACTTGACCTCTTATCAAGTATTTCTATAAATCTCTGGGGCGGTTGTCCCTTTGGCGCAACCTTCTGACTTCAAAACTTATTTGCAACTTATTTGCAACGAAAACTGACTTCCAACTTATTTGCAACGAAAACTGACTTGCAACTTATTTGCAACTAAAACTGACGTCAAAACTGACTTCAAAACTGACTTGCAACTTCTTTGCAACTAAAACTGACTTCAAAACTGACTTGCAACTTCTTTGCAACTAAAACTGACTTCAAACTGACTTGCAACTTCTTTGCAACTAAAACTGACTTCAAACTGACTTGCAACTTCTTTGCAACTAAAACTGACTTCAAAACTGACTTGCAACTTCTTTGCAACTAAAACTGACTTCAAAACTGACTTGCAACTTCTTTGCAACTAAAACTGACTTCAAAACTGACTTGCAACTTCTTTGCAACTAAAACTGACTTCAAAACTGACTTCAAAACTGACTTCAAAAAATGACTTCAAAAATTACTTCAAATATCTCTCTAAATCTATAAACTCTCTATAAACTCTCTCTCTCTTAATTTGCAAGTCAATTCAATTCAGTAATTGAAAAAAATTTGCAAACAAAAATATAAAATGTAAACGACATTTCACTCTAATGTACACGAAGGTACGATACTATTATGTTTGATACATAAAATAAATTATTCTATAATGAATATAACAGTGAAAATAACTCTCTGAAAATAACTCTGAAATTAACTCTCTCTGAAATTAACTCTCTCTGAAATTAACTCTCTGAAATTAACTCTCTTTGAAATTAACTCTCTTTGAAATTAACTCTCTTTGAAATTAACTCTCTCTTCCATTTAACTTCTCTTACATTTAACTTCTCTTACATTTAACTTCTCTTAGTAATTTTCACAGAAGTTAAATGTTTCACTAAAAAAAATATATCACTAGTGTCTGAAATGTTCACCGTGTTTCTTGTAAATTCTGATTTGATACTCATTATTAACTGTTAATAATACTGACTTTTCAAGTGTTTATAAATTACTTAAAAAACAAAATGTACTTAACAAAAGTTCTACTGGCAAAATCCTCAGAGACGTGTCCTGAAGACGTCTTGCTGGCTACTTCTTCTTGGATGAAAACTAGGCGTGGAGAACTTGGAGTCGTGACACACACCGTTTCAAGGGTGGATGTTACGAACTAGAAGTCGTGACACGCCGGTCAACTGGTTTTATCCTGATGCAGGGTAATTTCTATCTTGGCGAAAGAGTGGCCTCTTCTTAAAATCTTCTTCTTCTTAAAGTAATCTTCTTCTTAAAGTAATCTTCTTCTTAAAGTAATCTTCTTCTTCTTAAAATCTGTTAAGATCCTGGTAAAGGGTCCAGTCTTGTTATCTTCCTTCTTCTATGTGTTTATCCTGGCAGGGTCGCCAGTCTGTTAACCCCTCCGTCTATGGCCCTGGGTTGGTTCGGATCGACGGGGTTCTTGTTACGGAGGCAAGCAATGGATATTTCTTCTATATACTTTTCTTCTATAACTTTCTAATTCTTTTCTCTCGCTTTATGGGGTCGACACTCTGTTAATTCTTTTCTTTCAATAATACTCTCTGATACTTCTACTTTACTGACTAAATTCCTCTGAAGATAGCCCAACTCGAGGGGGAAAATAAAAAGTTTCGCTTGCTGTGATTTACTTCTTAAAAATATACAGGTACTGCTCTGAATTTACAGGGGTAGAGGTTCGACCTCTTTCGACCATAGCTCAGGCCGGAATCTAAAAATATTAAGGAGGCAAGGGGCCTCTGCCCCCTCCCCGCAGCGAGGCTGCTAACAAGGGGAGTCTCTTAGCAGTGACCAAAGCAGAGAGCCGTAATGAAGTGTAGTTCATTTTACAAATACATGTATAATATATAAGCCTGAATGTTGGGGAACGGCAGTTGGAGGTTAAGTTTCCCCCCTTTTAAACACGATCAGATGTTTGAAAGATTCCAATAAAGATTTAAAAAAAAAATAAATAAAAATAAAAAATAAACTTATTTTTTTTTGCCGAATCTTCATTTCTGAAGGCGATATCATTTCATAGTCGTACACAAGTACAATTGAAGTACACGACTGAGTACATTTTTGTTTGGGTTTATTACAATTATGATTTCGATTATGGATTACTTCCCATTCGCTTATGATTGTCCCTTACAATTCTATTAAAGTACATTCTTACATTATAAATTAAATCATTACATTTAATTACAGTTTCCTTGAAGTACATTACAAGTTATTATTAATTAAAGTATTACAGTTAATTACAATTAAACAGTTACTATAACTTTGTTTTGTTTTTATAGTGTTTCATATTAATAGACAATTAAGATGTTAGAAATATAATACAAAGTACATGGCACACATGATATAGATTTATATACATAATATGTTATAATATGTTTAACATGTTATAAATTTGGATCAGAGCGAAAGATGTTGTTTATCTTAGAAACGTTCAATTCTGCTGTGATTCGCGAATTCGACCACTTACCTACCCAAGCATTTATGAATATCTTGAGGGGTGAGCGCACTTAAAAAAAAAATAAAAAAATACATGTGGACGTATTTTACATGTAAGTAACAGAATAGGTTGTGTGCGTAATATAGACGCGCGTAAAATATGGACTGATAGGTTGATAGGTATCAGTAGACAATAGGTAGGAAACAACATAAATAATGATATATAGAGAATGAAGTTTTTTTTTCTTTTTATTATTATTATTATTATTATTATTATTATTATTATTATTATTAAGGAATTTACCATACATTCAATACGGAAGATGTCCAAATACTAAACACGTGATTCAGTGTTCAAGGTATGGAAAACGTGAAGAGAATTAAGTTACTACTTTATGACGTCATAGTTATTCACATTATGTCATACGTACAGTATAACTGTAAGTCATTATTTGGGAGGACCTAAAAGAAACGAATTAAAGACAGAGTGGGTATCAAGGACTAAGAAGCACAACTACGGGTTCCAATCCTCTTATATGCAATGCGTATGTATAATCTAGGGTCGAGGGTGAGATGCAAGACAATCATAATTAATTATAATAACTTCTATAACAAATGGAAAATGGATACGACTAAACCATAGATATGGTAGATCGTAGGGTTGTGACCCGAACAAAAAAATAGGAAGCTACAAGTAAAATTATTATCCAAACTCGCGTTAAGCGATTTTGGTTCTTATGTAAAATGAATATTGATTATATCACTAGGCAACAAATTTCAACTTTTTTTGTTACAGACACGTGAACTACCGATTCCTACTAAAGCGCTGATGCTGATTTCAGATCTGATATCAAAATTTCTCTATCACGTCCAGATTTTGTGTAACCGAAAACCCCTATTTTTCATTTTTTTTCTCACCCGCTTCTATTACGAAAGCCGTCTAAGCTACTTTTCCGTGCCACGTTTTATGTTAAGCATACTTAAATAATTAGTGAACAGGGATGTCTTTCCTCCTTTATTCTGGCTTAAGACAGACAGCGGAATTCCGCTGGCGGAGTTACCACCCCTGCGCCCAACCATCCACCCAAAGCGCGTTAGTATTTTGTTGTTACTACTGAAAGGCAAATTCCTGTTCTTAAGTGAAACTTTGGTGTCTCCTCTTCCTTTGTCGCTTGTAGGATGACGAGCTCTCCTTCTGCAGGAACCAACAATAATCTCCCATCATATTTGGGTTGAAATTACCTTGGTATCTGTTTTCCATAACTGAGATCTGTTGGTGGAAGCGCTCACCATGCTCGTCACTTACAGCCCCAAGGTTGGCCGGGAAGAAGTCAAGATGAGAATGTAAAAAATGAATTTTCAAAGACATTCTGCATCCCATTATTTCATAAGATTTAAGCATGTTTTCTACGAGTTTACGGTGGTTTTCAGCTTGTGGTTTCCAAGAAAATTTTTGACAACTTCAACGAAAGATGTCCATGCTCCTAGTTCATTCTCATTTAGGTTAGATGGAAACAATGAGTCGTGGATGACACTGCGGATCTGTGGTCCAGTGAAAACTCCAGCTTCTAGCTTAGCATCTGTCAATATTCCTTTGAATTTATCCTTTAAATATTGGAAACCACTACCTTGATGATCCATACCCTTCACGAAATTTTTCATAAGGCCAAGTTTAATGTGAAGTGGTGGAAGATGTACTTTCTGAGGGTCAATAAGTGCTGGGTGTTTCACATTGTATTTACCAACAACATGTTCAGTTCTAGATGGCCAATCATGTTTTTTGTAGTGGTTCTTGTCATCTCTGCTGTTCCATAGACACAAAAAGCACATATGCTTTGTGTAGCCCAACTGTAACCCAAGAAGTAATGATACAACTTTAAGGTCGCCACAAATATTCCATGTGTGGTCCTTATATTTGATGAGTCTTAGCAGCAGTTTCATCGATTCATAAGTCTCATTAAGGCCAGTGGCATGTGCTACAGGTATTGAAGGTTTTTCATTGCCGTTGTGCAGTAATACAGCTTTAAGGCTAGCTTTACTAGAGTCAATGAACAGTCTCCATTCTTTTGGATCATAGCGACAGCCAATCCCTTGCATCAGACCACTGATATCGTGGCAGAAACAAACGTTTTCTTCCTGTAAGTAAAATGATGAAAACTGCAAATGGCGATGGCGGAAATGGGAAACTTTGGTGTTTGGTTGGAGAAGATTAAATTCTTGAAGTCTTGAACCAAGCAACTCTGCCTTTTCTTTTGGTAATTCCAAATCACGCACTAAGTCATTTAACTCCGCTTGACTTAACAAATGTGGGGAAATATTTGCATCTGGAACATATATGCCATCTTTCCCTGTTTCTATATCACTAGCAGAATCTTCAGATGAACTGCTGTCTGTTATCGTTGCTGGTGGAACTGGTGGTGGATTTGTTTCATCATGTGGTACTGGTTTCATTGCTGATTCGCAGTTTAGGTACGTGATCTTTGATTTGTTTTTCTTTGTGAAACCAGCAATCTTTGTCAAACAAAAATAACAATCATTGAAGTGATTTTTCGGCTCACGCCAAACCATGGGGACTGAGAACGGCATAGCTTTTCTTTTACCATTCATCCAAGCTATTAACATTGCATTGCACTGTGCACAGCAAATATGTGGTGCCCAGTCCCTCTGTTGGTCTCCTAACTTACAGTCAAAATAACACTTGTAGGCAAGTTTAATCTTTGTTGTTATGTTTCTACGTTGTGGCTTAGGTGTATATTGTCCACAGACAAAGCAGAAGTTGTCTGGGTGATTTACACAAGCACGTCTATTGATGCCATTTTGAATTACCATACAATATCTGAAAAAACGTAGAAAGTAATTATTACGATGTGCAAAATAAAAAGAAATACACACCGTAGTACAAAACAAATGCTATAAAAAACACAAGTCACCACAACCTGTCACTTGCTCATCAGCAGAGAGCTTCAACAACCGTTCTGCTTGACTGTCACGTAGCTACTGACCGTTGGGCCGTTGCCCGTTACTATGCTCTTGACTCAGTGTTGCCAACTCGGGATAAATTTTATTTATCAAAATTGTTCGAATTTGTATATAATTGGCAAAAGAAATTGCTTTAACCTTGAAAAGCAAGTTTCATATTACTGGCATTAAGCCGATTAAAACCAAAATCTGGACGTGGTAGAAAATTTTACTAAAAGTGATTTGCATTTTACACAAAATCTAGACGTGATAGAAAAAATCTAATTATAGATTTGAAATCAGCATACCGAAATTAGCTAGGAGCACCTATTTGGTCTTCTGTAACAAAATCTTTGTTGCCTAGTGATTCATTTCATTTTTACATTGCTCTCCCCTTTTAAAAAAAACGATATTTATACAATAATCTAATAGGGTACCATTAATACAATACAAATGAGAAAATAACATCCTAACTACTTCAAGTTAGATGACGAATTTTTCTTTACATTACAAATTTTTATACAGAACAAGTGAGTTATTATATAATATAAAAAATTCAAAGATTAATACTTCAATTTTAGACAAACAATTAAGCTAGACAAAGAATGATATTGTTAAATTTTTTACAAAATTTTTATTTTTCTGTGGGAAAAAATTATGTACATAATGAATAGTAGGTAAAAGGGAAAAATATAAATTATTTTCCAAAGTTACCCTGATCGTGCAGGCTATAACTAATTTTTATTGACTATTGTAGGTAAAAAATCGAATTACGTAATGGATGATGTATAGACCTGTGGTCTAGTGTGTATTTGTGTGTATTAGATACAAAGTGTGTACCTTATAACTTTGAGGGACAGATTAGCTGAGAGGATTTTTAAATTAACTGAATAAACGCCTGAGCAAAAATTTATATATAGTAAACAAAAATGCGTAGGACTATATAAATAGCATAGTTAGCACTTACACGCTATGAAATAGTTTATTGTGACATCCAATGATTTTAGCATAAGGTTTGTATATATATATATATATATATATATATATATATATATATATATATAGTGCGCATACATGCGTGTGTATGTGTAGGGATTTGGGAGGTTTTTGAATTAACAAAGTTTAAAAATAATGTATAATAATTGAAGATGGGTTTAGGGTTATAAAATCTTTTAAGTTTAAGTCAGTTATTGTTATTATTATTATCATTATTATTATTATTATAAAATCCTTTAAGCTCAAGGTCAGTTATTATAAAATTCTAAATTACAGGTAAATTTTACATTTAAAATCATTTTTTATATAATAAAAAAAAAATTAAAAGGTTTAATAATTTTTTGCATGTTAAGTAGAAAAATCATACTCTTTCGTTAAATGTTGATAGAATTTGAATTATTTGATATTTTAGTTTGGAAACTTGTTTGCATATGATAAATACATATGTTTTATTGTGTAGAAGTTTTATTAAAATTAAATGACAAAAAAGAATAAACACAACTGAAATTTAGGGTATGTGCGGTCCTACGGGTAAATTTCCCGACCGTACAGAGCAAGATAAATTAGGTACATGATCGATTAATTATTACACTATTTCTGTCATCATATAATCGCAATAATTATAAAACTCGTTACCAACATTTGTAAAAACGGTTTTGGTTGCCAACAATAAAATATGTCATTTTACCTATATATTTTTATACGCAACAATGGCATGAAAAAGAAAAGACAAATCGGTCCATTTCCTTCTTACAACAAAACAAAGAAAGGTTAACTAAAGACGCAACCCGGTCAATTCAGGTTGAATTAAATTCTCTTTTACAACACAAAAAAAAGGTTGAATTAAATTCTCTTTTACAACACAAAAAAAATGTTGAATTAAATTCTTAAATTACATTTTCTTAAATTAAATTCTCTTAACTTACAAAGAAAAAGTTGAATTCAATTGACTGCATTGAAATGACTTGGGACTTCAAAACTAACTTTTTCAAAACTAACTTTTTCAAAACTGACTTTTTCAAAACTGACTTTTTTCAAAACTGACTTTTTCAAAACTGACTTTTTCAAAACTGACTTTTTCAAAACTGATTTTTTTAAAAACTGACTTTTTTCAAAACTGACTTTTCAAAACTGATTTTTTTCAAAACTGACTTTTTTTCAAAACTGACTTCTTCAAAACTGACTTCTTCAAAACTGACTTCTTCAAAACTGGCTTCTTCAAAACTGGCTTCTTCAAACTGGCTTCTTCAAAACTGGCTTCTTCAAAACTGGGGCGGTTGTCCCTCTTGGATGCAACCTATTGACTTGACCTCTTATCAAGTATTTCTATAAATCTCTGGGGCGGTTGTCCCTTTTGGCGCAACCTTCTGACTTGACCTCTTATCAAGTATTTCTATAAATCTCTGGGGCGGTTGTCCCTTTTGGCGCAACCTTCTGACTTGACCTCTTATCAAGTATTTCTATAAATCTCTGGGGCGGTTGTCCCTTTTGGCACAACCTTCTGACTTGACCTCTTATCAAGTATTTCTATAAATCTCTGGGGCGGTTGTCCCTTTTGGCGCAACCTTCTGACTGACCTCTTATCAAGTATTTCTATAAATCTCTGGGGCGGTTGTCCCTTTTGGCGCAACCTTCTGACTTGACCTCTTATCAAGTATTTCTATAAATCTCTGGGGCGGTTGTCCCTTTTGGCGCAACCTTTTGACTTGACCTCTTATCAAGTATTTCTATAAATCTCTGGGGCGGTTGTCCCTTTTGGCGCAACCTTCTGACTTCAAAACTTATTTGCAACTTATTTGCAACGAAAACTGACTTCCAACTTATTTGCAACGAAAACTGACTTGCAACTTATTTGCAACGAAAACTGACTTGCAACTTATTTGCAACGAAAACTGACTTGCAACTTATTTGCAACTAAAACTGACGTCAAAACTGACTTCAAAACTGACTTGCAACTTCTTTGCAACTAAAACTGACTTCAAAACTGACTTGCAACTTCTTTGCAACTAAAACTGACTTCAAAACTGACTTGCAACTTCTTTGCAACTAAAACTGACTTGCAACTTCTTTGCAACTAAAACTGACTTCAAAACTGACTTGCAACTTATTTGCAACTAAAACTGACTTGCAACTTCTTTGCAACTAAAACTTACTTCAAAACTGACTTGCAACTTCTTTGCAACTAAAACTGACTTCAAAACTGACTTGCAACTTCTTTGCAACTAAAACTGACTTCAAAACTGACTTGCAACTTCTTTGCAACTAAAACTGACTTCAAAACTGACTTGCAACTTCTTTGCAACTAAAACTGACTTGCAACTTCTTTGCAACTAAAACTGACTTGCAACTTCTTTGCAACTAAAACTGACTTCAAAACTGACTTCAAAACTGACTTCAAAACTGACTTCAAAAAATGACTTCAAAAATTACTTCAAATATCTCTCTAAATCTATAAACTCTCTATAAACTCTCTCTCTCTTAATTTGCAAGTCAATTCAATTCAGTAAGTGAAAAAAATTTGCAAACAAAAATATAAAATGTAAACGACATTTCACTCTAATGTACACGAAGGTACGATACTATTATGTTTGATACATAAAATAAAATTATTCTATACTGAATATAACAGTGAAAATAACTCTGAAAATAACTCTGAAATTAACTCTCTCTGAAATTAACTCTCTCTGAAATTAACTCTTTGAAATTAACTCTCTTTGAAATTAACTCTCTTTGAAATTAACTCTCTCTTACATTTAACTTCTCTTACATTTAACTTCTCTTACATTTAACTTCTCTTAGTAATTTTCACAGAAGTTAAATGTTTCACTAAAAAAAAATGTATCACTAGTGTCTGAAATGTTCACTGTTTCTTGTAAATTCTGATTTGATACTCATTATTAACTGTTAATAATACTGACTTTTCAAGTGTTTATAAATTACTTAAAAAAACAAAATGTACTTAACAAAAGTTCTACTGGCAAAATCCTCAGAGACGTGTCCTGAAGACGTCTTGCTGGCTACTTCTTCTTGGATGAAAACTAGGCGTGGAGAACTTGGAGTCGTGACACACCGTTTCAAGGGTGGATGTTACGAACTAGAAGTCGTGACACGCCGGTCAACTGGTTTTATCCTGATGCAGGGTAATTTCTATCTTGGCCAAAGAGTGGCCTCTTCTTAAAATCTTCTTCTTCTTAAAGTAATCTTCTTCTTAAAGTAATCTTCTTCTTAAAGTAATCTTCTTCTTAAAGTAATCTTCTTCTTAAAATCTGTTAAGATCCTGGTAAAGGGTCCAGTCTTGTTATCTTCCTTCTTCTATGTGTTTATCCTGGCAGGGTCGCCAGTCTGTTAACCCCTCCGTCTATGGCCCTGGGTTGGTTCGGATCGACGGGGGTTCTAGTTACGGAGGCAAGCAACGGATATTTCTTCTATATACTTTTCTTCTATAACTTTCTAATTATTTTCTCTCGCTTTATGCGGTCGACACTCTGTTAATTCTTTTCTTTCAATAATACTCTGATACTTCTACTTTACTGACTAAATTCCTCTGAAGATAGCCCAACTCGAGAGGGAAAATAAAAAGTTTCGCTTGCTGTGATTTACTTCTTAAAAATATACAGGTACTGCTCTGAATTTACAGGGGTAGAGGTTCGACCTCTTTCGACCATAGCTCAGGCCGGAATCTAAAAATATTAAGGAGGCAAGGGGCCTCTGCCCCCTCCCCGCAGCGAGGCTGCTAACAAGGGGAGTCTCTTAGCAGTGACCAAAGCAGAGAGCCGTAATGAAGTGTAGTTCATTTTACAAATACATGTATAATATATAAGCCTGAATGTTGGGGAACGGCAGTTGGAGGTTAAGTTTCCCCCCTTTTAAACACGATCAGATGTTTGAAAGATTTCAATAAAGATTTTAAAAAAATAAATAAAAACAAAAACTAATCTTTTTTTTTTTGCCGAATCTTCATTTCTGAAGGCGATATCATTTCATAGTCGTACACAAGTACAATTGAAGTACACGACTGAGTACATTTTTGTTTGGGTTTATTACAATTATGATTTCGATTATGGATTACTTCCCATTCGCTTATGATTGTCCCTTACAGTTCTATTAAAGTACATTCTTACATTATAAATTAAATCATTACATTTAATTACAGTTTCCTTGAAGTACATTACAAGTTATTATTAATTAAAGTATTACAGTTAATTACAATTAAACAGTTACTATAACTTTGTTTTGTTTCTACAGTGTTTCATATTAATAGACAATTAAGATGTTAGAAATATAATACAAAGTACATGGCACACATGATATAGATTTATATACATAATATGTTATAATATGTTTAACATGTTATAAATTTGGATCAGAGCGAAAGATGTTGTTTATCTTAGAAACGTTCAATTCTGCTGTGATTCGCGAATTCGACCACTTACCTACCCAAGCATTTATGAATATCTTGGGGGGTGAGCGCATTTAAAAAAAAAAAAAAAATACATGTGGACGTATTTTACATGTAAGTAACAGAATAGGTTGTGTGCGTAATATAGACGCGCGTAAAATATGGACTGATAGGTTGATAGGTATCAGTAGACAATAGGTAGGAAACAACATAAATAATGATATATAGAGAATGAAGTTGTTGTTTTTCTTTTATTATTATTATTATTATTATTATTATTATTATTATTAAGGAATTTATCATACATTCAATACGGAAGATGTCCAAATACTAAACACGTGATTCAGTGTTCAAGGTATGGAAAACGTGAAGAGAATTAAGTTACTTTATAACGTCATAGTTATTCACATTATGTCATACGTACAGTATAACTGTAAGTCATTATTTGGGAGGACCTAAAAGAAACGAATTAAAGACAGAGTGGGTATCAAGGACTAAGAAGCACAACTACGGGTTCCAATCCTCTTATATGCTATGCGTATGTATAATCTAGGGTCGAGGGTGAGATGCAAGACAATCATAATTAATTATAATAACTTCTATAACAAATGGAAAATGGATACGACTAAACCATAGATATGGTAGATCGTAGGGTTGTGACACGAACAAAAAAATAGGAAGCTACAAGTAAAATTATTATCCAAACTCGCGTTAAGCGATTTTGGTTCTTATGTAAAAATGAATATTGATTATTCATTTCATTTTTACATATATATATATATATGGTGTGTATGAATGTTATTTATTTATTATTTTTTTTCTTTCTGTAACCTATATATAGGCCGTAACCTTTTATGTACTTCATTGTTCCTGGGGATGTCATTAGACGAAAGCGCTTGAGCACCTTTTTGTGTTTCCTTTCCTACGTAGTTTTATTCATCATATATATATATATATATCAACTGATCTAGCTGTTTCTGCATCCGTTTGCCTTGCCTCATACGTGGGAGTTTCATTTGGATCTCTTCTTATGATTTCGTTATTCATAGATATGTTATACTGTTAAACGTGTATACACTAAATAATTGTATGCATGAAATCAATTAGTGTGTGAATAAAATAGTTACTTTCTTAAATATGAAAACTATAGGATCAATACCTGATTTCAAATTTCAGAAAATACAAGTAATTACATCATAATATATGATAGCTTAGATTGCACCAATATGACTATCCTATCCAAGCTTTTGTTGGAAAGGATACATATTTCATGTGGACGGCTGTATAGTGGCTGTTCAAAAATAGCAGTTGCGCTGACATTTTCAGACAGTTTTTACACAAAATAAACTTAAAATGCGCTGGCTTTCGGGGCTCCGCCCCGGACTCCGCTGGGAAAGCTTCTCGATCTCCCCCAGACTCCCTAACTGTGTGGGCTCGCCCGATTCACCACTGAACCTGACGAACGTAGCTCAAGTTCGCCCCCCTCTTGGGTCATTCCTGGCTACATCCCTGACGACGTCTCATGCAAAAACTTTATCACGTTCCTAACAAAATATTTATCCTCACCTGAGAACAGATTCGTGCTACCATTTTGAAGTAGTGAACTGAGTTGAAACACAATTTGTGCGCATATTGGGCAGATGGCGTTAGTGTACTTGAATAAAATAGGTTGTATTGGAACCAATCGTACTCACCTCATCAGCGGACTCACCCCACCATCACCTATATATATATATATATATAATGATTGGGTTTGTTTAACCTCCTTTGCAACACCTAAGGTCATACTGTATGACGGAGGGGACCTCAGCTTTACGTTGAATCCGAACTACTGATCGCTACATAGTCTAGAGCAGTGGTTCTTAACCTTTTTACTACCATGCCCCCTCTAGGAATTGGTCCTTCCCTCCACGCCCCCCTTCAATCAAAATAACATTCTCAATAACTTCTCAATATTAGCCCATGCTCTCGTTAAGAGAATAACAAATACAATTAGAGAAATTCCTGTTTCTAGGGGGGCGCGCCCCCCCTGGTTAAGAATCACTGGTCTAGAGTCTAGACGCAGCGGACGGTCTCCCAACCAACCACTATCCGACCCAATGCCGCTTAACTTCTCTGATCAACGGGAAGTGGTATTACGACATTACATTGGCTACGACGTATATATATATATATGATACACACAGACCGTGCATGGAACAAGGAACTCTTCTGGGAAAATTAAATCCACTATAGTCCGAATAAGTAATGGTAAATAACAAACACTATAGCTTTTTCTTTTTCATGATGTTAGCCCGACGTGGGCAACTTTGGGACCACTTTGCGAGTGACCCGTTGCCCACGTCGGGCTAACATTATGAAAAAGAAAAAAACTATAGTGTTTGTCATTTACCATTACTTATTCGGATTATAGTGGATTTAATTTTCACAGAAGAGTGCCTTGTTCCATGCACGGTCTGTGTGTATCATAAAAAACTTCAGGGAGCCATTCTGAGTTCATTCCCATCATGAAATGGACATGTTATGTGCCTTGAAAAGTGGACGCTCAATTCTGCCAGTTGAGGTTTAAGTTTTGTTTTTTGGCTAAAAATATAATAGTTACCCCTTTTTCTTTGATGTATTCAATCCGACGTGAATGCAACGAGTCTTTTGCTTATATTGAGGTTCTAAATGTAGCGGGGCTAGGCTGCTTTAAACCCTAGATCCTGTCCCAGAGCTGGATCCTGTCTGCTTTGCAGATGGCTGGTGAGGGAAGCTATATTTCTGGGACCATTTTGCGAGTGACCCGTTGCCCACGTCGGGCTAACATCATGAAAAAGAAAAAAACTATAGTGTTTGTCATTTACCATTACTTATTCGGACTATAGTGGATTTCATTTTAGCAGAAGAGTTCAGTGTTCCTTGCATGGTCTGTATGTATCATAAAAACCTCAGGGAGCCATTCTGAGTTCATTCCCATATATATATATATATATATAGTGGTGATTGAAAGGGTGGTGGCTTGCACGGAGCAACAGATTGGGGAGGAGCAAGGGGGCTTTAGAAGAGGTAGAGGGCGTGTGGACCAGGTGTTTGGGTTGAAGATGCTGTGTGAGAAATACTTGAAGAAAGCAAAGGATTTGTATATGGCGTTCATGGATCTTGAAAATGCGTATGATAGAGTTGACGGAAAGGCGTTGTGGCAAGTGCTGCAGCTGTATGGGGTGCATGGGTCGTTGTTGAATGCGGTGAAAAGTCTTTACCGAGAGAGTAGAGCATATGTGCGTGTGGGAAGAGACGAGGGTAAGTGGTTTCCGGTGAAAGTGGGTCTATGGTAGGAGCACCGACAATTCAGCGCAGGACAATTCAGCGCCGACAATTCAGCGCCGACAATTCAGCGCAAAGACAATTCAGCGCAAGACAATTCAGCGCCGACAATTCAGCGCAAGTCAGTACAGTTAAAAGTTTAGTTAAAAATAATAAAAATAAATCGCAATAAATAAAAAAGAGGAAAATTTGTATATTTATATATATGCTAAATTGGGTCTGTATCGAAGGAGTGACATTTCAAAGTAGTGACATAACAAAGGAGTGACATAAATACCGTAACGAAGGGGTGACATAACGAAGGAGTGACAAATCGGAGATAAAATTCAAAGGAGTATAATTATTAAAATTTTATTTAAAAAAACAAAATTTGTTAGAATTGTTAAAATTAAGATTTTATTTCAAAAACTAGAAACCTAACCTAACCTAACCTAACCTAACCTAACAGCTGCAAGCCTCTCTTCCCTCTGGATTTGTTCTTTCTTCTTCTTTGTTGGTATTTTCGCGCTGAATTGTCTTGCGCTGAATTGTCTTGCGCTGAATTGTCTTTGCGCTGAATTGTCTTGCGCTGAATTGTCGGCGCTGAATTGTCCTGCGCTGAATTGTCGGGTCACGCTATGGTAGGGGTGTGTGATGTCTCCATGGTTGTTTAATGTGTTTATAGACGAGG
The DNA here is from genome assembly GCA_023014485.1 of Bathynomus jamesi. Lineage (NCBI taxonomy): Eukaryota > Metazoa > Arthropoda > Malacostraca > Isopoda > Cirolanidae > Bathynomus > Bathynomus jamesi. The sequence goes on from JAJOZX010000183.1 coordinate 1,375,245, forward strand.
TGGTGAAAAAGGTGATTGCAAGTGTCATGGGGAGGGGAGCGTGAGTGAAACATGTTGCGGGGCGAGGTTTCTGGGAAGTGAATCAGTTGTTGTATGCGCATGGTACCGCTTTGGTGGCGGACTCGAGAAAAAAGCTACAGAGACTGGTAATTGAGTTCGGGAGGGTGTGTGAAAGAATGAAGCTAAGAGTAAATATGAATAAGAGTAAGGTTATGTGGTACTCTAAAAGGGATGTTCGTGAGCGACTGAATGTAAGTTTGTATGGTGAGGAAATGGAAGAAGTAGCATGTTTCAGATACTTGGGCGTGGATGTGGCAAGGAATGGGATTATGGAGACAGAGGTGGGTCATTGAAGAACGGGCAAAGGTACCCCAAGGTGCTGGGTGCCCTAAGAAGTGTTTGGAAGGAGAGATAAGTGTCTATGGGTGCGAAGATTGGTATGTATGAAGGTGTAGTAGTGCCAACAGCGTTGTATGGATGTGAGGCATGGGTGGCGAATGCGAAGGAAAGGAAAAGGGTGGATGTACTGGAAACGGAATACTTGAGGACGATCTGTGGGGTGAGGGGGGTTGATCAAGTGATAAACATTGATATCCGTGAGATGTGGGAGTCGAAGGAGTCTTGTAGAGAGAGCAGATGAAGTGTTCAAATGGTTTGGGCATATGGAGAGGATGAGTGAGGAGAGAATGCTAGTCTCTCTGTGCTTGCATAGTATATGCAAAGTACAATGACGTCGGCATCACTAGCATGTATAATCACACGGTGTGACCCCTCTTGTTTTGCATGGATGGGATGATAATAAGATGAGTGTCGGCTTCTTCTTGTGTTGATTCCAGCTCCGAAACTGATGATACCAGTTTATTAGTAACCAATAGCGTTTTGGTCTCTTCTTTGAATCTTCCCCTTAGGTAGAGCTGTACTTCGGTGTGTTCCAGTGGTTTTGCTGCCCATTCGTCACATAAGAAATTGAGAAGGGCAGCCTTGTTTTGATCCAGAGCAAAGAAGTCATCTGCCTCTGGAGCAGAATAATGCTTGCTGACTTCATATGATTTGCCCCTCTGGGTAGTGGTTTTGCTCTGTTCGTGCATCTGTGACTTACGGCTGACTTCTCTGTACCTATCATAGCAGAAGTGTATTCTCTTGGTATCTGAAGGCACATCATGTAACAGCTTTTGTAGATAGCGATTTGCTATTGTACTGAAATTTTCACATTTGGTGAAAGACCACTTCCTGATAGAATGCATAGCATCCACAATAATGCACACCCTATCCGGAAAGGTGAGTTGCTCACGGCTACGTTACCGTATGTAACCTAGTGGTGTGTTTTGATGTATTTTGTAAGAGGTCCAGACCTGAACATTACCTTTTCCAAGTAACAGTTGGTTTTCGACAGGATATGCGCAATGTAAGGCGACCTGGGAACATCTTCGTTGTTGCAGAGGATATGTCGCAATTGTCATTACAATTAATTTAGGCTTGCGACGAACACTTGATGATATACAGAAGCTAAGGCTAACAAAGACCCTAAGATCCACTCTAAGGCTAGCCCGAGAGAAAGGAAAGAGTAGGGGGTTAAGAGAAGAGAAGAGAATAAGGGGTTAAGTAAGGAGCAACACCTATCATTCGTGGGTTAACATTCATTCAGAAAAAGAGGAAAAAAGTCTCACCATCATCATCCGCCGGCCACTGCCGACAAGTCAGAAAAATAGTCGGAGAAAATAGGAGGGGGTGAAAGATGAAAAGAAGTAAAATAAGAACGCTTACAAACCATGCAAACACAGTCTTAACTCACTGTCATACCATGCAAACTACAAACATGCAAGTAAAGAGAGTTACAGACATGCAAAGAAAGGAGATAAGGAAAAAAAAAAAAGTAGGTAAAGTTAAACAAAAAGTGGGTTAGTTTACGCTACGAGCTACATCTACGTTCGTGTTAGTCTAATTTTTTTTTTTTTTTTTAATTTTTTTATTGCTGGCATCACACGCTGGCATGTCACAAGCTGGCATTCATCGTCAACAGACTCATCCTCGAGCACCACCACCAGAGCTCCTGTTGTTAACTTTCTTATTTAATTTTAAACAACGTTAACATTTTTAAAATGTCTGTCAAGACGGTTCTTAAACATATTAACGCTGGTAGAATGAACGACTGACGCGGGAAGATTATTCCATTTATCAATTACTTTAAACGTAAAGAAGTTTTTAGCGATATTAGTAATGAAACGTCTGCCACGCAACTTAAATCCGTTATTGCGAGTATTACTATTATCGAAAGTGAACAATTTATCAAAATTTACGTTATCGATGTTATTAACGATTTTGAAAACTTCAATAAGCTCCCCCCCCTTAATCTTCTAGTTTCGAGTGAATACAGGTCTAACTCTTTAATCCTATCTTCATAAGGCCTATTGCGCAATGACGGAATAAGTTTCGTGGCACGACGCTGAACCCTTTCTAACCTATCAATATCCTCACGCAAGTACGGGCACCAAAACTGAACGGCATATTCTAAATGAGGCCTCACTAGGGACTTGTAAAGGGGCAATATAATATCCTTCGATTTAAATTCGAAATTACGCGCTATGAAGCCTAACATCCTATTAGCTTTTGCGCAAGACTCCAGGCACTGGTTCCTAACCTTTAAATCTTTAGATACGCGTACGCCTAAATCTACTTCCTCGTCAACGCTCGCTAACTCCCTATCATCCATCGTGTACGCGTAATTATTGTTGCGAGAACCTATATGCAAAACTTTACATTTATCTACGTTAAATTGCATCTGCCACTTATCCGTCCACTCCATAATCCTATCTACATCGTCTTGGATCCTATTTCTATCGTCCTCGTTAACAACCTTACCGCCTATTTTAGTATCGTCCGCGAATTTTGACACGTTGCTAGTCAATCCTACATCTATGTCGTTAATGTAAATTACGAATAACAATGGGCCTAACACTGAACCCTGTGGGACACCACTACCTACATCTAACCACCCCGATTCACTACCATTAACTACGACCCTAGCACGAAGCCATTCTTCTAACCAGTTAGCTACCTGACCGCGTATACCGTGCGCTTTAACCTTCGCAATTAGTCTCCTATGCGGAACTGTATCGAACGCCTTTTTAAAATCTAAATAAATAACGTCAGCTGCCCTATGCCTATCGTATTCGCGCACTACTTCGTTATAAAATTCTAACAAATTAGTTAAACAAGACCTATGGCGTCGAAACCCGTGCTGACTACTATTAATCAAATCTCTACTTTCTAAGTGATCGATAATACGATCCCTAACTACGGATTCCAAAAGTTTACCGACAATTGACGTTAAGCTAATGGGCCTATAATTGCTAGCTACCGCGCGGTCGCCTTTTTTAAAAATAGGCGTGACGTTAGCTAATTTGAAGTCTTCAGGAATAATCACGTTTCGAGTGACTGATTAAAAATCTTCATTAAGGGGCCTACGATAACGTCTTTCAAATCTTTCAAATGTCTGGGATAAAAAGCGTCAGGGCCTGGAGCCTTGCTAACTTTTAGCCTATCGATATAATGCGCAATCTCAGCCTCGTAAACAGTTATTTCATCTAAAATAGTCTCGCTACTAAATGGAACGATATCGTCAACGTCGGGGACATTATTTACGTCTTCAACGGTAAAAACTGTCGCAAAAAAGTTATTGAAAATACCCGCCATCGCCTGAGCGTCAGAAGCCAAAGCGCCATTTACATCCACTAGAGGGCCTATGTTATCTTTTACCGGCTTACGATTATTTACTATTCAAAAAACGTTTTTGGATTATGTTTACTATCCGCAGCTATAAGTATCTCTAAATTACGCTTAGCATTCCTAACTGATCTTTTAACCTGACGTCTAAGCTCGATATATCTATTAAAGTTAGCTGCCGTGCCATTGCGCTTACTAAGTCTATACGCTCTATTACGCTCTATTATAAACTCTCCTATTTCCCTACTCCACCACTTCGGCCTACCACGATTTCTAACGCGCTTGGGCCTACGAGGAATAAACTCCCTATCAATATTCCTAAAACTTTCTTTAAACGCCACCCAACGCAAATTTGTGTCATTACCCATAAATAAGTTATCCCAGTCCACTACTCTCATCCTATCCGCAAAACTATCAAAATTAGCCCTACGAAAATCAGGGACTTCCACTACATTACTATCCTGAGTGTTTTCTATCAATAACTTAAACCTAAGAATTTGATGATCGCTACATCCTAAACTCTCGCCTACTTCTAAACCTTCGACTATATTCTCGCCGTTCGTCATCACTAAATCTAAGATATTATCACCGCGCGTTGGTTCGGTAACTATCTGTCGTAAAAAGTTATCGTCCATAAACTCAACCAGTCTCAAACCCTCTTCATTACCCGTAAAATTCTCGTAATTAACATTAGGGAAGTTAAAGTCTCCGACAATTATACTATTCCGATTGTCAATAAAATTACCAAGAAGTGAGTAAAATCTAGTATCTATATCGAGGGGTTGAACGGGAGGTCTATAAACAACAACAAAATTAAAACTAATACTACGCGCCCTAACTTCAACACAGATGGCATTAATTGCTGCCGGAAAATCTAACTTAACCTCGATAGCCCTAAGGGAATTACGAATGTACAGCAAAACGCCTCCTCCAAATCTATGTAACCTATCATTAGTAAAGAGTTTAAAACCCGGTATATCAAGTTCCCCCAACAAGTCCCGAGTCACGGTATTTAACCAAGTTTCAGTGATAGCAACTATATCATAGTTGCCGGAATAAATTATTTAATTTATTTCTAATACTACGCGCGTTGCAATAAAAGACGTTTAAGTTATTTTTTACCACGGGCCCGCGTTTTAAACTATTTATCACGTCGGGCCCGCGTTTCCCGGACCCACAACGTTTAAAGAAGGCTTCGACCTATACAGCTTTCGAACGTTTTCGTCTATTAACCTACCTAGCCTAGCATTACCTATTTCATTAAAATGCACCCCCATCTTTTATAAAAAGGCTAGGATCATTGAATTCGGACCACAGCTTTACGAAGGGTACACTTTCCTCAGCACAAATCTCTTCTAATTTGTTATTCAAAAATATTGTTTTGGACGTAATTCTAAGACCCAACCCGTGCCTAGGGGTAATACCTAGAACTAAAGACCTATCTGACCTCGCCTTCAGGGACCTAATTAACCCCCTATATCTCTCCAAAAGGTCAGGCACTCTCGTATCGGGCCTATACGAGTCGTTGCCTCCTACCATCGTCACCAACATTGAGTGACGGGAAGCAACGTCAACCCTATCCACTTCGTCTCTAACTCTGTCAACCCTGGCCCCTGGAGACAGACCCTCCTCCTATTGGTTGGATTCCGTTTAACGAACTCTTTGTCCATGTGGCGCACTAAAGAGTCCCCAATTAAAATAGTTTTCCCCTCATTCACGTCCCTTTCCAAATGTGCGAAAGGGTTCGAAACCTCGATAGGGGGGGGATTCCTATCACCTAATGTACGCGGCCTAGCTCCACCCTTAACCTCTCTAAATCCCTCGCTATCTACTACTCTCGGACTAACCTTAACCTCTTCCTCAACTCTATCTAACCTTCCCGACAAGCTACCTAAACTAGAAACTAAGTTACGCACCTCACCCTTCAAATTACTAACGTCTTCAACGTTAGTATTGGTTCGGCTTCCGTCAACCGTAGCCCTAACCCTGCCCTCATCAAGCGTTGCAAGTCTATCCGCTACCTCACGTACACTGCGTTTTATGTCAACTAATTCCTCCATGAACTCGCAAAAGAAACAAACTGATCTATCGGTAATCGCCATTGGACCGCCGTTATAATCCTTAAATTCCGAATACCACCGGTTAACCCTACACCTAACACACGACGCTTTCTGCGACGGCATCGCGGAGTTAAAAATTTTAGCCGGCACGCTATGAAAACTTCTAAATCGCTAAAAACCACTAATTCAATTACTTAACTATAATAAAAAAACTAATTCAATACTTAACTATAACACACGTAAATTTAAACGCAAGTATATAAAATTCAAAACTATCCAAAAGTAAAATTCTCAGCAATATATAAAAGTGGATGCAAAATCAGAGAGCTCAGGAAATGCGTCCGTTCAGTACAGAGTCTGGCTGACGAATCTCCGTTTCCGCAAAAATTAACAACTTTCCTTATCCTTCAAACGAAAAAGTTTAACCTAGCTGCAAAAGAAAAAAAAGGATGCAGGGATAAAAATTAATTAAGGTTAATAATTAAGCAAACATAAAAACATAAAAGCGTTACACTACAACACAACTTTACACAGAGGCCGCTAATAAAACACTGAAACGCTAGTCGGGAATCACGGCACTGCCGCATGGCGACATGTATCGTACCAGTTCAGTTTGCAAGTTAGTATTTAGATTTGGAATTCGGAATGTGGCATAATTCTATTAATTCATAAAGGACATCTAGTGTCTAATGTAACAGTAATTTTAATAAAGCGGGACATTTATGAAAATTTGCTCCAAATGCGGGACATTTTCGGGACATTTTGAAAAGAGGGACACATGTCATAAATTCGGGACTGTCCCGCCCAAAATCGGGAGTCTGGTCACCTTAGTGATCAAGGAAATCAGCATCAGATAATAACTTTGTTGCTCTTTTTTGGATGACAAAGATACCGTTTAAAGCGTTGTTAGCGGAGTTTCCCCAAACAAGAGCGCAGTACGTTATACTGTACAAAGAAGAACAAGAGTATGATACAGAGTTAATAAAACCTCTGTTTATGGACTACATTTCTAAGTTTAAACATTATAGCAACGCTCCTTGAAGTCTTTTTTCCAATATAATTTACACGATCCCTCCATTTCAAATTTTTATCTAGCATTACACCAAGAAATTTTGTTACAGTACACTCCTTTATAGTGACTTCATTGACATTATGTTCATCAAGATATACATTTCTTTTATTAGTAAAAATCATGAAATTTGTTTTACGGTTTACTAAACATATAGTTACACACGAAAAGTCCCCTATATTAACAGAGACGTCAACCTTGAAGTATGAAAATCCGTGAGAGTTTGCCTGATTTTGATAACTGGAAACATATCTCACATAAGGGAGTTTGAGACTTAAAATCCGTGAGTCTTACGGAAAATCCATAAGAGTTGACATGTCTGTATTAAATCGTAAATTTATCGCAAGTTCTAGCCTGACAAACTAATATTAAATTTAATATTTGATGTTCTCTTAGTTGGTTGTGCTATTGATTTCGACATAAAAGATGCAATGGAGTTTAAGAAATAACCCACTTGTCTTATTCATTAGGAAAGACAAAAGTATCATAACTTCAGAATATTGTGAATGCCTAAGATAACTAACCTCGAAAGTACTGTCAAGATTTACGTTCAACACTTTAACCGCATAACTTTTACTATTACACCTGAAATAAAATAGGAATATTTATCAATAAAACAAAACATCTTTATTGCGGATCATTCACAATCCATAGCCACTTAACCTAACATACAAATACAATCTTACGTATACACTGCACTTAATACAAAAGAAGGCTAACATAGCCACTTAACCTAGCATACTGGCATACTGTTTGATTAATTATCTGACAATTTTATGTATATTGTTATTACATTATAACAGTTATTATAACACAACTTAATATGCATATATAATCTTTACTACATTACAAAAATAAGGTATTGTAAACCAGCAGTTGTCTGAACCAAGACTGCCATATAGGTGAGAGGTACACAGTATCTGAAGACAAGACATTATACAATAACACATTAGAGCTGTTTTGGACCCTAGTAATGAAATTATATATATTCTTCCGGATTAACATTTGGCTGGTCGGTAGGTTACGCGTAGTAAACATAAAACTGGCACTGCACCATTTTGGTTCCCTACATAGCATACGAAAAACATTATTATAAGCAACAGAGAGTTTATTCATAGCAGTTTTGTATAGTTCCACCACAAATGGGATGTATACAATGTAGTACAGTAAGTTGTAAAATGATAAGTTTTAACTGATTCTGAACACATACCAAATTTCCTTTCTAGCATGTTACCCTGTACATACAGCTTTTTACGTTGCCTCTCAATATCGAGTTCATCTCGCAGCTCGTGAGTAATTACATGACCTAAGTATTTACATGTGTCTTTGACAGATATAGTCTGACCATTCATTTCAAAAGACCCACATGATACTTGTTTCAGTAGATTACACCTAAAAATCAAAATACAACTCTTTGCCCCATTATAGGTGATGTCATTTTCTATACCATATTGTTCACATATCTCTAATAGTACTCTCAGCCTATGGGGAGAGCGTGACAGAAGAACAAGGTCATCAGCATACATTAAATGATTAATTTTTTCCTTTCCAATGACATAGCCAGTACGTGCAGTTTTTAGTTCATTGGTAAGGTCATCCATGCATATACAGAAAAGATAGGGTGATAATATACCCCCTTGCCTAACACCATTAGTTACCTTAAAACCTGGTGATACAGTGCTTTTCCATCTTACAAACATGGTTCGCTCTGTATACCAGAATGCAAGTATCCTAAGTATATATTTAGGTACCCTCGACACAAGAGTTTCTTGAAAAGTTTGTGATGATTAACTCTATCAAATGCTTTTCACGCATCCAAAAAACAGGAATATACATTGCTACTTGACATCTACTAAAAGAAGTAATAATAATAAAAATAACAATAAAATAAAAGAAGGAGACGTTATAATAAAAGAAGGAGACGGTTCCGATGCTATGGGGGTTGTACGATGATTACACCATCGGACTCACCCGTCGGCCATCTTAGTGAGTTACATTAATGGAACGCTGTAACTCTAGTGTAGTACATCTAGGGATTTACATACAAAATATATATAGTTTAAATAAATTATCACATAAATATTTTGTAGTCACATATATGATGCATAATAAAGACACCAGACCTTACGACGTCCAGGGAAGTAGCCAAGGAGGGGGGGGGGGCGACGGAGGCGGTCGCCCCCCTTGGAAATTCTAGGAAAGAAATCTGCTGTAATTACAACCCAGGTTCACCGCCTTGGTTGCGGTACGTCGACGATATTTTGTGTATCTGGCCCATGAATCGTGACCTGGATAACTTCCTCCTTCAGTTAAATGATCAAGTCCCCTCCATTAAGTTTACTTTAGAAGTGGAACAAGACAATTCAATCCCATTTTTGGATGTGCGTGTACATAGGGAAAGCCCAGGTCTTAAGTTTAGTATCTATCGGAAAACAACAAACAATTTGTCCTACGTACACTTTTACTCGGGACATGACACCCCCACTAAGAAGGTCATTTTTTCATCAATGTTTCTCCGCGCCCTTAGGATCGCCAGTCCGGAATACATCGATGCCGAATTGGAAAAAATCAACGGTATTGGAAGTGATCTGTGTTACCCATCTGCGTTTATGGAATCTTGTCTCAACAAGGCAAAACGAACTTTCTATCGTGTCAATAATAACACTCGTACTTTGTCAAAAAATATTTTAGTACTTCCATTTTTCCCGGGCTTTTTAGGCATTGCTAATGTACTTAAACTTTTCGATATTAATGTAGTATTTTCATATAACAATATTGTGAAAAATATCATAGTAAAAGATAGCCCTACCAATAATTCAGGCATTATCTATAAAATTGAGTGTAAACAATGTGATTCCTTTTACATAGGTCAGACGGGAAAGGATTTGCACACACGTATAAAACAGCATCAATATTCCGTTAGAACAGGACAGTTGTCCAGTGCTCTTTTTGTCCATTTGTCAGAGTTATCCCACTGTATTGATTGGAATAATGCTTCAGTTTTATTTCATTCTAGCAACATTGTTAATAGAAATATTCTTGAGTCTGCCATTATCCAACTTTCAAATAACTTCAACATAAGCAAAGGTCTTTTTCAACTCGATCCTGTTGTTTTGAATTCCTTCAAAACAAATTTAGATAAAAAGGGTAGGACGCTAAATCTTTGGTAAACTTGTATGCTACTTTATTAACTTTTAATCTTCATTTTATTTTATATATATCGAAACGTGACTCTAAAAGGCAAAGTGTTAAAACCCGGGCAGATTTCCAGTATAAATTTGTATTTTTATAATTAATTTGATCTTGTGCTAAAAATCGATATTTTTCCTTACAAATCTGTATGCCTCTTTGTTAATCCTCTAATTTTTAATTTTTAATTTTTTTTTCACTTCTCTGTTTATTGCATATATATATATATATATATATATATATATATATATATATATATATATATATATATGTGTAGATATGTGTATATATATATATATATATATATATATATATATATATATGTTAACCCCTCCGTCTATGGCCCTGGGTTGGTTCGGATCGACGGGGGTTCTAGTTACGGAGGCAAGCAACGGATATTTCTTCTATATACTTTTCTTCTATAACTTTCTAATTCTTTTCTCTCGCTTTATGGGGTCGACACTCTGTTAATTCTTTTCTTTCAATAATACTCTGATACTTCTACTTTACTGACTAAATTCCTCTGAAGATAGCCCAACTCGAGGGGGAAAATAAAAAGTTTCGCTTGCTGTGATTTACTTCTTAAAAATATACAGGTACTGCTCTGAATTTACAGGGGTAGAGGTTCGACCTCTTTCGACCATAGCTCAGGCCGGAATCTAAAAATATTAAGGAGGCAAGGGGCCTCTGCCCCCTCCCCGCAGCGAGGCTGCTAACAAGGGGAGTCTCTTAGCAGTGACCAAAGCAGAGAGCCGTAATGAAGTGTAGTTCATTTTACAAATACATGTATAATATATAAGCCTGAATGTTGGGGAACGGCAGTTGGAGGTTAAGTTTCCCCCCTTTTAAACACGATCAGATGTTTGAAAGATTCCAATAAAGATTTAAAAAAAAAATAAATAAAAATAAAAACTAATCTTATTTTTTTTTGCCGAATCTTCATTTCTGAAGGCGATATCATTTCATAGTCGTACACAAGTACAATTGAAGTACAGGACTGAGTACATTTTTGTTTGGGTTTATTACAATTATGATTTCGATTATGGATTACTTCCCATTCGCTTATGATTGTCCCTTACAGTTCTATTAAAGTACATTCTTACATTATAAATTAAATCATTACATTTAATTACAGTTTCCTTGAAGTACATTACAAGTTATTATTAATTAAAGTATTACAGTTAATTACAATTAAACAGTTACTATAACTTTGTTTTGTTTTTACAGTGTTTCATATTAATAGACAATTAACATGTTTGAAATATAATACAAAGTACATGGCACACATGATATAGATTTATATACATAATATGTTATAATATGTTTAACATGTTATAAATTTGGATCAGAGCGAAAGATGTTGTTTATCTTAGAAACGTTCAATTCTGCTGTGATTCGCGAATTCGACCACTTACCTACCCAAGCATTTATGAATATCTTGAGGGGTGAGCGCACTTAAAAAAAAATAAAAAAATACATGTGGACGTATTTTACATGTAAGTAACAGAATAGGTTGTGTGCGTAATATAGACGGGCGTAAAATATGGACTGAGAGGTTGATAGGTATCAGTAGACAATAGGTAGGAAACAACATAAATAATGATATATAGAGAATGAAGTTTTTTTTCTTTTTATTATTATTATTATTATTATTATTATTATTATTATTATTATTAAGGAATTTACCATACATTCAATACGGAAGATGTCCAAATACTAAACACGTGATTCAGTGTTCAAGGTATGGAAAACGTGAAGAGAATTAAGTTACTTTATGACGTCATAGTTATTCACATTATGTCATACGTACAGTATAACTGTAAGTCATTATTTGGGAGGACCTAAAAGAAACGAATTAAAGACAGAGTGGGTATCAAGGACTAAGAAGCACAACTACGGGTTCCAATCCTCTTATATGCAATGCGTATGTATAATCTAGGGTCGAGGGTGAGATGCAAGACAATCATAATTAATTATAATAACTTCTATAACAAATGGAAAATGGATACGACTAAACCATAGATATGGTAGATCGTAGGGTTGTGACACGAACAAAAAAAATAGGAAGCTACAAGTAAAATTATTATCGAAACTCGCGTTAAGCGATTTTGGTTCTTATGTAAAAATGAATATTAATTATTCATTTCATTTTTACATTGCTCTCCCCTTTTAAAAAAACAATATTTATACAATAATCTGATAGGGTACCATTAATACAATACAAATGAGAAAATAACATCCTAACTACTTCAAGTTAGATGACGAATTATTCTTTACATTACAAATTTTTATACAGAACAAGTGAGTTATTATATAATATAAAATATTCAAAGATTAATACTTCAATTTTAGACAAACAATTAAGCTAGACAAAGAATGATATTGTTAAATTTTTTACAAAATTTTTATTTTTCTGTCGGAAAAAATTATGTACATAATGAATAGTAGGTAAAAGGGAAAAATATAAATTATTTTCCAAAGTTACCCTGATCGTGCAGTCTATAACTAATTTTTATTGACTATTGTAGGTAAAAAATCGAATTACGTAATGGATGATGTATAGACCTGTGGTCTAGTGTGTATTTGTGTGTATTAGATACAAAGTGTGTACCTTATAACTTTGAGGGACAGATTAGCTGAGAGGATTTTTAAATTAACTGAATAAACGCCTGAGCAAAAATTTATATATAGTAAGCAAAAATGCGTAGGACTATATAAATAGCATAGTTAGCACTTACACGCTATGAAATAGTTTATTGTGACATCCAATGATTTTAGCATAAGGTTTGTATATATATAATATATATATATATATTATATATATATAGTGCGCATACATGCGTGTGTATGTGTAGGGATTTGGGAGGTTTTTGAATTAACAAAGTTTAAAAATAATGTATAATAATTTAAGATGGGTTTAGGGTTATAAAATCTTTTAAGTTTAAGTCAGTTATTGTTATTATTATTATCATTATTATTATTATTATAAAATCCTTTAAGCTCAAGGTCAGTTATTATAAAATTCTAAATTACAGTTAAATTTTACATTTAAAATCATTTTTTATATAATAAAAAAATATATTAAAAGGTTTAATAATTTTTTGCATGTTAAGTAGAAAAATCATACTCTTTCGTTAAATGTTGATAGAATTTGAATTATTTGATATTTTAGTCTGAAAACTTGTTTGCATATGATAAATACATATGTTTTATTGTGTAGAAGTTTTATTAAAATTAAATGACAAAAAGAATAAACACAACTGAAATTTAGGGTATGTGCGGTCCTACGGTAAATTTCCCAACCGTACAGAGCAAGATAAATTAGGTACATGATCGATTAATTATTACACTATTTCTGTCATCATATAATCGCAATAATTATAAAACTCGTTACCAACATTTGTAAAAACGGTTTTGGTTGCCAACAATAAAATATGTCATTTTACCTATATATTTTTATACGCAACAATGGCATGAAAAAGAAAAGACAAATCGGTCCATTTCCTTCTTACAACAAAACAAAGAAAGGTTAACTAAAGACGCAACCCGGTCAATTCAGGTTGAATTAAATTCTCTTTTACAACACAAAAAAAGGTTGAATTAAATTCTCTTTTACAACACAAAAAAAAGGTTGAATTAAATTCTTAAATTACATTTTCTTAAATTAAATTCTCTTAACTTACAAAGAAAAAGTTGAATTCAATTGACTGCATTGAAATGACTTGGGACTTCAAAACTAACTTTTTCAAAACTAACTTTTTCAAAACTGACTTTTTTCAAAACTGACTTTTTCAAAACTGACTTTTTCAAAACTAACTTTTTTCAAAACTGACTTTTTTCAAAACTGATTTTTTTCAAAACTGACTTTTTTTCAAAACTGACTTCTTCAAAACTGACTTCTTCAAAACTGGCTTCTTCAAAACTGGCTTCTTCAAAACTGGCTTCTTCAAACTGGCTTCTTCAAAACTGGCTTCTTCAAAACTGGGGCGGTTGTCCCTCTTGGATGCAACCTATTGACTTGACCTCTTATCAAGTATTTCTATAAATCTCTGGGCGGTTGTCCCTTTTGGCACAACCTTCTGACTTGACCTCTTATCAAGTATTTCTATAAATCTCTGGGGCGGTTGTCCCTTTTGGCGCAACCTTCTGACTTGACCTCTTATCAAGTATTTCTATAAATCTCTGGGGCGGTTGTCCCTTTTGGCGCAACCTTCTGACTTGACCTCTTATCAAGTATTTCTATAAATCTCTGGGGCGGTTGTCCCTTTTGGCGCAACCTTCTGACTTGACCTCTTATCAAGTATTTCTATAAATCTCTGGGGCGGTTGTCCCTTTTGGCGCAACCTTCTGACTTGACCTCTTATCAAGTATTTCTATAAATCTCTGGGGCGGTTGTCCCTTTTGGCGCAACCTTCTGACTTGACCTCTTATCAAGTATTTCTATAAATCTCTGGGGCGGTTGTCCCTTTTGGCGCAACCTTCTGACTTGACCTCTTATCAAGTATTTCTATAAATCTCTGGGGCGGTTGTCCCTTTTGTCGCAACCTTCTGACTTCAAAACTTATTTGCAACTTATTTGCAACGAAAACTTGCTTGCAACTTATTTGCAACGAAAACTGACTTGCAACTTATTTGCAACGAAAACTGACTTGCAACTTATTTGCAACGAAAACTGACTTGCAACTTATTTGCAACTAAAACTGACGTCAAAACTGACTTCAAAACTGACTTGCAACTTCTTTGCAACTAAAACTGACTTCAAAACTGACTTGCAACTTCTTTGCAAGTAAAGCTGACTTCAACACTGACTTGCAACTTCTTTGCAACTAAAACTGACTTCAAAACTGACTTGCAACTTCTTTGCAACTAAAACTGGACTTCAAAACTCACTTGCAACTTCTTTGCAACTAAAACTGACTTCAAAACTGACTTGCAACTTCTTTGCAACTAAAACTGACTTCAAAACTGACTTGCAACTTCTTTGCAACTAAAACTGACTTCAAAACTGACTTGCAACTTCTTTGCAACTAAAACTGACTTCAAAACTGACTTGCAACTTCTTTGCAAAACTGAACTCAACTAAAACTGACTTCAAAACTGACTTGCAACTTCTTTGCAACTAAAACTGACTTGCAACTTCTTTGCAACTAAAACTGACTTCAAAACTGACTTCAAAACTGACTTCAAAAAATGACTTCAAAAATTACTTCAAATATCTCTCTAAATCTATAAACTCTCTATAAACTCTCTCTCTCTTAATTTGCAAGTCAATTCAATTCAGTAATTGAAAAAAATTTGCAAACAAAAATATAAAATGTAAACGACATTTCACTCTAATGTACACGAAAGTACGGTACTATTGTGTTTGATACATAAAATAAAATTATTCTTTACTGAATATAACAGTGAAAATAACTCTCTGAAAATAACTGAAATTAACTCTCTCTGAAATTAACTCTCTCTGAAATTAACTCTCTTTGAAATTAACTCTCTTTGAAATTAACTCTCTTTGAAATTAACTCTCTTTGAAATTAACTCTCTTTGAAATTAACTCTCTCTTACATTTAACTTCTCTTACATTTAACTTCTCTTACATTTAACTTCTCTTAGTAATTTTCACAGAAGTTAAATGTTTCACTAAAAAAAAATATATCACTAGTGTCTGAAATGTTCACTGTGTTTCTTGTAAATTCTGATTTGATACTCATTATTAACTGTTAATAATACTGACTTTTCAAGTGTTTATAAATTACTTAAAAAAACAAAATGTACTTATCAAAAGTTCTACTGGCAAAATCCTCAGAGACGTGTCCTGAAGACGTCTTGCTGGCTACTTCTTCTTGGATGAAAACTAGGCGTGGAGAACTTGGAGTCGTGACACACCGTTTCAAGGGTGGATGTTACGAACTAGAAGTCGTGACACGCCGGTCAACTGGTTTTATCCTGATGCAGTGTAATTTCTATCTTGGCCAAAGAGTGGCCTCTTCTTAAAATCTTCTTCTTCTTAAAGTAATCTTCTTCTTAAAGTAATCTTCTTCTTAAAGTAATCTTCTTCTTAAAGTAATCTTCTTCTTAAAATCTGTTAAGATCCTGGTAAAGGGTCCAGTCTTGTTATCTTCCTTCTTCTATGTGTTTATCCTGGCAGGGTCGCCAGTCTGTTAACCCCTCCGTCTATGGCCCTGGGTTGGTTCGGATCGAAGGGGTTCTAGTTACGGAGGCAAGCAACGGATATTTCTTCTATATACTTTTCTTCTATAACTTTCTAATTCTTTTCTCTCGCTTTATGGGGTCGACACTCTGTTAATTCTTTTCTTTCAATAATACTCTGATACTTCTACTTTACTGACTAAATTCCTCTGAAGATAGCCCAACTCGAGGGGGAAAATAAAAAGTTTCGCTTGCTGTGATTTACTTCTTAAAAATATACAGGTACTGCTCTGAATTTACAGGGGTAGAGGTTCGACCTCTTTCGACCATAGCTCAGGCCGGAATCTAAAAATATTAAGGAGGCAAGGGGCCTCTGCCCCCTCCCCGCAGCGAGGCTGCTAACAAGGGGAGTCTCTTAGCAGTGACCAAAGCAGAGAGCCGTAATGAAGTGTAGTTCATTTTACAAATACATGTATAATATATAAGCCTGAATGTTGGGGAACGGCAGCTGGAGGTTAAGTTTCCCCCCTTTTAAACACGATCAGATGTTTGAAAGATTCCAATAAAGATTAAAATAAATAAAAAAAAAAACTAATCTTATTTTTTTTTGCCGAATCTTCATTTCTGAAGGCGATATCATTTCATAGTCGTACACAAGTACAATTGAAGTACACGACTGAGTACATTTTTGTTTGGGTTTATTACAATTATGATTTCGATTATGGATTACTTCCCATTCGCTTATGATTGTCCCTTACGGTTCTATTAAAGTACATTCTTACATTATAAATTAAATCATTACATTTAATTACAGTTTCCTTGAAGTACATCACAAGTTATTATTAATTAAAGTATTACAGTTAATTACAATTAAACAGTTACTATAACTTTGTTTTGTTTTTACAGTGTTTCATATTAATAGACAATTAAGATGTTAGAAATATAATACAAAGTACATGGCACACATGATATAGATTATATACATAATATGTTATAATATGTTTAACATGTTATAAATTTGGATCAGAGCGAAAGATGTTGTTTATCTTAGAAACGTTCAATTCTGCTGTGATTCGCGAATTCGACACTTACCTACCCAAGCATTTATGAATATCTTGAGGGGTGAGCGCACTTAAAAAAAAATAAAAAAATACATGTGGACGTATTTTACATGTAAGTAACAGAATAGGATGTGTGCGTAATATAGACGGCGTAAAATATGGACTGATAGGTTGATAGGTATCAGTAGACAATAGGTAGGAAACAACATAAATAATGATATATAGAGAATGAAGTTTTTTTTTCTTTTTATTATCATTATTATTATTATTATAATTATTATTATTATTATTAAGGAATTTACCATACTTCAATACGGAAGATGTCCAAATACTAAACACGTGATTCAGTGTTCAAGGTATGGAAAACGTGAAGAGAATTAAGTTACTACTTTATGACGTCATAGTTATTCACATTATGTCATACGTACAGTATAACTGTAAGTCATTATTTGGGAGGGACTAAAAGAAACGAATTAAAGACAGAGTGGGTATCAAGGAATAGAAGCACAACTACGGTTCCAATCCTCTTATATGCAATGCGTATGTATAATCTAGGGTCGAGGGGGAGATGCAAGACAATCATAATTAATTATAATAACTTCTATAACAAATGGAAAATGGATACGACTAAACCATAGATATGGTAGATCGTAGGGTTGTGACACGAACAAAAAAAATAGGAAGCTACAAGTAAAATTATTATCCAAACTCGCGTTAAGCGATTTTGGTTATGTAAAAATGAATATTGATTATTCATTTCATTTTTACATATATATATATATATATATATATGGTGTGTATGAATGTTATTTATTTATTTTTTTTTTTTTTCTGTAACCTATATATAGGCCGTAACCTTTTATGTACTTCAGTGTTCCTGAGGATGTCATTAGACGAAAGCGCTTGAGCACCTTTTTGTGTTTCCTTTCCTACGTGGTTTTATTCATCATATATATATTATATATATATATATATATATATATATATATATATATATATATATCAACTGATCTAGCTGTTTCTGCATCCGTTTGCCTTGCCTCATACGTGGGAGTTTCATTTGGATCTCTTCTAATGATTTCGTTATTCATAGATATGTTATACTGTTAAATGTGTATACACTAAATAATTGTATGCATGAAATCAATAAGTGTGTGAATAAAATAGTTACTTTCTTAAATATGAAAACTATAGGATCAATACCTGATTTCAAATTTCAGAAAATACAAGTAATTACATCATAATATATGATAGCTTAGATTGCACCAATGTGACTGTCCTATCCAAGCTTTTGTTGGAAAGGATACATATTTCATGTGGACGGCTGTATAGTGGCTGTTCAAAAATAGCAGTTGCGCTGACATTTTCAGACAGTTTTTACACAAAATACACTTAAAATGCGCTGGCTTACGGGGCTCCGCCCCGGACCCCGCTGGGAAAGCTTCTAAATCTCCCCCAGACTCCGTAACTGTGTGGGCTCGCCCGATTCACCACTGAACCTGACGAACGTAGCTCAAGTTCGCCCCCCTCTTGGGACATTCCTGGCTACATCCCTGACGACGTCTCATGCAAAAACTTTATCACGTTCCTAACAAAATATTTATCCTCACCTGAGAACAGATTCGTGCTACCATTTTGAAGTAGTGAACTGAGTTGAAACACAATTTGTGCGCATATTGGGCAGATGGCGTTAGTGTGCTTGAATAAAATAGGTTGTATTGGAACCAATCGTACTCACCTCATCAGCGGACTCACCCCACCATCACCTATATATATATATATATAAAATGATTGGGTTTGTTTAACCTCCTTTGCAACACCTAAGGTCATACTGTATGACGGAGGGAACCTCAGCTTTACGTGGAATCCGAACTACTGATCGCTACATAGTCTAGACTCTAGACGCAGCGGACGGTCTCCCAACCAACCACTATCCGACCCAATGCCGCTTAACTTCTCTGATCAACGGGAAGTGGTGTTACGACATTACATTGGCTACGACGTATATATATATATATATATATATATATATATATATATAATATATATATATATATATGATACACACAGACCGTGCATGGAACAAGGAACTCTTCTGGGAAAATTAAATCCACTATAGTCCGAATAAGTAATGGTAAATAACAAACACTATAACTTTTTCTTTTTCATGATGTTAGTCCGACGTGGGCAACTTTGGGACCACTTTGCGAGTGACCCGTTGCCCACGTCGGGCTAACATTATGAAAAAGAAAAAACTATAGTGTTTGTCATTTACCATTACTTATTTGGACTATAGTGGATTTAATTTTCACAGAAGAGTGCCTTGTTCCATGCACGGTCTGTGTGTATCATAAAAAACTTCAGGGAGCCATTCTGAGTTCATTCCCATCATGAAATGGACATGTTATGTGCCTTGAAAAGTGGACGCTCAATTCTGCCAGTTGAGGTTTAAGTTTTGGTTTTTGGCTAAAAATATAATAGTTACCCCTTTTTCTTTGATGTATTCAATCCGACGTGGAATGCAACGAGTCTTTTGCTTATATTGAGGTTCTAAATGTAGCCGGGCTAGGCTGCTTTAAACCCTAGATCCTGTCCCAGAGCTTGATCCTGTCTCCTTTGCAGATGGCTGGTGAGGGAAGCTATATTTCTGGGACCATTTTGCGAGTGACCCGTTGCCCACGTCGGGCTAACATCATGAAAAAGAAAAAAACTATAGTGTTTGTCATTTACCATTACTTATTCGGACTATAGTGGATTTAATTTTCCCAGAAGAGTTCAGTGTTCCTTGCATGGTCTGTATGTATCATAAAAACCTCAGGGAGCCATTCTGAGTTCATTCCCATATATATATATATATATATATATAATATATATATATATTATATATAGAGTGGTGATTGAAAGGGTGGTGGCTTGCACGGAGCAACAGATTGGGGAGGAGCAAGGGGGCTTTAGAAGAGGTAGAGGGCGTGTGGACCAGGTGTTTGGGTTGAAGATGCTGTGTGAGAAATACTTGAAGAAAGCAAAGGATTTGTATATGGCGTTCATGGATCTTGAAAATGCGTATGATAGAGTTGACGGAAAGGCGTTGTGGCAAGTGCTGCAGCTGTATGGGGTGCATGGATCGTTGTTGAATGCGGTGAAAAGTCTTTACCGAGAGAGTAGAGCATATGTGCTTGTGGGAAGAGACGAGGGTAAGTGGTTTCCGGTGAAAGTGGGTCTATGGTAGGAGCACCGACAATTCAGCGCAGGTCAAATCAGCGCCGACAATTCAGCGCAAAGACAATTCAGCGCAAGACAATTCAGCGCCGACAATTCAACGCAAGTCTGTACAGTTAAAAGTTTAGTTAAAAATAATAAAAATAAATCGCAATAAATAAAAAAGAGGAAAATTTGTATATTTATATATGTGCTAAATTGGGTCTGTATCGAAGGAGTGACATTTCAAAGGAGTGACATAACAAAGGAGTGACATAAATACCGTAAAGAAGGGGTGACATAACGAAGGAGTGACAAATCGGAGATAAAATTCAAAGGAGTATAATTATTAAAATTTTATTTAAAAAAACAAAATTTGTTAGAATTGTTAAAATTAAGATTTTATTTCAAAAACTAGAAACCTAACCTAACCTAACCTAACCTAACCTAACAGCTGCAAGCCTCTCTCCCCTCTGGATTTGTTCTTTCTTCTTCTTTGTTGGTATTTTCGCGCTGAATTGTCTTGCGCTGAATTGTCTTTGCGCTGAATTGTCTTGCGCTGAATTGTCGGCGCTGAATTGTCGGCGCTGAATTGTCCTGCACTGAATTGTCGGGTCACGCTATGGTAGGGGTGTGTGATGTCTCCATGGTTGTTTAATGTGTTTATAGACGAGGTGGTGAAAAAGGTGATTGCAAGTGTCATGGGGAGGGGAGCGTGAGTGAAACATGTTGCGGGGCGAGGTTTTTGGGAAGTGAATCAGTTGTTGTATGCGCATGGTACCGCTTTGGTGGCGGACTCGAGAAAAAAGCTACAGAGACTGGTAATTGAGTTCGGGAGGGTGTGTGAAAGAATGAAACTAAGAGTAAATATGAATAAGAGTAAGGTTATGTGGTACTCTAAAAGGGATGTTCGTGAGCGACTGAATGTAAGTTTGTATGGTGAGGAAATGGAAGAAGTAGCATGTTTCAGATACTTGGGCGTTGGCAAGGAATGGGATTATGGAGACAGAGGTGGGTCATGGAAGAAGGGGCAAAGGTACCCCAAGGTGCTGGGTGCCCTAAGAAGTGTTTGGAAGGAGAGATAAGTGTCTATGGGTGCGAAGATTGGTATGTATGAAGGTGTAGTAGTGCCAACAGCGTTGTATGGATGTGAGGCATGGGTGGCGAATGCGAAGGAAAGGAAAAGGGTGGATGTACTGGAAACGGAATGCTTGAGGACGATCTGTGGGGTGAGGGGGGTTGATCAAGTGATAAACATTGATATCCGTGAGATGTGGGAGTCGAAGGAGTCTTGTAGAGAGAGCAGATGAAGTGTTCAAATGGTTTGGGCATATGGAGAGGATGAGTGAGGAGAGAATGCTAAAGAGGATTTGCGTGTCGGAGGCGGAGGGGAAAAGGGGTTGCCCTGAGGCAGGTGCATTATTGTCATGTCAGCTGATGAAGTGAATGTGAGTGATTGAGGCGCTTCTTGCCTGTTCTTGACGCGACCTCACTACGATGGGAGAGGCGTTTGGGTATAACCTTACCTTACAACCTTACAAAGGTTTCGCGTGATGATCTCTCATTTCGCGAAGGTCAAGCTTGTCGCCCTTCCTCTCGAATTGGCCTGGTGAAGTAGTGAGTTTGATTCTTGCGCTCTCCACCTCACATAGCCAGGTACGCCCGGCTCATCGGGGATTGTTCTGATCCAGGCGTCCAGTCTTCTTTTGAAGATTTCCACTGCAACTCCCTTCGTGTTTCTTAGGTCTTTGGGCAACTGATTAAACAGTTTTGGTCCTCTCACTACAAAACTATTTTCTTTCAGGGTTAAGGATGTTCCCTGTCTCGCCTTCAATTTGGGAATACGGCACAGTCTGCCGTTTCTACTGTCCACCGTTGTTTGGGGAGTTATAGGGTTCAGAGTAAGATTAGGGACTAGTTTCTCCATTATTTTCCAAGTGTAAATAATGGTGTATCTCTTCTCCTTTCCAGTGAGTATAGGTCTAGTTCGCGTAACCTTTCCCAGTAATTTAGTTCTTTGCACCCATTGATCTTGGCTGTGAAGCTTCTCTGGATCCCTTCCAGCTGTCTAATGTCTTCTTTTTTATATGGGGATGTTAGGACCGAGTAGTATTCCAATTTGGGTATTATCAGGGTTTTCAGTAGAGGAATCATTACATTCCTATCCCTTCGTTTAAAGGTTCTCAATATCTGTCCCGTTATTCTCTTTGCTCTGTTTACTGCTATCTTATTTTGTGTCTCAAATTTCGCATCATCCGTCATTGCAACCCTTAAATCTTTTGCTCTTGGATTTCTCTGAATTTCCTGTCCATTTGGGGTATAATATTCCATGGATTTTAGGTCTTCTCTTTTTCCGTGCCGTAATAGCTGAAATTTCTCGGTGTTAAACTTCATATTGTTGTCTTCCGTCCACTTGTACATTCTGTTTATGTCGATTTGTAGGGATCTTATGTCTTCTGGGTTTCTTATATATATATATAATATTAAATTTCATGGAAACCAGATTACACAAGGTTAGGTCAAAGCCTTCCCACGTAACTAATTTCGGCAATCTCAGTCGCAAATTTCGCTTTTGTCAAAAACACTGGTCTCCGCAAAACTTAATAGTTAATATATATATATATATATATATATATATATATATATATAAATAAAGTGCTTTGAACGTATAATTAGAGGCAAAACTACTTACTACCAACAAGAAAAGGACTTATACAACTCAAATCAACATGGCTTCAGGGCTGGAAGATCATGCCTATCACAGCTATTAGATCACCAGGAGAAAATATTGGAAACATTGTGTCGAGGACAAAGCATAGATGTAATATATACTGACTTTGCTAAAACTTCGATAAATGTGACCATGGAATCATAGCACACAAAAGAATACAAGAATTACTGGAAAGCTAGGAAGATGGATATTTAATTTCTTGACGCAAAGGACACAAAGAGTGGTAGTAAACGGAGTTAAATCGGAAGTCTCGGAAGTCGTGAGCTCTGTCCCACAAGGGACAGTATTAGCTCTCTTGCTGTTCATAATAATGATTGCAGATATTGAGTATTGCTCAGTACTTACAAACCCATACAGGAAACGAGACATTGCGAACAGTGAAGCTATACAAAGGATGTTTACATGTAAGATAGAGGAAACGGAAGGTGAAGATAACTGGTCTCGACTACAATCCCAGAAACTCTCAAAAGAAGGCAGGAGCGGTACACAATAATATACATATGAAAAATACTTGAGGGCCTTGTCCCTAACCTTAGAAATGAAATAGAAACAAACTGGAATGAGAGAAGAAGCAGATTTTGTATAGTCCCAGCTGCTGTGGGACAGGGGGCCATGAAAACGAGAATGGAAAATACCTTCAGAATACGAGGCTCAAAGCTTTTCAATGCCCTACCAAAAGAAGTGAGGAATCTCCAGCACACCGACCTGAATAACTTCAAGAACCAGCTGGACAGATTCCTGTGCAAAGTCCCTGATCCAGTGGCGGTCCTAGCTTACATGACGCCCTGGGCGAACCTCACCTTCAGCGCCCCCCCCCCTGTTCGCCAACACACACACATTCGAATCCCCCCAAAATAAAGGACAGACATAACTCTTTCACAAAATAACTTTTTATTGGACTAATTGTTGGAACTTCAGAACCAAAACAAAGACTCAAATTTCTGAATTTTACAAATCCTTCATCACGTAAATAGAATAACTCACTTAAGAGAATGTAATTATGATACTATGAACAGGAAAAATACAAATTAAATTGCACAACTGCCATAAATAAACTAGAGAATCAAATTTCTAAATTGTACAAATGCTCTATCACATAAATAGAATAAGACACTTAAGAGAGAGTAATTATTATGCTACACTTTGAACAAGAAACAAAATAAATTGCACCACAGCACAACTGCCATCTAAAGCCTGACTCTTCTTACCTTCCTTGATGCAAAGTCATGAATTAAATCATCATATGAAATCTGCTCAGCAATTGTATGATTTATACTGATGATGGCCAGACCGATAAGGCGTTCCTGTGACATAGTTGACCTCAGGTAGGATTTGATGAGCTTCAGCTTTGAAAAGCTCCTCTCTGCTTCAGCAACAGTGACTGGAAGAGTAAGACCAATTCTGAGAGCAGTCCACAAATTTGGATATATTTCAGAGAGCTCCCTTTCATGGATAAATGTCAGCAGTTCAAGCAAGGATATGGTCTTTGATGGCAAGTCAGGCAAGTTCTTCAGCTCCTGTGCAAGCTCTCTGCCATCCAAGTCAGATTGTCCCTTAAAGTGTAGTGTAGTACTAAGGTTCACACATTGTTCTGTCAGCTCCTCAAATGTGAGATTTTGGAAATGTGTCAGCACTCCAAACTTCTCTCCCACAATTTCCAACGTGGAAAATCTTTCCTGAATGGCTGATGTTGCAGCATCAACCACTGCATTGAAAAATGTCACCTCCAGCTTCTTCAAGGCATCAATCAAGGGCTCATCAGATGCTTCATAGGAGAAGTGCCGCTTTGTGGACCTCAGCCGTTTTTATTTTAACACAGCCTCCACATTCATTTGTTCACAGATATCTGTGGCTGCCATTTGTGCAGCCACAAAACCTGTTGCCCTGTAATTGCGGAGACCTCTCTCTGTTTTTTTTAGGAGATTTACTGCAACATCAACGTGCATGCTAGGAGACTGCATCTGCTTGCTCACATGCTGAATTTGGCACAACAGGTCATGCCACACCACTGAACAAATGGCGAAGCGGTATGACCCAACCTCCTCTGACAGAGATTGAGCCTCGACCTTTATTACAGAGTCTTTGGTGTGGTCCCTCACCTCGATCAGTGCATCTCTCACTGCAGCTGCCTGATATCTCAGGGGCTCCACACTCTTGATCTTGCTTTCCCACCTTGTATCAGACCACATCTTCAATGTGATGTTCACATGTTTTTTCAAAATGGCCCATCGTTGTGTGGAGGCTGAAAACAAGTTGTAAAGCTTCTGCAAGATGCCAAAGTAACTTGTGGCATCAATAGATCCCTCAGCAGCATCGGCCACAAGCAAATTCAGAGAATGAGCCCCACATGGAACAAACAGAGCTCTGGGATTAATTTCTAGGAGCCTGGATTGAACACCCTTGTTTTTCCCCTCATGTTGGCCCCGTTGTCGTATGATTGTCCTCTACAGTCCATGAAAGGAACTTTTAGCTCCTCCAGTCTCTTCAGAATCAGAGATGCCAAATGTTGACCAGTGGACTCCTCTGCCTCCAAAAACCCCATGAAATGTTCCTTTATATGGGGCTTCCCCTCCAGTGACACAACCCGAATCACAACTGACAACTGTTCAGTGTGGCTGATATCTGGAGTGCAATCTAGAATTATTGAAAAAAACTTTGGTTGTTTGATGTCGCTCACCATTGCTGAAATGGTCTTGCTGCTCGACAAATCAATGAGTTCGTTTTGTATGTGGTGGCCGAGGTAGCTGGTGTGACTGGAGGTCCCTTTTTGGACACGGTTAATGTGCTCTTGCATTATAAGATCAAATTGTGCCATCATTTCAACTTCTTTCAGAAAATTGCCATTTGATGGTGAGAACAATTTTTCTGTATGTCCCCTTAGTGCCAAATTCCTAACTGCCAGAGAATGCACAATAGCAGTGAGACGTGTCAGCACCGCTCTCCATCTCAACTTCTCAGCCTCCAGAAGTGCCATCTCCTGCTTGTCAATGGTCTCCCCCTTTCTCATCCTCACTGCCAGTTCTTTCCAGATTTTCATAGAATTTAGGTGTTCTGAACTGTTGTCATGTGATGTGAGCAATGAGCTTGCATGCTTCCAGTCCGAGAGTCCCAAACTTGTTAAATTTATTTTCCTCTTGGAAAATAATGTACAACAGAAACAGAAAAGGCTGTTGTTTTTTAAGGAATAGACCAACCAACTTCTGGTTATATTTTCCCCACTAACCAATGACTTCCTGAAGTATTGATGGTGGAAACTTCTTCCGTCACTGTCGTTTCTAGGGAATACAAAGTCAGATGGTACTTGACTTGGTCCCCTGGAAACCAGTTGTGTCCGAATTCTCTCAGTCAGAACTGAAGGCCAGTTAGCAGGGTCGGTGGACAGAGACTCATCCTCAGGAGGCGATTCTGCTCCAGGCCTTTCTAATAGAAAGAACAAGAGCATTACTCATTAGTATACACACCTAAGTTAGATAACACATTATTCACAGCACTTTGTTATGGTGGTGGTGTTATGGAATTATGGTGGTGAAACACCACACATACCCAGTAACCCAGACCCAGTGATAATAACATTATAATTTATAACTGTTTGCAAAATGCTTTGCAGGGATGCACACACATACACACACACACACACGCACACACTCACAGACATATGTGCACACAAACTCACCTGAAGAGTCCTGCCGGGGAGAAGTAGAAGCAAATGGGTCTTCATCCTCAGGATCAGACTGCATTTGTGGAGACATATGTGAGGCTGAGGAGGTAGATGGCTCCTCAGCCTCAATAATGGCAGAAGTAGACGGCTTCTCATCCTGGCTAGTGGCAGAGGGTGTTCCAAAATATTTCAAAAGTGCCCCTGCAAATAGTAAAATAGAACATAACAGACCAATGCATGAATAGGCTAGTACAATTAATTTAACATGTTATTAAGCACAATTTATTAAACTTTTAGAATAGGAAACAAATGAATAATACAACCTCCTTGGTTAATGGCTAATTATATACATAATAGTACATTCAAATGACTCAGAAAGCTATATCACAAAATAGCAGTGCAATATAGCAGTGAAGAGTAGATGACATAGCTCTATACCTTTATCTTTTGCTCGTTTCTCCTCTTCTTCTTTCCTCTTTTTTCTAAACTGAGCACCTGATAGCTTTGACCTCTTCTTATCCATTTGCGGTTATTTGACAGACCTTAGTGGCTTAGTGTGAAGATTCGTTCTGTAATAAATAATATACATTTCACTATTTAACCAAACCCAGAAAAATAACATTACATATGTTAAAGTATGGGCCTTTATTCCCAATAATATTAATCTGGAAGCATTTTGCATTGTTTAGGTCTTTTATGGGAAGGTTTATGGAAAATGCAATAGATGGTTTTTTATTAATAAAAATATATTTATTGATCTTTTATTATTTATTTTATTTTATTTTTTATTTTTATTTATTTCTTTATTTATTTACTCTTATTTTTATTTTTATTTTTTTTGCAGGCGCTCATGCCGCCCCTCCACAAATGCCGCCCTGTGCGGCTGCCCATATTGCCCATATGAGGAACCGCCACTGCCCTGATCAGTAGGGTAGGTTAATTTTGGAACTGTGATCTTGGACTAGTCTAGATAGAAAGGTATTAATGTATAAAAAACGTTGCACCAACTCATATTTGTGAAAATGATTGTATTTTTTGAGGATTGTTAATTATTTTTAAGTTGTAAAATTGCCGAATTTTACGCGTAAAATCGCGCACGCGGCATTCACGCAATGTAAACAAACAAAATATCGGACCTTATTTCATCAAAATAATCAATTAAAATTCGGCTTTTTTAACAAAAGTGTATTATTTTGTATTTTTTAATGATATTTACCTATAAAATGTGTATTAAATTAAGTTATTTTATGATGCGTTCATTTAATTGTGTTTATTTTCAGATATTTCATAAAAATGGATAAAAAACGGAAGTCTGCAGTGTTAACTCGAAGTGATAGTGCCAAAAAATTCAGTGGCCAGCCTTCCCCTTTGGATAAAACAGAGCCTCCTACCCTCCGCCAAGTTATTCAGTACAGTTATTTCCTCCGAAACAGCCACCCGGACTTGAAAGACTATGATATTGCTAAAATGATAGCAAAGGATGTGATTGAGATCTGGCAGGCAGTGAACCCGCGGCTGCCCCTGTATGAGGAATATTATGTAGTGAAATTGGTGGATAAAGCGTGCTTCAAGAAAGCAAAAGAGATAAACAGGAAATCTCTTTCTACAGCCCAGGAGCAGAATCTGGAGGAAAAGCTGGATAAACTTTTTGACATTTCTGCTTGCACCTGTAAGCTACCTGTTCGTCCCTGTGATGACAATGCTGTGAAGTGCAAGAAAGAAAATTGTCAAACACAGCACATAATCTGCACTTGTCCTCCCAGTAAGAAGGTAATGCTATTATTTTTTAAACTTTTAACTGGCCTAACTTAGTGCGATTAGGTGCCTTTTAAATGGAAGGAAATTCAATGCTTGTAATTGAAAAATATCCACATTTTCCTCCTGTAATCTTCCTTCCCCCCCCCTGGTAATAGTAATTAATAATCAATTTTTTTTCAGGATTTTATCTCTTATTTTAGATCCGCTATTTAATATACTTTAATATTTCAGGTTCCAGTAGAGGAGAGGGAATACTTGAGAGATCAGAGGGCCAAAATAGGACCCAAGGGCTCTTTCCAGCTGGGATCTGTGGATAAAGCTGCTGTGAAGAGAGACCAGAGGGCTACAGCTGAAGCAGAAAGATTACAGAGCCAGATTCAACAGCAGCAGGAAGTGGATTTGGCCACGTTTGCCTCCACACCTTCACAAGATATTTCTTTTGAATCCAGCTCAGGAGAATCAAGAGAGGTAATATATTTTTTTTCTTATATCTTATTCCATTTTTACCCAAATTTATCCCTACTTTTTGTTCCTATTTCCCCCCCTTTTTCCCCCCATTTTCGCTTTAGTAATTTGTTCTTTTTTTCGCCCATTTTCGCCGACTTTTTACCTGAATTTTTACCCATCCCCCCCCCCCTATTTTCTAACTTTTCCCCCCCATTTTCGTTTAAGTAATTTATTCTTATTTCCACCCATTTTCGTCGATTTTTACCCATATTTTTCCCTACTTTTTCCCCTATTTTCCCCCATTTTCGCTTTAGTAACTTATTTTTTATTTTGATTTCAGCCATCTGGTGGTGAAGCTGAAGAGTTCAAGCCAAGGAGGCACCCAAGTGTAGGTTACAGCTTTTTGAAAACCCCCAGATATGCCATGGAACTGATCAGGGGTGATGTTTCTTCCAATCTTGGGGGAAGTCTTGCTAATGCTTTCCTCCTGGACTTACAAGCTATGGACCTACTTAAGCCTGGCCTTGATGTGAAACAGATAATAGATGATAAATCGAAAATGGACAGGGAAAAAGCTAGAATGAAAGTGAAAAGTGATGAAAAGCACAATGAGGGTCTGGAAAAGTTAGTCTGTATTGGGGTTGATGGGCAAATTGACAAGGACACTTTGCTGTACACAGTGATAGGCATCGATACATGAAAATCGCTAAAGCGATACCGATACATCGATACATGAAGAACGTCTTAGGCGATACCGATACGCCGATACTTTCTAGATGTCTTAAGCGTAGGCTGACCATATTTCCTTGAGACAAAAACGGGACATTGGGATGGCAAAAAAGGGACGGGGGTTATGTAATATTCTGTATTCATGAAAAAGTAAGTACATAAACATATTGAGCTTACAATTATTCTTCAGTGACAGAACCCATACAAAAACCCATACAAAACGGTACTGTCTCGTTCAAAACGGTACGTATGGTCAGCCTACTTAAGCGATACCGATACCGATACATGCATCGCCGATACATGTATCGCCGGTACATTTTTGTAATTATTCATTTAATATGTAGGTATTAGATATTATTGTTTATACTAGTAATTTGTACGCACTGTAAGTAAAATCAACGACATTTTAATGGGTTTTATAGATGTAAATAAAAACAATTGCTTTGTTTAATGAAAGTATGTTTTAATTTTGTAGGATACATGAATGACTGAAACTATTACACTAACAATTAAAAGTAATTACTATTACCCTTCAAAAATACCAGCTGGCTAAACATCTGGTCAGACAGTCTATTCCTTTTTGGAGCGTGAATGTGACCAGCCAAACTAAACAACCGTTCTACAGGAGCAGAGGATGGTAGTGGTGTGTTATACTTCAGGAAGACCCGTAGAATTCCTGGGTACTGCCTCAGAGATTGGAGAGAATGACTTCCGTCACCCAGATACTGTAAAACTTCCATCTCAGTGGAATCTTGGGTTGCAGAGACATTAGTGGAAGCAGACTCACAACAGAAGAAATCATCTGCACTTCCGTCAGATGCAGCATCACTTAGTTGTTGCTGGGGGGTCTGCTCGCTGAGGCTCTTAATAGCATTAACCAACATTTCTTGAACCCTCTTTTTGACAATGTTAGTATTAAATTTGCCTTTTATTGTCATCCACTTTAACTTGAACAGAGGATTTGAAGACGATGCCAGTATTGCTGCTTTACACTCATGCGACGCATCAAGGCAAATAAACTTTTCAAACCGCTTAGTGAACCCTACTGTGACTGCATTGAGAAGTGGCTGACAATGACGCAATGCCTCTGAATTCAAACGCTCTAGCTATACGCTCTTTCTATATTATGGTTAATTAATCTCAATAACACAAGTACAAACGTGTTTAAACGTTGCGCCGTACTGTGTGACGTGACCAGTAGAGTAGTACTGTCATTAAATAAATATTTAATAATATTATTATTTATGTATATTCATAAATATAACTCAGTAGTGTCATATTATAACATCTATTTAAATATTTTAAAATTCTTATTAATGTGTTATTTATTTATTTGTTGGGTTCAAAATCCCAGCTGAGCCGTGAACGGCCAAGTTCTAAAGGGCCAGTTCAACCTACAGCCCAAGTTAGGCTAAAATTAAAACTTACGGATTTGAGATCCTATTAGGTCCTACCTCAGGGTTGCTGACTCGATGTGGGCCTACCTTAGGCCTCAGTTGTATGAATTTAAGATAAAAACAAAAGGGCCACTATTTATGGTCTTCTTTCTCAACCTTGCAACAACAACACAACCTGGACTATTGCACGATGCAACAATCTTGCATCTAAACAACCAAACTGAATTGCAAGAGAGCTCTCTATAAGACCACACCCTGTAAGTACGACGTTCCACAAACGAGTAGAAAGGACGCGCAGCGCCCCAAAATGATGCCACCTGAGAGCTCAAACAATGCTAGCTCTAAATTAAGTGAATTTTTCACTAACCTTACAATTATGAGATGGATATATATACACCTTAACTTAATATATACAAGCAATGCTGCATCAATCAGCTCAGTCATCATCTCGCCTTGGGACAACAATGGTTCTTCCTCTTCTAGATTTTCTAACACTCCCCACCGAAGAGGCATTGTTGTCATTACCTTCTGCAAGGTTAGCCAAGCCTTCTCCATGAGGCTGTAACTCAAATGTTTCATCTTGACTATCTGTGTTTTTGCTGATTTCTAAAGCATAGAGTTTTTGTATAGGTCTCTTTAACTTTCCTCCTGAAGTCTTTACCAGTGCAGACTTAACTAAATTGTCTTTGCCAACAAACAACTCTTCAATTATGCCAAGCTTCCAGCATTGCCTTGGTCTTTCATCCCCAATCATTACCACTTCTCCCACCTTGATACAATTTGCATTGGAACCCTTTACCTTGCCTGATGGGTAATAATTGAGTTCTGGCAAGTATTCCATCTGCCACCTCTTCCATAACTGATCTTGTAGCTCTTCAAGGTACCTGAACCGTCTGGTTAACTCTCCTTGAGTGCTCTGGATAGGCTGCAAGTCTTCTGGCACACTGGGGCTTGATGTTAATCGTTTACCACAAAGAAAATGATTTGGTGTCAATGGCTCCGCATCCTGCATACTGTTATAAACAAAAGTGATAGGCCTACTGTTCACCATTGCTTCTACTTCACATAAAACAGTGCAGAATTCTTCTTTGCTCAAATGAGCATTAGCTAAAAGTTTCTTTAATGGACACTTTACACTTCTCACTCAGAGCTGGGCAATAAATACATTGAATGTATTTAAATACTAAATACTAAATACATGGGAGAAATGTATTTAAATACTAAATACTAAATACATTTTACGAATGTATTTAGATACTAAATACAAAATACATCAATTGTATTTAAATACATTTGTAAATACATTTTAAATACATACAAATTTTAACATATGCATTCACTAATTCATGAGTAACAACAATATAAAATGCTTGATAAAGGATAAAGAAATAGTACAATCTAATTTCCGATTATATATTTCCCTTTTTAGAACAAAACAAAAACAAAAGAACTTAGAACTTACGATGTTCAACCAGTGACATATTATACTCATTATATCATTGCAAAATGAGTAACAATTAATGAGTAGATGAGACATAAACGTAAACATAAGACGTAAACATAAACATAAGGCACCTTACGAATTCTCTTTTATTTCACGGTTGCTGCGGATCAAAACCAATCTTTCAAAAGTTTTGTCTGGAAGAGAGTTTCTTTTGGGAGTCAAAGTGATTCCCGCGAATGAGAATATTCGCTCTACCGGTGCCGAAGATGGTAATGTCGTGTTATAGCGGAGGAACAGTCTTTTTATGAGAGGATGTTTTCCCAAACTGTTGATGGTCCGATCGGAATCTTGTAGAAATGCCAATATATTCTGTAGTACAGAACGTGTATTAAACCAGTAAAAGTATTTACATTTTTATATTTTGAGTATTTAAATACATTGTATTTAAATACTCATTAAAGTATTTAAATACTATATTTAAATACATGAAAAACAATGTATTTATAAATACAGTTCTAAATACACAAATGTATTTAAATACGTATTTAAATACAAATGTATTTAAATACTGCCCAGCTCTGTTCTCACTAGCCTTTCCCAAAATCCTCCCCACCATGGTGCTCTCTCAACAATAAACTCCCACTGTACCCCTTGGTGTGAAAAGTAGGATTGGAATCCTTCCTCTTTTAGCAAGGACCAAATTTCTTGGAGTTCCTTTGCAGCCCTTTTGAAGGTTTTTGCATTATCCGATATGATTTTATTTGGGAAACCCCTTCTGTTCACAAACCTTTTAAAGGCCAAAAGAAATACATCACTACTTAAGTTGCTTACCAACTCCAAATGGATTGCTCTGGTGGTAGCACAGGTGAAAAGACATATATAACCTTTCTTAGACTCCCCTCGCTCATACACATAGACTGGCCCTGCAAAGTCTACTCCCACTACATCAAATGGGGCAGTATAGACACACCGTTCTCTTGGAAGTGGAGCCACCTTTTCATAATAAGGCTTTGCACTCCAACGCTTGCAAACCACACATTTATGCAAGACCTTTTTTACTACTTGTCTAATTTTGGGAATCCAAAACTGTTGTCTAATCTCTATTATTATCACTTCTCTAACTCCAGCAAGTAACAGCTTATGATGAGTATCCAGGATCAAAAGGTCCACAAAGTGCCCCCCAGAAGGTAGCAAAATTGGATCTTTTCTCCTCTGGAAGCCCAGAAAACTGTAGTTTACCTCCTACTCTCAATAAATCCTGATCCAAAAACACATCCAAACCCTTGAGAGCAGAATGTGTTGGTAGAACCTGTAATGGATGGCTGGTGAGCAATTCCCTCTCTTCACCAAATTTTTCCTTCTGCACATATACCACCCAGTATTTCCTGGCTTGCTGAATCTCATTACTGTTCAGGATTCCTTCCCTTCTTGTTTCTTCCTTAATATTGTTGGTAAATCTATATACCCATGCTGTCACTCTTAACAATCTTTTCAGACTGCTAATGTCCTCAAGCTTCAATATGGGGTCCTGCTGCATAACTTGACAACTGTTCACAGCGCATTTTCTCACCTCACTCACCCATGCTTCTTCAGCCTGGCATTCTCCTACAATAGGCTGATTAGAAGGCCAGTTTTCACTTCCAAGTTTTAGCCACTCTGGCCCATTCCACCACAAACTTGACTGTGCAAGATCTTTCACTGAAATTCCTCGTGTTGGTAAATCAGCGGGGTTTTGGGTGCCTGGACAATGCTTCCATTGCTTGGGATCTGTGTGCGCTTGAATTTCCTCCACCCTATTAGCAACAAATGGTTTCCATTTCTTTGCCTGACTTCTTAACCAGTGCCAAACTATAGTGGAGTCTGTCCAATAATAGCTTGGAATTTCATAGAGGGCCAAAGACTTTTGCACTGTAACTGCAAGCCGACTAGCAATAACGGCACCCATCAATTCCAACCTTGGAACAGAAAGCCTTTTCAAAGGTGCTACTCTGCTCTTTGCAGCAACCAACCTGCAACTTACTTCCTCTTGCAATGTGCCTCTAATATAAATACAAGTTGCATAGGCTTCCTCACTTGCATCACAAAAGATGTGCAGCTCCAAATTGTCTGGACTATTGTTCAACTCTCCAAAGTACCATCTTGGGATTTCAATGTCTCCAAGATGTGCCAATTCTTTGAACCAATATTTCCACCTTACCACCATATGATCAGATAACTCTTGGTCCCAACCAAGTTCAATTTCCCAGAGGCTCTGAAACCAAATTTTTTACTTTATCACAAATGGAGCCAGGAATCCAAGAGGATCAAAGACCTTTGAAGTCAAACTAAGAGCTGTACGTTTTGTCCACCTTGTCTCATTCTCAGCCAGCTCTACTAAAGATTTCCCATTGAAGGTAAACAAATCATCATCTTGCTGCCAAACAATGCCTAGCACTTTTGCGTCTATTGCCCACAACTCCTTAATACCAGAATCCTCAATACTTTCTGCTGCATCAGGTACTACACAGGACTGACTCATAAACTGTTGTAATTGAGAATGATTGGTCTGCCATTTTCTAAGTTCCATGCCAGCCTCCCTCATTATACCTCTAGCCTCCATGAATATCTGTTTAGCCATTTCTGTATTATCCACGGAACACAGCAAATCATCAACATAAAAATTTTTCCTTATGTGTTCAATAGTATTAGGAGAGACTTCAGAATATTTTTTAAAATGGTACTGCATAGTAGCTGCCAACAGAAATGGACTAGAGCTGAGGCCAAACAACACTGACTTCATTCTATATGCTTGAACCTTAGGTTCATTTTCCAACAAGTCTTTCGTATCCACCCACAGATACCTTACTGCATCTCTGTCCTCTGGTTTTAACTTTATCCGCAAAAAGGCTTGCTTCACATCTGCAGTCAATGCTACTCTACCAAACCTGAATCTCAGTAACAAGGAAAATAAATCTGCATTTAAATTTGGCCCAGCATCCAAACAGTCATTCAAGGACACACCA
This sequence comes from Bathynomus jamesi, assembly GCA_023014485.1. Classification (NCBI taxonomy): domain Eukaryota; kingdom Metazoa; phylum Arthropoda; class Malacostraca; order Isopoda; family Cirolanidae; genus Bathynomus; species Bathynomus jamesi. Next base: position 1,410,858 of record JAJOZX010000183.1, read on the forward strand.
CCTTTGTCCTTGGCTGAGCCATCAAAAACTACCCTCAGTTTGGTGGTAGTTTTGTCTCGCCGTACCACTGCATGGTGTGGCAGATAATGTGCCTCCTGGCTCACCAGCTCACCTTGCACCCTTTCAGCATAGCCCTCCTTTACATAGCTTAGGATGGCCTCATTGTATTCAATTAACAACTCGTCATTTTTTCTTAGCCTGTACAATGAAGTCTCCAACCTCCGATTAGCTAGCTGAAGGTTTGAACCGGGTTTGCAAGAATCCTTCCACGGGAGGCCAACTTCATAGCAACCATCTTTAAACCCAATTCCTTTTTCAAATTGCTCTAAAACATCATTGTTCACTGTACTTGCCTGTTTGTCCTTTATGCCAATGGATTCAAGTTCCCAAAACGCTTTCAAATGCCTTTCCAAACCATGGCTGTTCTCCTCAATCTTAACAAAAAGAGCCTTAACTTCCATTTCATTGCAATAGCTACCATGTAGCATCCAGCCTAGCTTACTTTCAATAGCTACTGGGCCTTGAGATGTGCGGACAATATTACCAGTGATGAAGTCCCAATAATAGTCAGCTCCAATCAAAAGACTAATGTCTTCTATTCCTTCAAACTTATTATTGCCCAAATTAATTCCTTTAATTTGCAATTCTTGGACACATGCCATATCTAAACAAGTAGTGACTGGAGCACAAAGTTCCTCAATCTCTACAGCTTGGACCTTGATAGTGGGACTTTGCGGTAACAACCCTTAACCAGAACTTCTACCTTCTTAAATTTGGTTCGGTTTTGAACGGAACCCCCAAACCCAGAAATTCTTAAATTTTCCCTCTTAAGTTCTTTAAACTTCAATTTTTTGGAAATTCTGGTCTTAATAAAGCTACACTGGCTACCACTATCAAACAACACTCTTACAGTAGCTTCTCCATCATTCCCAATTAATAAGGCTGCAGTTGTTTGCAATAATCCCCCTTTACTTTTACTCCCTTTCATAGCAGTGGTATGTGCCACTGATGTCTCTACTGCTGGGGTAGGCCTACTAGGAGTGTTTTCACACAATAATGGCTGATGCCTACCATGACATTTTTTGCACAAAATTTTAAACTTACAAAACCTTGCTCTGTGACCTTTCAGAAAACATTTAAAACATGCTGTGGACTTAGTTACCCTGTCCTTTCTCTCCTCAAAAGGTAAAGCCTCAGCCACCTCACATTTATATGACTTGTGGTTGCCTTCGCAAAATATGCATTCCTTAATTCCCTTTAATTTATTCTCAGAGGAGGCATGTAGAGCTGACACTGTACCTGGGCTATTCCTTTTTGTAGAAACTTTGGTGCTGTGCCTGCCTTTGTCCCCTTGTTTAACATCCCACTGTGCAAACTCAATTCCCTCTCGTCTTGCTAATTCTGTACCTAAAAGACTTAACATCTGCTGAAGGGGGATGTACACATGTTCTGAAGAGTGTCCCCTACTTAATTCAAGCAAAATTGAGCTAGGCAATTTAGACTCCAGTATAGTAGCCAACATTATACCATACCTTTCCATTCCTACACCCAAGTTGTCCAGGGACCTAGTTCTAACTTCAAATTCATCATATAACTGCCGTAACTCCTTGACACTATTAGGATTATTAACAGGAGGTATAGCTAAAAGTTCGCGGAGGTGGCTTTTAATTAAGATCTCTGGCTTACCAAACTGTTTCTTTAATATATCCCAAGCCACATTGTAATTAGCCTCTGTTAATGCTAATCCTGTTATTGTCTTTGCTGCCTCCCCTTCCAAGAGCAACTGCAAATAATTAAACTTCTCCACAGCACTTAACACTTGACTGAATGAACTGCTGATTGAAAACTGTCTGCCCATCCTTGCCATTCCTGAATACTCCCAGAAAATGTTTTGAGTACAAGCCTCGGTAATTGAACTGCAGATCTGTTAACCTTAACTTCACAAACATCATTTGTTGAGTGTTGTGTTTCATTATTAGACCTGGTCTCTAACTGTAATGAGCTGCTAAACTCTTTTGCTCGGTGGCCTACTTTAATTATATCATCAATAATCTCTTCAAAATAAATTATGTTATTTTCTATTTCATCCTCTTCTATAAGAGCCTCAATTTTAACATTTACTTCACTTAGAGCAACCTTTTTAGTTTCTAATATGGAAAGCTGCGCAGTCACTAATCTTAAATCCTCTTGCTCTATGGCAGAATCTATTGTGGCAATGACCTTTGTAATTAGACCTTTGTAGGCGCTTCTCCTTTTTTTAAACTTGTTCAATTCAGATGCACTCATCTTCAATGCAAACAACAATTGGGCTCAATGCCAAATGAGCTGAATTGGCAGAAATACTTAACCAAACTGATCAAACGTAAATTTTGCTTTTTCAAATAAACTGAATTGCTAGGTGGGGTACTAACCAACCACCAGTATGGAATATCAATTTTTCCACCCAAGTAACTGGTGCACCGAAGTCTGCAACCTTCGCCTACGAATAATAAACCAAATTTAACCAAACAGGTAAAATGTAGGCCAAAAACAACGACAGACGAGTGGCCAAGTTTCGCAATTGGGCGACCAAACTTTCTACCCTGGGACCTTAACTCAATAATGCTCAACCCGTCTAGGCCTAACTTGAGCTACAATTTGCACAATCAGAACTTTGCCGAAAAATAGTCACTGACTCAGTCTTGGGCTAGAATCCGGTTCGAAAGACCATGTTATTTATTTATTTGTTGGGTTCAAAATCCCAGCTGAGCCGTGAACGGCCAAGTTCTAAAGGGCCAGTTCAACCTACAGCCCAAGTTAGGCTAAAATTAAAACTTACGGATTTGAGATCCTATTAGGTCCTACCTCAGGGTTGCTGACTCGATGTGGGCCTACCTTAGGCCTCAGTTGTATGAATTTAAGATAAAAACAAAAGGGCCACTATTTATGGTCTTCTTTTTCAACCTTGCAACAACAACACAACCTGGACTATTGCACGATGCAACAATCTTGTATCTAAACAACCAAACTGAATTGCAAGAGAGCTCTCTATAAGACCACACCCTGTAAGTACGACGTTCCACAAACGAGTAGAAAGGACGCGCAGCGCCCCAAAATGATGCCACCTGAGAGCTCAAACAATGCTAGCTCTAAATTAAGTGAATTTTTCACTAACCTTACAATTATGAGATGGATATATATACACCTTAACTTAATATATACAAGCAATGCTGCATCAATCAGCTTAGTCATCATATCGCCTTGGGACAACAATGGTTCTTCCTCTTCTAGATTTTCTAACATAATGTATCGATGTATCGAAGTATCGATTTTTTCGATACATTTAAGAAAATTGACCTTAGCGATACCGATAAATCGATACTTTTGTCAAGTAGCTAAAGCGATACCGATACCGATACAAAAGTATCGATCGATACGTATCGGCGATACATGTATCTAGATACTGCCCATCACTGGCTGTACAGAGAAGTTAAGGATGAAAATGGGGAGACTAAGCTGAAGAAAGGAAAGGGACAAGAGCACCATTTGACTTTCACAAAGGAGCCGGGAACTGAAAGTAGAAATATCTTACTCACAGAGTCATCCCAATTAAAGGTGCGACTGGAGTTCTTCTTGGTGAAGAAGTTGCTAGTGTCTTGGAGGAGTTTAACAGTGTTCATACCCTGAAAGCTGTCCTCCTTGACAACACAAATACAAACACTGGCTGGGAGGGAGGCCTTGTAACAGCTCTGGAAAATAAAATTGAGCGGAAATTACACACCATTGGCTGTTCACTCCATCAGAATGAGCTTCCTTTCAGAGCTGTTTTCAAGCATCTTGATGGCAGTACCAAAAGTCTCACTGCTTTCACTGGTCCGCTGGGAAAACTCTGTGAAATTGACTACCAAGATCTGCCACAAGTGGAATTCACCAAACTCAGTGGCTCCCTGGATGTCATGGAATTTGCTGAGGAGACACTGAATGATCTCAGTAGCGACCAGAGGCTTCTTTTGGAGTATGTGCTTGGAATTTCCAGGGGCAAAGTCAACCCAAGATTTGCTACCTGTAAAATTGGACCATTAAACCATGCAAGATGGTTGACTTTGGCAATTAGATTGATGTGTCTGTGGACCAGAGGTGCTTACCCTCCAGAACTACAGGATAGACTTTACCAGGCCATCAAGTTCATTGTGGAAGTGTATGCAGTCAGTTGGTTTGAGATCAAAAGGGACAGCAAGTTCCACAATCAGCAGCTGTACATCTTCAACATGATCCAGAGGATCAAGCAGCAGTCTGAAGAAATCCAGGGTGTTGCTTTCAAGAACCTGAAGTACAATGCTTTTGCCTTGCTGCCCGAGAATGTGCTGTACTCCATGATGAAGTCTGATGACTTGGAAGTGAGAGAAGCTGCTCTCAAGAAAATTCTGTCCATCAGGTAAGCATTTATTAATTTAAAAAATGTGAAAAAAAATTTGATTATGGGGATTTATTTAATGAAAAAAAGGCCCGAGTTCTATAAATCCCCATAATCAAATTTTTTTTTCACATTTTCTTATCCCAATTCCCCCCCTTCCCCTCTATATGGAAATAATCTTACCTTCTTTCTGAAAAAAAAATTCGATTATGGGGATTTATAGAACTCGGGTTTTTTTTTTAATTTAAGTTTAATTTAAATCAGCAATTCTGAGACTGATAGGGATTAAATCTTAAACTGGAATAAAAATAAATAAATTATTATTCTTTCAGAAGTGGGAAGCCAGCCAAGAAGAGGCTGAAGAAGATCACAGCCATCAACATTGAAGCTACCCACTGGTCAGAACTAATCAACCTTTCTCAAAGTGGCATCTGTGAACCTGCTCTCACAGAAGACTTTTCTGACCAGGAGCTTCAAGAAGCATTGCTGAATGGCACCAAGCTGGAGCTGCCTGATCTGCCTTCACATTCTCAGTGTTGAAAGGGCCGTGAAGCTGACATCTGAAGCTTCCCATACTGTTTGTGGACTCGAATCAAGGGACAAACACATTCTGGCCAAAGCCCTAAGCCGCCAGATGAGGCCTTCCTTTGCTTCTAAGGGCTCTTACAGTGAAAATTATGATGATCTTGGGATCTAAATGTGTCTATTTGACTCTGTACATGTTTTTTTACTTTTTTTCAATAAAATTGTAACTTTTTTCAGGATTTTTTTTTATGAAAATAGCATGTTTTTTCGGCCGAAAATTTTGAAAATGCGGTATTTTTTGGTACAATTTTTTGACGATTTTTGAAACGGTTTCCTCAAAAAACGGTTAAAGCTAGGGATCTGAAAGTTTTTGTCAGTTATTATCATATTAAGCCCTGACTATCTCGACTAGTCCAAAGTAGATATCTAAAAAATGCGGAAAATCAACCTACCTTACTGACCAGCCATGCGTGGCTAGCTAAGAGGGCAGGAAGAGATCAGACAGCAATTCCCTCCTTCACCAAATCCAGCAAATGAGGCGGGATACTGCAGGGGGGTCGACCGCAGGTCGATCCTGAACCGTCGTTCGAACTAGTATAAAAAAATGAACGGAATTCTCTGCTTAAAATGGAACGTATTTATACACACACACACACATATATATATATATATAATGTATGTGTGTGTGTGTGTGCGTGCTAATTTTTAAGTTGTTTAACAATAATAAAACAAGTAACTATTTTGAAATAGCCCATTTTCCAATGGAATGGGAATACTGGTACTTAATTTTGGGTTAAAAAAAAGGGATACTGGGCTTCTTTCTTGCACCATGTTTCCACCGGGCCTACAGAAGCTAGTCAGTACAAGCTGAGTGCTGCAGATCATCATTTTCATCAGAAGATCTGGGCACATGATCTCGTCATCGATACAGTACCTATTCCTTATTCTTACATCGACACCAAGTTCAAGAATATTGAGTTAGGTTTTTCTGAAAAATTAACCAATGGATATCATACAGCAAGATATATTGTAGTTACACACATACTTTACAGTACGCCGCGGCCTTGATCCAGGTTTACTGTTTAGTTTCAAGACTGTTGGCTTAGGATATGGCTGAGGGATGGGCGACTCAAAATGTTACATGTCGGTAAGTAAACCTTTTCCTAACGTAGGCTAGGCCAACCTTAAGTTAACCTAATCCTTTTTGCAGGTTTGTTTACCGAATTGCTTCTTTAGTCCATGGGAACTTGGTAGGTCTATCTTAGCACAGACCAATGCCAAGCCAGGCAGCTATAGGCCTAAACCTACGGTACTGGCTAAAGTTAAGCCGAACCTAATTCTAGAGTTCATTGTTTATATTACATTTCATTTGGAAAACATGAATCCACCAGGGCTTATCGAGGTTATCCAAGTTATGAGGTTGATGTTTTGCAGGATTCTATTATTATTAGCTCATGACTTGGATAACCTTGATGGGCCCCAGTGGGGTGATATCTTATTTTGGTGTCCCAAATTATTTAACCATTACAAAATAAATAGTGTCCCGAATAAAGCAATTGGCGAATGTGTATATTTAGTTGTTTCCTGACATGTATGATAGTGCAGTATCGTGTGATACTTGTTTATGTATTAAAAATAAATGTTCATATTTTTGGTAGAAGTTGCTTAAAATTAATTGAAACCTACATGAAAATTATCAATTGCCTGGTTAGGTCAACTGTACACTAGGGTGTATCATGCTCAGGTTGAATATAAAAAAACTTGGAATTTCAAGATTGGTAGTATGTATTCCTATGTAAAATTTAATTTTAAGAGGGGTTTGTCTTCCACAACTTTTGCAAAAAATTGCATTTAAGTATTCAAAATAGCACTTTTTTTATCAAAAATAGGGGTGTACTGGATATGATATCTGGCTGGATATTCGGCTGGATATTGTGAAATATCCGGTATCTGGCAGGATATGGGTCATATCTGGCTGGATATAGGCCAAGACATTAGAAAATTAACACCTGTATAAAAATCTGCCATAATATGATAACTAGTGTGTAGTGTCATCGGGCAAAGTGTAACGGATCAAGAGGCACATTTCAGGTTTTGTACAATTGACCTCCCTAAATTCAAAAATGAAAATAATTTTTTTGATAAGTGCAATACCTCCTTTTTCGCATGTGAAAATCATGAAAATTGTTAGTTACTCATAACTTTTGGACACTTGCTTTCCTAGGGTTTGAGCTATCATTTGACCCCTTACAATGTACTACTTTTCAAGAAAAATAGAAAAATTTATTTTTGGAATAAACATATATATTGTAGGTAGGTAGACTAGATACTAGATAGTTTTATTTAGTAAATGATACATTAAAATCTTTAGTTTTGAATTATGGCATAAAGTCACGGGATTTAAGTACTTCTCTAACGTAACCATCTCTTGAATCCTTTCCATACACTGCCCCAGATGCTTCAGTTATCATCCTAACACAGCATTCTACACCTTGGGAGTGACATGGTATCCGGACAACAAGGGGCTCTTCAGTGATCTTATCAAGTTGTTCGACAGAGAACTGCTTCGTGAGTGGTGGTTCCATTGTACACTCCTCCACTGGTGCAAGTAAATCTTTCAAATTCTGAGCACTTTGTTTGATCTTTGGTGGCTGAAATTCTCTGACTTGCTATTGATAAGGTTTGGGAGCTTGTCGAATGGTCTTGATTACATCGATGGTCAATTTCTGGTTTGCTTGATCTGAATCTGCAAGCATTGCCAATAGAACATTTTCAGGGTGAGCCCAATATGCATTTCTTTGGATCACAGGCCATGTGACAGTCTTGCCAGCTGGTGGCAGTAATCATAGCAGCTTGATTTGCTCCAGAAATGTTTTGGGCCATCTGTGCACCTTGGATGGCACTTGATGCTAAACCACATGGGTCTATAGTGGCACATGACAAACTGTGAGTGAATATAGTTCATCACTTGGCTGTGCCATCGCTACATATAGCTGACAAATTCTGCTGGCAGTTGTAACCCATCTTGCATGGGAGATTGGTCTAGGCTTCTCTCGTAGAAGATCTTCATTAATGACATCAGTCCTTATTGCTTTCATCATTCTGTAGAGGTAGGCTTGGTCACGACTCAATTCAGTAAGGTCAACATCTGGGAGAGTGTGGCTATCAGCAATACATTGAATTCCTCTAGAGGAAAGTGGCAAACTCTCACATGTGGCCAAAGCTTTGCCAATTGGTCCTTTCCATTGAGTTCCTTGCACAAGTGGCACAGTGGGAGTTCATTTAAATGCAGACTACAGATGAACCAGTGCAAATGGCGACCCAGGCGGCACTCTAGCAGGTGTATTGCTCCACTTCTGTGCCCTGTGTTTGTGGCTGTGCTGTTGGCTCCCACTGCAATTATCTTGTCTGCAATACCCATTTCTTCAATTGCATTTTGAAATCCATCCGCAATGACAGTGCTAGTTCCTCGTTCCAGTGTCAGATGGCTTAGATAGAAGGTTCCAGGCTCTCTGACCAGCACATAGTGGTCCTCAACTTTCTTTGTGTGTACCATTTGTTCCCCTTTTTCTCTTTGACAAGTGTCATGTCTTTCCATCCATCAAAAAATAAAGCAGTGACTTCCACATTGTGGTAAGTTACTGCTTCCTTCAGCTCCCTCCGTACCTTCTGCTGTGCTCTCCATACTTTGTGGTGGTCAATTATGTTTATCTGATCATCAGAACTAATGATGCCATAGTTAACCAATGTTGCAGTGCTGATAGCTGCAGCAGCCATGTTCGATACAGCATACCGGTCAACTTCCAAAGTAACAGTGGGAATCGGTGTGATGTGCCTGTCCTCCTGGGCACTATCACCCATCCACTCATCACCAACATTTTCACCACTGGAGTCTGCTTCTGCTTGAGCTGATTCAACCATATCTGCAGAGGATGCTACCTCTTACCATTCCATTTTTCTTCTATTCTCTTTTCTTTCTTGCATCCAATCCTCTTACCATTCCATTTTTCTTCTATTCTCTTTTCTTTCTTGCATCCAATCCTCTTACCATTCCATTTTTCTTCTATTCTCTTTTCTTTCTTGCATCCAATCCTCTTACCATTCCATTTTTCTTCTATTCTCTTTTCTTTCTTGCATCCAATCCTCTTACCATTCCATTTTTCTTCTATTCTCTTTTCTTTCTTGCATCCAATCCTCTTACCATTCCATTTTTCTTCTATTCTCTTTTCTTTCTTGCATCCAATCCTCTTACCATTCCATTTTTCTTCTATTCTCTTTTCTTTCTTGCATCCAATCCTCTTACCATTCCATTTTTCTTCTATTCTCTTTTCTTTCTTGCATCCAATCCTCTTACCATTCCATTTTTCTTCTATTCTCTTTCTTTCTTGCATCCAATCCTCTTACCATTCCATTTTTCTTCTATTCTCTCTTCTTTCTTGCATCCAATCCTCTTACCATTCCATTTTTCTTCTATTCTCTCTTCTTTCTTGCATCCAATCCTCTTACCATTCCATTTTTCTTCTATTCTCTCTTCTTTCTTGCATCCAATCCTCTTACCATTCCATTTTTCTTCTATTCTCTCTTCTTTCTTGCATCCAATCCTCTTACCATTCCATTTTTCTTCTATTCTCTCTTCTTTCTTGCATCCAATCCTCTTACCATTCCATTTTTCTTCTATTCTCTCTTCTTTCTTGCATCCAATCCTCTTACCATTCCATTTTTCTTCTATTCTCTCTTCTTTCTTGCATCCAATCCTCTTACCATTCCATTTTTCTTCTATTCTCTCTTCTTTCTTGCATCCAATCCTCTTACCATTCCATTTTTCTTCTATTCTCTCTTCTTTCTTGCATCCAATCCTCTTACCATTCCATTTTTCTTCTATTCTCTCTTCTTTCTTGCATCCAATCCTCTTACCATTCCATTTTCTTCTATTCTCTCTTCTTTCTTGCATCCAATCCTCTTACCATTCCATTTTTCTTCTATTCTCTCTTCTTTCTTGCATCCAATCCTCTTACCATTCCATTTTTCTTCTATTCTCTCTTCTTTCTTGCATCCAATCCTCTTACCATTCCATTTTTCTTCTATTCTCTCTTCTTTCTTGCATCCAATCCTCTTACCATTCCATTTTTCTTCTATTCTCTCTTCTTTCTTGCATCCAATCCTCTTACCATTCCATTTTTCTTCTATTCTCTCTTCTTTCTTGCATCCAATCCTCTTACCATTCCATTTTTCTTCTATTCTCTCTTCTTTCTTGCATCCAATCCTCTTACCATTCCATTTTTCTTCTATTCTCTCTTCTTTCTTGCATCCAATCCTCTTACCATTCCATTTTTCTTCTATTCTCTCTTCTTTCTTGCATCCAATCCTCTTACCATTCCATTTTTCTTCTATTCTCTCTTCTTTCTTGCATCCAATCCTCTTACCATTCCATTTTTCTTCTATTCTCTCTTCTTTCTTGCATCCAATCCTCTTACCATTCCATTTTTCTTCTATTCTCTCTTCTTTCTTGCATCCAATCCTCTTACCATTCCATTTTTTCTATTCTCTCTTCTTTCTTGCATCCAATCCTCTTACCATTCCATTTTTTTCTATTCTCTCTTCTTTCTTGCATCCAATCCTCTTACCATTCCATTTTTCTTCTATTCTCTCTTCTTTCTTGCATCCAATCCTCTTACCATTCCATTTTCTTCTATTCTCTCTTCTTTCTTGCATCCAATCCTCTTACCATTCCATTTTTCTTCATTCTCTTCTTTCTTGCATCCAATCCTCTTACCATTCCATTTTTCTTCTATTCTCTCTTCTTTCTTGCATCCAATCCTCTTACCATTCCATTTTTCTTATATTCTCTCTTCTTTCTTGCATCCAATCCTCTTACCATTCCATTTTTCTATTCTCTCTTCTTCTTGCATCCAATCCTCTTACCATTCCATTTTTCTTCATTCTCTCTTCTTTCTTGCATGCAATCCTCTTACCATTCCATTTTCTTCTATTCTCTCTCTTTCTTGCATCCAATCCTCTTACCATTCCATTTTTCTTCATTCTCTTCTTTCTTGCATCAATCCTCTTACCATTCCATTTTTCTTCCATCTCTCTCTTTCTTGCATCCAATCCTCTTACCATTCCATTTTTCTTCCATTCTCTCTCCTTTCTTGCATCCAATCCTCTTACCATTCCATTTTTCTTCCATTCTCTCTCCTTTCTTGCATGCAATCCTCTTACCATTCCATTTTTCTTCCATTCTCTCCTTTCTTGCATGCAATCCTCTTACCATTCCATTTTCTTCCATTCTCTCTCCTTTCTTGCATGCAATCCTCTTACCATTCCATTTTTCTTCCATTCTCTCTCCTTTCTTGCATGCAATCCTCTTACCATTCCATTTTTCTTCCATTCTCTCTCTTGTTTCTTGCATGCAATCCTCTTACCATTCCATTTTTCTTCCATTCTCTCTCTTGTTTCTTGCATGCAATCCTCTTACCATTCCATTTTTCTTCCATTCTCTCTCTTGTTTCTTGCATGCAATCCTCTTACCATTCCATTTTTCTTCCATTCTCTCTTGTTTCTTGCATGCAATCCTCTTACCATTCCATTTTTCTTCCATTCTCTCTCTTGTTTCTTGCATGCAATCCTCTTACCATTCCATTTTTCTTCCATTCTCTCTCTTGTTTCTTGCATGCAATCCTCTTACCATTCCATTTTTCTTCCATTCTCTCTCTTGTTTCTTGCATGCAATCCTCTTACCATTCCATTTTTCTTCCATTCTCTCTCTTGTTTCTTGCATGCAATCCTCTTACCATTCCATTTTTCTTCCATTCTCTCTCTTGTTTCTTGCATGCAATCCTCTTACCATTCCATTTTTCTTCCATTCTCTCTCTTGTTTCTTGCATGCAATCCTCTTACCATTCCATTTTCTTCCATTCTCTCTCTTGTTTTCTTGCATGCAATCCTTACCATTCCATTTTTCTTCCATTCTCTCTCTTGTTTCTTGCATGCAATCCTCTTACCATTCCATTTTTCTTCCATTCTCTCTCTTGTTTCTTGCATGCAATCCTCTTACCATTCCATTTTTCTTCCATTCTCTCTCTTGTTTCTTGCATGCAATCCTCTTACCATTCCATTTTTCTTCCATTCTCTCTCTTGTTTCTTGCATGCAATCCTCTTACCATTCCATTTTTCTTCCATTCTCTCTCTTGTTTCTTGCATGCAATCCTCTTACCATTCCATTTTTCTTCCATTCTCTCTCTTGTTTCTTGCATGCAATCCTCTTACCATTCCATTTTTCTTCCATTCTCTCTCTTGTTTCTTGCATGCAATCCTCTTACCATTCCATTTTTCTTCCATTCTCTCTCTTGTTTCTTGCATGCAATCCTCTTACCATTCCATTTTTCTTCCATTCTCTCTCTTGTTTCTTGCATGCAATCCTCTTACCATTCCATTTTTCTTCCATTCTCTCTCTTGTTTCTTGCATGCAATCCTCTTACCATTCCATTTTTCTTCCATTCTTCTCTTGTTTCTTGCATGCAATCCTCTTACCATTCCTTTTTCTTCCATTCTCTCTCTTGTTTCTTGCATGCAATCCTCTTACCATTCCATTTTTCTTCCATTCTCTCTCTTGTTTCTTGCATGCAATCCTCTTACCATTCCATTTTTCTTCCATTCTCTCTCTTGTTTCTTGCATGCAATCCTCTTACCATTCCATTTTTCTTCCATTCTCTCTCTTGTTTCTTGCATGCAATCCTCTTACCATTCCATTTTTCTTCCATTCTCTCTCTTGTTTCTTGCATGCAATCCTCTTACCATTCCATTTTTCTTCCATTCTCTCTCTTGTTTCTTGCATGCAATCCTCTTACCATTCCATTTTTCTTCCATTCTCTCTCTTGTTTCTTGCATGCAACAATCCTCTTACCATTCCATTTTCTTCCATTCTCTCTCTTGTTTCTTGCATGCAATCCTCTTACCATTCCATTTTTCTTCCATTCTCTCTCTTGTTTCTTGCATGCAATCCTCTTACCATTCCATTTTTCTTCCATTCTCTCTCTTGTTTCTTGCATGCAATCCTCTTACCATTCCATTTTTCTTCCATTCTCTCTCTTGTTTCTTGCATGCAATCCTCTTACCATTCCATTTTTCTTCCATTCTCTCTCTTGTTTCTTGCATGCAATCCTCTTACCATTCCATTTTTCTTCCATTCTCTCTCTTGTTTCTTGCATGCAATCCTCTTACCATTCCATTTTTCTTCCATTCTCTCTTGTTTCTTGCATGCAATCCTCTTACCATTCCATTTTTCTTCCATTCTCTCTCTTGTTTCTTGCATGCAATCCTCTTACCATTCCATTTTTCTTCCATTCTCTCTCTTGTTCTTGCATGCAATCCTCTTACCATTCCATTTTTCTTCCATTCTCTCTCTTGTTTCTTGCATGCAATCCTCTTACCATTCCATTTTTCTTCCATTCTCTCTCTTGTTTCTTGCATGCAATCCTCTTACCATTCCATTTTTCTTCCATTCTCTCTCTTGTTTCTTGCATGCAATCCTCTTACCATTCCATTTTTCTTCCATTCTCTCTCTTGTTTCTTGCATGCAATCCTCTTACCATTCCATTTTTCTTCCATTCTCTCTCTTGTTTCTTGCATGCAATCCTCTTACCATTCCATTTTTCTTCCATTCTCTCTCTTGTTTCTTGCATGCAATCCTCTTACCATTCCATTTTTCTTCCATTCTCTCTCTTGTTTCTTGCATGCAATCCTCTTACCATTCCATTTTTCTTCCATTCTCTCTCTTGTTTCTTGCATGCAATCCTCTTACCATTCCATTTTTCTTCCATTCTCTCTCTTGTTTCTTGCATGCAATCCTCTTACCATTCCATTTTTCTTCCATTCTCTCTCTTGTTTCTTGCATGCAATCCTCTTACCATTCCATTTTTCTTCCATTCTCTCTCTTGTTTCTTGCATGCAATCCTCTTACCATTCCATTTTTCTTCCATTCTCTCTCTTGTTTCTTGCATGCAATCCTCTTACCATTCCATTTTTCTTCCATTCTCTCTCTTGTTTCTTGCATGCAATCCTCTTACCATTCCATTTTTCTTCCATTCTCTCTCTTGTTTCTTGCATGCAATCCTCTTACCATTCCATTTTCTTCCATTCTCTCTCTTGTTTCTTGCATGCAATCCTCTTACCATTCCATTTTTCTTCCATTCTCTCTCTTGTTTCTTGCATGCAATCCTCTTACCATTCCATTTTTCTTCCATTCTCTCTCTTGTTTCTTGCATGCAATCCTCTTACCATTCCATTTTTCTTCCATTCTCTCTCTTGTTTCTTGCATGCAATCCTCTTACCATTCCATTTTTTTCTATTCTCTCTCTTGTTTCTTGCATGCAATCCTCTTACCATTCCATTTTTCTTCCATTCTCTCTCTTGTTTCTTGCATGCAATCCTCTTACCATTCCATTTTTCTTCCATTCTCTCTCTTGTTTCTTGCATGCAATCCTCTTACCATTCCATTTTTCTTCCATTCTCTCTCTTGTTTCTTGCATGCAATCCTCTTACCATTCCATTTTTCTTCCATTCTCTCTCTTGTTTCTTGCATGCAATCCTCTTACCATTCCATTTTTCTTCCATTCTCTCTCTTGTTTCTTGCATGCAATCCTCTTACCATTCCATTTTTCTTCCATTCTCTCTCTTGTTTCTTGCATGCAATCCTCTTACCATTCCATTTTCTTCCATTCTCTCTCTTGTTTCTTGCATGCAATCCTCTTACCATTCCATTTTTTCTTCCATTCTCTCTCTTGTTTCTTGCATGCAATCCTCTTACCATTCCATTTTTCTTCCATTCTCTCTCTTGTTTCTTGCATGCAATCCTCTTACCATTCCATTTTTCTTCCATTCTCTCTCTTGTTTCTTGCATGCAATCCTCTTACCATTCCATTTTTCTTCCATTCTCTCTCTTGTTTCTTGCATGCAATCCTCTTACCATTCCATTTTTCTTCCATTCTCTCTCTTGTTTCTTGCATGCAATCCTCTTACCATTCCATTTTTCTTCCATTCTCTCTCTTGTTTCTTGCATGCAATCCTCTTACCATTCCATTTTTCTTCCATTCTCTCTCTTGTTTCTTGCATGCAATCCTCTTACCATTCCATTTTTCTTCCATTCTCTCTCTTGTTTCTTGCATGCAATCCTCTTACCATTCCATTTTTCTTCCATTCTCTTCTCTTGTTTCTTGCATGCAATCCTCTTACCATTCCATTTTTCTTCCATTCTCTCTCTTGTTTCTTGCATGCAATCCTCTTACCATTCCATTTTTCTTCCATTCTCTCTCTTGTTTCTTGCATGCAATCCTCTTACCATTCCATTTTTCTTCCATTCTCTCTCTTGTTTCTGCATGCAATCCTCTTACCATTCCATTTTTCTTCCATTCTCTCTCTTGTTTCTTGCATGCAATCCTCTTACCATTCCATTTTTCTTCCATTCTCTCTCTTGTTTCTTGCATGCAATCCTCTTACCATTCCATTTTTCTTCCATTCTCTCTCTTGTTTCTTGCATGCAATCCTCTTACCATTCCATTTTTCTTCCATTCTCTCTCTTGTTTCTTGCATGCAATCCTCTTACCATTCCATTTTTCTTCCATTCTCTCTCTTGTTTCTTGCATGCAATCCTCTTACCATTCCATTTTTCTTCCATTCTCTCTCTTGTTTCTTGCATGCAATCCTCTTACCATTCCATTTTTCTTCCATTCTCTCTCTGTTTCTTGCATGCAATCCTCTTACCATTCCATTTTTCTTCCATTCTCTCTCTGTTTCTTGCATGCAATCCTCTTACCATTCCATTTTTCTTCCATTCTCTCTCTTGTTTCTTGCATGCAATCCTCTTACCATTCCATTTTTCTTCCATTCTCTCTCTTGTTTCTTGCATGCAATCCTCTTACCATTCCATTTTTCTTCCATTCTCTCTCTTGTTTCTTGCATGCAATCCTCTTACCATTCCATTTTTCTTCCATTCTCTCTCTTGTTTCTTGCATGCAATCCTCTTACCATTCCATTTTTCTTCCATTCTCTCTCTTGTTTCTTGCATGCAATCCTCTTACCATTCCATTTTTCTTCCATTCTCTCTCTTGTTTCTTGCATGCAATCCTCTTACCATTCCATTTTTCTTCCATTCTCTCTCTTGTTTCTTGCATGCAATCCTCTTACCATTCCATTTTTCTTCCATTCTCTCTCTTGTTTCTTGCATGCAATCCTCTTACCATTCCATTTTTCTTCCATTCTCTCTCTTGTTTCTTGCATGCAATCCTCTTACCATTCCATTTTTCTTCCATTCTCTCTCTTGTTTCTTGCATGCAATCCTCTTACCATTCCATTTTTCTTCCATTCTCTCTCTTGTTTCTTGCATGCAATCCTCTTACCATTCCATTTTTCTTCCATTCTCTCTCTTGTTTCTTGCATGCAATCCTCTTACCATTCCATTTTCTTCCATTCTCTCTCTTGTTTCTTGCATGCAATCCTCTTACCATTCCATTTTTCTTCCATTCTCTCTCTTGTTTCTTGCATGCAATCCTCTTACCATTCCATTTTTCTTCCATTCTCTCTCTTGTTTCTTGCATGCAATCCTCTTACCATTCCATTTTTCTTCCATTCTCTCTCTTGTTTCTTGCATGCAATCCTCTTACCATTCCATTTTTCTTCCATTCTCTCTCTTGTTTCTTGCATGCAATCCTCTTACCATTCCATTTTTCTTCCATTCTCTCTCTTGTTTCTTGCATGCAATCCTCTTACCATTCCATTTTTCTTCCATTCTCTCTCTTGTTTCTTGCATGCAATCCTCTTACCATTCCATTTTTCTTCCATTCTCTCTCTTGTTTCTTGCATGCAATCCTCTTACCATTCCATTTTTCTTCCATTCTCTCTCTTGTTTCTTGCATGCAATCCTCTTACCATTCCATTTTTTCTTCCATTCTCTCTCTTGTTTCTTGCATGCAATCCTCTTACCATTCCATTTTTCTTCCATTCTCTCTCTTGTTTCTTGCATGCAATCCTCTTACCATTCCATTTTTCTTCCATTCTCTCTCTTGTTTCTTGCATGCAATCCTCTTACCATTCCATTTTTCTTCCATTCTCTCTCTTGTTTCTTGCATGCAATCCTCTTACCATTCCATTTTTCTTCCATTCTCTCTCTTGTTTCTTGCATGCAATCCTCTTACCATTCCATTTTTCTTCCATTCTCTCTCTTGTTTCTTGCATGCAATCCTCTTACCATTCCATTTTTCTTCCATTCTCTCTCTTGTTTCTTGCATGCAATCCTCTTACCATTCCATTTTTCTTCCATTCTCTCTCTTGTTTCTTGCATGCAATCCTCTTACCATTCCATTTTTCTTCCATTCTCTCTCTTGTTTCTTGCATGCAATCCTCTTACCATTCCATTTTTCTTCCATTCTCTCTCTTGTTTCTTGCATGCAATCCTCTTACCATTCCATTTTTCTTCCATTCTCTCTCTTGTTTCTTGCATGCAATCCTCTTACCATTCCATTTTTCTTCCATTCTCTCTCTTGTTTCTTGCATGCAATCCTCTTACCATTCCATTTTTCTTCCATTCTCTCTCTTGTTTCTTGCATGCAATCCTCTTACCATTCCATTTTTCTTCCATTCTCTCTCTTGTTTCTTGCATGCAATCCTCTTACATTCCATTTTTTCTTCCATTCTCTCTCTTGTTTCTTGCATGCAATCCTCTTACCATTCCATTTTTCTTCCATTCTCTCTCTTGTTTCTTGCATGCAATCCTCTTACCATTCCATTTTTCTTCCATTCTCTCTCTTGTTCTTGCATGCAATCCTCTTACCATTCATTTTTCTTCCATTCTCTCTCTTGTTTCTTGCATGCAATCCTCTTACCATTCCATTTTTCTTCCATTCTCTCTCTTGTTTCTTGCATGCAATCCTCTTACCATTCCATTTTTCTTCCATTCTCTCTTTGTTTCTTGCATGCAATCCTCTTACCATTCCATTTTTCTTCCATTCTCTCTCTTGTTTCTTGCATGCAATCCTCTTACCATTCCATTTTTCTTCCATTCTCTCTCTTGTTTCTTGCATGCAATCCTCTTACCATTCCATTTTTCTTCCATTCTCTCTCTTGTTTCTTGCATGCAATCCTCTTACCATTCCATTTTTCTTCCATTCTCTCTCTTGTTTCTTGCATGCAATCCTCTTACCATTCCATTTTTCTTCCATTCTCTCTCTTGTTTCTTGCATGCAATCCTCTTACCATTCCATTTTTCTTCCATTCTCTCTCTTGTTTCTTGCATGCAATCCTCTTACCATTCCATTTTTCTTCCATTCTCTCTCTTGTTTCTTGCATGCAATCCCTTACCATTCCATTTTTCTTCCATTCTCTCTCTTGTTTCTTGCATGCAATCCTCTTACCATTCATTTTTCTTCCATTCTCTCTCTTGTTTCTTGCATGCAATCCTCTTACCATTCCATTTTTCTTCCATTCTCTCTCTTGTTTCTTGCATGCAATCCTCTTACCATTCCATTTTTCTTCCATTCTCTCTCTTGTTTCTTGCATGCAATCCTCTTACCATTCCATTTTTCTTCCATTCTCTCTCTTGTTTCTTGCATGCAATCCTCTTACCATTCCATTTTTCTTCCATTCTCTCTCTTGTTTCTTGCATGCAATCCTCTTACCATTCCATTTTTCTTCCATTCTCTCTCTTGTTTCTTGCATGCAATCCTCTTACCATTCCATTTTTCTTCCATTCTCTCTCTTGTTTCTTGCATGCAATCCTCTTACCATTCCATTTTTCTTCCATTCTCTCTCTTGTTTCTTGCATGCAATCCTCTTACCATTCCATTTTTCTTCCATTCTCTCTCTTGTTTCTTGCATGCAATCCTCTTACCATTCCATTTTTCTTCCATTCTCTCTCTTGTTTCTTGCATGCAATCCTCTTACCATTCCATTTTTCTTCCATTCTCTCTCTTGTTTCTTGCATGCAATCCTCTTACCATTCCATTTTTCTTCCATTCTCTCTCTTGTTTCTTGCATGCAATCCTCTTACCATTCCATTTTTCTTCCATTCTCTCTCTTGTTTCTTGCATGCAATCCTCTTACCATTCCATTTTTCTTCCATTCTCTCTCTTGTTTCTTGCATGCAATCCTCTTACATTCCATTTTTCTTCCATTCTCTCTCTTGTTTCTTGCATGCAATCCTCTTACCATTCCATTTTTCTTCCATTCTCTCTCTTGTTTCTTGCATGCAATCCTCTTACCATTCCATTTTTCTTCCATTCTCTCTCTTGTTTCTTGCATGCAATCCTCTTACCATTCCATTTTTCTTCCATTCTCTCTCTTGTTTCTTGCATGCAATCCTCTTACCATTCCATTTTTCTTCCATTCTCTCTCTTGTTTCTTGCATGCAATCCTCTTACCATTCCATTTTCTTCTTCTCTCTCTTGTTTCTTGCATGCAATCCTCTTACCATTCCATTTTTCTTCCATTCTCTCTCTTGTTTCTTGCATGCAATCCTCTTACCATTCCATTTTTCTTCCATTCTCTCTCTTGTTTTCTTGCATGCAATCCTCTTACCATTCCATTTTTCTTCCATTCTCTCTCTTGTTTCTTGCATGCAATCCTCTTACCATTCCATTTTTCTTCCATTCTCTCTCTTGTTTCTTGCATGCAATCCTCTTACCATTCCATTTTTCTTCCATTCTCTCTCTTGTTTCTTGCATGCAATCCTCTTACCATTCCATTTTTCTTCCATTCTCTCTCTTGTTTCTTGCATGCAATCCTCTACCATTCCATTTTTCTTCCATTCTCTCTCTTGTTTCTTGCATGCAATCCTCTTACCATTCCATTTTTTCTTCCATTCTCTCTCTTGTTTCTTGCATGCAATCCTCTTACCATTCCATTTTCTTCCATTCTCTCTCTTGTTTCTTGCATGCAATCCTCTTACCATTCCATTTTTCTCCATTCTCTCTCTTGTTTCTTGCATGCAATCCTCTTACCATTCCATTTTTCTTCCATTCTCTCTCTTGTTTCTTGCATGCAATCCTCTTACCATTCCATTTTTCTTCCATTCTCTCTCTTGTTTCTTGCATGCAATCCTCTTACCATTCCATTTTTCTTCCATTCTCTCTCTGTTTCTTGCATGCAATCCTCTTACCATTCCATTTTTCTTCCATTCTCTCTCTTGTTTCTTGCATGCAATCCTCTTACCATTCCATTTTCTTCCATTCTCTCTCTTGTTTCTTGCATGCAATCCTCTTACCATTCCATTTTTCTTCCATTCTCTCTCTTGTTTCTTGCATGCAATCCTCTTACCATTCCATTTTTCTTCCATTCTCTCTCTTGTTTCTTGCATGCAATCCTCTTACCATTCCATTTTTCTTCCATTCTCTCTCTTGTTTCTTGCATGCAATCCTCTTACCATTCCATTTTTCTTCCATTCTCTCTCTTGTTTCTTGCATGCAATCCTCTTACCATTCCATTTTTCTTCCATTCTCTCTCTTGTTTCTTGCATGCAATCCTCTTACCATTCCATTTTTCTTCCATTCTCTCTCTTGTTTCTTGCATGCAATCCTCTTACCATTCCATTTTTCTTCCATTCTCTCTCTTGTTCTTGCATGCAATCCTCTTACCATTCCATTTTTCTTCCATTCTCTCTCTTGTTTCTTGCATGCAATCCTCTTACCATTCCATTTTTTCTTCCATTCTCTCTCTTGTTTCTTGCATGCAATCCTCTTACCATTCCATTTTTCTTCCATTCTCTCTCTTGTTTCTTGCATGCAATCCTCTTACCATTCCATTTTTCTTCCATTCTCTCTCTTGTTTCTTGCATGCAATCCTCTTACCATTCCATTTTTCTTCCATTCTCTCTCTTGTTTCTTGCATGCAATCCTCTTACCATTCCATTTTTCTTCCATTCTCTCTCTGTTTCTTGCATGCAATCCTCTTACCATTCCATTTTTCTTCCATTCTCTCTCTTGTTTCTTGCATGCAATCCTCTTACCATTCCATTTTTCTTCCATTCTCTCTCTTGTTTCTTGCATGCAATCCTCTTACCATTCCATTTTTCTTCCATTCTCTCTCTTGTTTCTTGCATGCAATCCTCTTACCATTCCATTTTTCTTCCATTCTCTCTCTTGTTTCTTGCATGCAATCCTCTTACCATTCCATTTTTCTTCCATTCTCTCTCTTGTTTCTTGCATGCAATCCTCTTACCATTCCATTTTTCTTCCATTCTCTCTCTTGTTTCTTGCATGCAATCCTCTTACCATTCCATTTTTCTTCCATTCTCTCTCTTGTTTCTTGCATGCAATCCTCTTACCATTCCATTTTTCTTCCATTCTCTCTCTTGTTTCTTGCATGCAATCCTCTTACCATTCCATTTTTCTTCCATTCTCTCTCTTGTTTCTTGCATGCAATCCTCTTACCATTCCATTTTCTTCCATTCTCTCTCTTGTTTCTTGCATGCAATCCTCTTACCATTCCATTTTTCTTCCATTCTCTCTCTTGTTTCTTGCATGCAATCCTCTTACCATTCCATTTTTCTTCCATTCTCTCTCTTGTTTTGCATGCAATCCTCTTACCATTCCATTTTTCTTCCATTCTCTCTCTTGTTTCTTGCATGCAATCCTCTTACCATTCCATTTTCTTCCATTCTCTCTCTTGTTTCTTGCATGCAATCCTCTTACCATTCCATTTTTCTTCCATTCTCTCTCTTGTTTCTTGCATGCAATCCTCTTACCATTCCATTTTTCTTCCATTCTCTCTCTTGTTTCTTGCATGCAATCCTCTTACCATTCCATTTTTCTTCCATTCTCTCTCTTGTTTCTTGCATGCAATCCTCTTACCATTCCATTTTTCTTCCATTCTCTCTCTTGTTTCTTGCATGCAATCCTCTTACCATTCCATTTTTTTCCATTCTCTCTCTTGTTTCTTGCATGCAATCCTCTTACCATTCCATTTTTCTTCCATTCTCTCTCTTGTTTCTTGCATGCAATCCTCTTACCATTCCATTTTTCTTCCATTCTCTCTCTTGTTTCTTGCATGCAATCCTCTTACCATTCCATTTTTCTTCCATTCTCTCTCTTGTTTCTTGCATGCAATCCTCTTACCATTCCATTTTTCTTCCATTCTCTCTCTTGTTTCTTGCATGCAATCCTCTTACCATTCCATTTTTCTTCCATTCTCTCTCTTGTTTCTTGCATGCAATCCTCTTACCATTCCATTTTTCTTCCATTCTCTCTCTTGTTTCTTGCATGCAATCCTCTTACCATTCCATTTTTCTTCCATTCTCTCTCTTGTTTCTTGCATGCAATCCTCTTGATTTCCTTGTCTCCCTCATCTGAGTCACATTCGTATCTACCTGACTGATCTGCATGATCCGTGTGGTTCTCTGGTCAATCAGAAAGGCATGCTCTTGTCATGGAACTTTCATTTCTTTTTTACAGTGGCATGCAGACAGATCATCGCATTGGCAGACAGCTATGTCAAACAATTGATTCAGGCTTTCCTCGAACTTCTCAGTTTTTGTGGCCTGCTTGCCTTGCTTCGATGCTTGTGAGCCTTTTTCCATCAATTGGAGCAGCTTGGTCTTCACATTCTTAATTGGCTGTGATGGAATGTTAGCACGATTCCAAAGGTCAATGAGTGTTTGGCATACCTCCGGAAGAATCTCCCTGTTGCTAGTGTACTTGTTCTCCTTCAAGAAGAGGAAATGCCTTACAACTTGTATACGGGTTGGAAGTTCAGACAGAGGAAGCTCTGATAGTGGAGAACCAAAGACAATGTGGCTGGCAGATCCGTGTGTTCTTTGCGTGCTCATTGTACCAGTAAAACTCAACAAGTATCACACAGGAACACTGAAACACAAATGTATAAATAAAAAATATATATGATTATGAGTATAGTATATATATATATATATATATATATATATATATATATATATATATATAAAGGCTTGGTTTATTGGTAACAATAAGTTTACCAATATATATATGAAAATATACTGCATACACCACACACACACATATGTATTATGTATATAAATATCCATAGGTATATGTATACACCCTAAGACATATAACAAACTTATAAACAATGTAAAACACAACAAAACCAAGAAATGTATATAATGTATATATCACAAAATGTACCTTTTGTTAGTACCTTAGGGTTTTTGAACACCCCATCCACAGGAAAAACACCTCTCAAGTGAGCTAGTGTAGAACTAAAATTCCAGGGGATGACTCACTGAGAATAATTAGAAAGTTGCTAGAAGTACCATGTCAGTCAGTGTTGCCAAATGTAGTTAACAAGAATTTTGTATTTTTTACATGCGAAAAAGGTGTTCTGCTTGTTGCAGAAAATTTTTGATTTCTCTTCTGAAATCAGCAAGGTTGATTGTACAAAACCTGAAATGTGCTTCCAGATCACTCATGATGCTACATGCTAATGATAACACATTACAAATAATATTTTATATACAAAAAAAAATGCCACCCCTAAACTAGTCCAGCAATACTTTTTATATTAAATCAACACAATACTGATGATGAGAATAAATAAAACATCTGTCTATCCTTAATGATTACAGTTCTATTAATATAATCAGAGCTTTTTATAAATATGTGTAGGCGTTAAATTTTTTAAAGAGTAAAATATTGCTAGACCCCTGTACTTGCTTTCCATTCTTTTTTCTCCTTTTTTTTTTTCCTTTATTTTCAAAACAATACAAAACATTATAAGCTTGACAAATGTAAAACAATACATTGAATACAATATAAAATGCCTGGAATGAAATAGTGAATGGAGGGCAGTATTGTGTAGGTCAGATGCTGCCATTCAACCTGGAGGTCTTCAGAATAAAAAAAGCTCAACAATAGTGATTTAGAACTTTTTTCCATTGTGGTGCAGAAACAAGAGCATTTCTCCTCTTTTAGGCAATATTCTGGATTGCCTTGCTTCATAGATGTTTCCATATTCAGAAAACATTCTCTCTGAAAATACAGAGGATGTGGGTGTGCAGAGAAGCTTTGAAACAATAGTTTTAAGGAGAGAAATTGGTCCTGCTTCCAAATTTGAACTGGACAGTGTTTCCTATCTACAAGAGGTTCAGATGCATATTGGTCTAACTCTCCTGCAATCAGTAGAACAGGAGCAGTCTTTTTTTCAACCTTTCTTCTCTTGTAACTTCTCTCTCCAGATTGCTCTCCTTTTGTGATCTCCATAAAACACGCTTCAAGAATGTCCTCTTCGTCTTTCCTCTTTTGCATAGGAGAACTGGAATTTGAGCTGCTTTTGCTTCCACTTTCATTTTCATTAGAATCATTACCACCTTTGTCATTTTCAATACCTATGACTTCTTCGATCAGCCAGGATTTAGCCTGCTCTTTTTGATCTTGTTGAAAGAAAGAGAACTTATACCATGGATCTATTGCAGTCGCAGTCACATAAGCCCTGTTTTTCATTATGTTCAAAGACTTCCCATCATTACTCTCTGACAAGAAACACACTCAGAGCAATCAGGAGTTCTCTCTGTCATTTGAACACCTTGGTCATCATGGCCAATCTTTGAAAGAAATCTTTGTAAAATACAAATGCTTGGGATTACGGAAGACAGTTGATTTTTCCGAACTCATTTCCTGAGTTAGTTGGAAGAATGGTTTTAATATTTTAAGAAGATTTTGTATCAGTATCCACGTGAAGGATATGATGGTAGGTAATTCACTACAATCAGCCAAATACAGTTGCACTGGAATTTTTAATTTATATAATCTTTCTAGCATCAAATATGCACTGTTCCAACGTGTTGAAAAATCTTGAACTAATAGGAGATTTTGCTGCACAAGTTTGAATGTGTTTGAAATTGTTACAGACCAAAGGAGAATGATTAAAGTGAGTTGCAAGGCAGTGACTTTTTGCAAGGATATCAATTACACTCCTCTGAACCATAATTGAGTCACTAATAACCAGTTGGAGTAAATGAATGCTGCAGTGTATTGAAGGTATTTCAGCCAGGTCACTACCAAGAGCCATATTACTAGCTCCATCCCTCACCAATAAATTCCTCTTATTTGCATCAAGATCCCAACTATCCCACATAGAGCGAAACTTTTCAGATATATTCTTGCCAGTATGCGACCCTGAGAAATGAGAGGCATGTAGCACAGTATCGTATCTTTCAAAATCTTTACCTATCTAGTGACCCGATAATGATATAAAACTTTCTTGAGGTTGTGCATGTCTATATATCTGAAGAAAAGCTGACATGCTTTACTTCTTCCAGCTTCTGGGCAATTTTAGACTTGAACTCCTTATAAAGATGAGGAATTATAGTGTCAGAGAAGTACCTTCTGCTCGGTAAGAGATATCTGGGTTGGAGGTAGGCCATTAGATCAATAAAACCATCTTCAACTAAAGTAAATGGCTGGTTGTCCAAAGCCATCATCATGCCAATTTTATGGTGAATCATCACAGACCTGGCTGGAGTCATTGATGTCCCATATTTTTTTAGATGAAAAGATTTCCTCTATTGAGATCTGCTTACTCATTTGGTCCATTTTCTTTTCTTTCAGAGTACTACCAGTAGAAGTTGATGGTCTAGTCTGTATTCTATCTATGCCTCTTTCCTTTGATTCAGTTGCAGCTATTCTTTTTTTGTCATTTTCGTTTTTGGCTTCAGCATACTCTTTTGGGTGATTAATCTTCAAATGATTATGAAGAGGTGTTGTGCTAAAAGACTTTTGGCCACCTTTCTCCATCCCACGTTTGATAATCTTTTGGCAAATATTACACTTTGCGGTGATATCGCTAGGATCATTTATTGTATACAGTGACCACACAAAACTTGTCATGAGTAATGCTTAATAATTTAATACAACACAAGAACCTGAAAGAGAACAAAATAATTCAACATCTGAATATACTTAAATTATTATTTATCTTATATTTGGGGGGGTGCTTGCCCCCAATGCAAAACAAAACATAGCAATATGAGTGTAAAAATAATACGGTACCTAATAATATATATCTGGCTAGAGAGATATGGCCATATCTGGTATCTGGCTGGATATGAAAAATTTATATCTGGTGTACCCCTAGTCGAAAAATGGGATTTTTGGCCAATTTCAAAGACCTTGGTAGCCTCAAATGACTTCCATATTGTTCACATACACCCTTAAGCATTTCTAGGGGCAGGCTTGGACCCATTTAAGATCAGCCAAAGTGGTTCATAACCCCTAAAATAACCAAAATGGCCCAAAACTAAGGAATTGTATGATTTTTAGTCTCCTATACACCACATTTTGGCACTATTCTCTTCATCAGGCAGAATCTCTGTTCTTCTTTCTTGGTCTTGCATTTTCTTTTTTTTAGAAATGCCTCCACCAATTTTTATTTATTTTCTTTTCAGCATCACTGAGTGTGATGGCAGCTGGCCCCACCTTTCCGCAAGCTGCTGTGATGTTCAACCTTTTTTTGCAATTGCAATTTTTTAATATTTGTATAAGTCCCTCCTCCACCCCCAGCTTGTAATAATATGCTAGTCAACTGAATGTTTTGAGATTTTTTCTTCTGAAAGCATCTTGATTTGTCTAGCAGGTCTTTTAGAGATCTAAAACATGTTCATAATGTCTTGCTTTGACTTGAAAACTGGCAACAATTCTCTGATCAATCCTAGCATGAACAAAACCATCTCTTCTCTCTTGCCCATACACTGCATGAGCTGCAGCTGAAACTTCCTGGACTGCTCTTACAGCTTTGAGTGTGAACTGAGAAGTTCTTAACTTCTCTTGACATCTTACAAGTGAAGAGTGGCTCATAGTTTCTCCTTATCCCAATTAATCAGAGTAATTGGAAGTGGCATCAAAATTCAGTTTAGGTTTTCTATGAGTTCTCAGACTCATGTCTCCATACTCAAACTTAACCTCTGATCTTCTTGATCTCACCCACCCCCCCCAATGCCCTCTCCTCCTCATCCTCACTGCGCAGGAGAGAGGCAATGAGGTTCTCACTGTGAGCATGATATGCTCCACGAACTATCACATGAGTGATTATGTTCCTGACTTCAGAGGTCTGGCTTCTCAGCAGTCCTAGAGTGGTCACAATATGGTGAGGTCCATACCTCATGTGGTGCTTCACCTTGATCTTGAAGTGGAAGTCCAGGCAGAACTTCAGCAGCACCTCCAGCTTCTTGAACACTTCCCCCTTCAGACCATGCTGCCTCATCCACAGCATAAACAGAGCCTCACCTGTAGTCAGCCAGTGTGACTGATTCAGTGGGCTACACTTCAGACCAGCAACTTTCTTGCTCAAATCTCCTGTCTTGAGAGCTTTGATCAGTAGGTACGGTAGCAGTTCTTCTGGTCAGTGCTAAGGTTCTGTACAATGTCTTCTGGCAGTTCAATTATATCTTCTTCTGGCAGAGCCTTGAAGCCGATGGCTGATGTTGTAACACCATTTCCTGGAGATATCAGCGAAGTTAAGCGACATTGGGTCTGGGTAGTAGTTGGATGGGAGACTGTCCTCTGTGCACAGATTATGTAGCGACCCGTGGTTTGGATCCCACATAAAGCTGTAGGTCCCCTCAGTCATATGACCTTAGATGTTGAGTTGGTTAAACAACCCCAATTAAAAAAAAAAAAAAATTGACAGGTATGTCATTAATCTTCAAAAGTTTTCCTATTGGGCCACTGAACCCAGACTTGTGCGTGTAGGGACCATCAAGCTTGATGATCATGTGCCTGAGGCTGAGTTCATTAATATGCAACTGGCATATCAGCCAGTGACACTTGTGACCTAGCAGTCTCTCCAAGTGAGTGATGGCTCCTCCATCAGATCTTGTGTTTGTGGAGTCACCACCAAGGACCACAATAGTATCTTTAGCACCATTTGCACTAATCCATTCAAACAGAGCCTGAGCTATCTTCATTGCGGGTTTCTCATTTCCTTCAGGTTCTTCTGGTGTACAATGGAAGAGATAATCCAAAAAAAATGCAAAATGAAAATTTGTAAAATGAGGAACTCCTGTAGGCCTACCTACTCAGGACACCCCATCAAAGTATGAAAAATGTTACCAAAGACTGTACAACAAAAAATCTCAGTTTTCAGAACAGATTTTTCATATATTCCTCTACTTTTTAAAAAGTCATTTAGTATAACAGAAAATACCAGAAAAAATAACTGCCTGGATCTGGTATTCACGAATAACACGAACTTGATTGCTGATATAAAAATAACCCCAACCATTATCTCAGACCACAACTTAATCGAGATATCAACAAATATGATGGCAGCATTAGAAGACAATACACATATTGTGGAAAGAAGTAAATTTGGGGCCTTTAACTTAAACTCAAAGACTATAAATTGGGAAGCAATCAGATCACACATGGCCCAAATAGAATGGAGGAGAATTTTCGAGAATAAAACAATGGAAGAAATGCTAACAACTTTGGAGGAAAAAACACTGAGAATTTTAGAAAAATATGCTCCAAAATCACAGCCAAAAGGAAAGAGGAGCTGGCTAGAAAGGCAAAAGAGAAGACTATTCCGCAAAAGAAAGAGAGTGGAGGCGAAGTTAGGAAACTGCGGAGATAATGGCAGGAAAATAATAAAAGAAAAACTGGAGGGTATTGATAGGGAAATACAAGCCCTGATTAAGGATCATACAGAGAGGGAAAAGGAAAAGGCGGTAGAAGCAATAAAGGAAAATCCAAGATACTTCTATAGCTATGCAAAAAGGAAAACAAAACGCGCCGCTATTGGGCCCTTAAGGACAGGAAATAATGAACTAACCGACGATCCAAAAGAAATATCTGATACATTGAGAGCTCAATATGAATCGGTTTTCAGTACCCCAAAAAGTGACATAAATGCATTCTTTGAAGAGGAATTGCAAGGAGAGTATATAACAGACTTTGAGTTTACACCAGAAGATGTAGCGAGAGCTATAGAACAAATGAAACTACATTCAGCTGCAGGTCCGGACAATTGGAACGCATTATTGATTAAAAACTGTAAAAATGAAATAGCTACACCTTTATACTGGATATGGAGAAGATCCCTAGACACTGGGGAAATACCGAGCATCTTGAAAAGAGCAAACATTGTCCCTATATATAAAGGAGGGGACGGATCTCAAGCAAAGAACTATAGACCAGTGTCATTGACGTCCCACCTCACCAAAGTATTTGAAAGAATAGTTAGAGAGAAAATTTATGATTTCCTGGAGACACAGGAAAGATTCAACAAAAATCAGCATGGATTCCGATCAGGTAGATCATGCCTATCACAACTAATAGAGCACTACAACAATATCCTAGATGCATTGGAAGGCAATGACAACTACGATGTTATATACACAGATTTTGCTAAAGCTTTCGATAAATGTGACCATGGTATAATAGGACATAAAATTAAAGACATGGGAATAATAGGCAAAGTGGGAAAATGGATCTACAACTTCCTTAGTGATCGTCTGCAGGTTGTCAAAATTCAAGGTATATCATCATCAGAATCGGAAGTACGCAGCTCAGTACCACAAGGGACAGTACTGGCCCCACTCCTGTTCATTATCATGCTAACAGACAGACAGCGGAGTAAACAGCAATAGTATAGTGACATCCTTTGCAGACAATACAAAGATCAGCAGAAAAATCAGCGATGTACATGATGTGGAGGCCTTGCAGAGGGACACGAGCAAAATATACAAATGGTCAGAAGACAACATGTCATTCAACGCCGAGAAATTTCAACTCTTGAGATATGGTAGAAAAGAAGAACTTAAACAGACTGCATATTATGCTCCAGATAGACAGGAAATTCAGAGAAGCATGAAAGCGATTGATCTCGGGATAATAATGACAGATGATGCGAAATTCGAAACATAAAATCAGATAGCGATAAATAAAGCAAAAAGAGTTGCCGGACAGGTTCTAAGAACGTTCAAGAGAAGGGACAGGATAGTAATGATTCCCCTGCTAAAAACACTGATTATACCAAAACTTGAATCCTGCTCAGTTTTGACGTCCCCATATAAAAAGGAAGAAACTAATAAACTAGAAGAAACGCAAAGGCATTTCACAGCCAAGATTGATGGCTGCAAAGAACTCAACTACTGGGAAAAACTACGTAAACTAAATCTGTACTCACTGGAAAGAAGAAGAAGAGAGGTACATCATAATCTACATATGGAAAATGATTGAAAAACTGGTACCAAACCTAAAACTAAGCCCAATTACCATTCAAACACTGGAAAATAGGAAAGGCAGAATGTGTAGTGTTCCCAAATTAAAAGCACGACAAGGGACCTCCTCAACCCTGAAGGAAAATAGCTTGGTTGTCAGGGGGCCAAGACTTTTCAACCAGCTTCCTAAGGACCTCAGAAACGTAACGGGGGTCAAAGTTGAAGTCTTCAAGAAAAGACTGGATGCCTGGCTCAGGACAGTACCAGATGAGCTGGGCGTGCCTGGCTATGTATGGTGGAGAGCGCAAGAAAGTAACTCGCTCCTCCACCAGGCCAGACCTAGAGGCGGGGCCACCAGCTTGACCTCGGTGTGAAGAGAGACCAACACACGAAACAACATAAGGTTCATAAGGTATATATTGACAGTTTTTCTTTTTGAAGGTCACCCCACCTTTAGCCTATTTTCTCTAATTATTGTTTCTACACAAATACCTATTATAACTATATAGACAAATAGGGCATCATTTGAAAGGTCATAGAGATCCCTATAATACTGTCATGTTTAAAATTAAAAATACTCATTTATAAACTTGTCAGCTTTAATTATACATTTTTATGAAGTACTGTGGAATGTAAAAAAATGAATACACATTCTAAATATCAAACTTGGTAGAAAAATGTATACAATAAAAATAGGTAATAGTAAAATTATTCCTCTTTTGAATTGTACTTATTTCATGGACATAAATTTTATAGTTATTGAGTTTAGATTTAAATAAGTACCTATCAGAAACCAAAAATTCAAAAAATGTTCATAGACAGCTAAAAAAAGTTGCTTTACCCTTAGAGGGGTTCCACACAGGTGAATCAGTGCTTAACACCCGACCATCTCAGATCTTGCTTATTTTTGGTGTATAAGGTAAGTTTGTGCAAGAAAGCCAGCTGTGAAAGTTTCAGCTTTCTACGACCATTACTTCACGAGTTATGAAGGTCAGAAAAATCAAGGTTAAGGTCAAAATAGCTCAAGGTCGGCATCTTTGGATGCACCTCACACATTCACTAATTATCGTAACCATATGAAACTACAGTAATCCCTTGATTAGTGCGGTTAATTAATCCTCCGATGTCACCGCATATATCAAAACCCCATTAATCAAAGTTAAGAACCAATGGAAATAATTATAATGAATCCTGGAAAATAAAAAACAATTTAGAATAACATTTATTTTAACTTTAAAGCATTTATTTTTTACAGAGAAACTTATCTATAGTCAATTGAACATATATTTAAACTTTAAAGCATTTATTTTATAAAGAAAAACTAATCTAAAGTCGATTGAACATTTATTTTTTACAGAAAAACTTATCTAAAGTCAATTGAACAGTGTTAGCTTTTTTCTTTTCTGACAACATTTTGCGATAACAATCAATTTGCTTATCTAAACCACGGCAAACGTTCATGCTTCTGTCTACATTTGGATCCATCTCGAGTAAAAGATGTTTGGCCTTCTCAATTGTCCGAAACAATTCTTCAAGTTCTTTCACCGTGATTTCCTTAGAAATATTTTCCATTTCTTCAGTTTCCTTTTCTTCTTCTTCATATGCCTGTTGATGCTCGATTCCAAGAAGATCTTCGTCACTTAGGTCTTTTGAATGTGAAGCCAATAATTCCCGAACATTTCCCGAATCGACATCCTCAAAGCCAAGGTCTCTTCCAATCGTAGCAATATCATTAATGACTTCATTGACAGGATTAATAAAACCACCAAAATCAGTGGTGCATTCAGGCAAAAGATTCTGCCAGACCGCTCTCATGCAGCTGGCTGTCACTTCTTCCCATGACTCGTGAATGTTTGCAACTGCTTGTTTAATGTTAAATTGTTTCCAAAATTCATGTAGAGTGATTGCATCTTCTCCAGTTGTAACTTTAATTGCCTGGGCGAAAGTTCTTTGAATATAATACGCCTTGAATGCAGCAATTGCTCCCTGGTCCATGGGCTGTATCAACGATGTCGTATTCAGCGGTAAAAATATAACCTGCACATTACTATTCAAATCATTAAGTGAGGTGGGATGGCCAGGGGCATTATCCAAAATCAAAAGAACTTTGAAAGCTAAATTGTTTTCCTTGCAATATTTTTCAACTTCCGGACAAAAATGCGAAGTGAACCATTCTTCAAACAACGCTTTAGTGACCCATGCCTTTTTATTTGATCGCCAAATTACTGGAAGAGATTGTTTGTTGCAGCCTTTAAAAGCCCTTGGGTTCATTGTTCGATAAATAAGCATCGGCTTTAATTTGAAGTCCCCTTCGGCATTGCCTCCAAGTAAAAGAGTTAAGCGATCCTTTGATACTTTATAGCCAGGTGTGGTTGCTTCTTTTCTGGCCAAAAATGTTCTTGATGGCATTTTTTTCCAAAAAAGGCCAGTTTCGTCTGCATTAAATATTTGCCGATTATCGTAATCATTTTCTTCAATTATTTTCTTTAATTCAGCAGGATATCTAGCTGCAGCATCCTCATCAGCACTCGCCGCTTCTCCCGTTATTTTTACATTTTTCATGCCGGTTCGAGATTTGAAATTTTCCAACCAGCCTTTGCTTGCAGAAAATGTCGTAGACACCCCTTGATATTTGTTTTCTTTAAGTGTAGAAAACAGGCTCAGAGCTTTGAGCATAATATTATTGGTTTCGATAGGAATGCGCTTCTGATTACAATCTTCCAGCCAAAGAAATAATAAATCCTCCATCTTAATCATTATTGCACTTCTATTCCTAGTGCACTGCATGCTTAAAGATGCAGATGCCACTTTACCTTGTTCCCGGTACTCACTCGCTTTGCTCAAAATAGCTCGTATAGTTGACTCACCAAAGCCTAGCGCTCTTCCAATCTTTGCTTTGGTTTCGCCACCATCAAACCTCTTAATAATGTCAAGTTTATTGTCTAAAGTAATAAGTTTTCGTTTATTATTATTTTTAGTTGTAGCACTTTTTTTTGGAGGCATGGTTACGTAGGAGTAATGTTTTTAATTTGAAAAGCAAGTGGTAACTTGTGGATAAGCGTGTAAGACGTCTGTGCGCACTTGTGTCTGCCGATAAACTGAAGCGCAGTAGGGAAGGCGGGAGACGGTTTCGGCCCAGCTGGTTACAGTATTTGCCCGCCACTTTCAAACATTTTTGAACCGCACTATTCAAATTTTATACCGTACATATCAAGGGATGGTCACAATAAATTTTTGCGCAGTAATCAAAACTGCATTTATCAAAACCGCACTAATCAAGGGATTACTGTATATGTTTTTGGACTCAGAATGAGCTGTAGAATACAAAAATGCAATGAAAACAGCAATAGGAGAACAAATAAAAATGTTCACCCTTTTTCAAGGAACGAATTGACCCTTTGACCTTGAAGTTCACACATTTTGGGGAAACATTTCTTTACACAAAATGAAGTTCCACCATTACACTTTTAATATAAACAATAAAAATGTATCTTATTCACCATCTATACTGTCTTAAAGAATTTTTCAAATTTCTGGCAAAATCGCCATATGTATATGCATATATGTACTGTACTGTTATATAATATATTTTGTGAACATAAATTAATTACTTATTTTATGCCTTTCTTACAGATAAACAAGATGGGTAGAAAAGTTTGTGCTGATCCTCTTAGAAAACATAAGAAGAAGATCGAAAAAGCACTTGTGCCAGTCCGTAATACACTGCAAGGAATTCACGGATTAATATATGGAGATTACATTTGTAAAAATTGTGTTAATGATATCAATAAAATCAAAGCTGAAGACAAAAAAGTCTCTGATATTGTCTCAGATTCGAACTCAGACACTGATGCCACTGCCACAGAAAAACGTTCCTCTGCCTATGGGTGTACTACTGAAATAATGTTTGAAGATTTCCAAGGAGATTTAGACACAATTCTTCCAATGCTGAATGTGACACCAGTGAAGACAAGTAAGTTTAAGTATTTTTAAAGTGTTAATTTATGTAGATATTATAGCAACAAAACATCAATACAGGAATACCCCGCTTTATGATGCTTCGTTTTACGAAACCCCGGGTTTACGAAATTGTATTTGCGCTAAATAAAAAATTAAATGAAGAAATATAAAAGACAAAAATAAAATGCGTACGTCGCGCATACGGTACCACAATCTAATATTCTGCATTACAGCAGTGCTTAGTTAGCTCGATTTTAAGACAAAAATAATATGCTTACGTCGCGCATACCATACTGTACTGTACTCTATTACGTATTCTACATTACAGCGGTGCCAAGTTAGCTCGCTTTTAGCTCACTTTGCACTGTGGCAACGCAGCTGTTGTCAGTTTATATGTGCGCTTTGACAAGAGAGTTTGTGCTTTATTCACTCTCGCGCACGCTAAGTGTTTCACTGATATTCTTTTCGTACATTGCAATTACAGTACCGATCATCAATTATGCCAAAATGAAAGAGTGATAGTAAAGACTGTGACGTTAATCAGAAGAAACGAATCCAAAAGCATGTCTACTGACGCATCTATTAATGAAAACTAAATTTGCATATGTAATGTTTTGTACTATTTCTTTGTTCATTGCTTTCATTTCTATGTTAAGAAACATTTTTTTCTGCAAAATTTGCTGTTTTATAACCTTTTTTTTTCGATTTTTTAAGAAAAAACGTAACCCAAAATATAACATTATATGTATGGGAAATAATGCTCTGCTTTACGAACACCTGCTTTACGAACGGGCGCTAGGAACGGAATAATTCATAAAGTGGGGTATTCCTGTATATATAACTACATGTATGAACATTACAACCTTTATATATTTGATAAATTCAGATGTATGCATATCAATTTATATAATGAAGATCAATACAGTTATGATTATATATACGGTATTTACCAAATTCATATGTAATGTACATGTACATCTATAGGCCTACAGTTGATTAAAAAAAGTTATAATAATTTATTTTATTTGTTTTTCAGAGGGTCTGTCACGAAAAGGGAGATCTTCAAAGGCTGAAACAAAATTTGAAATGGCATCAACATCCCTGAAGAGAAAGCTAGAAACTTCAAATGACACAAGTTTTACACAAGAAAGTGAAGAAAAGCAATCTAAAATGGATGACAATAATTTGTGAGTACTGTATATATATCTGTAGTACCTTCATTAAAGTATACTAAGCCTATATATAGATCATATGTTTGCATATAAATTTACTCAAACATGTATATCATTTTCGCAGGCATGCAGGAGTGATGCAAGCACTCAAGAATGCCTTCAGTGAGATGACTGACTACAAGAGGAAGATTCAAATACTAACACTCACCATACACCATTCACAGAACAGCATCTTTCTTCAATGCATCTACAAGAATGGTTTCAACCAGCCGCAAAATAAAGAAAGAACATGGCATATTACCAGAAGTTCCACATATTAGCAAAGGTCGGGTTATAACAAAGAAAGAGAAGGAAGCAGTGTGCACTTTCTATGAATCAGATGAAATAAGCAGAATATGTCCAGGCAAGAAGGATTGTCTATCAATTAGGAATCATGAAGGAGAGAAGCAACTACAGCAGAAACGATTGGTGCTTGGTAATTTACGTGAGATTTTCGCTGTTTTCAAGGCAAATGACACTAATCCAAAAATAGGTTTCTCATCATTTGCTGCATTGAGACCCAAGTGGTGTGTCTTGGCAGGAGCTGGAGGAACACACACTGTGTGTGTCTGTACCTACCACCAAAATCCCAAACTTCAGCTATCAGTTTTGGGGGAAAAACAACTATCATATAAAGACCTCATTCTCTATGCAGTTTGTGACAGTGAAAAGGAAGAGAGTATGCTACAAAAATGTGCATTGTGTCCAGGAGAAGGTGTTATTGCATTCCTTGAAGGATTGGAATCTGTTCAGGATGCAGTCGGCACCATAATTACATACAAGCAGTGGACTTCCATGGATCGGACAACCCTTATTAACATCGGTGAATCCCTTGAAAACTTCATTAAGTCTTTGGCAACTAGAATTTGTGCACTAAGAAGACGCACTTATGTGGCTGATGCACAAGCAAGTTTCCTAAAAAAACTGAAAGCTAATCTGATCGTCACTGAAGGTATTCTCCTAGGAGACTTCTCTGAAAACTACTAATTTATTGTACAAGATGATGCACAAGGTTACCATTGGGAAAATAGTCAGGCAACAGTTCATCCATTTGTGTTCTACTATAAAGTAAATGAAAATGATGTTGAAATTAAAGTTAAAAGTTATTGTTTCATTTCTGATGACATGAAACATAGTACAAGCCTTGTCTTTGCGTTCTTAAAGCAACTGATCCCCATGATAAAAGAAGAGAGCTCAGGCCTGCGGAAGATTCATTATGTTACTGATGGTTGCGGAGGGCAGTATAAGAATAAATATAACTTCACCAATTTGTGTCACCACAAAGAGGACTTTGGACTGGATGCTGAATGGCACTTTTTTGCAACTTCACATGGCAAAAGTGCTTGTGATGGAGTCGGAGGCACAGCAAAAAGAATGATGGCTCGTGCCAGTCTTCAACGTACATTTAAAGACCAAATTCTGACACCACTTGACATGATGAAATTTCTGGATGAGAAAGATACCAGCACAAAATTTGTATTCTTATTGAAACATAATGTCCAGCAGACAACTGAATTCCTGGAAAATAGATATAAAAATTCTGTAACCATCCCAGGTACTCGTAGATTTCATAGATTTGTGCCTATTAGTCATACCCAGTTGGAGGTTGGTGAGATTTTCTCAGGTCCTACAAAAATTATGACAGTTGTGCATCCATTGTTTAAAGATAATTTACATGAGCAAAAGCACATTTCAACTGAAGATATACAAGTTGGGGTATATGTAGCTTGTAACTATGATAATAAAATTTGGTTTGGATTAGTGGTTGAAGTATCAGAAGAATTTAGTGATTATAAGGTCAATTTTATGTCTCCACATGGAAGACGTTCTAAACATAGTTTCCCTTCTCGTCCTGACTCATGTTGGATGTTATCATCTGATATTATCCAGACAATGACTGCTCCATCATTGACAGCAGGTTCAAGAATAATTCAGTATGCCTTTGATGATCATGAGATGCTAACAGCTGAGGGTAATCATGCAGACCTGTTTGCCACAGTTTCCTGTTCTTGAGTCGAAAGTGTACAGAGCTCTAGTTTAATATGTATCTATAGAATACAGGTCTACATAATATGATACTCCTTTTTTACTCCTATTTTATATGATACTCCTAGATATATATATGTTTGTATTATTAATAAAAGTAATTATAAAAAGAAGTAAAATATTTCTAGGGGTGGAGGAGACCACAATAAAATAGAGATCTATATCATAGTTATACCTATGGTACCTAGCTTATATCTAAGTGATTTTGTATCACGTTTCTAATAATATTTATTTTTGCTTAAGTAGTTTAAATAATGAATATCTCTAGATTTTAACAGTACATATATGCATATACGGTACATATGGCGATTTTGCCAGAAATTTGAAAAATAGCCAATTTGAAAAATTCTTTAAGACAGTATAGATGGTGAATAAGATACATTTTTATTGTTTATATTAAAAGTGCAATGATGGAACTTCATTTTGTGTAAAGAAATGTTTCCCCAAAATGTGTGAACTTCAAGGTCAATTCGTTCCTTGAAAAAGGGTGAACATTTTTATTTGTTCTCCTATTGCTGATTTCGTTGCGTTTTTGGATTCTACAGCTCATTCTGAGTCCAAAAACATAGTTTCATATGGTTACGATAATTAGTGAATGTGTGAGGTGCATCCAAAGATGCCGACCTTGAGCTATTTTGACCTTAACCTTGATTTTTCTGACCTTCATAACTCGTGAAGTAATGGTCGTAGAAAGCTGAAACTTTCACAGCTGGCTTTCTTGCACAAACTTACCTTATACACCAAAAATAAGCAAGATCTGAGATGGTTGGGTGTCAAAATGAAAATTTTTTGCTTCACCTGTGATGGAACCCTCCCTTATATAGGTAAACAAGTATAAAGTGCTTCAAAAGTTGTATCATATGCACTATTTTAAATTTGAAATATTACACTGTATAATGCAGTTGCTTATATTGATTCAACCCATCACTTCTTTGCTTGTCTCTTGTATTCAACTTCTGGACCATCGCTTGTTATTGTCCAGCAGTAGTCTGCTAACAATGATGGACTCCATTTCCCCTGGTAGTGTTTCTCCATCGCTGAGATATCCTGGTGGAAACATTCACCATGTTCATCACTGACTGCTCCGCAGTTGGCTAGAAAAAATTCCAAGTGTGAATGGAGGAAATGTATCTTTAAAGACATATTGCAGCCCATTTTTCGATAGGACAACAGCAGGTTTTCCACCAGCTCCCTGTAATTGTCAGCTTTGGTATTTCTGAGAAAATTGGTTGCTACTAACCAGAAAGCATTCCACGCTGTCTTCTCACCACCTAGGATATGGTCAAACCCCTCATCTCTAAGAAGCTTGTGGATCTGTGGACCAACAAATACCACCCTCCTTGATTTTTGCTTCACAGAGCTTTGGGAATTTACCACTGAGGTACTTAAAAGCTGCCCCCATTTTATCCCATAGCCTTAACAAAATTTTTCATGCTGCCCAGTTTGATGTGTAAGGGTGGTGGTAAAATCTTGCTTGATTCTACAAGTGGAGGATACTGAACATTTTTTGTTCCAGGTTCCAATGAGTGTCGGAGTGGCCAATCCTTCTTGATGTAATGAGAAGTCTTAGCTCTACTATCCCATTCACACAGAAAACAGCAATACTTAGTGTAGCCTGGCTGCAGTCCAAGCATGATAGCAACAACTTTCAAGTCACCACAAACCTGCCACTGATGTTTGTCATAGTTTATGCAGTTCAAAAGTTGCTTCATGTTGTCATATGTTTCCTTCATGTGGACTGCATGACCAACTGGAATTGATGGCAATACATTGCCAACATGCAACAAAACAGCTTTTAGACTCAACTTTGATGAATCAATGAACAGTCTCCACTCATCAGGATTGTGAAGAATGTTCAGAGCTGCCATCAGACCATCGATGTCATTGCAAGCTACAAGGTCACCTTCCATGATGAAGAATGGGGCAAAATCTTTTTGATGGTCATGAAACTTACACACTAACATTTTCAGCGAGGAGATTCCACTGCTGCAATCTGGAGCCCAACAGCTCTGCCTTACTCTTTGGCAGTTCTAAATCTCTGATAAGGTCGTTTAATTCTGAGTTATCATGTGCGGTTTAGAAGATGTCAAGTTATAAACAAATTCAGGGTCTTGTGAAGTTGAAGGCTCAAGTTTCATGATTCCTTCATTCTCCTCATCCTCTGACTCCAGGGAGAATGAGTGTGGGGGCTCAGGAATGGGTAGTCCTTCACTGTGTGGTACTGGACGTATAGCAGAGGGTATATTTGGATATTGTAAAATCCACTTTTTCTTCTTGCAAATACCTTTCTTGACTGGAGGAACCATGCGGAAGTAACAATTGCTGACATGATCTGTTGGTTCCCTCCACACCATTGGCACTGCAAAAGGCATAGATTTCCTTTTCTGATTCAACCACTGGTGAAGGTTTGTTGCACAAGTATTGCAGCATGTGTGTGGGGCCCAGCTCTTGTCCAGATCTCCAATCTTACAGCCAAATTAAGGTGATAGGCTTTCCTAATCATGGTGGTTATAGCATGCTTTTGTGATGCAAAAGTAAATTCTCCACAAACATAACAGAAGTTATCTACACTGTTCACCCAAATACGAGGCATCTTTGTTCAAATTAGGCTGAAAAAAAATTCAGTTTCAAAAGCAAACACTAAAAAGAGTTTGACAAGGGTGCACTGTATGACTTAAATTAGGTAAGGTTAAGTTAGGTTAGTATTCCATTTATATTAATATCAAAAACATTATGGGAAGCAATATGTTAAAATGATCCACTCTATTTTTTAATAAATAATTTACAAATACATAATGTAATAGGTAAATTTAAAATTACATTTTATTGTATATATATGTACGGTATATATTTACATTAACTTATTAAAATAAAAAAAATATAACTATGCACAGTAGAGTCAATGCATTGATGTGTCACAGGCGTCTACATATTACGCGACAGATGCAGTCCAGTTAGTAGGGTGCAGGGTTGCCTGATATCTTTATAAATAGAGCCAATTGGCAATTTTAGGCATCATTTTCGTATTCAGTGACCCAAAATTAGTAAAGATTAACTACTTTTATTTCCGAAGCATTTTGACTGTAGACCAGTGTTATTAGAAAAATGATTAAATTCTCAAAAGAATAATTTCAAGAGAAAGATGGTTATAAAGTATTATATTCTTAAAATTGCAAGATTCTATTTATGTAGAGAATTTCCAACTGCATAATTGGTAAAATTTTCAAATTCATATATCATAGATTTTATTTGAGAGTTCAATGATTAACATGAACAGTAGGGTGGCCCACACTTCAATTTTTTTGAAAAGTATAGGTGATCGTGGTTTTTCCCATTATTTGGCACTATACTAGCACATTGGTACCATTTTTACAAAAATTGATCAATATTTAGGGGTCTCCCATCGACCTTGAAATTACTAGTTTTTTTTTTTAAATGCGTACTTTTTAATTTTTTACTGAATCAAGATAAATCATTAAGTAGGGATGTTTTCTGAATCCTCTTGATGAGAGAAGTCGTTTGGTGTCCCTGCCAATGTCATGCGACTAATGGTTTAAAGGTTGTGCCTGTATACAGGTACACCCGCCGCAAAATGACTTCGGACCTTCATGCGATATTCCGCTCAGAAAGCGGTCTGAAATCGATTTGCATTTCACGCTACTGAGTAAAATATTTTGTCTGGAAGTATCTGGCATGTTGTTAGTCGATCCCTTTATGCTACCGCAGAGGCAAAACTCGTCAGTGTTTAGATAGAGGTGACGTGGGGGTGTTGTGTTTCTGTTGTACCGTGTTCAGAATTCTTGGATTTTTGTGTGCAGTTGTTTGTGTTCTTTATTTTTCTTAGTGCAGTGGACATGCCTGGGAAGTATTGTTTTGTTGAGGAGAAGGCCCGTATTCTTGTGTGGAGGCAAGAAAATGTCCCGATAAAGATGATATGCGAGCGTACTGGTCGGGCGAAGTTGACCATCATGAAGCTGCTGGTGGCGGCTAGAGGCCTACCACCCACCGTCGTACCGAAGCACAATTTCGGTGGTGGAAGGCGAAGGAAGACATCTAAGGCCACAGATAACCTCATAAAGAGAGAAGTGTTGAAGAACCCTTGACTTACAGCATCTCAATTGAAAAAGAACCATCCCAAGCTGCTGGAAGCCATGTCTGTTCGAACGATCCAGCACCGGCTGCGGAAGGACTTGGGGTTACCATGCCGTACCGCTGCCAAGAAGCCACTTATCACCGACTGCATGAAGAAGCAGCGTGTTGCCTTTGCAAAGAAATACGTTCATTGGACATTGGCGCAGTGGAGGAAGGTGGTTTTCAGATGAAAGCATGTTCCAGGTGTTCCAGATTTGATCTGCCAAGGTGCGATGCCCATCATCTGCTAGTCGGTACCACCCGGCCTACATGGTACCGACTGTTAAACACCCTGAGTCAGTGATGGTGTGGGGATGTTTTTCTGATGAGAAGGGAAATGGGGGTCTGTACTTCCTTCCCAAGAATGTGATGATGAATGGTGACTGTTATAATGACGTTCTTAATGACCATTTGTTGAACCACTTCGCCATTCACGGCAGTGAGATTTTTATGCATGACAGTGCTCCCTGTCACAAGGCCAAGAAGGTGACGAAGTGGCTTAATGAGTGGAAGATTAAGGTGTTAGAGTGGCCTGGCAATAGCCCTGATCTCAACCCCATCGAGAACTGTTGGTATTACATGAAGATCATGGTAGAGAAGAAGACTCCTAACCTTGCGAACCTCAAGACGGAGCTGATAAAGGTGTGGTGCAAGGAGATGACATTGGACTACTTCAGGAAGCTCAGTGATTTCATGCCCAAATGGCTCCAGGGGGTCCTCAAGAACAAGGGAGCCATGACTTCATATTGATGTAACTAAGTTTTTAAATATATTTGGTTTTTTATAATGATGATTGTGCTTTTCCTCCAAAATGGTAGATGGTCTGAAGTCATTTTGCGGCGGGTGTAATACCAATGTGCTAGTATAGTGCCAAATAATGGGAAAAACCACGATCACCTAGTATACTTTTCAAAAAAATGAGTCACCATACCCGGGTGGAATGTATAATGTATATAGGTAATAGGGTGGTCCACAGAATGGGGTAAAAAATTGAAGTTCAATTTTCTTTCCTCCCAGGCTATAATCTGGTTCCTTTTAGCTAAAAAATATTTCATGTAAAATTTAAGGCAAATCGAATAACTTTTAGGGGTGGCTCAAAGCTGTTTTTTGTATACCATTATGCCCTTTATTAATATAGTGAATAATTAAAAGAAACATTATTTACAGATACATTAACTAATGATTATTTTTCTTTCAGATAGATTTATTAAATTTACAGGTTTTGCAATGTCAAATAAACGTACATTTTACTTAATGAAAAAGTCAGAGGAAACAATCACTGGAGCCAAGCTGCCTTCCCGTGGCCAGGTCCTCCGCATGTTCCTCCACCATCATCAAGTCTTGAAGAAGATCAAACCTAGTTCAGAAGCTGTTTTTGAAGAATTGCGTCTCTTCTGGGAGAGAGCCCGAATCCCTACTCAAAGGAAAGACCACATTCTTCACACAATTCAGGCTCTACACTTGGAGTGGAAAGCAATTAAGAGGAATGCTGGGAGGAAAAGCAACTCTCAGTTAGAAAAAGAGAGAACCTTTCAGGAAGAAATGGAGAATCTATTTGATGTCGCCCATGCTGATGCCTTTACCTCAATCAAAAATGAAGAAGACCAGCAGTTCTTGATCCAACAAAGGAAAGTGGGACGAGTGGGATCAATGGTCTCTGCAGATATGGTGACTGACAAGGCAGAAAAGAGAGCTGCTGAGAAGCAAATGAAATTGGTAAATAGGAAGTGGAAAGCTGAAGAAGAAAAATATGCTGCTTCACAGGAAGTTATGCTAGATCGGGGAAGTTCTTCTGAGTCTTTATGTGAGTAAGTAAGAGATGAAGATGATTACCTTATTAATCCCCCCATCTACC
Organism: Bathynomus jamesi; assembly: GCA_023014485.1. NCBI lineage: Eukaryota > Metazoa > Arthropoda > Malacostraca > Isopoda > Cirolanidae > Bathynomus > Bathynomus jamesi. The sequence continues at coordinate 1,454,153 of JAJOZX010000183.1, forward strand.
AGCGGACCAACTCCACCAAAGAAAAAGGCAGCAAAGAATATCATATCTCCTGAATTGGCTGCTGCTCTGGACAGGACTGGCATCAGTGACAGGAGGGCCACCTTTGTATTAGCTGAAACTGCATCTAGCCTTGGTCAAGATCTTTCAGAGATGAACATCTCTCATTCTTCAATCAAAAGGCACCGAGAGAGGCATCGAAGGCAAATAACCCATGCCATTAAAGCTAGCTTTAGTCCAAGTATTTCGATTGTCCACTGGGATGGGAAGTTGATCCCTAATCTACTTGCCAAGAATGAAAAGGTAGACAGACTCCCAGTCCTTGTCTCTTCAGTTGAATCAGGTGATTCAAAACTGCTTGGTGTTCCCAAACTACCAAGTGGAACAGGGGAAGCTCAATCAGCTGCAGTGTATAATCTTCTTTCCGAATGGAACATAGATAAGTCAATAATCGGAATGTTATCAGATACTACAGCATCAAATACAGGAACAAACAGGGGAGCATGCGTTCCTCTGGAACAGAAACTTGGTCCACCACACTTCTATTTTGCCTGTAGGCATCATTGCATGGAAGTCATGTATGGAGGAGTGTTTGAAGCAGTCCATGGTTCATCTTCTGCCCCTGAGCCACTTTTGTTCAAAAGGTTCCAATCTATGTGGGATTACATTGATTTAAAAACCTTCTCTACATCACAGGATGATGATGAGATGAAGGAGCAAGTTGATCCTTTCAGAAATGAAATAATTGCCTTTGCCAAGGAACATCTGGCCACTGGAAATTTTTGAGATGACTATAAAGAGTTTTTGGAACTTTCTTTGATCTTTCTTGGTGAAAAAATTGAAAGTTACACATTCAAATGTCCTGCTGGCACGCACTATGCAAGGTGGATGGCTAAAGTTATCTATGCCATCAAAATGTGGCTTTTTTGAAATCAAATCACCCTGACTCCTCGAGAGAAGGACCTGAAAATCCTTACCCTTTTTGGAGTCCTAATCTACTTAAAAAGCTGGATCACTGCTCCTATTCCATCACAAGCTCCGAAGAATGATCTGGATCTTATCCAAAAGTTAAAGGACTATCATGACCAGAAAGTGGCCAAAGCAGCTCTCAAGAAATTTGAAAACCACCTATGGTACTTATCAGAAGAGCTGGTGGCCGTTGCTCTCTTCGATCAAACTGTTGCACCAGACACCAAGGGAATCATGGTCCAGTGTATGAGGGAAAAGGAGGGGTCATTAGACTTCTCAAAGAGAAGAAGACTGAAGGAATGCAAAGCAACACTGAAATTAGAAACTCTTGCCACAAAGAACTCATTAAAGCTTCTTAAGGCCCTACTGATCAATATTAGTTTTCTTGATGATGACCCCAGCACCTGGGAGGAGAATGAAAACTTCCAAGAAGCTAAAAGAATCATAGGAAACATCAAAGTAGTTAATGATCATGCTGAAAGGGCAGTAGCTCTCATTCAGACCTTCAGCGGAACTCTGACGAAAGGAGAAGATCAACTCCAGTTTCTCTTAAGTGTGGTGGATGAGCACCGAAAGAGGTTTCCTGATTCTAACAAGTCCACAATCTTAGCTGGGCAACAATGAGTGGCCTGGTCAGCCATGATACCCCCGCCAACAAGCGGATAATACCCATATATATGGGGGGGACCCAGAAGCCATGAATTTGGACTTCTGGGGTTAGTTGAGCCACCTCTAAATATTAACCGATTAAACCCAAATTTTGCTCAGAGAAGTCTTTTGGGAAAAGGAACCTAATGAAACCCTGGGAGGAAGAATTTAAAATACTTCCATTTTGTGGACCACCCTAATAGGTAATTAGAAAATGCACTATGCTTGTGCCAGGTACCTAACCTATTTCTTTTTTTTGCAGATCATAACATTTTGAAATTCTGTCTGAGTTCCTCATCCTTTGTCATGGACAAATTGATGGCAACCATAACTGGAAGAACTCTTGAAGCTACAAATAGAGTCATCAAAAGGAAAGGCGAAAATAACATCGCTACCTTCTCTAAGATCGGCCTCGGAAATTTTTTTAGTTGACCAACCGTCGTCCTCCATCAGTGGTAGCAAATTGCCAACGAACATGGCAGGTTTTGCAATACTACTTCAGTGTTATCCAGTACACTGCTAACAGGAAAGACGCATTCAAAGAAACCGTAAACAACGTCTTAAAGTTTTGGAACATGGCCCGCATTAAAACAATCACAAAGCTCAACTGCAAACGGAAGCTAGAGGCATTGTGGAAAGAGTGGCACTTACTCCAAAAGAGCAGAAAATGAGAAACTGATGCCAGAGGAAAATGGCAGAAGTTTTCGGACAGTGTGGACAAGCTGTGGGATATCGGAGCATCTGATGCTGTCTAAGATATAAAGAAGAATCGACTGCTGTCCGACAAGGACAAGAAAGAAGACATTGACTTCTACCTCGATCAACGTGGTCCTCGGGTGGCAACGATGAGCGGGAATGATAAAGTTTTTGCTGTAAAAAGAAAGCTACAGGAAGGAAGAAAATGTCCTCGCCAGGAGCTGCAAACCTCAAAGTGTGCATACGAAACCGGAGATGAGGCCATGGAGAATGATGATACTGGCATGTTAGGAGAGTCGGACACAGAACTAGCGTTCCCCCTGTCGAAAGAGCCAAGTGTGTGTGTCAATCTTCCTCGCCGCATCCTTAATGCACCTGCTGTCATGGAAGTGGCTGATTGTTTCCGCATGTCCAATAATTAGGTGCGTATTGTGTATAGTATTCATCGATAGTGTCAGTTTTAAAGTGTCCCGTAACCCACATATATTCTTGACAGTTTCCTTTCCACTTTCCATTCTCTACATAGGTAGTAAGCATTGTGGCTGCTATGATGAGAACGAGGACTTTTGTCGTCTGAAGGATGTGATCTCTAATCTCCAGGTCACCAATGACGTCGCTGAAAGAGGAGTCCAACTGATACAAGACTGCAAACACAGTCACAAAGGACGAGGCACAGCTGCAGGGTCTTCTGCAAGTGGTGGAAAAGAACCAGAAAGAGCTCGGCTTCAAGAAGTCATCACTCGCCATGATGACATAGCACAGAGGGACAACATTGCAGCCAGTGACGTGTGATAGTGGTCAATACAATGCAAAAGTGATTAAGTTATTGTTTTTTCTTCCTTATTTGTCTGCTATTTGCTGATTTTTTTGTAAAGTATAGGTGATCGTGGTTTTTCCCATTATTTGGCACTATACTAGCACATTGGTATTACCTGTATACAGACACAACTTTTAAACCATTAGTCGTATGACATTGGCAGGCACACCAAACGACTTCTCTCATCAAGAGGATTCAGAAAACATCCCTACTTAATGATTTATCTCGATTCAGTAAAAAGTTAAAAAGTACGCATTTAAAAAAAACCCCATAATTTCAAGGTCGATGCGAGACCCCTAAATATTGATCAATAAAATCATTCCATCCAGGAATAATCTTAGTATGATAGTTGTAAGATTTAATCAGGGGGTTTCCTGCTTCTCTTAACAGGGATAATATCTTACTATAATACCTATCTATGAGTTTACAGTGAGAATCATTTGAGCAAGGATTATTACAGGCAAGATGCAAAATTTCTAAATTATTAAAGAGGTGACTTGTTCTGTCTTTGTATTCTATTCTCTGTTGCATATTAACATTGGACCAATCAACATGATTATTCTTACCTATTGAGTTCTTGTTAAGTCGTGTTGCACATAAATTGGTAAAGTTAATTAATATTTCTAATGGTCTATGATCAGAAAGAAGGAAATCATGCAGAATATGAACTCTAACAATTTGATCCTTTAGATTATTACTAGTGAGACAATGATCAATCCACCTGGTGGTACCACTTGTATCACTGACATATGTAAAATTACCACTGGGTACCCCTAATACCTCTACATCATTTATACTTAAATTGGCTGACTTGCACATGTTACTCAATTCTACAAAGAATTCAGAGTTCTCATGTGCGTTAAAGTCCCCCATTATTATACAGAGAGAGTATTTGGGGTTATCTGATGATGACTTAATTTTGTCCAGCAAATCAATGTATTCATCTAGATTACTGCCATTATTGCATGGTAAATAGCAGTTTACAATTAATATGCAATCATTGTTCACTTGTAATTCAATGCCTAACAACCTTACATTATCTCTTGCTAAAAATTTTATGTTTTGACAAATTTTTCCTTATTAAGAAAGCAACACCACCAAAAGGCCTACCGTACATTAATTCATCTGACAAGTCTACTGCTGATGACGCATCGTACATAAAGTCATCATGGATGGTAGAGAGGAATTTTAGCTCTTGCTTAGGTAGCCAGTGCTCCTGCAAGAGTATCAAATCTGCACTGTTGCAGATTTTATGAACATCTACAGTTGAATTCCTCACTGACCTTACATTATAGAGACTATTTTCAACAAGTTATCCACCCATGACTGATAGAAAATTTATTATTAGTAAAATTATTATTATTACACAGTACAACTTTCAGGCATTACCATTAGGGCACCTATTATTGTTGTTGTTGTTGTTGTTATTTTGTCTGTTATCAAATCTCCTGGAAAAGTGAATAAACTCTAACAATAATACCGTCTGGCCATTGACTCATATTATACAGGTTGAAATGTGCATTTACACCTTTATAACACACATTTAAATTTTGGGTATTTGAATCCCTCACTCGTATTAATTGAAACAATGTTTGTCTCAGAACTGTCTTGACTTTAATAATGAACAACATGCTTACTATAAGGGTAAGGTGAGTGAAAGTTATACTAAAGTTTCTGTAGGGAAACTGTAATTGTGTCAAAGATCATAACATTCCAGTGGATATTTTATTCTCAATTTCATGCAAAGTGAAAGATGCTATGAAATTGGATCTTCTGGAAATTAAAAAAAAGGTGAATGGCATTGTAAAACTTTGTATTTTTAACTGATCAATATCATTATACAAAGTTTTTTCTTAGACCAATTAAAGTCTACATTTCCATGACAAAGAGCAGCTTAGTTAAACAACAAAGATTCCCTGCTATTTTATTTGACAAAAATGTTATTGTTTACAAGATGAAAGAGTAGATGACATTTACAATTTGCAATTTACATTTGAAAGTATCTTTTTTTTAATCCAGTACTTGAAAATTCAGTTAGAAAACATTCCTCATTCTTACCAAGTTCGTCTGTTTATTCCAGCTGAGGTTAATGTTTATAATATATTTGAGACCACATGTCTATTAATAATTGTCACCCATTGAATTATGGCTGACATTTTCTCTCAAATGAATCGGATTAAAGAAAAAAATTTTCAATGGTATATTTATTTATTTACTCTTGAAAAATTTAGTTTGTTTATTAATTTATCTTATCGCATTCAAAGATTGCTTGAGTTAAAGCAGGGGCATATCCTAGATTTTATGAGAGGGAATGGTGCTGGGATTAGAGAAAATAGTAATTGTTTACATAAGTACAGAGAATTGATAGAAAGTTTAAGAAATATAAGTAGAATTTTAGCTGTAAATGATGAAGATCCTCTGTTGTAAAGTGGTTGAGTTCATAGATTTGTGGGATAATTTTAATGAAAGGAGAGAACTTTACAGTAAGAAAGGGTTACAGCTGTAAATGTCAAATGAAATTCAATGTTCAAAAATGCAAAGTCATCCATTTTGGTAGAAATAATGAAAACTTTAGTTATGAGAGGCAGTGAGACTGGTTAGAGGATATTAGACAGGGAAAAACTTGGCATTATAGTTAGTAGTGATGTAAAATTTTCTGTGCTTAGGTGCTAGAAATAAGGCAAATTAAAATGCTAGGTATTATTAAGAGTAATGTTAATCATGTTATTCATCTGTAAATTATATAATTGGGTAAATCCAGGCTAAATAGACAGGTAGAAGTGCTGATATAACACTAATACATCTTCAATATTCACAAAACTTGGTCTGAGGATGTTTTTTAATGAAAAAACAAATTCCTAAATTTTTTTTAAAATTGGTCAAATAGGTCAGGTCAGCTTAATAAACTTTATTTATATGGATGGAAGCGGAATAAGCTCTAGTTTCCAAAAATGGTACTTTCATTTGGATAATTTAATAAAAAAAACACTTAATTTTGAAAAAACAAAAAAAAATTCAGGATTTGTCATTGAAGGGATCAATTTTTTAGAAAATTTTATTGAAGAAAAAATGTTGCCTGAGCAAAGATCTACCATATTCTAAATGAGGCCTGACTAGGGACTTGTAAAGGGCAATATAATATTCTTTACTTTAAATTACACACTATGAAGCCTAACATCCTATTAGCTTTTGTGGGTCATTCTCTGTCAGATCAACCAGTGCCTAACACCCTCATCTCTCAGATTTTGCTGAAATTTGGTTTATAGGGAGTTTGTGGGCCCTGAATCCATTTCTGAAATTATAAGGTCAATCCGACCAACGGTTCAAGAGATATGACCTCGGGAAATTTGAGGTCACTTGCGAGGTCACTAACATTGGGCGACCCATAACTTGGGTAATAATGGTCACAATTATATAAAAGTATATATATTTAGAATCAGAAAATGACAAGGAATCCAAATATGCAAGTTTTAGAACTCTAGGTTGAAAAATAAAAAAGTTACACTGTAACCAAAATTTGAGGTCACAATTTGACCTCTGGGGTATCAAATGAGAATTTTTTTTTTAAATGTAAAAAATGAAGGCATAGGCATTGGCTATTAGAATCAGCAAAAAAAAGTTTGTTTGTTAGTATTTTTCATGTAACTAACATATAAATGAACACCATATTCATAAGTTGTGCGTCAATTCTACCTATTTTTTCACACTTAAGCTCATAATTTGACCTATAGAAATTAAAATTACATTTTTTTATAGATATAAAAACAAAGGCAAAAAATGTAAAATTGTATTTCACTGCTAATCTACACTGGCAATAATAGTTATAATAGTGAAAGGGGAAGACCTACTTAAAGGATTCATGTGCTAGCCTAATACAATTTTTGCATGCTCGATGCTCTCATCAATTTCTTTTTGTGGAAAAATGTATTGAATTCTGCTGCCTCCTCTTAGGGTAGGACAACTCATTACAGTTAATATATGATGTCCTGGCACTGCACATGAATCCTTGTTTGATGGATAATAATATGCACTTGATCCTGATGACCCAGAGGGATGTAGAAAGTTCACAGTGAAATCATCAAACTCTTCACAATATTCCTCCACAATTCCATACCAAACTTGCATGTCATAAATGCAGCCAACATACTCTCCTGGTTTGACACATTTTAGGTTACCAAGCATTGCAGGTTCATTAGTAAAATGACTTTTCCTTATTCTTTTCTTTTCTCCAATGCCACTTGAAATGGGATACACCATCAGTTCTTCCTTGTTTAGGGGAACAAATCTATGATATTTCTGAGTTCCAGGAATAGCCCTACTATCCTTGAATCGATGTTCCAACTGTTCTTCTGCATCTTTCAAATCAGCTGTAGTTACAAAGAAAAAATTTATCTTCTTGCTAAAGTTTTCTTCACAAAACTGAAACATGTGTTCTGGTGTAAGAATTTGCCTCTCTGTAGTTCTCTGCAAACTGGCACGAGCAGTAGCTCTTTTCACTGTTCCTCCAATCCCATCACATGCATTTTTGCCATGGGATGTAGCAAAGAAGTGCCATTCACAAGACAGACCAAAATCCTCTTCATGGTAACAGAGATTTGTGAAGTTGTATCTGTTCTTATATTGGCCAGCACATCCATCTGAGAAATAGTGCACCTTCTTCAATTGTGGGCATCTGAATTTAACATATGTCATAAGCTTCAATATGAATGAGTAAACCATTATAGTGTTGTGTTTTAGTGATGCAGATAAGAAACAGACACTAAAATGGCTAAGTTCCTGGTCTGCAGATGATCTATAATAGATGACAAAAGGGTGAATTGTCCCAGTGAAACCCTTGGGCAGCATCCTGGACAATGAAAGAATAATTCTCAGAGAAATCACCTACTATAACTACCTCGCTCTGAGGTGGTAGTGTTTCTTTCAACTGCTTGAAGTACTGTGATTGTTGCTGAGCAACAAAGTGATGACGAACCATGCGGGATATTTTCATGCTTAGGGATGATAAGTATTCATGAAGTGGCTCCACCTTATCAACCATTGTACAACGGTCAACAGTCACCCATTGCTTGTAAGATATTTCATTTGGAGCTGATTTCACACTGTCAAGTAACTCAAGAAAATCCAGGACACCCTTCTTCTTGGGCAATCATTGCAAAGTTGCATCATGCAAGTCTCTCTTTCTGTACTGCAGACACTGTAATCCATAAGATCCTTGTATGAAAGACCTCTTTCTCCCAATGCAGCCAGCTGCAATTTTGGATTTTGATGGTATGTGCAGACACAGACAGAATGAGTCCCACCACTACCGGCAAGCACACAATATGATGGCCGTAATTTTGCAAATGTGGAAAATCCTATTTTGGGATTCTTTTCATCATTTTTATATAGTTCAAACATCTCTCTTAAATTCCCGAGGACCAATCGTTTTTGCACCTTCATTGCACCTTCATTGCACCTTCAGCACTGATAACTTTCACGCAATCCTTTTGGCCAGGACACATACGACTAACCTCTTCTGACTCATAGAATCTTCTAACTATATCTTTGTGTTCTTCAGATATCACTTTTCCTTTGCTCATTAGTGGAATCTTTGGAAGGATTCCATGTTCTGATTTAAGTGAACGGCTTCTTTTCACCATGTATGTTGTAGTTTGAAAGAAACTAGCTGTTTTTTCAATTGTGTATGGTGAGAGTGTCAATATTTGTAGTTTGTGATGGTGACATTTGCTCTCCAGGAATGACTGTTTCAATTCATTCATTAATTTGTCTAGATGTTTTTCAGATTTAGTTTCAGGTTTTGAAGTATCACTTACCTCCTCGGTAATTTGAACACCATAACTGAGTTCTAGCCTCTCCTTCAGGTGTTTCTGAGCAGATGATAGCTTACCACGAGCCTTGCGCTTTTTCTGGCTTAATGACAGCCCTTCTGAAAAGAACAGAAAAAAAGGTTTCACACACCTGAATATTAGTAATTAAATATTAATTATAGTACCTTAAATGCTATATAATTGGCTATATAGTAGATCAAACAGACCTTGTAGTAAAGTATAAGTTATTATATTAATTTATTACTTACTTTTTTTAACTGGTGTTTGGTCCAGAAATGCTAGAACTGGTTCAACTGAAGTTGAAGGATTTTCCTTTATCAAGCAATCACTGTCATTGTCCAGATCTTGAATTGAAGAGATGTTACTCAAGCCACTGATAGTAGATGATTCATTTGAATCCTGCTCAGACTCGTTGTTTTCAGTGGTACTAAGTATAGTGGGGTTTTTCATTATCAGTGTCCAGCAGTTCACACACAACAATGAGTCTTTTTTCACTCTTCCAGCACATTTTTCAACAAGTACATCAGTCACTTTTCTAAGATTGATTGTTATGCGTTTCTTGTGTTTTTGAATAGGGTCCTGGCAGTATTTCAAGTGCCGAACCATTGTATTTTGATCTGTAAAGATATAGGATTTACAATTAGGTAATATATATTTTTTAGAAAATATATAGCTATACACACTTAATATTTTAGGCCTTGATAGTCTCTGAGGCTCATTAAAACACCATACCCACCAGCCACCCACAGTGCTGGCTGGAACTGTACTAACCTGTAGACAAGGAATTTTGCAACTATCTGTGTTGATTCTGCACTTAGACAAGTAGCAACATGTTTCAACAGGTTTGTTTAGGCTACATGTGAGCTTAGTCTTCCCCTTTCACTATTATAACTATTATTGCCAGTGTAGATTAGCAGTGAAATACAATTTTTATTAAATTCTTGGAGCTTGAGGTCAAATTGATAGCTAAGATATAAAAATTCCTTGAAATGACAAGCAATTTATAAATATGGTGTTCACTTATAAGTTAGTTACATGAAAAGTACCAACATAAACAAACTTTTTATGATTGTTTCTATTAGTCAAGAACTCTGACTTTGTTTTTTATATCTATAAAAAATGTAATTTTAATTTCTATAGGTCAAATTATGAGCTTAAGTGTGAAAAAATAGGTAGAATTGATGCACAACTTATGAATATGGTGTTCACTTATATGTTAGTTACATGAAAAATACTAACATAAACAAACTTTTTTTTGCTGATTCTAATAGCCAATACCTATGCCTTTGTTGGTTTTCGTTGTCGTCGGGCCTAGGCAAGCTACGGCTTGGGACCGTAGCGCATCTATCCGGTATAGGTTAACCTGGATGATGTAGCCATAAGCACTGCCGCTGGTTAAGTGCCAACCAGTGATTATCTCACTAGCCGTATTGAGTCCGTTAGGCGAAACTGCGACAGTACCAAAGATGGAAAATATAACCTTTGGATTTCTATTATTTATTTGCAAAATGGACATGTTATTAGATTAAAATAATTATTTGAATATAAATAATTAACTGACAATTGTGATATATAATTAATTATGTTTACATACAATAAAATAATACAGTATACATAAAATTAGTATTAATGTGGTTTACAATTGAATTATGATGGGTAACTAATTTAAAATGAATTTATAGCTATTCCGAAATTCAAGACGGTAAAATTAACATTTATCTTGAAACTAAAATAAGAGTATTCACTACACACTCCCCCACCAGAGAGGAAGTTCAAAGAGTTCCGAACGACACAGATTTCCCCTGGACCTTTTTGGTAGCTACATGTACCTCGCTTAAGGTTGATTCCAAAAACGCAGGCTTAAGACGATCGATAGAAACCTTGTCGACCTTGGAACCGCGCTGGATGAGAAATGATTTGCGCGTACATCGGAGAACTTCATAGGGCCCGTCATATGGACATTGGAGAGGCCGTTTTGGGACAGGTACACGAACGAAAACGTGGGTGCAAGACTGGAGGGCTGGGGAAACAAAGATGTTCTGTTGGCTAGTCAATCGAGGGGGAACAGGCTGAAGGGACTGCATGTGAGAGGAAAGTGTTTGAGCGAATTCCGTAGGATCACATGACTTATCCCCTGCAGTGAAGTAACCACCTGGTAGCCGCAGTGTTGTTCCATAGACTAGTTCAGCCGCTGTTGTCTTCAGATCACTCTTGAATGCAGAGCGAATACCAAGTAACACGAGTGGAAGCTTATCCATCCAATGGGAGTCTTCGTGACACATAAGGGATGACTTCAGCTGGTGATGGAAGCGTTCGACGAGGCCGTTAGTTTGCGGATGATACGCACAGGTATGCGCATGTACTGTACCCAACAAGCTGGTAAACTTCTTCCAAAGCGAAGACTCAAATTGGCGACCTTGGTCAGTGATGACTTTTGTCGGCAATCCAAATCTTGATACCCATCCATGAAGAAAGGCTCTTGCAACAGTGTCCGCTTGGATATCAGGAAGTGGGATGGCTTCAGGCCATCTGGAAAAGCGGTCGAGACAGGTGAGCAGATAACGTTGGCCTTGAATCACTGGAAGAGGGCCAACAATGTCTACATGAATTACCTCAAATCGCTGGGATGGGGGCGGAAATGCGTCAAAGGGGGACCTGGTGTGCCTTTGGACTTTGGCACGCTGGCAGGCAAGGCACGTTTTGGTCCAATGTTTGACATCCTTCCGCATCGAGGGCCAAACAAAGCGAGAGGTAACCAGGTGTTGCGAAGCACGGATACCAGGATCGGAGGGCTTATGAAGATCTGTGAAGACTGCTTGTCTGTGACATGGAGGGACATAAGGGCGAATAGCAGCTGTTGATACGTCGCAATATAGGGGCACAGACAATCCTGGCATACTCATTTTCTTGAGGGAAAGTGAGTGAGTGGAGTCTTCTCTGAGCAGGTCTTGTAGTTCCGTATCCTTATCTTGATCCTGTGCAATAGCATTCCACAGTGTAGAGCTGAGGGTAACAGAAGTAATCTCTATTCTTGAAAGTGCATCCGCTGGAGTGTTCAAGACACCTTTGATGTGGCGGATTTCTGTGGTAAATTACGAGATATAATCGAGTTGCCTGATGACTCTGGGAGAGTGGTTACAGCTGTTTTTATTGAAGACAGTGACCAAAGGTTTGTGGTCGGTAGAAACACAAAACTCTCGGCCTTCAAGGAAATGTTGAAAATGCTTCACGTTTAAGTAAATAGCAAGAAGTTCACGTCCGAAAGCACTATAACACGTTTGGGCTGGCTGCAGCTTTTTCGAGTAAAACGCGATGGGTGCTTGTTGACCGTTAATGGTTTGTTCCAACACCCCACCGATCGCAACATCTGATGCATCGACCGTCAGAGTTAGGGGGGCATCACTGATAGGAAATGACAGAGACAATGCACTATTGATAGCATTTTTGGCATTGTCAAACGCCTGTAAACTATCGCTACACCATACCAATTTCGTTACCTTGCGTTTGTGTGTGATCATAGCGTGTAGAGGAGCAAGAACACTGGCACAGTTTTTAATGAACTTGTGGTAATAATTTACCAAACCTAGAAACCGACGTAACTCACGCTGATTATTTGGCATAGGGTAATTTTTTATCACTTCACACTTGTCCTGAAGGGGGGTAATTCCATGCTGCGATATCGTGTGACCAAGAAATTCCAAGGTTGGCTGTGCAAACACACACTTAGATGCATTAATAGTAACACCGTATTGTTCTAAGCGTTGAAAGAGGAGTGAAAGATGTTCCTTATGTTCCTCTTCCGTTGAGCTGGCCAAAAGCAAATCATCGATGTAGGCATAAACAAAGTCTAAGCCTCTGGTGACCTCATCTATAAACCTCTGAAAGGTTTGCGCAGCATTCCGTAGCCCGAATGGCATCTTCACAAATTCGAATAACCCAAATGGTGTACAAACTGCAGTCTTGGGAATATCCGAAGGCTCTACGGGAATGTGGTGGAAAGCCTTAACGAGGTCTATTTTACTGAAGATAGATTTGCCGTGGAGAAGAGAAGTAAAGTCTTGGACATTTGGTACCGGATATCGGTCCGGGATGGTTGTCGAATTCAAAAACTGGTAATCCCCACATGGTCTCCAGTCTCCTGACTTCTTCTAGACCAGGTGTAGGGGAGAGGACCAACTGCTTTTGGAAGGTCTTATTATCCCAAGATCTATCATAAGCTGGAATTCCGATTTGGCAGCTTTCAGTTTGTCTGGGGCAAGACGTCTGGGTTTTGCAAACACAGGGGGACCTTTTGTTGTAATGTGATGGGTAATGGTGTGCTTAATGGTATCACCCATCTGCATCGGTTGAAGAATTCCTGGATATCGCTGGAAAAGGCACTGGTACATGGAATTAGGGGGAACGAGGGAAAGTGCAGAGTTCGAGGCGTCCGGAAGGGCAACCTGTTTGGCAAGAACAGAAAGCAGTGTGGCCTGGTGCATAAGCGTCGCTTGTCAAGATCCACCAGGAGTTTGAAATGCTGGAGGAAGTCAGCGCCGATTATGGGATGCTGCACTTGAGCACAGATGAAAATCCACTTGAAGGATCGGTGAAGGCCCAAGTTTAGTTCACGCGACTGAGTACCGTACGTGGGTATGCGTGAACCGTTAGCAGCGTATAGAGGCGGAGATTCTGAGTGCGTATGACCAGATTTTTGAGGGAATACACTGACTGACGCTCCGGTATCGACCAAGAAATTGACACCAGAGTTCCTGTCCTTTATGAATAACAGGTTGGCAGTGCGAGTACTAGACGCCATTAGGACTCGCTGCTGGGGTTTTCCGACAAAAAATTGCAAGGGGAGATGCACTTCCTAGCCTTCTTTCCAAATTTTGAGTGGTAGAAGCAGATCTTCCCGGAACTCGAACGATGCCTCTTCGTAAATCTTGACCGAGAATGGCTTCTTTGCCGTTGATTTTGTAGCAGAGAACAAACGTGGTTGAGTTGTTGACTTAACTCTTCCACTTTCAACTCCAGTTCCGATTGTGTGTTCACGTTGTTGACCGGAGCTGTGTCAATCTCCACTACTTTGTCGGCAGTTTCTGCTAGTTTATCAACTGGAGTAGCAGGATCCATAGTGGCCAAGACACGCTGAGCTGATGGAGGAAGTTTCTGCAAGAACAACTGTCTAAAGATGTCCTTATCGAAGGTTTGTGCGTGTTCGCCTAGAGCGCACTGCATAGCCCTCAGCATTTGAGTGGGGTTACGGTCTCCAAGTTCTTCTTTTGAGATTAACTGATGTAGTTTCTCACGCTCGGAGACAGTGGTGCGGCACAGGATGGCAGACTTCAGATCGTTGTATGGGTCCTCACTCGTGGAAGTAGACACGATGACGTCACGGACTTCAGAGATGATGCTCGCTGGTAGAGAGGACAAAACATGATCGTATTTTGTCCTGCTAGCGGTGATCCTTCCCAAGTTGAATTGTGATTCCACTTGGTGGAACCAAATAAATGGATCACCCGGCCAGAAGACGGGGAGCTTTACGCTCAAGTGGGAGATGGCACCAGCGTCGTCAGGCATCTTCTCCTATGCTTGCTGACGTACAAGCAAGACAAGTTACCAACGAAGGAGTGGAGGTTGAGACGAGCGCAGGCACAGAGCGCACGGGCAGGGGTGAGGGGCAGAGGGCACGAGCGACGTTACAGTCTGGTCCTAGTCGCTCGGGTGAAGGGGGTGATGGGCACGAACGACGTTACAGTCTAGTCCTAGTCGTTCGGGTAAAAGGGGGGAATCCAACTCCGGGGTCACCAATTGTTGGTTTTCGTTGTCGTCGGGCCTAGGCAAGCTACGGCTTGGGACCGTAGCGCATCTATCCGGTATAGGTTAACCTGGATGATGTAGCCATAAGCACTGCCGCTGGTTAAGTGCCAACCAGTGATTATCTCACTAGCTGTATTGAGTCCGTTAGGGGAAACTGCGACAGTACCAAAGATGGAAAATATAACCTTTGGATTTCTATTATTTATTTGCAAAATGGACATGTTATTAGATTAAAATAATTATTTGAATATAAATAATTAACTGACAATTGTGATATATAATTAATTATGTTTACATACAATAAAATAATACAGTATACATAAAATTAGTATTAATGTGGTTTACAATTGAATTATGATGGGTAACTAATTTAAAATGAATTTATAGCTATTCCGAAATTCAAGACGGTAAAATTAACATTTATCTTGAAACTAAAATAAGAGTATTCACTACACCTTCATTTTTTACATTTAAAAAAAAAATTCTCATTTGATACCCCAGAGGTCAAATCGCGACCTCAAATTTTGGTTACAGTGTAACTTTTATTTTTCAACCTAGAGTTCTAAAACTTGCATATTTGGATTCCTTGTCATTTTCTGATTCTAAATATATATACTTTTATATAATTATGACAATTATTACCCAAGTTATGGCTCGCCAAATGTTAGTAACCTCGCGAGTGACCTCAAATTGCCCGAGGTCATATCTCTTGAACCGTTGGTCGGATTGACCTTATAATTTCAGAAATGGATTCAGGGCTCACAAACTCCCTATAAACCAAATTTCAGCAAAATATGAGAGATGAGGGTGTTAATTTCAATTTTTTTTGGTTGATCTGACAGAGAATGACCCTTGTGCAAGACTCCAGGCACTGGTTCCTAATTTTTAAATCCTTAGATACACATATGCCTAAATCTACTTCCTTGTCACTGCTTGCTAACTGTCTATCATCCGTTGTGTACATGTAATTATTGTTACAAGAACCTATATGCAAAATTTTATATTTGTCTACGTTAAATTGCATCTGCCACTGATCCATCCATTCCATAATCCTACTTACATTGCCTTGGAGCCTATTTCTATCATCCACATTAACAACTTTACTATACCTATTTTAGTATCATCCGCGAATTTTGACATGTTACTAGTCAAGCCTACATCTGTCATTAATGTATATTACAAATAGCAATGTGCTTAACACTGAACCCTGTGGGACACCACTACCTACATCTAACCACCCTGATTAGTGTTGCAAAAAAAAAACTTTTTTTTAAATCGTGTTTTTTTTTTTTTTTTTTTTTACAAAAAAAACCCGTGTTTTTTATTGTTTTTTTTTTTTTATAAATTGGTATATAGATATTATCCCTTCTTTATTTTGAAACAAAAGTACTCGTATGTTGTTCTCATTGTAACATTGATTTCAAGGAGTAACGAAAACAAAAAAGGTTTAAATCCATTTTTCATTATTTTTCCTTTTAATAAAGGTTGACACTGCCCCTAAAAAGACTCCAGACACAAGCCCAATTATAAAATCCATTGTAAATTTATATTAATTAACTAAAAAAAATACACTTTCAAAATTTTTTTCATCATCATTCATCATTTGAGGAGTCATAGAGAGTCATTCATCATACATTGAGTTTTCAGACTCTGCTTCAGACTTTGAATAGAACATTTCATTCCCTTCATGATCATACTCTCTGCTTGATGATGGCCGTTCTTGTGCTTGGAGAGTTGTCTGGGACATGTTTTGCTTCTGCTGAACACCTGCTTCAGATTCATGGTCTTGTGGTTCATTGTGATCACCCAAAGCATGGTTATGAGCGATGAAAACTAGCTTAGATGCTCTATCAGTTGTCAGTCGGTTCCGTTTGACTGAGTGGATCCATGAGTGGCGACTGAAAGAGCATTCCACAGCTGCACTAGTTGGGGGCAGGTTGAGAATAGGGTTGCACCGATTAATCGGTTGACAATCGGTCATCGGCTTTTTTTTGCCGATTAATCGGTTTTCATACTCGGTCATCTTTGTTTATTACATTACAGAAATTGCATCCCTGGTTTAAGAATTTCAGTTATCCTAGACATGGAATGAACTTAAATAATATTTTGCTTGTTTTTTATTAAATATTTTCTACCAATTTGCATTGTTTGGAGAATAATAGGCAGAGTATTATTGAATTAATTTACTCCATTATCACTCCATTTATTAAAACAAAAAAATTATTGTACCTTACTGAACAAAAGAATCCATTTAAGCTTTCCTGTTGCAAAACAAAAGTGGCCTTAACCTACTCTCTAACGATAAACAAAATTTGAGATGGAAACATTGCATAGGGTGCATTTGCAAATAATTTTGTTATTTTTATCTACTTTAAAGTATTTCCATGCAATGCTTGGAGCCATAAGGGCTTTGTTATTTAAATTTGTAACAAAAATATAAAATTTCTTGGCAACTTTCATTAAAATGCTTAATTTAATCTGTAAAAGAAATTAAAGAATTAGAATATGTAAATAGTTCTAAAAATATTAGATTAATATTAAATAAAAAAATATTAGATATTAGGCCTATGTTTTATAATGTGTGCTCCTATTTACCAGTATAATAGGTATAAGCGGCGTAATTCAGTAACCATATAGTGCTATACACTTATACAGTATATAAAAAGAATTATCGGCCGATTATTTTAGGCCGATTAATCGGTAATCGGCTAATTTGCTTATTGGTGCAACCCTAGTTGAGAATATTTGCTGCAACCTTGGAGAGCTGGGTCGAACCACAAATTCCATTCCACCAGCTTGTTGGATTCGCCTGTGCAGCTGCCTTCCAGACAAAAGGCTTTGCAAAGATATTCTCTTTTGATCGGTAGTCAGCTAACTCTCCCAATGTCTTGCTATCATCCACAGATGGAACAGCTACAGATATCTCTTGTATGACTTCCATGGCATCCACCTGAAATACAATTTGGAACACATTAAATATAAAATAATATCAAATAATAGATAATGAATGTCTGCAAAATAAGAACATAAATCAATATTTGGTGCTAGTTGTAAAATCAACAACTTACTATTTCTTCTCCAGAGATGTGGCATCCTTTGTAGCGAGGATCAAGAAGATTTGCTGCCAGGTGGATACTTCTAAGAAGAAACTTTCTCCGTTTAGGAATAATTCCCTTAAAACAATCTTCTTCGCTCTTCAGAATTGGGCTCGAGGAGAGATTCTTCTCGAAGGATTGTTGAAGGTCATTAAATATCTTTGGTACAATAGAGAGGTATTTGTTGTCCCCTTGTATTGCAGTGATAGCATCAGAAACTGGCTTCAACAACTTCAAAGATCCATCCAGTTTATCCCAGAAGACTTCAGAAAGCAGGAGTTTTGTGAGTGATTGATCAAGAGAGGCTTTCTTTGCTTCATCATTTATAGCCAGGGTCTGGAGGGGGTGTTTATTGATGTCGATGCTCTCCATACAATGGATGATAGACCCCCATCTGAAAATATTGGCAATATATTTAATATCAAAATAAGAACATACAATGTAGATACTGTAGTTTGAGACTGTTTGAAATACTGCAAATTCAAGACAAAAATGCCTGATTTTTTTAGAAGTTTAAAATGAATAGTAAAAATGTCTAATGAATCAACTAAGACCCTCTTACCTTGTTTTGACAGGCAGCTTCAGTGTGTGTTGATGCTTCGATGGAGACTGCTGTTGATGTTGATTTAGTAATGCAGTCAGCTTCTGTGACTTTTTAATAGTCTTAACAATGTTAGTACACTCACGCTGGATGCCCTCTACAGTCTTGATCCTGTTGATGTCTGTAAAGATCAAGTGTAAAGTGTGAGCCAGACATCCATAAGGTTGAATGTGTGGATATTCCACTTGCAACAGCTCCCATGCTTTCTTCATGTTGGTGGCATTGTCAGTGCAGATGCCAAGCACTTTCATAGGTCCAACTTCCTCAACCACTTCCTTAATTTTATTTGCCATGTACTCTCCTGTATGGCTGTCTGTACCTATGACAAGAAAACCATAAATTATAATCATAAACTCAGACTAAAATGATTACCATTCATAATCATATGATACCTAATGCAAACATGTTTGTACCATGTTAAAATCAAATACATATGAACCCCTTTATACCACGGTCCATGGGATCCAAACTCCAGAACAGCTTAATATTCCACGGCTTATCCCACTCAACGAAAATTAACTCTATCGTCACGAAAATTACAGAATATATAGTTCTCATATACCTGAATACTGCCATCCGTAATTTTTCAACTATTTCTTTAATTAATTCATTATTTCACTCAAAAATTTTCTATTCAATAAATGAGGTGGGGATGAGGGAGTTTTAGTCACTTCTACTTAAAAAAGTAGAAATATGTTAAATTAATTTAACTATAAATTTTAAATGAAGCTTACTTAAATTACATTAGGTCAGTTTAGCATAGTTTCCATAATAATTATATTAAATAATAATTATATTAAATTATTACTTTTTTCACTGGGTCCACAGTGTCACCATGGCTTAACATGAATCACAGCTTAATGGTCAGTGGCTTAACGGGGTTCTACTGTATATGATTTTAAACATACCTGTTGCAATGCTGCTCCAAAATATGGGCCTGGGTACTGTTATGATGAAATTTATGATTCCCTCATTTCTGCAAAATAATACAGATAGTAATATTTGTAAATAATGATTTGTGAGTTCAGATGTAGGCTATATCTGATTAGCTACATCATGTAGCTAATCAGCCATAATTTCTGACTGATTAGCTATATCTGAACACAACTTTGAACTTGTTTTTGCAATGATATCTGTAATTCAAAATATAAGAAATAACATACACTACTCTATTAATCAGTACCATACTTTAGCTCTCTCACAATCTTACCTGATATTGCTCCAGCCATCACAGAGTATTGCCACACTTGAAGCAGATGCCACTAGTTCTTTAGCTGTTGTAGCAGTTTCTTGGTACACTCTCTCAAGAAGAGAATTTGAGATCATATCCCGGTTTGGCACTACAAATGATGGTCTCAAAGTGGCAAACACTTGTAACCATAGCTCATTCTCTATGATCCTTAATGGACATCCACTTGCATAAATAGCCCGAGCTAGGTGTACTTGAGTTTGTTCCTATAACAAAAAGAAGTCATTAGATTGTTGAATGATAATTTTTTGTATGTATAGAATTTAGCCTCACACAAAGGATACCATGTTTTTTATAGATTAGCAGACTAGGTTGCTTCACTAATACTAAGCAAAAAAGTAATTTCATTAATTAATGGTCCAATTATAATTGTGAAATGGTGGTTCATGTTAGGAATTTAAAGATATGTATTCACTGGCATCACTATAATATGATAATATATAATGTACTTACAATCTCTGCATTTGACATGTAATCCATGTATTTGCTAATTTTATTCTGTTGAGGGGAAAAGGGAGATCTTGTGGATGTCCTTGATGTTGATCTGGTTTCATTTGGTGGGTTGCTCAAGATTGCAACTATACTCACTTTGATCCATGTCAATAATATCTTCAGAATAGTTGTTTGTAGCTGTCTGATGCTGTGATTTTAGTTTTAAATATCTAAACTTTATTTTGTCATCACATTTATTACAATTAGCAATATGTTTGGCCATTCTTGTGCCATTTTTTACTAGTTCCATGCAACAAAAATTGCATTTAACTTTTGCCACTTTTGCATCACTTTTAACATCCTTAAATAGGCATGCAACTGGAGTCTTCTTTCTTCCTGGCATTTTATCAGTTTATCACTAATCTAAATAATTACTGGTATATAAGATATAAACCTGAAAAAAACATACAAATTAACAATATAATTAAAAAAATCGAAATAAAATAGGTTAGGTTGGTAAGTAATGGTAAAAGCTGTATCTCGAAAAAGTCTCCAGTCAATAAATGGGGATGGGGGTGTTTTAGTTGGCTGTATAATAACTTAAATAAGTGTGTTAAATTAATGCAAATTAAACTTTTAGACGAAACTTAGTTAGGCTAGGTTAGGTCAGTTTAGCTTAGTTTTTATAATAAATATATTTTATATATGTTTAAGGAAAAAGCCGTCGCTAGTGGGGGCTGGAGACTTTTCCCGTCAGATGGCTTATTCCCCCGAACACCGTTAGGTTGTTTAAAAATAGGTTAGGTTTAAATTTTTTACGATCTCCCCATTTATTTGGTAAAATTTCTTGTTATTTAATTTCGATATTGTTACACGACAGAATTAGCTAATTAAAAAAAAAAAAATTTTTTTGTTGGTTTTTTTTAATTAAAAAAAAAACTTCCTTGTTTTTTTTGGGTTGCAACACTAGTCGTGACTGAATATAAAAGCTCGGACCAGATGTGATATATATATATATATATATAGTAGTATATACTACAGGGTGGGCCGTAAGTTTCCATACATAGGAAAATTTAAACGTTTGTTTTTATGTTTCAGATACCCTAAGAATATGCGTTTGTAAGATCTTGTTTACTGATGAAGCAAATTTTTACGTCAATGGAGAGGTTAATCGGCAAAACATACGTTATTGGAGTAATGCTAACCCTAACTGGCTGAGTCCGACGAAGATGCAAGGTGCTGGTAAAGTGATGGTGTGGGCCGGGATATGGGGTGACAGAATTATTGGACCAATTTTTGTCAGTGGAAATCTTAATGCCGAAAGGTATCTTAACATGTTGCAAGAAGAGATTTTCCCATCCCTGCTAAACGAGGAAGGTAACTTCCCAGTTTACTTCCAGCAAGATGGAGCTCCACCTCATTATGGTCTTCACGTGCGTCGGTATTTGGATCAGCAGTTTCCGGATGCTTGGATTGGTCGGCGTGGTCCTGTGGAGTGGCCTCCCAGATCCCCAGATCTCACCCCCCCTTGATTTCTATCTTTGGGGGCACTTGAAGGCCATGGTGTATCAGGAAAAGATACGAGACATAAATCATCTAAAGGAACGTATCACCAACGCCATTACAAGCATAACGTCAACTGTGCTAATGCGTGTTCATCAACAGTGGGGAACACGTATTGAAATGTGTTTTCAAAACAATGGCAACCATGTAGAGCATATTATATAAATAAAAATGGTTGTCCATAAAAAAATGTTTATTTTTCCTATGTATGGAAACTTACGGCCCACCCTGTACACTAGTATATATACATAACAGAATTAGCTAATATAAAAAAAACAAAAAAGTTTTTTTTTGTTGGTGTTTTTTTTATAAAAAAAACCACCTTGTTTTTTTTGGGTTGCAACACTAACCCCGATTCACTACCATTAACAACGACTGTTTCCTAGCACAAAGCCATTCCTCTAACCAGTTAGCTATCTGACTGCATATACCGTGCGCTTTAACCTTCGCAATTGATCTTTTATGTGGAACTCTATCAAAAGTTTTATTAAAGTATAAATAAATAAAGTCAGCTGCTCTACGCCTATCATATTTGTGCACTATTTCATTATAAAACTAACAAATTAGTTAAGCAAGATCTATGGCATTTGAAATCCATGCTGACTACTATTAATCAAATCGCGACTTTCTAAGTGATTGACGATATGGTCCTAACTACGATTCCAAAAGTTTACTGACAATTGACATTAAGCTAATAGGCCTATAATTGCTAGCTATTGTGTGGTTACCTTTTTTAAAAATGGGTGTAATGTTAGCTAATTTGAAGTCTTAGGAATAATTCCTGCTTCCAGTGACTTATTAAAAATTTTTGTTAAGGGGTCTACTATAATGTCTTTCAAATGTCTAGGATAAAGCACGTCAGGGCCTGGAGCCTTGCTAACTTTTAGCGCACTGATATAATGTGCACTCTCACCCTTGTAAACAGTTATATCATTCAAAATAGTCTCTCTACTAAATGGAACGATGTCAATGTTGGGGACATTATTTATGTCTTCTACGGTAAAAACAGTTGCAAAAAAAGTTGTTAAAAATACTTGCTATCGCCTGTGTGTCAGAAGCCAAAGTGCCATTAGCATCTACTTGAGGGCCTATGTTATCTTTTATCAGCTTACAATTATTGATAGTCAAAAAATGTTTGGGGATTGTTTACTATCCACAGCTATAAGTATCTCTAAATTATACTTAGCATTCCTAACAGATCTTTTAACCTGATGTCTAAGCTCGATATATCTATTAAAGTTAGCTACTGTGCCATTGTTCTTATTAAGTCTATATACACTGTTATACTCATTTATGAACTCGCCTATTTCCCTAGTCCACCACTTGGGTCTACCTTCATTTCTAGCATGCTTGGGCCTACGAAGAATGGGTAAACTCCCTTTTGATATTCGTAAAACTTTTTTAAACGCCTCCCAATGTTGTGGGAAAACTAGAGAACCCACCTGGATTTAACTCTGGAAACAGTTCTTCCTATGATAGGAATCCAATCCTGCTGGCTGGCCACTACAAAGGCAGATTGAGCAGACTGGTAGGTGAGAGGTGAAGCTGTTCAAGAATCATTTTCCAAACAGCACACTAGACATCAAGCGAGCAAGGACCATCCAAAGACCCATCAAGCAGGAAGGGCAGGACCACCACAGTGCATTCAAGCAATGGAAAACTGTGTGCAAATAGTATTTGCTGAGATGTTAACCAGTCAGTGGGTGCAAGATAAAAGGTGTTCAGGCAGATGAAGGAAAAGGAGGATTTAGAACAGCCTGGAAAGTATTCTAGAAGAAAATGTACAAATAATAAACTATCCCACAAAAAAAAACAACCCCAAGAACCTCCCATACCTTGAGCTTATGAACCCCCCTTCTCCCTTGGTTGGTTTTACCCCTTAGTCCACTCTATACACACAGTGGTTCCTAGACTTAACTCCTGTATTGATTAAGTGATCAGAAGAAGGGGGGTGGTTCTGGTGATTAATCATGGAGTCATATCCCTGGTTTGAAACTAGACATTAGCAAATCTCTAGAAACTCTTGTATTTTCCTGGTTTCCTTTTGAATGGTCCACGCTTCAATCTAAGGAACTATTATGGACAAAAACCTTGATCTTTACAAGTTTATTCTTGACAATGATGACACCACTTAGGCTCTCCCCCAGCTATACCCTAATGATATTTTGAGTTTAACTAACCCATCTGGAACCAAAATAGTACTAGAAAAGGAGGGGATAGCCCAGACAACAAGAATTCAATTTTATCAAGGTAAAAATGAGGGGTTAGTATGGTTAAGATAAATGGTGAAAGACATTGAAACAGTATATAATCCTAACTAGAAATATTTTAACCTAGATTTGGAAAGGTCTCTAAAGTTTGTACAACCATGCACAATCTTTAATTATAGGGTGCTCTAGTTTCTCACTACCGAAACAAGTTCAATAGGGTGCAGGTTTATGCAGAGAATCAGCACTATATCACTATAATCAGCACTAAGCTCATGGGTACCACCCATGCTTGTTTGCTCTTAGGAGTTAACAGTGACATCCACAATCATGCCATAGTCTTGCACCTCTCCACATACCTTCATGATAAAATCCTTGATACTGAGAGTCTTCTCTTGTATTTATACTCTATTATGAATCCCTTGATTCAGATCCAGAATAGGTCTAGAATACTTTACCAAATTAATGGAGCACTTTATTACTACTGTCTTTCTGGTTCTTCACCCTCTTTTGTCTGCCTTGATATGTGTTCTTGTATTCTTTTTGTTATTCTATTACTAGCTTTTTATAAGTCCCCAATAAGAGGCTGCTAGAGTTAAGTGGCTGGAAATAAAACAATAACCATTAGAATATGCAGTTTCATTAAGTCAATCCAACAATTGGTTAAAAACCCCTACACCAATGAAAATTTGCGTCATTACCCATAAATAAATTATCCCAGTCCACTACTATCATCCTATTTGCAAAACTATCAAAATTAGCCCTATGAAAATCAGGGGCTTCTATTACATTACTATCCTTACTGTTTTCTATCAGTAGCTTAAACCAAATAATTTGGTGATCACTACATCTCAAACTCTCACCAACTTCTAAACCAGGGGTCACCAACCTGGGCAGTAGTGCCCACTAGTGGGCTCACATTAAAGGTAATTAAACATTTATTTCATTATTTATTTTATAGATTATGTTGATTTATTCTTTTTGATCTAAGGTGGGCAATAAGCTTTTTTAATTTAAAAAAAATCGTAAAAGTCGGCAGTGAACAAAAAAAAGGTTGGTGACCCCTGTTCTAAACCTTCGACTATATTATCGTCATTTGTCATCACCATGTCAGAAATATTGTTACTGCGTGTTGGTTATAAGAAATTATCTTCCATGACCTTAATCCATCTCAAACCCTCATCATTACCAGTAAAGGTCTTGTAATTAACATTAGGGCAGTTAAAGTCTGACAATTATACTATCCTGATTATTAATAAAGTTACCAAGAAGTGAGTAAAATCTAGTATCAGTATCGAGGGGTTGAATGGGAGGTCTATAAACAAAACAAAAAAAAAAATTAAAGCTAATACTACGTGCCCTAACTTCAACACATAATGCATTAATTGCTACTGGAAAATCTATCTTAACCTTGATAGCCATAAGGGAATTACGAATGTACAGCAAAATGCTGCCACCAATCCTATGTAAACTATCATTAGTAAAAAGTTTAAAACCTGCTATATCAAGTTCCCCTAACAAGTCTCGAGTCATGGTATTTAACTGTTTTGGTTATAGGAACTATATCGTAGTTCCTGGAATAAATTATTGCCTTAAATTTGTTCAATTTATTTCTAATGCTACATGTGTTACAATAAAAGATTCTGACCACAGCTTTACGAAGGGTACATTTTCCACAAATCTCTTCGTTTAGTATTCAAAAATATTGTTTTTGATGTAATCCTAAGATCCAAACCATGCCTAGGTGTAATACCTAGAACTGAAGACCTATCTGACCTTGCCTTCAGGGACCTAATTAACCCCCTATATCTCTCCAAAAGGTCAGGCACTCGTACCAAGCCTATATGAGTTGTTGCCCCCTACCATCACCAGTATCAAGTGATGGGAGGCAACATCAATCCTATCTACTTCATCTCTAATTCTGTCAACCTTGGCCCCTGGTAGACAGACCCTCCTCCTCTTCATTGGATTCCATTCAACAAACTCCTTATTCATATGGTGCACTAAAGAGTCCCCAATTAAAATAGTTTCCCCCTTGTTCACATCCCTATCCAACTGGGTGAAAGGGTTCGAAACCTTGATAGAAGGGGGATTCCTATCACCTAACGTACGTGGCCTAGCTCCACCCTTAACTTCTCTAAATCCCTCCCTGTCTACTAATCTCGCACCAACCTTAACCCCTTCCTCAACTCTGTCCAACCTTTCCGATAAGCTACCTATACTAGAAACTATGTTCCTCACCTCGCTCTTCAAATTACTAATGTCTTCAATGTTAGTATAGGTTTGGCCTTCGTCAACTGTAACCCTACTCCTGCCCTCATCAAGCGTTGCAAGTCTTTCCATCACCTTGCGTACACTATGTTTCATATCAACTATCTCTTCCCTTAAATCACAAAAGAAACAAACTGATCTCGGTAATCGCCATAGGACTGCCATTATAATCCTTAATCCATATACCACTGATTAACCCCATACCTAGCACACAACGCTTTCTGTGATGGCATCATGCAAGTTAAATTAGTTAATGTTTATAACTGTCACAAGTTTAAGTTAAATTAAGCCGGCAAGATATGAAAACTTCTTAATTGCTAAAAACCATTAATATTCAGTTACTTAACTATAACAATGTGAATATAAATGCAGATATATAAAATTCAGAACTTTCCAAAAGTAAATTTATTGGCAATACCAGTAAACTTATCGGCAACTTACTATTGATGAGGAGGCATCTTAGACAGTGGTGGTAAGGAGAGGCTGGGAGTGAGTGACCCCTCTGAGAACTGCAACCACTGCAGTAGCTAATGGTGGTGGTCCCTCAAGGGGGTCTGGTCCCACTCGTGCACCAGCTAGAGGGGGTCAGCCTGTGGCAAAGGCTGGCAGAGAATGGTGGGGTATCATAGGAGCTGCCAAAACAGATCATATGATGGCTGTACCAATGAAGACTGCAAACATTTTTGTCTCGAGATGTCATCAACCTGATCTTATGGCTGAGGAGCTGCAGGCATTTGTGGAAGATAAAGTGAACCTTCAGGTTGCATGTAGGAAAAATGACTCCAGATGGACTAAGTACAGTTCCTTTCAAGTTACAGCAGTCTGTGATGATCCAAGGGTATTTATGGATCCAACAGTATGGCTGGAGCAGGTATATGTACAGCAGTTCTATGAGAAGGGAAGAAAAACACTTGCAGACCCTCTCGCAAGTGCTGGAGAGGGTAATTATGGAGACATCATGCATCGTACTGTGGAGGAAAATCCAGCTGGGTCTAATGCTGTAACTGCTGTGTTTGGTATAAGTGGAATTCAACATGTAGAGATAGCTGGCAGAACTCCTGCAACATTCAAGGTAATCTCTCATAACTGTAGAGGCCTAAGCTTAGGCAATAATGGCAAACACAGGCGGATCATAATTGATAAGCTGTTAGAGGATGCTGATATTCTCTGTCTGCAGGAAACATGGTTAGGGAAACAGGACTTAAAGGACCTGAATAACCTGTCCAGTAACTTTCATGGGATAGGGGAGGACACCAGAGATAAACAAGATGGTCTTGTAGGCCATCCACCTGGTGGGGTAGCTATTCTATGGAAGTTGGGGTATGGGAAATATATTAATGAATTAAAACTTGGTTTGAACTGGCTAACTGGAATAGAAATTTGTGTAGACAATAAAAGATTAGTAATTCTATGTATCTATATGCCTTTTCAGGCAGTTGATAATGATGATTTCCTCATTAGCCCTTTCACTCACTAGGTAGAGAATTGTATAGCTGAAAAATAAACCATATTGATTCTTATATAACGACACACAAAGGCAAATTTCTTTTTTTACCCTATGTCATAATTCGTGAGTGAAAGGATTAAAGTCGGGCAGGTAGCAGTATTATTGATGAGTTGAATACAACATGTGTAGCTATTATTGGTGACTTTAATGCTAATGTGCTTAATGATAATTATTTGTTTAGCAACCACTTAAAAGCCTTCTGTGAAGATAATAACTTGACCCTTTCAGCCATGTGTAGTCTTCCTGGTGATAGCTTTACTTGTGTTAGTGATAGTTGGCATAACACTTCATGGTTAGATCATTGTATTTGTATGTTCATTATACACAGTGATTCACTGGCGTACTTAGTCAGTGCTCCAGACAACTATCTCTTAATCTGCTATGGACCTCTTGTATAATGTTTGTACCTGTTGAGTTTGAAATAGTGTGTGTGCATGCGCACGCGTGTGTTTAACACCCTGCTTCTAATTGCATTTAAATAGAGATAAAGATCCTTTTCAAATGAATGAATACCCTCCATACTTTTATTTTCATCTATTACTATTACTTTTGTAATAGTAATAGGGTCATTCCATGTCAGTTCAATGGCAAAAAAATGTGACCATCACTGATTTTTTTAAAAAATTGGCACACTTATAGATCTCGGTGAGAAAAACAGAATGATGCTTGTTTCAACACTAGGTCATATGGTTCTGGAGATATGGCCCTTCGAATTTTGTAAAAAAAAAAATAAATAAATTTCCAAGGTCATACCATGTTTCAACGTGAAATATCTCGGCTCCTATTACACTTACAGAGACCATTTAAACACTATTTTAAAGCTTTTAAGCAGATCTACAACTTTGTTTCTATTCATATTTTACCTTAGTGGTCAAAAAAAAAAAAAAAAGTATCTTATTTTTGACCTTTGACCGTGCGCAGGTCATTTGATGTCACAACCGATTTTTTTTCTCCTTTCACCCAATTTTGGGTACACATGTCTACCTTAACCTAAAACAAGATTTTTAGTGTTGATTAAGTTAGTATAGATGCTACAGCCATTTCAGTGGACCATACCCACCTCCATTTTGACCAAGTGCCTTTTTCCACCAAACTTTGGAGCACCGTATCTTTGGAACTGTTTGAGCTAGAGTGTTGAGAAAAATACCATTAGATTTTTCTCAGAGATATATAATGTCTGCTAATTTTCAAAAAAATTGGTAATTATCTAACCTAACCCAGTTATTTGGTCTAATAAGTATCCGGCCTTATTATAAAATTTAATTTTTTTTTTTGTATATTTCAGAGAATTATATAATACAGTCAACCCTCGTTATAACGGACTAATAGGGGGGAAAAGGTGTCCATTATAGCCGATTGTCCGATATAACCGACGGTACTGGTAACCTACGGTATATGATACGGTAATGGAGATACTATATACAGTACTGTGCACTGTCTGCTGAACACGATACATGATAAATGATACAGAAAATAATGAAATATACGGTAATAAAAATATAAAAGTTAGCTTGTCCTTGGCCTTACGAATGTCAGAAACAGTTTGCTTTTTCATGCCATACTCCGCGCACAACTTGGCCACCGAAGCACCTGCCTCTAACTTCTTGATTAATTCCAGCTTCTGGGTCACCGACAGGGTCACACACTTCTTCTTTTCCTGGTTAACGTCGCCAGTGGTGTGTGTGGTTTATCCGATATCCGCTCTAACGGGGTCTGTTATAGCGAGTGTTGACTGTATAGGTAATTTAAATTACATCATTAATTAATTTATATGGACATTCATAAGTGTGAAGAACTTCGAACCTGCTATCCTGTTTAAAGGTAAAGCTATGTACGTATATAAGTACCTTATACTAGGCTATAGGTACTACCCTATAGAATAAGTTCAGTTTTAAGTTAGATGAGTTTTAATAGAACTACTTAACTTTGTGTATTTATTCATTGTATAACAGTATGTACCCATGTAAAAATAAGCTTATTTAAGCCTTGGAGCAAGGATTTTTTTGGCATCTGTATTTATTCTAATCTGTAAATCAAACTGCGCACATTTTTTCTTGTAGACCTCTGAAACAAGATCAGTAGGTCCCAAATTTTATTGGTGCCATCTAAGTAAAAAATAGCTTTTAACAGGGTTGGATTCAGTGAATAATTATAATTGTATTTTTAATTAGTTGATCCTAATTTCCATTAATTGTAATTGATTCAAAATAAAATAAAGGTAATTGTAATTGATTTTTGAGCTATAACTGATGTAATTGATCAATTAATGTCAATTGTTAAAAATTATACCCCTAGATCTGGCAGTCATACATCATCCAATGAAAAATCTTTGATAGTTTATTTAGTTATACTTAGATATAGATATATATTTTTATAGATATATATTTATTTTAGATATATAGAATAGATACTGCATTTTTTGGTGTATGACTTTTTTTTTTACAAAAAAAAAAAAGGGGTCTCAAAATCACCCTGCATCCTATACACTGAAGGTCATATTACCTTTATATGGGCTAGAAGAACTGATGGATTTTTACAAAAATTCATCATCTCTTAGTGCCTCCTGACTGTGTATTGGTTTGGCCAATTTTACACAAGTTTCTACTCTTCCCAACCCACTGATAACAGGAAAAACAGTACGTATTGCATAATGATTTACTTTTATGTTTCATAACATATAGTATAGTCTCCCATATACTTAACACTATTTTCTTATAATGAGTATGGGTGAAAGAAAATGTATCACCATACTTTTGATGGAGGGCTTTAACAAAAGTTAGCTTTGCTGGTAGAAAATTATGGACATTTTCTGACAACTAGGCAGTTGGTCATAATTTTTTTTCTGAAAAAAGGCCTTGAAAATAGGGGTGCATCTTATACACTGAAAAATAGTTGTTATATTATTGTAATTGACAAAATTAATTGTAATTGCAATTGATCTTGAAATTGTGAAGTACAATACTAACTGTAATTAATTTGAAGAAAAATAAAAAAAATTGTAATTGTTTCTATTTTGTGTAATTGAACCCAACCCTGGCTTTTAAGCTACGGATGTTTTTTTTTCTTTTTAGATAAACATGGATTTCAGCAGTTTGAATATGGGCAGGTTCTTTTGTGACCCATTTAAAAAACACACAGGAAAAGTGAAAAAAGGCATTCATGCATTGACTAAAAATTTGATTGATCAAAATCCTGAATTGAAACTTACAAATAATCATAAAGCATAAGCATGTGCAACCTGTCAAAATATACTAGCAAATCGTCCATCCCCAATGCCTGAATGTTAACCACTTGAAAAATCACTATCCACCTCATCAAGTGCCCCATCTGAGCTAGAAACCATTGGAGATGTAGTTGAAATGCAGTATGAGTTTAGTAAATTCAATGCTTCATTGGCCACACTTGATGAGACCCCAATAAAACCATGTAAACACACTGACAGCACTGGTTATGCAAAGAGAAAGTTGAGGAAAGACAGTTTGAACTTGCAACTAAACAACCAATTTCATGCAGTGACTCGGATGATACAGAACTGGAGATTCTTCAACAACTAAGAGAAATTTAATCAAGTGATAAGTTGGTGAAAAACTGACAATTCTTACTATCCTACCAAAAATGGACACAAGTAAAGATCAGAGAAGAATTTAAGTGCTCAGATTACATGGCTAGGTAAGCAAAGAGTTTGGTGAGGGAGAAGGGAGTGCTTTCAACTCCTAATCCGTGTTTGGGGAAACGCCTGAATAGTGAAACTGCTGCCAAAGTAATTGACTTCTATCATTTGCCAGTTGTGAGTAGACAAATGCCAGGGTTGAAAGACTGTGTCTGTAAAAGGAGCTGATGGTAGGAGGGAAAGAAAACAAAAATTGCTAATCTTATGCAACCTAAAAGAAGCATTAAATAATTACCTTGAAAGGCATATACAAATACTTTATTATTATTATAAATGTAACAATAATGGCTTCCATAAAATATATTGTAAATACCTAATAACTGCCTTTTTTTAAATATAAAGTTATGTTGATGCCTCTTTTTTCTTGGTTTCACCCAGCTAGACAGGAATTGGTTCTTATAACTCAATTGGTAAAAATAAAGGAATAGGTTATTTTAATATACATATTAAAAGGTAAATTGTCTTAAAAATGGCAGACATTATAGATCTCAGTGAGACAAATCTAATGGTAACTTTTCTCAACACTAGCTCGAGCAGTTCCAAAGAAATGGCGCTCCAAAGTTTGGTGGAAAAAGGTACTTGGTCAAAATGGAGGTAGGTATGGTCCACTGAAATGGCTGTAGCGTCTATACTAACTTAACCTAGAACAAGATTTTTAGTGTTGATTAAGGTAGACATGTGTACCCAAAATTGGGTGAAAGGAGAAAAAAATTGGTTTTGACATCAAATGACCTACACAAGGTCAAAGGTCAAAAATAAGAGCAACTTTTTTTTTTACCACTGAGGTAAAATATGAATAGAAACAAAGTTGTAGATCTGCTTAAAAGCTTTAAAATAGTGTTTAAATGGTCTCTGTAAATGCAATAGGAGCCGAGATATTTCATGTTGAAATATGGTATGACCTTGGAAATTGACCATTTTTTTACAAAATTTGAATGGCCATCTCTCCAGAACCATATGACCTAGAGTGTTGAAACAAGTGCCATTCTGTTTTTCTCACCGAGATCTATAAGTGTGGCAATTTTCAAAAAAAAATTTTGGTCACATTTTTTTCAACCCAAAATTTCGTTGAACTGACATGAAATGACCCAATAGAAACCCAGTAATTGACCCCATGTCTGGTAGTGGGACTTCATTCACTCAACCACTTCATAATCTTCCATACCATTTTTTTCATTCTATTCCAGCCAAGAAAACATAAGGTCAGATAATGCCATATGTGGTTAGAACAACTGTAGATCAAAAAGAACTAAATTTGCAAATGGCCAGAGTTTTCTTTTCAGCAAATATTCCATTTGTAGTTCTAGAGAATACAGAATTTATTAAATGGGTCAAAATTTTAAGACCAGGCTATTGTCCTCCAAGCAGAAAAAACTTACCTGATGACTTGCTAATCAAAGTGAATAATGAAGTACTGGATTCAATGAAAAAAAGACAGTCATTTCTACTGTAACTTTAATTCAAGATGGTTGGAGCAATGTGTCAAATGATCCAATAATTGCCCATAGTGTTCACAATGGGTGCAAATATTTTAATAACTTTTCAATTTTTCATAATCTTTATTTACACATTGCATAATTTAAGGATTGTTTTATAAGTCAGCTTATTTGAAATAATCAATATGCCAAAGCATTCTAATTAGCTACAATTGAACAATGTAACAATTTGAAAAATTTCAATTATTTTGAACATCTCAGACCAAAAACTTAAAAACCCACTGAAAATTCCAGTGGGTTTTTGGGTGTCAACCCTGGAATACATCCTAATCAGGAGCGAATCCAAAGCAAAATTTGGGGAAGGGGGTGCAGTCAACTTCCAGAACCTGAAATTACAATACATTGGCGGGCAATTGGTGTGGCAGAATTGCCAATGATAATTATCACACATTTCCTCATGCCTATAAATGCAGGAAGATACCTATCTGTTACCAGTATTGGTCATAGGGCTCTTATGGAATATGCCCAAAAGGGCTTATTCCATAAAGTTTTGACCATAGGTAAGGAATTTCAAGATTGAAGATAGAGGGAGGGGGTGGAAATTCTTTCACATTTTCACTGCTAGCAGCAGAAATAATTAAAATATTTTAAAAGGTTTATATGTGGAGAAAATTGCAAATTAGTTAACATTAGACAGTCTTTAGTAACATTAAAGACAGCAATTGAGGTTGGCACTTGAAATTCTTGCGTTTTTGCTGCTTGCAGCAAAAATAAAAAATTGCTTGGAAGGTTTATATTTGGGGAAAATTACATATTAGTTATCTATTAAGCAGCGGAAACATTAAACAGGGCAATAGAGGGTTTGCCTGAGTGAAATGGAAATGCTTGCATTTTCTCTGCTTGCAGTGAAAATAATGAAAAAAAAATTTTAGTAATCTATTAAATGGCAGGAACATGGCAAAAGAAGGCCTAGATGGGTGAGTGAAGTGAGCCCATCTAGTTATTATATATATAAAATTGATTTATTTAAAAGTTTGTTGCTGTGATGATTTATAATGTTTACCTTAGCTCTAGTGCTGAGCCCTGTTAGTATAACTGGTAAAAGTTATATAGCTATTGATGTACTATGGTGCTGCTGTATCATTACTGTTTTGTTGAATATGAAGGAAAGAGATAATATTTGGCCAAATCTCAAGTGTGTGTGGTACTGTGAACTCAGTGAAGCTAAAGTTCAAGGCTTAAAAATTTTAGCTTAATTTGGGCCTAGTACTTGAAGTATATGTATGTAATATATCAAAATGTTAAAGCTATTGAAGTGAAGACTAGCTTGTAGTTTTTTTTTTTTTTTTTTTTTTTGGCATATTGCTTAAACTATAATTGTGTGTATCAGGCAAGTTTTTTGCATTTTTATTTCAATTAAAACACTTGTTAATGAATTTTCATTAAAATTTTGAACCAGTTTGTACTTAATTTTAATTTTGGAAAATTAATTTTACAGTTATTTTTTGAATGGTATATGTCGAGAGGGTCCCAGTTGTCATTTTTCTCATGATCGACAAAGTTCAAGGCCTTCCATGGTCTGTAGGTACTATTTGCGTGGCGTCTGCGCTTATGGAGACAGCTGTCGGTAAGTAATAAAATTGACTTCTTTCTATTGGGAAAAATTTCAATTCTTAATGCTCTGAGAGGGAACATAAAGAGGAAACAAATACTGTAGTCCAATAATTGTTTAATGTAATGTAGTCAAGTATACAGTCAAACTTACTGTAGCTTGAATATATATACAAACTGTATATTAGTCATGTATTTTTTTAACTTTTGCTCTTTTCATTTCCCAAGGGAAAGTGAATATCAAGTCAACCTTAGCCATGGGTATTGAATGTGTGTTTGCTAAATTTATTTTATTGCCTTCATTATGCCAGAGGATTTATATAGTTTTAGATTAATTACATATCCCTAAAGTGCTGTGTGAGAATGAAGTTAATAACACTGCATGACAAAATTACAAACTTAGAATTTCTGTCTTTTAAATGAAATGGTGATTTTTATAAATTTGGATGTGCTGAGTTCAAAGCTGATGTCAGAATACCTATATCACCCACTGTTTTGAAGGGATGTGTAATAAAAGTCTTATATACAGATTAGAATAACTATATTGAATACCTCAACATAATTACAGGCATACCCCGCACAACACAGATTCGTTCAATGCTGATTTGCCATAATGCTGATAAAACCTTGACACCATTCCCCAAATAGTGATGCTTCAAATTTGCTGTTGCACACTTTTGTAGCAAACATTTTTTACAAAAAAATTTCTCTGCGCTTTATTATTTACTATTTCGATAAAATTTTTAAAAACAAATGCATTTTTTAACATTGAATGGAACAAAGTTAATTTTAAAAATGTGTGATTTTAAAAAATGTAGAAATTATAAACATTTTTTTTCCAAAATTAAAGGGGTTAGTTTTTAACTAAAAATTAAACATACAGTATACAGTGGTAAATAGGGAACAGCTTTTATAAACCAGCAATATTCAGCCAATATACTGGAATTCCACCTTCCCTGGAATCTTTTGCCATGCTCATTGCTAATGGCTAGGGCTGCTGAGAGGGTGGGGAAGCTGGGATAAATCCCCTGGGCCCAGACCTCTAGGTGGCCTGGAAAGAGGGGGGATAAAATATTAATAAAGCAATTGATTAGATAACAGAGGAAATATAATTAATGAACATGCATTTTAGAGAGATTATCATAGTCAAACTGAAAGATAAATTACACTAGGCAACAAATTTCAACTTTTTTTTTGTTACAGACACGTGAACTACTGATTCCTACTAAAGCGCTGATGCTGATTTCAGATCTGATGCAAAATTTCTCTATCACGTCCAGATTTTGTGTAACTGAAAACCCCTATTTTTCTTTTTTTTCTCACCTGCTTCTATTACGAAAGCCATCTAAGCTACTTTTCCGTGCCACGTTTTATGTTAAGCATACTTAAATAATTAGTGAACAGGGATGTCTTTCCTCCTTTATTCTGGCTTAAGACAGACAGCGGAATTCCGCTGGCGGAGTTACCACCCCTGCGCCCAACCATCCACCCAAAGCGCGTTAGTATTTTGTTGTTACTACTGAAAGGCAAATTCCTGTTCTTAAGTGAAACTTTGGTGTGGCCTCTTCCTTTGTCGCTTGTAGGATGACGAGCTCTCCTTCTGCAGGAACCAACAATAATCTCCCATCATATTTGGGTTGAAATTACCTTGGTATCTATTTTCCATAACTGAGATCTGTTGGTGGAAGCGCTCACCATGCTCGTCACTTACAGCCCCAAGGTTGGCCGGGAAGAAGTCAAGATGAGAATGTAAAAAATGAATTTTCAAAGACATTCTGCATCCCATTATTTCATAAGATTTAAGCATGTTTTCTACGAGTTTACGGTGGTTTTCAGCTTTGTGGTTTCCAAGAAAATTTTTGACAACTTCAATGAAAGATGTCCATGCTCCTAGTTCATTCTCATTTAGGTTAGATGGAAACGATGAGTCATGGATGACACTGCGGATCTGTGGTCCAGTGAAAACTCCAGCTTCTAGCTTAGCATCTGTCAATATTCCTTTGAATTTATCCTTTAAATATTGGAAACCACTACCTTGATGATCCATACCCTTCACGAAATTTTTCATAAGGCCAAGTTTAATGTGAAGTGGTGGAAGATGTATTTTCTGAGGGTCAATAAGTGCTGGGTGTTTCACATTATATTTACCAACATGATGTTCAGTTCTAGATGGCCAATCATGTTTTTTGTAGTGGTTCTTGTCATCTCTGCTGTTCCATAGACACAAAAAGCACATATGCTTTGTGTAGCCCAACTGTAACCCAAGAAGTAATGATACAACTTTAAGGTCGCCACAAATATTCCATGTGTGGTCCTTATATTTGATGAGTCTTAGCAGCAGTTTCATCGATTCATAAGTCTCATTAAGGCCAGTGGCATGTGCTACAGGTATTGAAGGTTTTTCATTGCCGTTGTGCAGTAATACAGCTTTAAGGCTAGCTTTACTAGAGTCAATGAACAGTCTCCATTCTTTTGGATCATAGCGACAGCCAATCCCTTGCATCAGACCACTGATATCGTGGCAGAAACAAACGTTTTCTTCCTGTAAGTAAAATGATGAAAACTGCAAATGGCGATGGCGGAAATGGGAAACTTTGGTGTTTGGTTGGAGAAGATTAAATTCTTGAAGTCTTGAACCAAGCAACTCTGCCTTTTCTTTTGGTAATTCCAAATCGCGCACTAAGTCATTTAACTCCGCTTGACTTAACAAATGTGGGGAAATATTTGCATCTGGAACATATATGCCATCTTTCCCTGTTTCTATATCACTAGCAGAATCTTCAGATGAACTGCTGTCTGTTATCGTTGCTGGTGGAACTGGTGGTGGATTTGTTTCATCATGTGGTACTGGTTTCATTGCTGATTCGCAGTTTGGGTACGTGATCTTTGATTTGTTTTTCTTTGTGAAACCAGCAATCTTTGTCAAACAAAAATAACAATCATTGAAGTGATTTTTCGGCTCACGCCAAACCATGGGGACTGAGAATGGCATAGCTTTTCTTTTACCATTCATCCAAGCTATTAACATTGCATTGCACTGTGCACAGCAAATATGTGGTGCCCAGTCCCTCTGTTGGTCTCCTAACTTAGTCAAAATAACACTTGTAGGCAAGTTTAATCTTTGTTGTTATGTTTCTACGTTGTGGCTTAGGTGTATATTGTCCACAGACAAAGCAGAAGTTGTCTGGGTGATTTACACAAGCACGTCTATTTGATGCCATTTTTAATTACCATACAATATCTGAAAAAATGTAGAAAGTAATTATTATGATATGCAAAATAAAAAGAAATACACACCGTAGTACAAAACAAATGCTATAAAAACACGTCACCACAACCTGTCACTTGCTCATCAGCAGAGAGCTTCAACAACCGTTCTGCTTGACTGTCACGTAGCGACCCCGTTGGGCCATTGCCTGTTACTATGCTCTTGACTCAGTGTTGCCAACTCTGGATAAATTTTATTTATCAAAATTGTTCAAATTTGTATATAGTTGGCAAAAAAAATTGCTTTAACCTTGAAAAGCAAGTTTCATATTACTGGCATTAAGCCGATTAAAACCAAAATCTGGATGTGGTAGAAAATTTTACTAAAAGTGATTTGCATTTTACACAAAATTTAGACGTGATAGAAAAAATCTAATTATAGATTTGAAATCAGCATACCGGAATTAGCTAGGAGCACCTATTTGGTCTTCTGTAACAAAATCTTTGTTGCCTAGTGTTATCTGCAGTCTACCAATGCCAAAGACTGACAGACAGATGATCTGGGAACCATTGTAATTGAAAGCCAGTTACCCCATACTTTAAATTTCATCAGAATCATTTACCACTTTGCTAGAGAGAAGGCAAAGAAAGTACATTTCTAATTATGAAAATCTTGCAGTAAACAAAATTTTGTCTTGCCTGCATGGACTGGTACTGCATTTGTAAATTGTATGGTGATAGAATTATATAATTGATTTGAAAAATAAAATGGTCACTTTCTTCCAAGTTGTTTATTCATACTGTATGTTTTGAATAGTGACTTGGACATATAATCAGTTTGCTTGTTATGTACACAAAAAACAGTCACAATAAATTACTGAGTAAATGGTGGGGGGGGGGCATACACCAATCCTTCCTGGGGCCTATGGCAGCTCTTGCCAGCCCTGCTAATGGTGCCTAAATTGGTTGGAAAGAAATCTAAATGAGTCAAGGAAATGCACCTTCAAGGACATATTACAACCCATAGATTTATAGCACCTTAACATCTCATTCACCACAGTAACATAATCATCAGACTTAACTTTACCAAGGAAGTTTGAACAAACTAATTTGAAGGCCACCCATGCTACTTTTTCTACCTCATTTAATTTGCTGTCAAAATTGGTATCGTTCATAACTTTGCTTATTTGTGGGCCAACAAAAATTCCTCCTGATTTTAACTTCACTTAACCTTGGAAATGTATTCCTCAAATAAATAAATGCCTCACTGTTCTTGTCCATAGCTTTCACAAAATTTTTCATCAATCCCAGTTTGATGTGAAGTGGTGGCAGTAACACTTTTTTTGGATCTACTAAAGGCTTATTGAAAATATTTCTGTCCTGGAACAAAACTCATCCTGCCAGGCCAATCTTTACAGACAAAATGGCAGTCTCTAGCGCGACTGTCCCACTCCCATAAAAAGCAGCAATGTTTTGTGTACCCTTGCTGCATTCCAAGGAGAAGGCCTATAACTTTTAAATCACTGCAAATATTCTACAGATCTATAGAAGCTAAGGCTAACAAAAACCCTAAGATCCACTCTAAGGTTAGCCCGAGAGAGAGAGAATAAGGGGGTTGAAAGAAGAGAATAAGGGGGGGGTTGAAAGAAGAGAATGGGGGGGGGGTTGAAAGAAGAGAATGGGGGGGTTGAAAGAAGAGAATGGGGGGGGTGAAAGAAGAGAATGGGGGGGGGGTGAAAGAAGAGAATGTGGGGGGGGGGGTGAAAGAAGAGAATGTGGGGGGGGGGTGAAAGAAGAGAATGTGTGGGGGGGGTTGAAAGAAGAGAATGTGTGGGGGGGGGTTGGAAGAAGAGAATGTGTGGGGGGGGGGGGGTTGGAAGAAGAGAATGTGTGGGGGGGGGGTTGGAAGAAGAGAATGTGTGGGGGGGGGGTTGGAATAAGAGAATGAGGGGGGGGTTGAAAGAAGCGAATGAGGGGGGGGGGTTGAGAAGCGAATGAGGGGGGGGGGTGAAAGAAGCGAATGAGGGGGGGGGGGTTGAAAGAAAGTAGCAGTCACTAACATGATCTTTTGGCTCTCTCCAGACCATAGGGACAGCAAATGGCATTGATGGATGCGAATCTTGTGAACCTTGTAACCACACTCTTAAGCAACTTGCACACAAATTGCAACATATGTCGGGAGCCCAGCTTCTGTCCTGATCACCCACTTTGCATCCAAAATATAATTCATATGCCTTTTTAACCAGAGGGGTAAATGTTTGTTTTGGGGATTTCAGTGTTAGTTCACACACACACACACACACACACACACACACACACACACACACACACAAACAAAATAAATTGGCACTGGTTACACTTTCTGGACATTATTGAAGTTAAAACGTGAAAGCAATGAATGTTTTCAACAAAAGAAGTTAAGGTACTTTTCTGCTGGATCTACTGTTTATTAACACCAAACATCAACATAGCACCTGAAACAATGAAAGAAAACAATTTTCCACTTGGCAGCCACTGTGAAGTCACCTGACCACTTTTAGACCAGTCACAGAACAGCATAACATTTTGAATAACCAATCATTGAGCAACATGTCACAATAATGACCAATAGCCATAGGGCTGCTTAGCAGGTGTTTGATATAATTTGGGTAATTTTTGTGGAACATTAACTTAGGTTTCTGGAAAAATGGTGGGTGTTAGAGAAAAAATAAGAACATTCTTGATCAGCGCATCAAAATACATATACAGTTGTCCCTTGACATTCGTGACTGACTATCCGCGAGATCCTCCATTATCGTGTTCATTATCGTGTGTTTGGTGACATAATGGGGCCGAGGCTGACACTGGACAATTTAGCCGAGGGGTTTTGCATGTTCAAACAAACCCTAGACTTCTTCTATGACATTGACCCTTCAATGCTTCGGTCAATGAAATTGAAAAATGGAGTGGAGGCAGCACTGACACCTTATAGAAGCATCTTTAATGAAATGGAAAGAAGCAAACGGAGATCACAATGTATTTCACACCTGTCCGACCTTCGACCCCCAGCTCCCACCACTGCCACCACCACCACCACTGCCACCACTGCCGCCACCTCTCCCACCAGTCAGAGTGAAGCAGCAATGCCCACTGAGCCAACAATGCCGCTGTAGTGAATACTCTTATTTTAGTTTCAAGATAAATGTTAATTTTACAGTCTTGAATTTCGGAATAGTTATAAATTCATTTTAAATTAGTTAACCATCATAATTCAATTGTGAACCACATTAATACTAATTTTATGTATACTATATTATTTTATTGTATGTAAACATAATTAATTATATATCACAATTGTCAGTTAATTATTTATATTCAAATATTTATTTTAATCTAATACCATGTCCATTTTACAAATAAATAATAGAAATCCAAGGGTTATATTTTCCACCTTTGGTACTGTCGCAGTTTCGCCTAACGGACTCAATACGGCTAGTGAGATAATCACTGGTTGGCACTTAACTAGCGGCAGTGCTTATGGCTACATCATCCAGGTTAACCTATACCGGATAGATGCGCTACGGTCCCAAGCCGTAGCTTGCCTAGGCCGACGACGACGACGTAAACCAACAATTGGTGACTCCGGAGTTGGATTCCCCCCTTTTACCCGAACGACTAGGACTAGACTGTAACGTCGTTCGTGCCCATCACCCCCTTCACCCGAGCGACTAGGATCAGACTGTAATGTCGCTCGTGCCCTCTGCCCCTCACCCCTGCCCGTGCGCTCTGTGCCTGCGCTCGTCTCAACCTCCACTCCTTCGTTGGTAACTTGTCGTCTTGCTTGTACGTCAGCAAGCATAGGAGAAGATGCCTGACGACGCTGGTGCCATCTCCCACTTGAGCGTAAAGCTCCCCGTCTTCTGGCCGGGTGATCCATTTATTTGGTTCCACCAAGTGGAATCACAATTCAACTTGGGAAGGATCACCGCTAGCAGGACAAAATACGATCATGTTTTGTCCTCTCTACCAGCGAGCATCATCTCTGAAGTCCGTGACGTCATCGTGTCTACTTCCACGAGTGAGGACCCATACAACGATCTGAAGTCTGCCATCCTGTGCCGCACCACTGTCTCCGAGCGTGAGAAACTACATCAGTTAATCTCAAAAGAAGAACTTGGAGACCGTAAGCCCACTCAAATGCTGAGGGCTATGCAGTGCGCTCTAGGCGAACGCGCACAAACCTTCGATAAGGACATCTTTAGACAGTTGTTCTTGCAGAAACTTCCTCCATCAGCTCAGCGTGTCTTGGCCACTATGGATCCTGCTACTCCAGTTGATAAACTAGCAGAAACTGCCGACAAAGTAGTGGAGATTGACACAGCTCCGGTCAACAACGTGAACACACAATCGGAACTGGAGTTGAAAGTGAAAGAGTTAAGTCAACAACTCAACCACGTTTGTTCTCTGCTACAAAATCAACGGCAAAGAAGCCATTCTCGGTCAAGATTTACGAAGAGGCATCGTTCGAGTTCCGGGAAGATCTGCTTCTACCACTCGAAATTTGGAAAGAAGGCTAGGAAGTGCATCTCCCCTTGCAATTTTTCGTCGGAAAACCCCAGCAGCGAGTCCTAATGGCGTCTAGTACTCGCACTGCCAACCTGTTATTCATAAAGGACAGGAACTCTGGTGTCAATTTCTTGGTCGATACCGGAGCGTCAGTCAGTGTATTCCCTCAAAAATCTGGTCATACGCACTCGGAATCTCCGCCTCTATACGCTGCTAACGGTTCACGCATACCCACGTACGGTACTCAGTCGCGTGAACTAAACTTGGGCCTTCACCGATCCTTCAAGTGGATTTTCATCTGTGCTCAAGTGCAGCATCCCATAATCGGCGCTGACTTCCTCCAGCATTTCAAACTCCTGGTGGATCTTGACAAGCGACGCTTATGCGACCAGGCCACACTGCTTTCTGTTCTTGCCAAACAGGTTGCCCTTCCGGACGCCTCGAACTCTGCACTTTCCCTCGTTCCCCCTAATTCCATGTACCAGTGCCTTTTCCAGCGATATCCAGGAATTCTTCAACCGATGCAGATGGGTGATACCATTAAGCACACCATTACCCATCACATTACAACAAAAGGTCCCCCTGTGTTTGCAAAACCCAGACGTCTTGCCCCGGACAAACTGAAAGCTGCCAAATCGGAATTCCAGCTTATGATGGATCTTGGGATAATAAGACCTTCCAAAAGCAGTTGGTCCTCTCCCCTACACCTGGTCCAGAAGAAGTCAGGAGACTGGAGACCATGTGGGGATTACCGGTTTTTGAATTCGACAACCATCCCGGACCGATATCCGGTACCAAATGTCCAAGACTTTACTTCTCTTCTCCACGGCAAATCTATCTTCAGTAAAATAGATCTCGTTAAGGCTTTCCACCACATTCCCGTAGAGCCTTCGGATATTCCCAAGACTGCAGTTTGTACACCATTTGGGTTATTCGAATTTGTGAAGATGCCGTTCGGGCTACGGAATGCTGCGCAAACCTTTCAGAGGTTTATAGATGAGGTCACCAGAGGCTTAGACTTTGTTTATGCCTACATCGATGATTTGCTTGTGGCCAGCT
The DNA here is from genome assembly GCA_023014485.1 of Bathynomus jamesi. Lineage (NCBI taxonomy): Eukaryota > Metazoa > Arthropoda > Malacostraca > Isopoda > Cirolanidae > Bathynomus > Bathynomus jamesi. The sequence goes on from JAJOZX010000183.1 coordinate 1,497,363, forward strand.
CAACGGAAGAGGAACATAAGGAACATCTTTCACTCCTCTTTCAACGCTTAGAACAATACGGTGTTACTATTAATGCATCTAAGTGTGTGTTTGCACAGCCAACCTTGGAATTTCTTGGTCACACGATTTCGCAGCACGGAATTACCCCCCTTCAGGACAAGTGTGAAGTGATAAAAAATTACCCTATGCCAAATAATCAGCGTGAGTTACGTCGGTTTCTAGGTTTGGTAAATTATTACCACAAGTTCATTAAAAACTGTGCCAGTGTTCTTGCTCCTCTACACGCTATGATCACACACAAACGCAAGGTAACGAAATTGGTATGGTGTAGCGATAGTTTACAGGCGTTCGACAATGCCAAAAATGCTATCAATAGTGCATTGTCTCTGTCATTTCCTATCAGTGATGCCCCCCTAACTCTGACGGTCGATGCATCAGATGTTGCGATCGGTGGGTGTTGGAACAAACCATTAACGGTCAACAAGCACCCATCGCGTTTTACTCGAAAAAGCTGCAGCCAGCCCAAACGCGTTATAGTGCTTTCGGACGTGAACTTCTTGCTATTTACTTAAACGTGAAGCATTTTCAACATTTCCTTGAAGGCCGAGAGTTTTGTGTTTTTACCGACCACAAACCTTTGGTCACTGTCTTCAATAAAAACAGCTGTAACCACTCTCCCAGAGTCATCAGGCAACTCGATTATATCTCGCAATTTACCACAGATATCCGCCACATCAAAGGTGTCTTGAACACTCCAGCGGATGCACTTTCAAGAATAGAGATTACTTCTGTTACCCTCAGCTCTACACTGTGGAATGCTATTGCACAGGATCAAGATAAGGATACGGAACTACAAGACCTGCTCAGAGAAGACTCCACTCACTCACTTTCCCTCAAGAAAATGAGTATGCCAGGATTGTCTGTGCCCCTCTATTGCGACGTATCAACAGCTGCTATTCGCCCTTATGTCCCTCCATGTCACAGACAAGCAGTCTTCACGGATCTTCATAAGCCCTCCCATCCTGGTATCCGTGCTTCGCAACACCTGGTTACCTCTCGCTTTGTTTGGCCCTCGATGCGGAAGGATGTCAAACATTGGACCAAAACGTGCCTTGCCTGCCAGCGTGCCAAAGTCCAAAGGACCAAAACGTGCCTTGCCTGCCAGCGTGCCAAAGTCCAAAGGCACACCAGGTCCCCCTTTGACGCATTTCCGCCCCCATCCCAGCGATTTGAGGTAATTCATGTAGACATTGTTGGCCCTCTTCCAGTGATTCAAGGCCAACGTTATCTGCTCACCTGTCTCGACCGCTTTTCCAGATGGCCTGAAGCCATCCCACTTCCTGATATCCAAGCGGACACTGTTGCAAGAGCCTTTCTTCATGGATGGGTATCAAGATTTGGATTGCCGACAAAAGTCATCACTGACCAAGGTCGCCAATTTGAGTCTTCGCTTTGGAAGAAGTTTACCAGCTTGTTGGGTACAGTACATGCGCATACCTGTGCGTATCATCCGCAAGCTAACGGCCTCGTCGAACGCTTCCATCGCCAGCTGAAGTCATCCCTTATGTGTCACGAAGACTCCCATTGGATGGATAAGCTTCCACTCGTGTTGCTTGGTATTCGCTCTGCATTTAAGAGTGATCTGAAGACTACAGCGGCTGAACTAGTCTATGGAACAACACTGCGGCTACCAGGTGGCTACTTCACTGCAGGGGATAAGTCATGTGATCCTACGGAATTCGCTCAAACACTTTCCTCTCACATGCAGTCCCTTCAGCCTGTTCCCCCTCGATTGACTAGCCAACAGAACATCTTTGTTTCCCCAGCCCTCCAGTCTTGCACCCACGTTTTCGTTCGTGTACCTGTCCCAAAACGGCCTCTCCAATGTCCATATGACGGACCCTATGAAGTTCTCCGACGTACGCGCAAATCATTTCTCATCCAGCGCGGTTCCAAGGTCGACAAGGTTTCTATCGATCGTCTTAAGCCTGCGTTTTTGGAATCAACCTTAAGTGAGGTACATGTAGCTACCAAAAAGGTCCAGCGGAAATCTGTGTCGTTCGGAACTCTTTGAACTTCCTCTCTGGTGGGGGAGTGTGTAGTGAATACTCTTATTTTAGTTTCAAGATAAATGTTAATTTTACCGTCTTGAATTTCGGAATAGTATAAATTCATTTAAATTAGTTACCCATCATAATTCATACCCATCATATTACTAAATCATTTATGTATACTATATTATTTTATTGTATGTAAACATAATTAATTATATATCACAATTGTCAGTTAATTATTTATATTCAAATATTTATTTTAATCTAATACAATGTCCATTTTACAAATAAATAATAGAAATCCAAGGGTTATATTTTCCACCTTTGGTACTGTCTCAGTTTCGCCTAACGGACTCAATACGGCTAGTGAGATAATCACTGGTTGGCACTTAACTAGCGGCAGTGCTTATGGCTACATCATCCAGGTTAACCTATACCGGATAGATGCGCTACGGTCCCAAGCCGTAGCTTGCCTAGACGACGACGACGTAAACCAACACCGCCTTCTCCTCCTCCATTATCGCCGTATGACTCGGATGAAGATGTCGATGATCCACCCCTTCCTGATCTCCAGTAGCTTCATCATGCCGTACAGTACCCTCTTCTCATCAGTATTCATCAACTCATCGTCCTGTACGGCATAGGGGGGGGGTGTCAAGTATTTGTGAAAATTTGACATTCGCAACCTCATTTGGAATGTAACCCTTGTGAATGTCGAGGGACAACTGTAAATCAGCAGAATTTGTGCAAAGAACAGAAATTGTGTTGTGCAATGTGTGATCAGTCAAGAAGACCAAAAACTGGCACAGTACTCAGGCCAGACTAATGTAGCCCATTACCAATACCAAATGTTGGGGGTTGCATCACCAACCTTAGTGTGTTACCTGCTGAGCTATGGGTACTGGCAACATTGAAGTTATTGAATAATATTTCCATTTATTTTATCAATATTTAAGGTCTCAAATGGCTTCACCAATATATATGTAATTTTATATTGTAGTAATTGAAATTTACCAATTTCTTTCTCTTTATTTGCACATTGGTGATGTAAATTGGTCCAAGGCTATTGGCTTGTGCACAACTTGTTGGGAAAGATAAGGTAATGGGGAATTTTATGGAAAATTGCCCCAAGGGTTTGCAATAAAAATATAAATTAACCCTTTCACAATGGGTATATGTTTTTCTAAACTTAAAAGTACAGGTTTTATTATTGTTCAGAATTAAATATTTTTAGTAATTAGTCACTGAAATGATACAAATTTTGGGTTCCTTGCCCCAACAACTAAATGACACCTATATAAACATGTAGAAACATTTGTAGGAATGAGGCATTATAGTACAATTTATATTATTTCTAAGAGACTTTAAAGTACCGTATGGTCAGTCATGAAAGGGCTAAACCTTTTCAGTGTTTGAAGATGAGAAATTGAATGAATAGAGCAAGGAATGAAAACTGTGGGATGTAAAGTTCTGGTGTAGAAGTTCATTGGAAACTAGGGCTGTACCGGATCCAGAGTCTGGCCAGACTCTGGATCTGAGTCTCAGTCCAATTCTGGCCGGACTTAAGGGCAAATCTGGCTGGACTTCACACTTTTATTGAAATTTGGCCTTAAAAGCTCAGTGATATTTTCTTTGTTCCAAATACTTGTTTCCACTAAAAATCACAATATAGATCATACAGTGTATGTTTAAAATTTCTCAAAAGGAGTGCTATTTCATATTTGCCAAGGGAATTGTCAGATGGCTTAGGTTTAGTAAATCATAGGACAAAATGTACTAGTATTAAATCCTAAAACAAAATGTACTGGTATTTCTTTTATTTTTGTGATATACATATAATGTCTGGCTGCCTAATGGTTTTCTGACTTTTTTCTTTAAAATATTTCATACAAAATTATAAATACAAAAAATTAGTACTTGTAAAAATTTTTCCTTATAAAACGTACTTCATTGATGAAATTATTAAAGTATAATTGTAGCTCTTTTGTTCATAAATTTTAAATTCAAAAGTATACCAAAGTATACAAAACAGTATTAAAATATTTCCTACAAAATTAACAATACAAAAAAATAGCACTTGTGATAAAAATTTGTCTTTATAAAAAGTACTTCATTGATGAAATTCCTTTGTACCATATATAAATTTAAAACTCAAAACTCAGAAAAAGACTTTTAATTCCACCTATATAGTATTATCATACATATCGTACATACTATAGCATATTCTAGTTAAGAACTCCAGGAAATTTGGGAATATTGTGGTGCAAAAAAAGTTGTTGTTCCCCGGTATTTGGCAGTAAGCTTGCACGCTTTTCTTCAAAAACATTTCCTGCTTCTGAGAAAAATTGCTCAGAATATACTGATGATGCAGGTGTGGACAGATTTTTTTTTGCAACTATGCTTAGGTGTGGAAACTGTTGCTTATTTTCCTTCCACCAGCTCAATTCATCATCATCATCATCATCATCATCATCATCATCATCATCATCATCATCATCATTACCTTTAGACCCCCTTTGACCACTGCTTCTCATTCCTCCCAAAGGGAGTCCTCAATGGACCTGACAACCTCCTGTCCACCCCCTCACTATTCCTCATCAGCATACACACACTTCACCTGCTAAAGATTACTTAGGAGTCTGGGACCAGGACACCCAGGCCCCATCCACCTTGAACCCTGCCTTCCCAGCGCGCTCTGCACACACCCAAACCTAACACCTGTGGTAAGCCAATGAGGTGGAGATGCCAGTGTGTGTCACCAGACTCTCCGACCTTTCAACAGGCCTCTCCCTCTTCCCCTAGATCTAAGAAGACTCAGACCCTTACATCCTCTAGTTTGTCTACGAGGACCATATCACCCCACTGCAGAAGTCCCTCCAATCTACCCCCACAGTACCTGCCCCATCTCCTTCCACCCCCACAGTACCTGCCCCATCTCTTCCACCCCCACAGTACCTGCCCCATCTCCTTCCACCCCCACAGTACCTGCCCCATCTCCTTCCACCCCCACAGTACCTGCCCCATCTCCTTCCACCCCCACAGTACCTGCCCCATCTCCTTCCACCCCCACAGTACCTGCCCCATCTCCTTCCACCCCCACAGTACCTGCCCCATCTCCTTCCACCCCCACAGTACCTGCCCCATCTCCTTCCACCCCCACAGTACCTGCCCCATCTCCTTCCATGTCAAGTCAGCCACCTAAAACACACACCCCTTTCAATTTTGCTCATACTTGGCACAATAGCAGATATACATGCCAAACTTAAATTCCCAAATTATTAGAGCTGACTGACCTTTGGTTACTGAGATACAAGGTCACAAAGTTGTGACATTTTGACCTTTTTTGCGTTAAATGACTATTTTCAAAATGGTGTAACTAAAAAACTATTAAAGCTAGAGCATTGATTTTGGTCTCATTTTAAAGCTCTTTAGTAGCCCCTTGTTTATTGTCTCTTGTTAAATATCTCTACTGTGAAAAATAAAAAAATCCCTTCAAAAGTTGACCTTTGACCTTGAATAAAAAAAAAATACCTTCTCCTAAAAAATTCAATTTTTTTACATTAATACCTTGAGTCATGTACAACAAAATCCCAAGAAGCTGTAAGTGGCTGATAACTAGTTCAATGTATAAAAAATAATGAATTCAAGCAACATTTTGAAAAAAGTCATTTTATACAAAAATTGTCAAAAAGTCATGACTTTGTGACCTTGTATGTCAGTAACCATTTTTGTCTAAGGTCAGCTCAATCTCTTACAAATACAACCCATATCTACATACTATCTGCAGCCTTCTACAAACAAGCAAATGCTTATTTTTAAATATTTGTTCTTTACCCACCTCACCTGTATATGATGGTTTTCAGTAGTTGACAAGATTCTTGTGATTTCTAGAAGAGAAAACAATTTTTAATGTATACCTAGATAGCTACCTAATTAACAAATACAAGTAACATATTAAAATGTACATACAATATGTATAGGTATAGTGCTCATTGATTTCCATTTATCACAACTTAAAATGTATGCAGTGTATATATAGTTACATGACCATTTTAATTTTGAATTCTTACCTTTCTGTGCTGTAGATCTGCCAAAGCTTTGGATGCCTTCAAAGTAACTTCTTTGCAAATCCTGTATGTTCGTCCATTAGTAGTAGATGCCTCAACTTGTGTTAGAATATCTGAATATGGTAAGATTAATTCATCTGGTCGACCAGGATACACAAATGATGGGTTTGGGCCATGAGGATGAAGGAATGTGACTTTTACTTCTCTATTCTCTGGTATCTTTTCCAGCACATATGCCACCCACCAATGGCCATCATATGCAGCAGTAACAAAACCATGTATTTTCTCCTCAGTCACAACTTCTTCCTTTTCAGTAACTTTCTCAATATTTGAATAATCTGATAATGAATAATGTTTAACCTTAAGAGAAGTCAATGAAACTGGCTGTAAATGGTGTAATTTCTGTGTACCAGCAATAGTCCTTGCAGTTGAGTGTCTTTCTTGGAGAAGTTGGCTTTCCTCTTCATGCTCTTTATTGGTTGAAAAATGACATTTTATATTTACAATATTTTCACTTGCAAATGTATATAACTGTTCTGCAGTAAGGATCTGTTCATCATAAGGTCGTTGTAGACTAGCTTTTGCAGCTAATCTCTTAACTGTGCCTCCAACACCATCACAGGGTCCCTTTCCATGACTTGTTGCAAAAAAATTCCATTCTGCCTCAATTCCAAAATCATCTCTGTGATGGCAAAGATTCAAAAAGTTTTTGCAGTTCTTATACTGTCCTGCACACCCATCTGAAAAGTAAATTATTTTGTGGATGGAACCGATGGATGAGATATTATCTTTTAGGAATTTTATCAGATGCTTTTGAAACAAATGTACAGCAACTGTGTTATGGATGTTACACTCTGAAATAATAACAAAGCTAAGGTGAGCAATCTCATCTTCCTTTTTATAGTAAATAACAAATGGATGTAGAGTAGCCATCTCATTGTTCCAGTGAAAGCTCTGAACCTCATCTTGAAGAATAAAGGAATAATTTTCAGCAAAATCACACACAGCAAGGACCTCACCATCTTTCAAAGACATTTTTGTTTCACGGTAATAAGTTGCTTGCATCTTTGTCTTGAAGTCATGTATCTGGTATTCTTTCAGTTGGTTACAGAATTGGTCAATATATTCATCTGTATTCAGTTCTACTGATTCAAGATTTGACCGATCTGTATTGGTCCACTTTTTAAAATTTATGATATCAATGAAGTTGTTTGTAAATATGTCCAGTAGTCTGTTTTTTAAATCTGATGGATCTCCACATTGTTCACATTGTCTGAGGCAGCATTTCTGTGAGGCAGGATTGCATTCCATAAAGGCAACACAATGACGTACATTCTTAATAGGTGTGTCATCATTTGCAGTTAGTTTTTCTAATTCAGCTCCTACAAACATAAGTTTGGCATTCTGATGAATTGTACAGACACATACTGAGTGAGTTCCTGTTGCTCCAGCAATAACACACTGCTTTGGACGCAATTCTGCAAATTTACTGAATCCCACCTTAACCAAAGGATTTCTTTCTTTGAAAATATGATAGGCTTCTTTTAAATTGCAAAGTAAAAGATGCTTTTGCAAATGTATCCTTCCTCTTTCATTGTCAATGATACTACAATAGTCTTTCTTTCCTGGCATTGTTCTACTGATGTCTTCTGAAAGATAAAATGCTTTAATAGCGTCAACAGTATCCTGTTTAATTCTTTTCCCACCCTTTGGATTTGGGTCTGAAAGGACACCTTTTTCTTCAACTATTTTTTTAGCAATAGATGCTGTATGCCTTGTGTTAAATTCTGAAGCAATTTTCCTAATGCTCCAACTTTTGGGCAATACAGTGAGGATTTTTATTTTATCACTTCTTTTAGTATTTTCATTTTTGAATTTTTCCTTGAGTTGATTTATTATTTCTAAACAGTCTACATCTCCAGATGGCTCCTTAAATTGTGAGTCAGAAATCTCTTTTCCTGCAACTGTTTCCATTCTCTTCTTAACTGTCTCTGTCACCTTGCTTAGTTTTTTAGCTCCATATGACTTTTGCTCTACAAGCTTTCTCTTTTTTATGGGTGATTCACCAATTGAAACAAAAGAAGCATTCAAAGTACACATCTCATGGTTTTGCTCTGAAGTTGATGCATCACTATTGTCAACATTTTCAATTTTCTCAAGATCTTCAGGTGGTTCACTACTACAAGAAGAATCATCATTTATGTCTGAATTCAAAGTGCCTATTCCTTTCTCAGGCAAGGACTCAAGATGTTCTCTACACTGCTTACAAAGTCTGTGATGTAGTGTTAAGTGCAGATCGGGAAACTTATTTACAAGTTCCTGTGGTACAATTCTCAAACTCTTCTTTCGACACTGACCTTTGTGACGCAGCAAAGGATCAGCACACTTCTGTTTCAGTTTTAAATGTTCCATGTTTGTACTCTGAAATCACAAAAGCACAAAGAAAATCCTGAAAAGAAAACAATGAACAATTAATGAATTATTAAATAAATTTTTATACATGTATTTAGTAAAAATAAATTAACTTTAACTTGAAGTCAGGAGTCAACTCTGTAAAGTTGACAGTACTTATATACTAGTTGGGCCTTTGGATCAGCGCTACTCCAGTAGATTTGGGGCTGTCGAGGGGTTTAACCCTGGTTGTCTTTTAAAAGACTTCTTTTGGCACAGGTCACAAAAAGGTTTTTGAACTAATAATGTTAAGTTGAACTAAGTCTTCACTGACACTATATCAGAACAGAACTTTTAAATAAATGAACTGACAAAAAAAATCTAAAATTGAAGAATGATGCCAACTTCATTTATTTTTTATACATTGAACTAGTTATCAGCCACTTACAGCTTCTTGGGATTTTGTTGTACATGACTCAAGGTATTAATGTAAAAAAATTGAATTTTTTAGGAGAAGGTATTTTTTTTTTATTCAAGGTCAAAGGTCAACTTTTGAAGGGATTTTTTTATTTTTCACAGTAGAGATATTTAACAAGAGACAATAAACAAGGGGCTACTAAAGAGCTTTAAAATGAGACCAAAATCAATGCTCTAGCTTTAATAGTTTTTAGTTACACCATTTTGAAAATAGTCATTTAACGCAAAAAAGGTCAAAATGTCACAACTTTGTGACCTTGTATCTCAGTAACCAAAGGTCAGTCAGCTCTAATAATTTGGGAATTTAAGTTTGGCATGTATATCTGCTATTGTGCCAAGTATGAGCAAAATTGAAAGTGGAGAGTGCAAAAAGTGCCATTTTGTGGCTGAGTTGACATGGAATGACCCACCTGCCCCATCTCCTTCCACCCCCACAGTACCTGCCCCATCTCCTTCCACCCCCACAGTACCTGCCCCATCTCCTTCCACCCCCACAGTACCTGCCCCATCTCCTTCCACCCCCACAGTACCTGCCCCATCTCCTTCCACCCCCACAGTACCTGCCCCATCTCCTTCCACCCCCACAGTACCTGCCCCATCTCCTTCCACCCCCACAGTACCTGATCCTTTTGGTACCCCTATTGCCACCCAGGGCCTGCCATGAAACCCTAGACAGGTGGGGAGGTGCCACTATGGAAAATAAAGCGCCCCCTCCTAGCCTGAATACAGAAGCTCACCAAGAAACCCCTCTCCCTCCGAGCCCATGACATTCCCCTAGCTGCTATGATCCATGCCTCCAGTCTTGCTTGGCTGACTTGACCCTGCAATTTCCATTGAGGTTGACTGGCTGACCAATTCCTTCTCTGGTGAATGGCAGATAGCCAGCCATGCCCTTGACACATCCTTCACCTTCATACCCCAACCCTCTAGCACCTACACCTTTACCCATCCCCTATCATCGAATAATGGGTCCCCCAAAAATTAAAATAGTACACTGTAACTGCAGAGGAATAATTGCGAACTATGAAGGTCTTAATTTCTTGATTGCCTCTTCCCATCTGGTGTGTGTGTGTGTCTCCAGGAGCTAATCCTCGGGACCAGGCCCATTCCCTGCCCTACTGGATATTCTTATATCACCACCCCATCTCCTACCTGCACTCGAAGGGGGCTGCCATTCTTGTACACCATGTAGTCCCTTTCCACAATCTCTCTATCTAATCCCCGTACAGGTGATTGCTACTACCTGGCTTTCCTTGGATAGATGGTACACTGTCTGTTCAATATACCTTCCTTCCCACACTCAAGTTCCCTGTGATGACCTGGTGGAGGTGGTAAAACAACTCCCCAGGCCCTTTCTATTACTGGGCAATTTCAATAATTACCACCCCTTGTGGGGAGATGTACACTCCACCTATATGGCTCCAACCCTGATTACTATCATGACTGAGCTCTCCTTTGAGTGCCTCAATTATGGCTCCTACATTCTACCATGCCACCACCTGCACTCCATCCTGTATAGACCTGTCATTCGTCTTGACTGATGCCCTCCTAGATTTCACATGGCAAGTCCTTCAAGAGGACTATGGTAGTGACCATTTCCTGCTTCAACTCTTGCTAAATTGGCCCAACCAAACTGTTTGGGTGCCAGAAAAATGGATTATTGCCAGAACTAACTGGTTCTGCTTCCACAACAATACATCTACAACCCTCACAACTGCCCACTTCCCATCCTCTGATGAGTGCATCACATACTTTGAATCAGTCATTATAGTGGCTGCATGCACTAACATCCCATGATCCTCCACCTACCCCTGCACCCGATGGGTACCTTGGTGGACCCCAGAGTGCACTGAGGCTATATGTGCCAAGAAGAAGGCTAGTCGATGCTTCTGCTGTATCCATTGCATGGAGATGCAGTGGGCCAGGGCCATCGCCTGCTGTATGATGAAGAAAGCATGCTGAGCTTCTTGGCATGCCTTTGTGTCAGGCTTCACCACCATCATACCTTCAGCTACCATTTGGAAGAAGGTACAGGGTGTCGAGAGGCAACATGTCCCCTCCTGACCCCTGGTCCTCTGGACTAATGATCGACTTCTATACGAGTCCAAATCGGTGGTAAACTACCAAGCTTCTACCTTTGCCACCATTTCTTCCTCCATGGACAGTTCCCTTGTACCCACCCCTAACAATAGTTCATCTTCACCATCCCTACACAGCACCTACAATTGGTTGTTCACCATGTGTGAACTACAGGCAGCACTGGCCTCTCAACAATCCTCTTGCCCCAACCCAGATGGTATCTCATACAGCATGATCCAGCACATCCACCCTACCTTACAAATTTTCCTACTAGATCTGTACAACTGCATATGGATACAGGGCACCTTCCCCTCCTGGTGGAGGGAGGCCCATGTAATCCCTGTCCCCAAACCTGGTAAAGATTCAATCAATCCTACAAACTACAGACCTATCACCCTAACATGTTGTGCCTGCAAAGTCTTAGGAAAAATGGTTGCTACACAACTATCCTTCCTCCTCAAAAATCCGCCTCAAAAATAGTAATTCCTTCCCAGCTACCCAGTCTGGCTTCAGACAATTCTGCTCCACTACTGATCACCTGCTCCTGCTCAGCAGAGACATACAGAAAGCCTTTGACAGTGGCCACTTCATCCTATCAATTTTTTTTGACATACAGAAGGCCAATGACACCACCCGTCAGAAAATAATTAATACTCAGTCAGCTCCAAAATCTGGGTCTCGTCTGACCCTTGCCAACCTTCATCAAGGGCTTCCTCTCCTCCTGAACCTTTAAAATTTGGGTGGGCCCAGTCCTCTCAGACACCTTTGTGCAGGAGGATGGGGACCCCCAGGGAAGCATCCTCAGTGTTCTACGCTTTTCCATAGTAATGAACACTGTCTCAAAATGCCTTCCACCCACCATCCATTCTTCCATCTATGTGGATGACCTTGCAATCTACTTTGCAGGGTGGGAGCCATCTGTCATTCAATGGCAAATTCAACTCTCACTCTATTGGGTAGAAAGGTGGGTGGGGTTCTGCCTCTCCACCCTGAAGACCAAGGTATGCTCTTCAGCAGAAGACCATCAACCCTTCCTGTCCCCTCTGTCATGTTATACGGCAATCCTTTTGAGGTGGTACCCTCCATGCAATTTCTGGACAGATGGCTCAACTGGGTTCCCCATCTCAAACACCTGAAGCAATCCCTCCAATGTCCCCTCACTCTCCTAGATACCTCTCCCACACCACATGGGGTGCAGACCAACGTTCTATCCTTCGCCTTTACACTTCCATGGTCCAGTCAAAGCTGGACTATGGCAGTGTTGTATACAGCTCAGCCTCCAATGCCTGCCTCCATATCTTTGACCCAGTACTGAATAGGGGCCTCCACCTAAAAACAAAAAGCCAATCCATAGTGGCATCACACAGACTCCTTGCGCAAGAAAAAGTTCAAAATGGCTCCCTCTGCGGGACAGGTTATGGTCACCATCTTCTGGGACATGAAAGGGGTGATTCTGGTGGACATTATGAAGAAAGGACATGCAATCAACTCGGAGGCATATATTGCTACCCTACAGAGACTCTAGAGATGTATAAAGCGAGTTTGACTGGAGAGAAAACTGGAAGATGTCCTTCTTTTGCATGATAATGCAAGACCACACAACAGTTTGCAAACAAGAGAGACCATCACAAAAATGCACTTTACTATGTTACCCCACCCTCTATACAGCACGGATCTGGCACCTTCAGACTTCTATTTGTTTGGGCCAATGAAGGATGCTATTCGTGGAAGAAAGTTTGTGATGATGAGGTTGAGAAGGTTAAGAGGTGGTTCCAGCAGACTTTTACCAGCCAGGAATAAAGGCCCTTGTTTCGAGGTGGAAGAAAGCCATAGAAAAGGATGGAGACTATATGGAAAAATAAAAACTTGTAAAAAAGGTATGTAACTAGTTGTGTGCAAAATTTCTGGAACTTACAAGGAAACTTGGAAAGAAAAAAAAAAAAAAAAGATTGGGCAAAATATATTGAGTGGCCCTCATATTTCATGTTTTTTAATTGTTTAATGCTCCTAACTAAATGAAATTTAATTTTTTTCAATAAAATTTCTTATTTGTTAATTTTCTCTTTTTCCAGATAAAAGCATAAAATTTTACATTGGTTAAGCAATGGCTGAAATATCCATTGCAACTTGACACTGGGTGGTATTGCACGAGCAGGGTCAATCTCACTCAGAAATATCGTGACAAACTGGGGTATCAAGATGTGGTATTTAAGCAGTTTTGAAGAAATAGTGCAAAACAAGCAAAGTTGAAGATTGAAAATGCAATGGATGGCCAAGGAAACTCTAAAAATGATGAGACACCTTAAACTAACATCTCTTAGAAATAAATGAAAATCCAGTGCAGAACTTTCTGCAGAACTTTCTAAGACCTCAGGATTACAAGTCCACTCATCCACTGTGAGGAGATCACTCATCAGAAATGGTCTTAATGGTTGAGTGGCAATCAGAAAGCCTTTTCTCAGGAAAGGAAATGAGTCAGAGGCTCAAATATGCTCAAAAGCACAAGAATTGGAATGCTGACCAGTGGAAAAGGGTCCTCTGGAGTGATGAGTCAAAATTTGAAATTTTTGGCATGAAGATAAGGACAGTATGTGAGAATATTGTGAGAAGAAGAAATGGAGAACAATTCAAGGAAATGTGTTTGCAGCCAACAACTAAGCATGGTGGAGGATCTATCCAAGCTTGGGGCTGCATTTCAGCAAATGGTGTTGGGGATCTTATCAAAATTGATGGAATACTGAATGCAGAAAGATACAGATCCTAATTCATCATGCTGTGCCATCAGGTCAGAGATTAATTGGGCAAAATTTTATTTTTCAGCACAACAATGACCCTAAGCATATTGCCAATGTAGTCAAAACCTATTTGGAGAATAAAAAAGAATGTGGAGACTTGCAACTGATGGAGTGGCCTCCCCAGAGCCTTGATTTAAATATTATTGAGGCTGTTTGGGATTATTTAGACAGAAAGAAGCAAGAAAATGGCCAAAATCAAGAGGAGAGCTATGGTTAGGTCCTTTTAGATGCATGGAACAACATTCCAGCAGATTTCTTACAAAAACTCCAAGATAGCATTCCAAAATGAATTACAGCAGTTTTGCAGGAAAAGGGCAGTCATACAAAATACTGACTGTTGACAATTGTATGCAACTTTTCAGTGCTTATGGTGATGGCTCTAATAAATGATAAATCTTGAGGCTAACACGTTCATTTTAACCTTTTTAAAATTGAGAAAATTTATCAATAAAAGATTTTTTTCAGACCTGCCTAAGACTTTTGCACAGTAGTATATACAGGGTGAGTCAAAAGTAGCACCCGATTTCTGTCAGTTGATTGTTTGTTTGCCATTTGTATTACAATGTACAAGAAGGTAGAAATAAATGAATGACATGTTTATCTAACCATTTATTCGGGGGAAAATTATTATGGAACTGTACCAAGCTGTTTTACTTGCAATTTTCAAAGTGCCCTCCCTCGTGATCGATGCACAATTGCAGCCGAGCAGGCACAGAGTGGCACACACGCCTGCAGAGTTCGATATCAATTTCCTCAAACTTTGCAGTGATTTGAGCCTTCAATTCCTGAATGGTACGAGGCTTTTCACGATAAACAAGGTCTTTCATGAGCCCCCAAAGAAAGAAATCGGGAGGTGTTAAGGTCTGGGGAGCGTGCTGGCCACTCGATCGGACCATGGCGGCCGATCCACTTTCCAGGAAAGTTTTTATCAAGCCACTGACGAACATGACGTCCATAATGAGGTGGAGCTCCATCTTGCTGGAAATAACAGTCCTGATCTTGTACCCTGGGCCAAAAGAAGGTTTGCAGCAGGGATGTGGAGTCGGTACAAAATTTTCCGACTCCGACTCCACACACTGTAAAAAATCTAAAAATCCGACTCTGACTCCTCACATTTTAAGTATACGACTCCGACTCCTCTAGTGTTTCACTCTATAATTATCATAATAATAAGACATTTCACCACCACCACACTAAGTGTGAAATTTTATATTTTATATTTAATATTTAATATTTAAATAAATATTAATTGTATATTCTGAAAATGTTAAAAAAAAAATATTAAAAAAACTTAATCTAGGGGCTATCAATGAATAAGGTTTATTGACCAAAAAAACTAAATAACCTAAATGTTAGTATTTAGGATTTAGAAATTAAGGGTGACACAGGACACAGAAATTGGAGTCGGAGTCAGAAGTTTTTTTCCGACTCTGACTCCGCCCTGAAACGTGCGACTCTCCAACTCCACAACTCCAACTCCACAACCCTGGTTTGCAGCATATCCAGGTAAATTTCTGCAGTGACAGATCCCTCAAAGAAAAAGGGTCCAATTATCCCTAATGGAGATGTGGCTGCCCAAACTGTCACGCCAGGTAAATTTACCTCCTCCTCAACTGTCACTCTTGGGTTTCTCCGCAGCCCAGTAGACACATTGTGTCTGTTAATTGTGCCGTTAAGCTTAAAACATGCCTCATCTGACCACCAGATGTTGTCTAGCATTGTGTCCTCTCTGTCAAGTTTAGCTAAGAACTCTTCGCAAATTGAAGACGGCGGTCGTCATCTCCATCATGAAGGGCATGCAGTAAGCGTGGAATGTAAGGTTTCCATTTTTTCTGGTGAAGGATACGGATAACACTTGATTGGCTCACTTCCAACTCTGCAGATAAACGGCGAGTGACTTTTGCGGACTTTGTTCCAGTCTCCTGATGGCTTCTTCAGCCTTAGCTACATTCGTTGCCATTTTCGGACGACCGGACTTCTTTGCAGTGGCTACCGACCCTGTTGCTTCAAATTTCTCGACAATCAATCGTATGTTTCTTCCCTGGGGTGGTTAATATCGAATTCCTGTGCCAAACGGCGTGCCACCATCGTTGTTGTTCATTACATTTGTAGTAATGTTTCATGGCCGCAATGCGTTGATTCATTGAAAGGTAATTCATGGTTCAATTTGGTGCAAATTCAGTAACTTTCCAAACTCTCAGCAATAACCTGCAAAACAAAACAAAAACAAAAATAAATAAACTAAGAAAATTAATAATCTGCAAGACATTATTAACACATGACTTCCCAGAAGAATCTGACAGCTGAAAAACAGAAATTGGGTGCTACTTTTGACTCACCCTGTGTGTGTATATATATATATTATATATATATTATATATATATATATATACACACACACACAGGTGGGCGGAAAGTAGCTCCCTATTTTGGATTGGTAAAAAATACGTATATTATCCATTTATTTCAGAAGAAATAATATGAAAAGGTAGGCATACATGGTAGGTTTTCTCTAAATTCAATGTGGGCTCCAACTCTTTCCACCAGCTTCTGGAGCCACCCAGAATGGCGTCCACTGACTTTAGCAGGAACTCCGGCGGGATGGAGGACATGACTTCCCGAATTCGGTCCTCCAGTTTTCCAATGTCCTCGGTTTGGTGCGGTAGACTTCTTCCTTTACCCACCCCCAAAGAAAGAAGTCGCACGGTGTCAAGTCGGGGCTCCTGGCTGGCCATTGATGTGGACCACGATGACCCATCCAACGCCCAGGGAAGTGGGCATCCAGCCACTCACGGACAACAAGAGCGAAGTGCGGAGGGGCGCCATCTTGCATAAATATCAGATCGTCGATGTTCTCCCATGTGCTGACAACCGGCCAGACCTCGTTTCGCAACATAGCAAGGTACCGCTCAGCATTCATGGTGTTGCGCAGAAGGAACGGGCCCACAACCTGATCTGAGGTCATACCACACCACACCGTTACACTGAACCGATTCTGCCGTTTTCAGCGGTAACCATGGGATCCTCTCCTGCCCAGTAGTGGCAATTGTGGCGGTTGACAAAGCCTCCGACGTGGAACACCGCCTCGTCGCTCCAGAGGATGTTGCAGAAGAGATGGGCCAGTCTTCATGCCAAGCCAGCATGATTTCCCCGAACTCCATGCGAATGTCGCAGTCCTCGTCTGAGAGAGATTGGCAGTAATGCGGCTTCCACGCACGCCAGTTCAGCTCCTCCTTCAGCACAGTTCGCACTGAGTAGCGGGAGAGTCCACTTTCCCGAGCTGCCTGGCGAGTTGACTTTCGTGGACTCCGTGCGAACATTTCCTGAACTCTGCACCGTCTCCTGGGCCCTGGATGTCGAAGGGCGACCACATCTTCGAACATCTGCCACAGACCCCGTGGTCATGAGCTTCGAGTGGCAGTTCTTGATTGTTTTCGGGTCCACTTGGGCACGTGGTCCGTGAATGGCCTGCCACCATCTTTGAACTCGAACGACAGATTGCCAAACTTCGTACCGTGCCGCCAACTGGGCACGCTCCTGCAGTGTTAAACGCTCAGCCATGTTACCCTTCAATCTGAAATGAAAAAAAAAGATTACTGTTACAATTGTACCACTTTAGAGAACACACCTTAACAATATAACAATAAAATCACAATTTATACATAATTTATATGTAATTTAAATTAGGGAGCTACTTTCCGCCCACCCTGTATATATATATATATATATATATATATATATATATATATACAGGGTGGGCCATAAGTTTCCATACATAGGAAAATTTAAATTATGGTCTTCACGTGTGTCGGTATTTGGATCAGCAGTTTCCGGATGCTTGGATTGGTCGGCGTGGTCCTGTGGAGTGGCCTCCCAGATCCCCAGATCTCACCCCCCTTGATTTCTATCTTTGGGGGCACTTGAAGGCCATGGTGTATCAGGAAAAGATACGAGACATAAATCATCTAAAGGAACGTATCACCAACGCCATTACAAGCATAACGTCAACTGTGCTAATGCGTGTTCATCAACAGTGGGGAACACGTATTGAAATGTGTTTTCAAACAATGGCAACCATGAGAGCATATTATATAAATAAAAATGGTTGTCCATAAAAAAATGTTTATTTTTCCTATGTATGGAAACTTACGGCCCACCCTGTATATATATATATTATATATATATATAATATAATATATATATATATATATATATATATATATATATATATATATATATATAATATATATAGGGGTTGGACAAAATAATATGAACACCTTGATAAATGGCAGTTTTTATTCTTAATATGGAGTTGGTCCTCCTTTAGCAGCAATAACAGCTGCAATACATCGGGGAATTGATTCATACAGCTTTGGCTCAGGATTCCTCTAGCCACTGTCCAATTCTTCGAGCAAACCTTGCTCCAGTTCTGCCAAAGATGCCGGCAGTGGGAATCGGCTTCTGACCTGCTGCTCCAACTGACACCACAGATGCTCGATAATGTTAAGATCCGGGGATTGTGGAGGCCAATCCAAGCATTCTATGTCACTAACATGCTCTTCAAACCAGTTTTTAACGACCCCAGCAGTGTGGATTGGTGCATTATCATCCTGGAAGATGGCGCCGCCATTGGGAAACAGCGTTTGGACCATGGGATGGACCTGGTCAGCCAATATTGACAGAGAGACCTGGGTGTTAACCCTACCATGCAGTACTACAGCTGGGCCAAGAGTATTCCGCGATATTGCTGCCCAAACCATCACAGATCCGCCTCCATGCTTAATGGTTGGGGTCAGGCAGTCGGGGTCATAAGCATCTTTAGGCTGTCTCCAGATGTAAACTCGACCGGAACATGGAAATAGCGTAAAGGAGGATTCGTCGGAGTAGACTACATTCTTCCACCGGTCCATTGACCAATTCTTATGGTCATTACACCATTTTCTGTGCCGCTCAATGTTGATGTGCAAAAGGAAGGGTTTGGCAATTGCAGCCCTCCCATGGTATCCAGCTCCATGGAGCTCGCGACGTACAGTTCTGGTCGATACCGGGCTTGCAAGATGCTGGTTAAGCTCTGCAGTCACTTTTGGAGCTGTGGTCTTATGGTTCTTTGTCACAATGCGCTTTAGCACCCGGCGGTCTCAATCACACAGCTTCTTCTTGCGTCCACTATTACATTTGTCGGTGCTTGTCTTTCCATGGTTTTGGTATGCAGACATGACCATAGAGACAGTTCCTCTGGATACATTGAACATCTGAGCGGTTTTCGTCACCGATGCACCAACCATCCGCGCTCCGACAATTTTCCCTCTTGGAAGTCTGACAGGTCTTTCATAACTGCTAATTCATAATTCACTCAGATCTGTAAAAACAACGTGAGGGTTATAACATGACGTATACACTCTGTTACGCATTTAAATAGGTTTGCCAGTCATTTGACCATTTACTTTGTGTGTGAGCAGTCCATAAAGATAACCAGTGAAATTAACGGGTGTTCATATTATTTTGTCTAACCCCTGTGTATATATACAGGGTGAGTCAAAAGTAGCGCCCGATTTCTGTTTTTTCGGCTGTCAGATTCTTTCAGGGAAGTCATGTTAATAATTGTCTTGCAGATTATTAATTTTCTTAGTTTTTTTTGTTTTTGTTTTGCAGGTTATTGCTGAGAGTTTGGAAAGTTACTGAATTTGCACCAAATTGAACATGAATTACCTTTCATGAATCAACGCATTGCGGCCGTGAAACATTACTACAAATGTAATGAACAACCAACGATGGCGGCACGCCATTTGGCACAGGAATTCGATATTAACCCACCCCAGGAAGAAACATACGATTGATTGTAGAGAATTTGAAGCAACAGGGTCGGTAGCCACTGCAAAGAAGTCCGGTCATCCGAAAACGGCAACGAATGTAGCTAAGGCTGAAGAAGCCATCAGGAGACTGGAACAAAGTCCGCAAAAGTCAACTCGCCATTTATCTGCAGAGTTGGAAGTGAGCCAATCAAGTGTTATCCATATCCTTCACCAGAAAAATGGAAACCTTACATTCCACGCTTACTGCATGCCCTTCATGATGGAGATGACGACCGCCATCTTCAATTTTGCGAAGAGTTCTTAGCTAAACTTGACGAAGAGGACACAATGCTAGACAACATCTGGTGGTCAGATGAGGCATGTTTTAAGCTTAACGGCACAATTAACAGACACAATTGTGTCTACTGGGCTGTGGAGAACCCAAGAGTGACAGTTGAGAAGGAGGTAAATTTACCTGGCGTGACAGTTTGGGCAGCCATATCCATTAGGGATAATTGGACCCTTTTTCTTTGAGGGATCTGTCACTGCAGAAATTTACCTGGATATGCTGCAAACCTCCTTTTGGCCCAGGGTACAAGATCAGGACTGTTATTTCCAGCAAGATGGAGCTCCACCTCATTATGGATGTCATGTTTGTCAGTGGCTTGATAAAAACTTTCCCGGAAAGTGGATCGGCCACCGCGGTCCGATCGAGTGGCCGGCACGCTCCCCAGACCTTACACCTCCAGATTTCTTTCTTTGGGGGCTCATGAAAGACCTTGTTTATCGTGAAAAGCCTCGTACCATTCAGGAATTGAAAGTTCAAATCACTGCAAAGTTTGAGGAAATTGATATTGAACTCTGCAGGCGTGTGTGCCACTCTGTGCCTGCTCGGCTGCAATTGTGCATCGATCACGAGGGAGGGCACTTTGAAAATTGCAAGTAAAACAGCTTGGTACAGTTCCGTAATAAATTCCCCCGAATAAATGGTTAGATAAACATGTCATTCATTTATTTCTACCTTCTTGTACACTGTAATACAAATGGCAAACAAACAATCAACTGACAGAAATCGGGCGCTACTTTTGACATTTGTTCCGTTCTCTCTCTCTCTCGTTTTGCGCGGAATATCTCCTATACAAGCGTCGTTCTTTACGTTATTTATACTGCGTGTTCTTTGCAGTTGAATATATATATATATATATATATATATATATATATATATTTATATATATATATATACATGTGTGTGTGTGTTAGGGTTGGCAAAAACCCAGCAAAAAACTAGTTGGGTTTTTGCCAACCCTGGTGTGTGTGCGCTTGCGTGTGCATGTGTCTTGGTGTAGTGGTTAGTGTTGCTGACTATGAATCCATCAGCCCCAGGATTGATACCTGGTGATGGTAGGTGGCATGCAGCAAAACCCAGCTGTTCATCCTTCCACACAATAAAAAAAGGTAAGTGGGTACTATGAAAAAACTACATAGGGCTATAGGTTGATTGCCTGTTACCCTCATCCATTAGAAATTTCCAGCAGATTTCAGTGGAGTTAATGACAAAAGCCCTATGTATTTTCATTCGAGAGTTATGTATGTGGAGGTCTTAAAAGGAACTCTTTGTATTGTTTTTAGTGGTTAATGTTAAATTTATTTGCCTGTTATTTTAGCGCTGCCTAATGGTAAAGAAAGAAATTGCCTTACCTTATTATTTCGCTGAGCCTCGCTTCTGTTTGTAGGATATGACGATGTTTTTTGATGTAGGGCCATGGTATGATGGAGTTATACAACGAGATTTGGTGTAATTAATATAGGCAATCACTATACAGGGTGCAGCAAAAATAACGCCCTTTTTAGTTTATTCTCTTTTATTGAAGGAAATAAATCAATTACAGCATTTTAAGAAAAATAATAAGTACTTTCTCAGTAAAAACTAAAAACTAACTGGAATTTAATTAATTTTGTGGTTGGCTCAATACACCTTAAAAAAATGTACTCTACATACATAGTATTTACTAACCTAATGATCATGTTCAAAATGCTCCCCTTGGTGTGTGTTCAATACAACACTGAACCCTACCAGCAACACTTCTACAAACCTTTTGACACATTTCTACATTAATTGTAGTAAATTTTTCACGAATTGTTTGTCTTAATTCAGGAAGTGTTTTCGGTTTGACCTTATAAACAAGATCTTTCAGTACACCCCACAAGAAAAAGTCAGGTGGTGTTAGGTCTGGTGATCGTGCTGGCCACTCAATTGCTCCACATTGTCCTATCCACCTCCCTTCGAAACTTAAATTTAACCATTCCCTAATGAGTAACCCATAGTGGGGTGGCGCATGACTCCAGATTCCTGGGATCTTGGGAGCATTGCTCCAGTAAATTTGACCATGAGAAAAAGTAAATTTGGGTTTGGGTTTTGTTCATCCGCTAGACGTTATGCAATTTTTTTGCGTATACGTTCTTGTACAAACCAATTTTTTTAAATTACAAATTTAGTTATTTTAAGTTTAGTTGGTAATTCCATATTTAACAATTATTTTTATTTTTTGTTAAGCTTCAATGTTTTTGATAATTAATTTTATTAAAACGTATATTTTTTTAATATAAAATTATCAGGATTGGACTATGTTCATTGATCTCGGCCAGGTTTGATAAATTGGCCAGATAATTACTTGTGTGGTTTTAAGTAATCCACCATGACTCTAGAATTGAAAAGTTTAGTTAAGTTTAAACTTACTTTTACTTACTTTAACTTACCTAACTTTAACTTACCTACTTTTACTTACTCTTCTTACTTTTACTAAGTTTTAAAGCACTTACTTTTACTTACTTTCATGTACTATATTTACTTACTTTTACTCACTTTTACCATACTATACTAAACTTTTATTTATTTTGTATTTTTTTCAGGTAGTCAATAATCAATAATGGATCCTAATATTGATGAAGTTGGAGAGAAAAGTGGGGGGTTAAAAGGGGTTACTTTTGTGGTCAATGCAAGAACAAATATTCAAAGAAGCAAAACTGGGAGGAACATTTTAATTCCAAAAAAAAATATTTGTTACAATACAAGAGGTCCCAGAGTTTGGGCCCACAGCTTAGATATTGCAGTAAAGAAATACCAGGATGAAGTGCAGCAAAGAGATACAGCAAAGCAGTCATTTAGTTTGTTCACAAAATGTGCTAGTGCTAGACCTCAGAAAAATGAACCAACTTCATCAACTGCTAATCTAGAAAATGAAACTTTTTCACTAGATGTTTCACAGACTGAAGAAAGTGCTTCTCCTCCACCTAAGAAACAAAAGGTAAGTGAGGAATCTGCGCATCAGACTAACAAAACTGCTTTAGAGGAATTTGAAAATTCCCAAATCCAGAAGACATTGAATGCAATTTTGCGCCTAACAAAAGAAACTCACCAAGCTGTTGTGGTTAATAAAGAGAAGAGTCAAAATATGCCTTCAAGTTCAAGTGTTGCATCCAAATCTAATAAAGCAAAAAGCAACAAATTTGATATTTCCATAGCCCATTTAAGCAAGTGTAAATCAATACATTGCTGCTGCAATGAATAAATAAACTTAAGGTGAGTTATAAACTGTACATTATTGTATTATGATGTTTAGCTAAAACAATTTGTAATTGGTATGTCGTCAATTCAAGAGTTTACTATCATTAACCTATCTAGTGGTGTAAGGGGGAAAAAAGTAAATTCAGAGCTGTGCTCCAGTAAATTTTTTCAAATCTGGAGTCATGGGGTGGCTAGTTATGTGAGTCATTTTTTATTGTCATTTTTTTTGTTTAAAACGAAGTGTTTTTTTTGTTTTTTATTGTTTTAAACTTATTCCATATTTTTCTTCCTTTAATCTAATAAGTATATTAGTATTACCTATAATTTACTATACTACCATGCTTATACAGTTATACCTAGTATCAAAGCTGGGCACTTGCGGGTTTTTTTGCGGTACTACCGCACTACCAAACCGGTACCGCATAACGCAGTACCGCAAAAAATGCGGTAGTGGTACTGCTGTACTTTCAGTGATCCTTTGCGTTATGCGGTACCGGTTTGGTAGTGCGGTAGTACCGCAGTACCGCAAAAAAAACGCAAGTGCCCAGCTTTGCCTAGTATATATAGTCATCTTTTAGAAAAACTGAATCACGCAAAAAGTATATAATAGAAAGGAAAAACAAACCCTCATTTTTTATATGTATATATATTTTTTAACTAGAACATAAAACATTCTTCCTTGTTTCAAACAATATACCGTACATAATTGTGATTGGCAAGAGTACCAGTATATATATTCCAGATAGAAAAAAAATATTCACCTTTTTTGAACCTTTTTGTTAACCTAATGTTGTTTAACCTTCATTTCCATGGAAGAATCATCACTAGATTGGGTAGAGCATATATGCTAGTTTCAATATCATAGGTACTGGTATAATATACATAATAAAAAATACATAATACTGGTATAAAACAATATATATAATTGTGATTGGCAAGAATACCAGTGTGTGTGTATATATATATATATATATATATATATATATATATATATATATATATATATATATATATTCCAAATAGAAAAATTAAAAAATAAAAATATTCATCTCTTTCTTTAACCTTTGTGTTAACCTAATGCTGTTTAACTTTCATTATCTGATTCTATTTCCATTGAAGAATCATTATCACTAGATTGATTAGAGCATATAGTTTCAATATCACAGGTACTGGTACTTATTGCAGATCTTATAAATTTTTTTTCTTAATTTTGCAACCTTCCTTCGGGAAGTCAAAAAAATGTTTTACTTCACTTTCTTGGAATTTTGCATTTTGGGATATAAATACTAGCTTTGCTGCTCTGTCTGTGCTTAATTGGTTTCTTTTGGCTGTATGGATATTACTGTATGTGCTAAATGATTTTGGAGGTAATGAAAGGGCGAAATAGAGGTGTATGAGTTTGTGTAGGTATATATGTGAGTATGCGTGCGTATGTATCTGGAATTCTGGATGTATGCGTGTGTATGGGGTATATAATAGATATAAATGTGTATATAAGTATTTATGTATATATTGGTATATGGCTGTATGTGTATGTATATATATGGATGGTCTCGGGGGGGGAAATATGTCATCACGGGTCTAAAGGATAGTTAAGTGGGAGATTCAAAATCCGAGGCATGGATGGGAGAGTCCTGGAAAGGTTGGACAATGGGCAGTCAGCTCCCAGCCAGTGTTCTCGCAAGTTTAATGGATCTAAGATACAAGACTTTCAGTGCAAGAAAGAGGCCAGTTTTTTTTCTGTAAATAGGCTGAAAAGGCCATTCTATACTGGTACCATATGGCCTATTTTATTATTTATTTATTTATTTTTATAATATATATCATTGCAAAAGTATACCTTATAATTAAATTGGCAATATCTATATTAATTATTAAAAAAAACAAAAAAAACAATAAAAAACAAATAAAATGACAAAAAAAAACAAAAAAAACATCATGGACATAAAAAAAAAACCATTTTTTAACATCACTAGGGGTGGCGCACCATCCTGTTAAAAGTAAATTCCATTCTGATTTCTAACTCTCGGCCAGAATTCAGTTTGCAGCATTTGTAAATAATTATCTTGATTAACAGTACTATCAAAGAATATCGGGCCTATTATTCCCATGGAAGAGATGGCTGCCCAAACTGTCACTCCTGGTAGGTTAACATCTTTTTCCAAGATAACATGTGGGTTAACATTGCTCCAGTACACACAATTATGGCGATTGATATGCCCATTCAATTTGAATGTTGCCTCATCTGACCACCATATCTTATCAAGAAAGGTCTCATCTTCATTGACTTTATTCAGGAAATTTTCGCAAAACTCTGTCTATCTGCATCTCCATCATGCAAGCTCTGTAACACGTGAGGGATGTAAGGCTTCATCTTGTTCTTTAAGAGTCTATGGACACTTCTGTCACTGATACCCAACTCTGTAGAAAGACATATACTGGATTTTTGAGGAGTGTGCAACAATGATTCTCATAATTCATCAGACTTTTCTAAGGTTGTTGCTGAAACTGGCCTCCCTGATCTTGTGGCTAAGGTTGTTGCTGAAACTGGCCTCCCTGATCTTGTGGCATCACTTACGCTTCCGGTTCTTTCAAATTTCCTAATTAGACTTGATATTGTGGCTCTGCACTTGTCGAATGTTAAATTTTTCTGATAACAAAGGAGCGGCTTTAGCTCCATTGTTATTGTTTTGGTAATAATGTTTAACTGCTTTCACTCTTTCTTCTCTCGTCAATCGCAAGGCCATATTTATTCAGAATTTCTGTAAAAATAAAAAACAAAATGATACAATATAAAACTAAAAAATTATACTGTATAAAACTATAAAGATACAATTATTAAAAGGGCGTTACTTTTGCCGCACCCGGTATTTAAATTCCTGAAGGTATAGGCCTATCCTTTTGCGTTATTAGGTTTATATCACATGTTATTCACTCAGAACTTGTAAGAAGATAAAGTACATCTTCCTTGCTTAAAAGCAAGGCTTAACATCAGCAAGCTCAGAGTGTGCCGCTAATCTAATATAAATCGTTGGCTTTTATTATTTGCTGATTTTGCAAAGTTTGTCGACTCTTCTCTGAAAGTAATTTTTCATGAGTCAGCAGTGGAAAATTTTGAACACAAAATAATATTTTTCTTGTGGTTGGGTGGGCTCAATGCCTCCATATTGGGTTCTATGTATGTATGGCAATTACTTTCATTCCCAATAGGCTAGGCTATGTTGCCAATCCCAAGGCAATTTTGTAGATATTTAATTAAATTAATTAATTAATTTATATTTAATTAAGAAGTAAAGGTACCACATATGATACCATATTGTAAGCATAGCTTTTCCATAGGTACCCTGGGTAGCCTAGTGGTTAAGATGCTGGGCTGCTGGTCAGGTGTGGTTCAGATTCCACATTAAACCATAGGTCTAAGGTGGAGTGAATAATTCAGGTGGAAGCAAAATTGAGGTTAACCAAGATTATATGTAAAACTCACTCACTCACTCACTCACTCACTCACTCACTCACTCACTCACTCACTCACTCACTCACTCACTCACTCACTCACTCACTCACTCACTCACTCACTCACTCAATATAGGCTGAAAACTTGTGCTCCAATAAATTCATTGATTCAACTTCCAGCAAATTAGTATTATTCACTTAACATTCTTTTTAAGTCAGTTTTATTATCCCCTTTTTGTGGATGATCCCAAATAAAAGAATTGGTGCACAGTACATGAACTACTTAATTTATTACGGTTTTAATACTAAAATGATGATTCTCATTTCAGATATGATCATATTCGGCAAGACCGTTTGGATACTAATCGAAAACATCTCACTTCGAGTAGGAGCCATGATTCTTCTCAGAATGAAAATTTATCCCAAGTGTATGTTAAGTTAACACAAATTAAAGTGGCAGTTTGAACATAATTTACATTTGATGTTTTATTAATAGACATACTCCATTGCCTCTTGTATTTTCCAATCTTACAGTGCCAACAGAAAGGATGTTTTAACTTTAACTTCAACTGCTAAAGATCTGAAAAGTCAAAGAACCAGTTCCACTACTTCAGGCTCCAAGTCAATTATCTCTGTTCCCATTAATAGTTTGTTATGTGTAGATGCTCCAGAATTTGTACCTCGCAGCACCAAAGATGAAACTCATAGTAAAACTCAAGGTATAGCAGCTAGTGTTCTTAGTTAATTTGTCAGTACTGTTATAGGCATATTTTTATAATACAGTATTTTCAAATAAATCTCTTGCATTACTACCAATGGCTGTAGTGAAAATTGATGTGTGCTTCTGTAAGCAATAATGCAGTATTGTAGGTGTGGGTACACCATTGTGGAGTACTGTATATGGATCTAAGAACCTGTTTTGTGAGTGCTGCACCAGCTTTCATAATTATGAATGACCTTGGCTAATTTGTTGCATAGATCTTTAGTGTGTTCTTTGAATGAGAGGTTTAAATCAATGGTAATTCCCAGAAGTTTGGCTGATTGCACTCTGAACAGGGATTGAGTTTATATGTAGGTTTAAAGGGGGGCAATGATTTCTTTTTGTGATGACTATACAAATTTTTTTTTTTTTTTTTTAATATTTAAGGATAGTTTGTTGGTATTAAGCCGTACTTAAACATTTTGGAGTGGTAGCGAGTCTTTATGCGAGGTTATGATTGAAGCATCATCTGCATGCTGGTAACAGGAAGAGTTATTTAGTGACCTGTGAAAGTCGTTTATGTAAAAGAGGAACAGGATGGGTGCCAGAATGCTCCCTTGGGGTACCCCATGGGAGATTAATCTTGTCTGCGAGGTAAAAGTGTCTTGTGCTATAAATTTTGTCTTGTTAGCCAAGTATGAGTTGAACTATCTTAAGATTAAGCGTGCGTAAGCTTTGTAAGTTCTGTTTGGGAT
Source organism: Bathynomus jamesi (assembly GCA_023014485.1). Lineage (NCBI taxonomy): Eukaryota > Metazoa > Arthropoda > Malacostraca > Isopoda > Cirolanidae > Bathynomus > Bathynomus jamesi. The sequence goes on from JAJOZX010000183.1 coordinate 1,525,490, forward strand.
TTTGTTTAATAATGGTCATAGTGACCTAATGGAAGATTTGGGGAAAGAGATTGATTACACTGCCCAACAAAAAAAACGTTTTTGCTGCTGATTTAATTCTAAGACCTCTTTCTGGATAATATTGATGTGCTGATTTCAAAAATCACCTTAGATTTTGTCCATCACATCAGGTTTTCGTGCAATGCAATATGCCTATTTTGGGTGATCCATGAAGGGTGCTTATCAAAATTGATGATTTTTGAGACCTGTTAACAGCTGTTTCGCTGTTAAAATTTTAGCTGTGGAATACGCAAATCTGTGCATTAAATCTAAAGGTCATGTACAACATATTAAAATCTTGGGTATCTGTGATGTTAGTGAAGAGCAAGGTGAAAGGTTCCACCAAAATATCAAAGTGATGGAAGAATGATACCAAGGAAGATGGGATACCCATATGATGGCTGACTACTGCTGGAGCCTGCAGAGAGATTGTCTTGACATCTCTCATTCTAGGAAGTCCTATAAGAGAAAATTTATCAGCACTGAAAAGTAAGAAACCAAGAAAAAGACAGTTGAGAAAACTGGTCCTGTGCTTGCTTTAATATGGATTCATTTTTTGCTTATTTAAACACTTTTAATCACTGTGTGTCAATATTACCATTGTATATTAAAGTTCACTCCCTGCACAATTGTTTACTTTTCCATGCTGATTCTGAGTATGTAAAAATTTATTTTTTTGAAAAGAAAAAAAATTGGGCATAACCCTGCCAAAATGCGATATCTCCAAAATATCCGTATTTGATTGCTCGAAAACCTGACGTGATAGGCAAAAACTAAGGTGATTTTTTAAATCAGCACACCAAAATTACCTAAAAACAGGTGTTAGAATTAAATCAGCAAAATTGGTGTTGGGCAGTGTTATGTAAATAGGGATAAACATTTTTGAGTAATACCTGAAATGTAGGTCAACTGGTAGACATACTTCATTTTGCATTTAACAGTGACTTCAGAAGTGTCCTTCGCACAAGTAGTTGGGAATGAATCGAGTGATGAGCAAGAGCAGAAAGATGTGATGGATCCCTACAGTGAATTGTGTCCCTATTTTCTTGTGTCTGGATTCTGTCAGTTTGAACAGTGCACGTACATTCATGGTCTTTTATGTGAAATGTGTCAGTTAGCTTGCCTTCATCCTCGCAATGAGAAGCAAAGAAGCAGTCATGTTGAGGTAAAATATTATTTTAAGAGAATTTACAGTATAGTAAGTTTAAAGCTTATGAAAGTGTTAACTAAATTATTATTTATATAAAATCCTAACCATATTGTAGTGACAAACAGTTGTAATTTTTTTCCCCAATTGTTCCATTTCAAAAAATATTTCATAGCATACCTGTACAAATTAATTCAGATACTGAAGATATTTTATACAAAGTATTTTTGTTGCACTGGATTTCTTTTTCATCATTCCATATTATTGCATATACAGGGTGTTTCTAAAGTAACCATCTATTTTGGTGAAATAGGGGGATTTTAAACAATTGTTATATTGGCATAATGGTAAGTGCATTGTTATACAAAATTCATGTATTTATAATATTTCAATTGCTTTACACGATTTTTTGTTAATTATTTTATTTTCAGACCCATATCATTGATGATGAATGTGCAAGAACGGGTTTATGTAGTAACATGCAGGATAAAAGGCATGAAGTGCACTGAAATTAGAGAAAAGTTTGAGAGAAGGTTTCGTAAAACAGGCCCTAGAGACCAGGCTATTCGCGAATTAGTAAACAAATTTATGAGGACTGGATATGTGCATGACGAGCGTAGATCTGGACGGCCAAGATGATCTCACGAAAGAATCGAATCTGCAAGAAGCATTCGAAGAGGATCCACAATTATCGATTCGGAGGGCATCCCACAGATTAGAAATTCCACAAACAACGGTTTACAGAATTCTACGTTATGATTTAAAGAAAAAGCCATACCACATTCAAGTGTTCCACAACTTACAAGAAGATTATTATCCACGAAGAGCAACAATGTGTGCCGAGCTTACAAATATATATATATATATATTTTCATGTTTTAAAGGTTTTTTTTTTATAATTCATATTATTTCGCAAAATAGATGGTTACTTTAGAAACACCCTGTAGATTGAGTTGAATTATGTAATGTTATATTCCCACTTAAAATGTTTTGAAGGATTGTAATTTGTCATTTCTGTAATTACTAAAATTTGGTCGGCTCACCACTCGTTGGACTTTTAGCTCAAATTCCATAACTTTTAGAATATCCATCTTTTTACTAATCTAAGTTAATACAAAGTCGCTCGTTAATTAACAGTTTGCCTAACTCAGTATTGGAGTGAGTAAAACTTTAATTTGCATTGTTCGTTACAAACGCTTAAAGGAATGCACAAAATTGATGGAAGCCGAGATGGAACATTCTTTCGCTGTGGCCAGGTCTCGGGAGAAGGTTTGTGGGATCTGTATGGACACTGTGATGGAACGGCCCTTGCCTTCTCAGAGGAGGTTTGGAATCCTCCCCAATTGCTCGCACTGTTTCTGCCTCGATTGCTTGCGGAAATGGAGACAGTCAAAGCAGTTTGAAAACAAAATTGTAAGGTAATATTTATTTACGTGTTATGTCAGAAATAGTTTGGTTAGCTTTATTTATTTATTTTTTTTTAACAAAGAAAATGGTTGAAGGAATAAATAGATTAAACATGACATTTTATTAGTCTTCTTTGCATTTACAGTGAATATTAAATATAATTGGTTGCCAGCCATCAATGGAAATTCACCACAAAACATTTGTGTAACATTTCTTTAAAAAATCGTTTATCAACAGAAGAATAGTTAATTTTGTAGATGCAGAAGGAAAAAGTTCACTCGGTACTTAACCATAAAATAGTACTATTACATTGTGCTATTTTCTAGTACTTACTCACACGTTTCCATATTAAGTGCTGGTAACTGTTTCCATAATGAATTCTTTACTAGAGCATGCCCAGAATGTCGAGTACAAAGCGATTACGTCATCCCGTCAAGATATTGGGTCGACGATAAGGATAAAGAAGAAAAGGAGAAACTGATGCTTAGTTACAAAACGGCTTTAAGGCAAGTTTTTTGTTAGGATTTCTGTATTATAATAATTAAATTTTTATGTATCTTTGAAGGAATCATTAAAAATTCATAAGATTACTGAATTCATATGTAACTTATGGTTGGTTGAAGTAAATAGCATCATCTTCCCTCATTTTTGAATTACTACCAAACTTTCATGATTTTTTTCTTTCTGCTTTAGTGATAAACCGTGCAAGTACTTCAAGCAAGGAGAAGGTCAGTGTCCATTTGGAAACAAGTGCTTTTATTTGCACGCTCTCCCAGACGGCACCAAGAAGGATGTTGGACCTCCTAAGAGGAAGCGCCGTTTCAATGCCGACGGGGAACTCCAACTATATTTGGATGTGAGTAGGAGGGATGGTTGAGATCTCCCTCCGATTTTGCTACGAGAATTACCATTATAGTCATTCTGACTTAGGTAGATTTTGTCATCTTGTTACTAGGGCTCGTCACTCGTACCTTGTCCTCTCTGCTTTTAGAATAGGCTTTGCTTTTTAGGTAGTCCATATTATAACTCAATTAATACATGAAAAATTGTGCTTTTCGTGCTTGTTCAATTGCTTTCATCCCAAAGCGAATCTAGTCCCATACTAATGTAGGCTTAATATAAATTTCGAAATAAAAGCCAAATGAACATTAATGAAGAATAAATATATATATCGGAATGTTCGTTTTTTGGACTTTAAAGAACTTATTGTAAGTGTAATGGGAAATTTCATTAAACTTCATCCAGTAAAATCAGTATGAATGAATCTTTATAAAATAAATATTAGTTTTTGTCACAATAAGTTTAACAAAATAATTAATTGTTAATTGGACTATTTTGGCCCTTAAGCTTTAGGCTTTATTATATGCAACTTTAAGAATGCAGATTTAAATTTCTTTTCAAACCTCAGCCTGAAAATCAGGCTTAAAATTGAATACGAGTGTTTGTTTCTTCATACAAACTAATGTAAAGATAGTGGCAGTTTGCTAAACTAAAAACAGGTTGGTATTTTCAAAGCAGGAGTGGTGCCATCCAAAACTTGTTTTCCACACACAGCGGGGTTTGGCCTGAACTCCGAGAGTCATTGACCTCGAACATTCACAAAGTAGGTGACTGGCCCAACTCCAACCCCACCGGCAGTGGGAATCTAACCTGGCGCCCAAGTTCAGTCTTCAATCAACCTAGTCATGGTGACTATTTGAGTGTGATTTAGTTAAAATAAAATTTCCCGACCAAACCTCATTTTGTCTTTACAGAATATGATGCTGTGGGATTTCATTGAAGAGAGAGAGCACAGGTTAGAGCTCCTCAGGGGATCCATTCAGACCCTTCTCCTCGAACTGGAACTGGACGACTTGGCGGAGGATCTGTATTTTCCAGACGATTCAGTTTCCGAGACCTCAGACGTGTAATTTTAAAATGGAGGAAGAAATGATTATAATTTTCTCAGACACTGAGTCCAAGTCAGCCGTTTAAAAAGCAGTAAATAGGTTACCCAGTGTATTTCACAGCGTCATATCCCTTCACCCTCTGACTTATTTTCTTTCCCCCAAGTTGGCGAATAGCCTTCTCAATGAACTGACTTTTAAAGTTAGGATGACACTATTTATATCTCTGAAAGGCTTTGTTACAACTTTACTTCAATTGAGTGTGTAATAATAAACCTTTTTATTAAAAGCTGCACTAGGAATAATCGCAAATTAGATGCCTTTCCTCAGTATAGTGATATTTTTTGTGAACGTTGTTAAAATAGAAGTTTTTCCCAGGTTAATTTTGAAATGGTTATACATTCTATTGAATGAATTTATTCTGTTACTACCTATTACTGAGTGTAGACAAAGTATTAGTGTTTTTAAAGGTATTTATTGCTATTATTCCCACTTTTACATGCTGGGGATATAATTTTAAATTTAAATCAATGAATCATTGTTTCTGAAAGGGTTTGAAAATTTAAATGTGATATTTTCTTTTTTAACTAAATCGACGGCTACAAATACCAAATTTTCACTCTTGTAACGTGATACTTAGAGAATGCGTAAATGGTGCAATTTTTTTCAATATGTAACTTTATCGATATTTACTGTATTAAAAAGAAAAAAAATTAACCTCAGGTTATTTGCCTATTATTAGGTACTTACACTTCTCTTCCACTGCGTAACTTTCCTTTATATCACATTGTGGTTAATTTGATGATTTAATCGTGTGTAATCGAAGGATGCTTTTGTACCACAAACTGCTTTATTTTTTAATACTATCTTTCAAAATAAAAAAAAATAATTGGTGATTTTTGTGCCAACAGACTGATTTAAATTTATTTTTTGAGATGGAAAATACCTTAAGTAGTTTTCAGTAGTTTTAATTGTGATATTTTAAAAATAGGTTTAATGTTATTAATTTATTGCCTTGGACTTTTTAATACTATTTAATAAAGCACAGATCATTAAAGTAATTAAGAACGATATTTTATGACTAGGAATTAGGTTTTGTTAAGTATACTCCTTTAAGCTATTTAAATTGTGAATCATCTCCACTCGTCAGATTTAAACTGTAAATATTCCTTTGTATTGTACAAACTAGGAAAATAAAACTTATTTATATATGACCTCTTTAGTACTTGATAAACCTCAAATCATCGCGTTACCATTAAACATTTTCAAGTTGTTTTTGTACTGTATTTACATATGCCATGAAAGCTTTTTATTAAAAATAGATAAACTATTTTTCTTTAATGAAACGAAGTATTTTATCTGTAGCCATTTTTTAAAACCCATGAAAGTATCGTATTTTACGCTTCATAAGACGCTTTTTTCCTGAAAAACGTCTCCAAACATCACTTCAAGGTTCATATGTTATTGTTTTGTTTAATGTTCTTTTAATAAAGTTATGGGAATATATTTTTTGTCAGGCTGATAAATCTTCGAAATATTTTTCCTAAATATTCTTTGCTAAATATAGGGTGCGTCTTACCACTTGTAGCGTCTTATGAGGCGTAAAATACGGTATTCAATTTCTTTGTATGTTCAAATATGCACTTTCATATGGGGCCTCGTTTTTAAACCGACGAGGTACCCCGCCCCCTGCTGTTTGCGCTTGGCCCCCCGTTTCTTACTGGTAGGCAGTTTTTCGCGTCCCCTGGGTCCGTTTCCTTTACTCTTCAATTCTTATCCGGATAAAATTAACTCTTCTAGCACGCGAGTGGTGGGCGACCAGGCCCTCAAGTTCTCTACCACTGGAAGACCGCGTCTTGAGGGGATTGTACCCCTTTGGTTGCTGAAAATTCGTGTCCTTGTTCTAAGACTTCTCGTACGTCTTATTCCCGCAAGTTTTTTGACCCCTTTGTAGAGGCCGATGACTCTGACCCGAACCACAGTTTCTTGTTCTCAGTTCTTCCGCTTCTCCTCCTCCTCCCCCAGTGGGATGTTTTTGAGGTCTATGACGACTTTACTTCCCGTTGTGGCGATCGCCGACAGATGTGGCCTTCGAACGATGGCTCTCTTGTGGTGGAAGTCTCCTCCAGAGTCCAGTACCAGGAGGTTTCGTCCCTCTCGACCATGGCTTCTGCTCCCCTGGACTGCCAACCCCTACTCTTCCTTTAACACTTGTAGGGGTGTAGTTCATGCCCCCCACCTTTTGGAGTACTCGGAGTCGGATGTTCTCACCCCTTTCTCCTCTCAGAAGGTGACCCGTGTTTACATCCCCGTATGGTCCAGGGGGCAAGGATTCCTATTCTTTTATTGATCCTGACTTTTGCTTGTTTCCGTTTACCTGAAAAAATTAGGGCCGGTTATCTTCAATTTCCGGTCCCCCGTTATATCCCCAGACCATGCCGGTGTTTTATTTACCAGAGGATTGGACACGTCAGTAAGACATGCCGAAGTTCCCCTGGTATTTGTGTTAACTGCACGTCTCCGACGCATGGTTCCTCCTGTTCCAATCCTCCCCGCTGCACCAACTGTGGAGATAACCACGCCGCCGCCTCTTCTTTCTGTCCGACCTACTTATTCGAGCGTAAGGTCCTGTCAGTCCGGAAATCTGACAAGGTCAGCTTCCAGGAAGCGAGGGCCCGTGTCAGGTTCCGATTCGCACGTCCAGCCCTTACCTTCGCTCAAATTCTGCACCCTTCCCGCCCTGCTACTTCCCGTTTGCCTCGAACTTCGGTCACTTCTATACCGTCCTCTTCCTCACCCTATCACTCTAGTCCTGATCAGGCCTCATCCACCCGTTCCCCTATCCCGTCCTCTATATCGACCTCCTCATTCCCCCTTTTCTTTGTCCAGAGCTATAGGACCCGTCCCTCTTCCTCTATGGCCAATGTAGGAATGCATCTTCCTCTGTTGTAAGGGCTCTGCCTTCGTGGACCGTTGGACCCGTCTGGGGACCCGGCTGATCTGCTTAAGTTTCTTTCTCCTCTCTTAACCCCCCTCCCCTCCCCGGGTTTTTTTTTTATCCTTTCCTTTGACCTTGGTTGAGGGAAGTCGTCCTTCACCCTTGTCGCTCTTAAACCAAACCCAACCCCTGTCCCTGCCAAGTCTCGCTGCGCGTTGGATGAAAGTGGCCGTCTCTTAGGGACTGGGTATGGGTGTATCTACCCTGCGTGACATGTATTGCCGGTGGGACCAAGTGTGCCCATGATTCGCCTTTCCCTTGATGTCGGTGGTGGCTGGATGTGCGCGGGGGATGAAATTTACTTTTTCTTTGCTATGGCTGCTGCTACTCGGCTTACGATCCCTGCTTATAATTCTCGGATTACTTCTCTTTGGACTCGGGTGGTGGACAACCAGGCCCTCGAGTCCTCTACCACTGGAAGACCGCATCTTCAGGGGGTCGACCCCCCCCCCCTCTAGCTGGGAAACATTTGCGTCGTCCTCGTTCTAAGACTTCTCGTACGTCTTATTCCCGCAAGTCTTGACATCTTCATAGGGGCCGACGACTCTGACCCTGACTATCCTCGGTTTCTTGTTCAGTTCTTCCCCCTCTCTGACAACGATGTTTTTGAGGTCTACGATGACTTCACTTCCCGTTGTGGAGATCCCCGACATATGTATCCCCGGGACGATGGCTCTCTTTTGGTGGAAGTCTCCAGAGCCCAGCACCAGAAGCCTTACCTTCGCTCAAATACTGCTCTTTTCCCGCCCGACACTTCCGTACCGTCCTCTTTCTCACCCTATCACTCTCGGCCTGATCAGGCTTCATCCACCCCGTCCCCTATATCGACCCTCTCGTCGTCTCCATCCCCCGTATTCACTTTTCCACCCACCCGTCCCCACAGAACTTCCAATTCCACTGTTCCCATCTGCTCCACCTCGGTAGCAATTAACCCGCTTACTCACCCCCTTGAAACATTGCTGACATTTCGGCATATATATCGAAAACTGCTGCTCCTCCTGGTCCCTCCTCCCTTCCCCGCTTTTCTGTTAAACGACCCATCGCCAGCCCCCGGCGTTTGGGTCCCTCTGCCAAGCTCCCTTGCTGAGGTCCCTCGTCTCGTCCTCTCACTCCCTCTCCCACCAATTCTCTCCCTCCCGCCCCCATACCCCTTAAGTCTACAGAGATCCCTCTCGTCTTGCCGGCTCCTCTGAGTTCCCCCACTTTCCCTTCGCGACCGTCCCCTTTCCTCCTCCATTCCTGATGGAAATCATGCAGCTTCTGAACTTCGAGTTCAAGTTGGCATCCACTCTCCCCCCCCCCCCCCCCCTTTCTCCACCTCGCTCCTTCCTTGACCTCCCGATGCCCCCGGCATATTCTCCTCCACCCCCACCCCAGAAATTGGGCCCCCGCCCCGCTTTGCACCCTCCTCCTCGCATTCCCCGAATCCCTCTGAAACCCAAACCCCCTCAACCTTCTTTTATCCGCTCTTCGACCTCTTCTTTACCTCCCTCCGTCTCGTCTGCACGTTCTCCTGGTCACTCTCTTAAGTCTCACCCGATAACGTCTCTCGCCCCTCACCCTTTGTTTTCCGCGCGTGATGCCTATTATCCTTCATTGGAATTGTCGTGGCCTCACTAATTGGGAGACTCGCTTCTCTTAATCCGAGATTTTTCCCCAGTGTGTGTCCGCCTTCAGGAGACCCAACTTGGAGTTCACCCCTTGCGCCCTCCCCAGGTTTTCATCATATCTCTCTCTCCCTTCCCCTGATGCAGTCCCTCGTTGGGGTACGGCAACTTTTGTCTGTACCGACATGCCGTCTACTCCCCTTTCCCTCTGTACCCCTCTCCGCTGTTGCCGCCCGGGTTTTCCTTAACCGATTATATTCAATTTGTTCATTATATATCCCCCCGTCCGAGGAAATTTCTGTAAACGGTCTCTCTACTCTCCTTTTACAGCTTCCTGCCCCCTTCCTCCTACTGGGAGACTTTAACGCGCGCCATCCTCTGTTGGGTGACACTGTCACAAATCAGCGTGGTGGCGTTGTGTTCTCCCTTCTCTCAACTCCTCCTGTCTGTCTTCTCAACACCGGTCAACCCACAGCTTTTCACCTCCAAACCCGTACGTTTTCCTCCATAGATCTTTCGCTTGCTTCTCCTTCCGCCTTCCTCGATTTCTTTTGGTCTGTTACTTCAGACCTTTACGGTAGTGACCACTTTCCCCACACCTCCGTCCCTTCGATACCATGGTGGACCCAATATGCGCCTTATCCGTTCGAGATAAGAAGTCAGTCTTTCGTCATCTTTAACGCAACCCATCCCTTGCTAATTCAATAGCTTTCAAACGTGCGTGAGCCGCCTTTCCTGGCGAACTTATGTCTCCTCTCTCACTTCCCGCATCCCTTCCTCCCGAATCTGGAACAAGATCCGGAAGATTTCCGATAAATCTTTTCACATTCTTCTCCTGTTTTTATGGTAGACGGAAACCCAGTATCGTCCCCTACTGCAGTGGCCGAGGTCTTGACCTCGATCATTGCCTCCATCTCCCGACACGATCACCGTGATCCCTCTTTCCTCCGACGTAAGGTTTTGCTTGCTCCCTCCCTCATCTTTTTCAGACTTCCAATAACTTCCCTTACAACCATCTTTTTTTGATGTCGGGACTGCGCTCGGCGCTGGCTTCTTGCGGCAAGTCTGCTCCCGGTCCCGATGACATTCATTTTGATATGCTTCGCCAACTACACCCTTCGGTTCTTTTTACCTACTCACCCTCTACATTTGGATTTGGGTGGAGGGCATCTTTTCTTCCTGTTAGAGGGAAGGATATCGAAGGATATTATATTGTCCCTTTACAAGTCTCTAGTCAGGCCTCATTTAGAATATGCAGTTCAGTTTTGGTGCCCGTACTTGCGTGAGGATATTGATAGGTTAGAAAGGGTTCAGCGTCGTGCCACGAAACTTATTCCGTCATTGCGCAATAAGCCTTATGAAGATAGGATTAATGAGTTAGACCTGTATTCACTCGAAACTAGGAGATTAAGGGGGGAGCTTATTGAAGTTTTCAAAATCGTTAATAACATCGATAACGTAAATTTTGACAAATTGTTCACTTTTGATAATAGTAATACTCGCAATAACGGATTTAAGTTGCGTGGCAGGCGTTTTATTACTAATATCGCTAAAAACTTCTTTACGTTTAAAGTAATTGATAAATGGAATAATCTTCCCGCGTCAGTCGTTCATTCTACCAGCGTTAATATGTTTAAGAACCGTCTTGACAGACATTTTAAAGGTATTAACGTTGTTTAATTTAAAAAACAACGAAGTTAGCAACAGAAGCTCTGGTGGTGGTGCTCGAGGATGAGTCTGTTGACGATGAATGCCAGCTTGTGACATGCCAGCGTGTGATACCAGCAATAAAATTATTAAAAAAAAAAAAAAAAAAAAAATTAGACTAACACGAATGTAGATGTAGCTCATAGCGTAAACTAACCCACTTTTTGTTTAACTTACCTACTTTTTTTTTTTTTTTTTTTTTTTTTTTTTTTTTTTTTTTTTAAATATCCTCCTCCTTTGCATGTTTCTAACTCTTTTCTTGCATGTTTGTAGTTTGCATGGTATGACAGTGAGTTAAGACTGTGTTTGCATGGTTTGTAAGCGTTCTTATTTTACTTCTTTTCATCTTTCACCCCTCTCCTATTCTCTCCGACTATTTTTCTGACTTGTCGGCAGTGGCCGGCGGATGATGATGGTGAGACACTTTTCCTCTTTTTCTGAATGAATGTTAACCCATGAGTGATAGGTGTTGCTCTTACTTAACCCCTTATTCTCTTCTCTTCTCTTAACCCGCTACTATTTCCTTTCTCTCGGGCTAACCTTAGAGTGGATCTTAGGGTCTTTGTTAGCCTTAGCTTCTGTACAGTAGATCTCCCCTTAACTATCGTCCAATAACCATCACTAGCTGCCTCTCGAAACTTCGAGAAGATGGTTTCTCGGCGTCTGGTGTGGCACCTCGAACTGGCAGTAGTGGATTTTCCGTAAACTTTTCTCTCGGGTTTCTGAGGTCTTCTCCCTTCCTTCATCTCCAACTTTTTGTCTTCTCACTCATTTCGTGTTCAGGTGGGTACTTCCTTCTCTTCTGTATCCCCGCAAGAGGAAGGGGTTTCCCAGGGCAGCGTCCTGAGCGTCATTCTACGCTTTGGCGATTGATGACGTGGTGACGGCTCTGCCCTCGGGAATTATAGCCACTTTCTATGTCGACGACGTTACCATTTATTGTTCCGGTTCCCGATCCACCTTCCTTGAACGTCTCCTTCAGCAAGCCCTGGATTCGGTCTCCAGATTGGCCACAGATCACGGGTTTCGCTTTTTCCCTTCGAAAACGGTGGTGGTGCATTTTTGTCGCCGCCGCTGTTGCACCGCCACCCCTTCCCTCTTTATGGATCACCGCTCCCTGCAGTCCCCGAAGCTAGATTTTTAGGTCTCCTCTTTGATTCCCGCCTCTCCTGGATTCCCCACCTGAAGTCTGAAGGCTTCGTGCCTTCAGACTTGCACCCTTTTAAAGTTCCTTTCCCATACCGATTGGGGCTGACCGCCACACCCTTTGGCAGCTCTATCACTCCTTGGTCCAAAGTAAGTTAGACTATGGCTGTCAGGCATATTCCTCCGCCCTGCGCATGCTGGACCCTATCCGTTCCCTGGGTGTACGCATCAACACCGGCGCATTCAGATCCTCTCCTATTGTCAGTATTTATGCCGAAAGTGGCCATCTCTCGCTGGATGCCCACCGCACCTTAGAGGGCTTAAAATATATCTCGCATTCGTCAATTTCCTTCAAACCCGGTCTAACAATCCCTCTTCGGGCCTTCCACTTCGGCCTACTTTACCGTCGTCCCCATTTGGTTCGACCGTACAGTCTATGGATGGCCACTGTTCTGTCTTCTTTGGGAGTGGAAGGGAGACTACTTCCCTCTCCTCCGTCTACCTTACCCGCGTGGACCCTTCCCCCCCCCCTCCCACCTCCATATCTGTTCCTTCCTCTCTATTACACCAAAGTCAGTTCCATCCTTTTGCCCTCCGTCAATTATTCTATCAAATTCCTCTTCTCATTCTGATTCTATTCCTGTGTTCAGTGACGGCTCCCGCTCGCCACTTGGAGTGGTTTGTGCGGTATCCTTCCCGTCGGTAATTCAATCGCTATCCCTCCCCCCAGCGGCTTCTGTTTTTACGACAGAACTCTCCGCTATTCTTTTGGCCTTTCGATTCCTATCTCAACTCTCATCTACGTCTTTTGTCATTTATTCTGACTCCCTCAGCGTTCTTGAGGCCCTGTCCTTTCTCGTCTCTCCGCATCCGTTGGGTGCGACAGATCAAGGACTGGCTTATCCTTCTTTCATCACGTCACAAGTTGGTCACCTTTTGTTGGGTACCTTCCCACGTCGGTGTTCCGGGCAACGAATGCGCGGACGCTGCGGCGAGGGAGGTGTCCTCCCTACCATTCAACCCTAACACACCTCCTGACGTCGGATTTCACGAGGGTTTTCCGGGCTCCACTCATTCGGCAGCGGCAGTGGGAGGATGTGTCTGGGAATTTTCTGAGGGCTTTGAAGCCCACAATTCGTCACTGGCCTTCCTGCCAGCGTGATCGACGCTTTGAGACCGCTCTGGTGCGCCTGCGCATTAGTCACACCCGTCTTACGCATGGCCATCTTATTACGGGAGACCTTGCCCCCTTCTGCCCTTGCGGCATTCCTTTCTCCGTCTCACATTTCCTCTTGGTTTGCCCAGCCTTTGCCGCTGCCCATTCCCAGTTCCTCCCTTTCTGCCCTTCAGGCTCCACTCTTGCTCTTTCTCTTTTGTTGGGTGACTTCACGCCTGTACTGAAGGGCACATTTTTCTCTTCTCTTTTCGATGTGACTCGGGTATAATTTCTTCCTCTCTGCTGTTTCAACTGCTTTTTTTCTCTTCTCACGGCCTTTATTTTTCGTTGCTACCTCTCCATTGTTTCTCTCCCCATATTTCCTCACGTTCTTTCCTTATTCTAGTTTCGGCGCGATATGACCTCGGCAGTCGAAGCGCCGGTGAAGCACTGCTATTCATTCAATTCAATTCTCGCGTCTCCTGGGTCTGTTTTCTTTATTCTTCTATGCCTATGAATACAATTAACCCTTGTAGCACTCGGGTGGTGGACAACCAGGCGTCTTGGTCGGGTCGCCCCCATCTGGCTGCGGAAAACTTGCGTTCTCCTCGTTCTAAGACTTCTCGTACGTCTTGTTCCCGCAAATCTCTTGACCCCTTCGTAGGAGTCGACGGCTATGACCCTGAGTACCCTCTATTTCTGGTTCTCCGTTCTTCCGCCTCTCCTCCCCTCTCACAGCGTAACGTTTTTAAGGTCTATGACGACTTCACTTTCCGTTGTGGCGATCCCCGACAGATGTGGCCCCAGAACGATGGCTCTCTTATTGTGGAAGTCTCCTCTAAGGCCCAGTACCAGAAAGTTTCGTCCCTCTCGACCTTGGCTTCTGCTCCCCTGGACTGCCTCCCCAGTCTTCCTTTAACACTTGTACGGGTGTAGTCCATGTCCCCCGTCTTTTGGAACACTCGGAATCGGATCTTCTTACCCGCCTCTCTTCTCAGAAGGTGACCCGTGTTTACCACCCCGAAGTATGGTCCAGGGACCAAGGGTTCCATCCCATTTATTGATCCTGACTTTCGTCATTTCCCAGTTAACTGAAAAAATTAGGGCCAGTTATCTCCGATTTCCGGTTCGCCGTTATGTCCCCTAGACCACGTCGGTGTCTTACGTGCCAGAGGTTCGGACACGTCAGTAAGACGTGTCGAAGTTCCCCTGGTATTTGCGTCAATTGCGCGTCTCCGACGCATGGTTCCTCAGCTGTTCCAATTCTCTCCGCTGTGCCAACTGTGGAGATGACCACGCCGCCGCTCCCCTTCCTGTCCGACCTTATTTGACCGTGAGGTCCTGTCTGTCTGGGAATCTGACAGGGTCAGCTTCCAGGAAGCGAGAGCGCGTGTTAGATCCCAGTTCGTTCCCGGTTCGTTCGCCCCGGCTTTTCCTTCGCTCAGATTTTGCGTCCTTCCCTTCCTGCTACCTCCCGTTTGCCTCAAACTTTCATGACTTCTGTACCATCCTCATCATCATTTTGTTCTTGGCCAGATCAGGCCTCATCCGCCCGTCCCCCTATCCCGTCCTCTATATCGACATTTGCGTCGTCATCCTCCGTGTTCTCTTCTCCATCCGTCCGTCCCCTCAAAACTTCTAATCCCATTGTCCCCATCTGTTCCACCTCAGTGGCATCTAGTCCGCTTACCCATCCTTCCGAAACCATTGCTGACATTTCAGTATATATATATATATATATACATATATATATTTTTTCTCTCTCCTCTGGTCCCTCTTCCCCTCCTCGTTCTTCTGTTAAACAACCCATCGCCAGTCTTCGGCGTTTGGACCCCTCTGCCAAACTTCCTTGCTCAGGTCCCCCGTCTCCTCGTCCTCTCATTCCCTCTTCCACCAGTTCTTTTCCCTCATATCCTTCCCGCCCCGAGTGATCCCTCTAGTTTTGCCGACTTCTCTGAGTTTGCCTATTTCCCTTCAAGACCGTCTTCTTCCCTCTTTCATTCCTGATGGTGGTCACACGGTTTCTGAACTACAAATTCAAGCTGATATCCCTCCTCCCCCCTTCTCCACCGTCCCGCTCCCTCCTTAACCTCCCGATGCCTCTGGCATCTCTCCTCCATCCCGGAAACCGGATTCACCCCGTCCCGCTTCGCACCCCCATTCTCGCTTTCGCCCCCTCCCCCGAACTCAAACTTCCTCCATCTCCTTTCATCCGTTCTTCGACCTCTTCCTTAACTCGTCTCCCCAGTTTTGTCTGCTCGTTCATCTGGTCACACCTTTAAGTCTCGCCCGATTACGTCTCTCTCCCTCCCCTGTATTCCGCTCTTGATGGCTGCTATCCTTCAATGGAATTGTCTAGGCCTTCTCCCTAATTGGGAGGACGTCGTCCTCCTTATTGGGGATTTTGCTCCGGTGTCTCTCTGCCTTCAAGAGATTGAACTTGGGGTTAGCCCTTTGCGTCCTCTCCGTAGATTCTCGTCGTACCCCTCCCCCCCCCCCTCCCCTCGATGCAGCCCCCCGTGGAGGTACGGCCGTCTTCGTCCGATCTGACGTGCCGTCTACTCCTCTTCCCCTCCGCACTCCTCTCCATGCTGTTGCGGCCTGGGTTTTCCCTGACCGATTATATTAAATCTGTTCCCTATATCTCCCTCCGTCACAGGAAGTTTCTGTTAATGATCTTTCTGGCCTCAATTTGCAGCTCCCTCCCCCTTTCCTCTTCTTGAAAGACTTCAACGCGCGTCATCCTCTGTGGGGTGATACTATCACCAATCAGCTGGGTGGCGTTGTGGTCTCCCTTCTCTCAACTCCTTCTGTTTGCCTCCTCAACACCGGCCAACCCACAGCTTTTCACCTCCAGACCAGACCCGTACGTTTTCATCCATAGATCTTTCGTTGGTTTCTCCTTGCATCCTTGCACCTTCCTTGATTTCTCTTGGTCTGTCACTCCAGACCTTTATGGCAGTGACCATTTTCTCCTCCGTACGTCTCGGGCCCTCGGCTTCTCCGCTCTTCCGACCAGATGGTCTCTTGCCATGCCGACTGCTTTCTTTTTCCGGTCTGAAAGTCAAACGTACGCATTTCTGAGCAACTTTCCGACTATCGATGCTGCCTCCACCTACCTCACCGATCACGTCACTTGTGCCGCTCTGTCCTCCATTCCTAAATCAACATCCTCCCGCACTTCCGCCACTTTGGTTCCATGGTGGACCCCGAAATGCCCCATAGCCGTTCGAGCTAAGAAGTTGGCCTTTCGTCGTCTTCATCGCAACCCAACCCTTACTAATTCAATAGTTTTCAAACGTGCGTGAGCTCAGGCCCGTCACACGGTCCGTGAAGGCCCCGCCTTTCCTGGCGAACTTATGTCTCCTCTCTCACTTCCCGCACCCCTTCCTCCCGAATCTGGAACAAGATTGGAAGATCTCCGGTAAACCTTCTTCCCATCCTCCTCC
This sequence comes from Bathynomus jamesi, assembly GCA_023014485.1. Lineage (NCBI taxonomy): Eukaryota > Metazoa > Arthropoda > Malacostraca > Isopoda > Cirolanidae > Bathynomus > Bathynomus jamesi. The sequence continues at coordinate 1,542,032 of JAJOZX010000183.1, forward strand.
TGTTCTTACGATAGACGGAAGCCCAGTATCTTCCCCTACTGCAGTGGCCGAGGTCTTGACCTCGACCATTACTTCCACCTCCTAACACGATCACCGTGATTCCGCTTTCCTTCGACGTAAGGCTTTGCTTTCTTGCTCCCCTCATCTTTTCCAGACTCCCAATAACTTCGCTTACAACCGGCTTTTTTACATGTCGGAACTACGCTCGGCATTGGCTCCTAGCGGCAAGTCTGCTCCCGGTCCCGATGGCATCCATTTTAATATGCTGCGCCACCTACATACACCCTTTGGTTCTTTTCTATTTACTCACCCTCTATAACTGGATATGGGTGGAGAGCACCTTCCCCTCCTGTTGGAGAGAGGCAGTGGTGCTCTCCCTTTCTAAGTCCGGTAAGGACCCGACATATCCCTTTAACTATCGCCCAATAGCCCTCACTAGTTGCCTCCTGAAACTTCTTAAGATGGTTTCTCGGCGTCTGGTGTGGCACCTCGAACGTCACAATTTGCTTTCTCCCACACAAACCAGTTTTCGCAGGGATCGTAGCACCACTGACAGTGTAGTCCAGTTGGAGACTGCGGTCCGTGTGTCCTTTGCAGAGCGAGATCACCTCTATGCAGTTTTTTTATTTGGAGAAAACATATGACACTACCTGGTAGTAGTGGATTTTCCGTAAACTTTATCTTTTGAGTGTCCGAGGTCTTCTCCCTTCCTTCATCTCCAACTTTTTGTCTTTCCGCTCCTTTCGTGTTCAGGTGGGTACCACCACCTCTTCTGTGCACTCGCAGGAGGAAGGGGTTCTCCAGGGCGGCGTCCTGAGCGTCATCTACTTTGGTTTGGTGATCGATGACGTGGTGACGGCTCTGTCCTCGGGAATTACAGCAACCCTCTCTCTCGACGACCTAGCCATTTATTGTTCCGATTCCCAATCCACCTTCCTTGAACGTCTCCAGCAGGCCCTGGATTCGGTCTCCAGATTGGCCACAGATCACGGGTTTCGCTTTCCCACCTTGAAGACGACGGCGATGCATTTCTGTCGCCGCCACCGCTGCACTGCCGTCCCTTCCCTCTCCCTTTATGGATCGACGCTCCCTGTTTTCCCCGAAACAAGATTTTTGGGTCTCCTCCTTGATTCCCGCCTCTCCTGAATTCCCTAACTGGAGTCTGTGAAGGCTTCTGGGTTTGGGGGTTCCGTTCAAAACCGAACCAAAGTTAAGAAGGTAGAAGTTCTGGTTAAGGGGTTGTTACCACAAAGTCTCACTATCAAGGTTCAAGCTGTAGAGATTGAGGAACTTTGTGCTCCAGTCACTACTTGTTTATATATGGCATATGTCCAAGAATTGCGAGTTAAAGGAATTAATTTGGGCAATAATAAGTTTGGAGTAGAAGATATTAGTCTTTTGATTGGAGCTGACTATTATTGGGACTTCATCACTGGTAATATTGTTCGCACATCTCGAGGTCCGGTAGCTATTGAAAGTAAGCTAAGCTGGATGCTACATGGTAGCTATTGCAATGAAATGGAGATTAAAGCTCTTTCTGTTAAGATTGAGGAGAACAGCCATGGTTTGGAAAGGCATTTGAAAGCCTTTTGGGAACTTTAATCCATTGGCATAAAGGACAAACAGGAGAAGCAGGCGAGTACAATGAACAGTGATGCCGACTTTGAATCGGAAGGATTCTTGCAAACCCAGTTCAAGCCTTCAGCTAGTTAATAGGAGGTTGGAGACTTCATTGTACAAGCTAAGAAAAAATGAGTTGTTAATTGAACCCAATGAGGCCATCCTAAGCTATGTAATGGAGAGCTATGCTGAAAGGGTGCAAGGTGAGCTGGTGAGCCAGGAGGCACATTATCTGCCACACCATGCAGTGGTACGGCGAGACAAAACTACCACCAAACTGAGGGTGATTTTTGATAGCTCAGCCAAGGACAAAGGTGGTCTCTCTTTGAATGACTGTTTGGATGCTGGGCTAAATTTAAATACAGATTTATTTTCCTTGTTACTGAGATTAAGGTTTGGTAGAGTAGCATTGACTGCAGATGTGAAGCAAGCCTTTTTGCGGATAAAGTTAAAACCAGAGGACAGAGATGCAGTAAGGTATCTGTGGGTGGATACGAAAGACTTGTTGGAAAATGAACCTAAGGTTCAAGCATATAGAATGAAGTCAGTGTTGTTTGGCCTCAGCTCTAGTCCATTTCTGTTGGCAGCTACTATGCAGTACCATTTTAAGAAATATTCTGAAGTCTATCCTAACACTATTGAACACATAAGGAAAAATTTTATGTTGATGATTTGCTGTGTTCCGTGGATAATACAGAAATGGCTAAACAGATATTTAGGGAGGCTGGCATGGAGCTTAGAAAATGGCAGACCAATCATTCTCAATTACAAGAGTTTATGAGTCAGTCCTGTGTAGGACCTGATGCAGCAGAAAGTATTGAGGATTCTGGTATTAATGAGTTGTGGGCAATAGAGACAAAGGTGCTAGGCATTGTTTGGCAGCAAGGAGAGGATTTGTTTACCTTCAGTAGGAAATCTTTAGTAGAGCTGGCTGAGGATGAGACAAGGTGGACGAAACGTCAGCTCTTAGTTTGGCTTCGAAGGTCTTTGATCCTCTTGGATTCCTGGCTCTATTTGTGATAAAGTCAAAAATTTGGTTTCAGAGCCTCTGGGAAATTGGACTTGGTTGGGACCAAGAGTTACCTGATCATATGGTGGTAAGGTGAAATATTGATGCAAAGAATTGGCACATCTTGGAGACATTGAAATCCCAAGATGGTACTTTGGAGAGTTGAACAGTAGTCCAGACAATTTTGAGCTGCACATCTTTTGTGATGCAAGTGAGGAAGCCTATGCAACTTGTATTTATGTAAGAGGCACATTCAAAGAGGAAGTAAGTTGCAGGTTTGTTGCTGCAAAGAGCAGAGTAGCACCTTTGGAAAGGCTTTCTATTCCAAGGTTGGAATTAATGGGTGCAGTTATTGCTAGTCGGCTTGCAGTTGCAGTGCAAAAGTCTTTGGCCCTTTATGAAATTCCAAGATATTATTGGGCACTGGTTAAGAAGCCAGGCAAGGAAATGGAAACCATTTGTTGCCAATAGGGTGGAGGAAATTCAAGCACACACAGATCCAAAGCAATGGAAGCATTGTCCAGGCACCCAAAACCCAGCTGATTTACCAACACGAGGAATTTCAGTGAAAGATCTTGCACAGTCAAGTTTGTGGTGGAATGGGCCAGAGTGGCTAAAACGTGGAAGCGAAAACTGGCCTTCTAATCAGCCTATTGTAGGAGAATGCCAGGCTGAAGAAGCACAGGTGAGTGTGGTGAGAAAATGCACTGTGAACAGTTGTCAAGTTATGCAGCAGGACCCCATATTGAGGCTTGAGGACATTAGCAGTCTGAAAAGGTTGTTAAGAGTGACAGCATGGATGGGTATATAGATTTACAAACAACATTAAGGGAGAAACAAGAAAGGAAGGAATTCTGAACAGTAAGGAGATTCAGCAAGCCAGGCAATACTGGGTGGTATATGTGCAGAAGGAAAAATTTGGTGAAGAGAGAGAATTGCTCACCAGCCGTCCATTACAGGTTCTACCAACATATTCCGCTCTCAAGGGTTTGGATGTGTTTTTGGATCAGGATTTATTGAGAGTAGGAGGTAAACTACAGTTTTCTGGGCTTCCAGAGGAGAAAAGACATCCAATTTTGCCACCTTCTCGGGGGCACTTTGTGGAACTTTTGATCCTGGATACTCATCATAAGTTGTTACATGCTCGAGTTAGAGAAATGATAATAGAGATCAGACAACAGTTTTGGATTCCAAAAATTAGACAAGTAGTAAAAGAGGTCTTGCATAAATATGTGATTTGCAAGCGTTGGAGTGCAAAGCCTTATTATGAAAAGGTGGCTCCACTTCCAAGAGAACGGTGTGTTTATTAGCGTGTAGCGTCATTGGGCAAAGTGTAACGGATCAAGAGGCACATTTCAGGTTTTGTACAATTGACCTCCCTAAATTCAAAAATGAAAAGAAAATTTTTTTGTGACAAATGCAACACCCTTTTTCGCATGTGAAAATCGTGAAAATTGCTAGTTACCCAAAACTTTTGGACACTTGCTTTCCTAGGGTTTTAGCTATCATTTGACCCCTTACAATGCACTGCTTTTCAGGAAAAATAGAAAAATTTATTTTTAAAATAAACATATACACTGTAGGTAGGTAGACTAGATAGTTTTATTTAGTAAATGATACATTAAAATCTTGTTTAGTTTTGAATAACGGCATAAAGTCACGGGATTTGAGTACTGCTCTAATGTAACCATCTCTTGAATCCTTTCCATACACTGCCCCAGACGCTTCAGTTACCATCCTAACACAGCGTTCTACACCTTGGGAGTGACATGGTATCCGGACAACAAGGGGCTCTTCAGTGATCTTATCGAGTTGTTCGACAGAGAACTGCTTCGTGAGTGGTGGTTCCATTGTACACTCCTCCACTGGTGGAAGTAAATCTTTCAAATTCTGAGCACTTTGTTTGATCTTTGGTGGCCGAAATTCTCTGACTTGCTGTTGAGCAGGTTTGGGAGCTCGTCGAATGGTCTTCATTACATCGATGGCTAATTTCTGGTTTGCTTGATCTGCATCTGCAAGCATTGCCAGTAGAACATTTTCAGGGTGAGCCTAATATGCATTTCTTTGGATCACAGGCCATGTGACAGTCTTGCTAGCTGGTGGCAGTAATCATAGCAGCTTGATTTGCTCCAGAAATGTTTTGGGCCATCTGTGCACCTTGGATGGCACTTGATGCTAAACCACATGGGTCCATAGTGGCACACGACAAACTGTGTAAATGAATACAGTTCATCACTTGGCTGTGCCATCGCTACATATAGCCGACAAATTCTGCTGGCAGTTGTAACCCATCTTGCATGGGAGATTGGTCCAGGCTTCTCTCGTAGAAGATCTTCATTAATGACACCAGTCCTTATCGCTTTCATCATTCTGTAGAGATAGGCTTGGTCACGACTCAATTCAGTAAGGTCAATATCCGGGAGAGTGTGACCATCAGCAATACATTGAATTCCTCTAGAGGAAAGTGGCAAACTTTCACATGTGGCCAAAGCTTTGCCAATTGGTCCTTTCCATTGAGTTGCAGATTCTGTTGGGCCGATGAGTTCCTTGCACAAGTGGCGCAGTGGGAGTTCATTTAAATGCAGACTACAGATGAACCAGTGCAAAGGGCGACCCAGGCGGCACTCTAACAGGTGTATTGCTCCACTTCTGTGCCCTGTGTTTGTGGCTGTGCTGTCGGCTCCCACTGCAATTATCTTGTCTGCAATACCCATTTCTTCAATCGCATTTTGAAGTCCACCCGCAATGACAGTGCCAGTTCCTCGTTCCAGTGTCAGATGGCTTAGATAGAAGGTTCCAGGCTCTCCGACCAGAATATAGTGGTCCTCAACTTTCTTTGTGCTGTACCATTTGTTCCCCTTTTTCTCTTTGACAAGTGTCATGTCTTTCCGCCCATCAAAAAATAAAGCAGTGACTTCCACATCGTGGTAAGTTACTGCTTCCTTCAGACCCCTAACTTCTGCCGTGCTCTCCATACTTTGTGGTGGTCAATTACGTTTATCTGATCATCAGAACTAATGATGCCATAGTCAACCAATGTTGCAGCGCTGATAGCTGCAGCAGCCCTGTTCGATACACCATACCGGTCAGCTTCCAAAGCAACAGTGGGAATCGGTGTGATGTTCCTGTCCTCCTGGGCACTATCACCTATGCACTCATCACCAACACTTTCACCACTGGAGTCTGCTTCTGCTTGAGCTGATTCGACCACATCTGCAGAGGATGCTACCTCTTGCCGTTCCGTTTTTCCTCTATTCTCTTCTTGTCTTTCTTGCATCCGATCCTCTCTTGACTTCCTTCTCTCCATCATCTGAGTCACATTCGTATCCACCCGACTGATCTGCATGATCCGCGTGGTTCTCTGGTCGATCAGAAAGGCATGCTCTCGTCGTGGAACTTTCATTTCTTTTTTACAGTGGCATGCAGACAGATCATCGCATTGGCAGACAGCTATGTCAAACAATTGATTCAGGCTTTCCTCGAACTTCTTGGTTTTTGTGGCCTGCTTGCCTTGCTTCGATGCTTGTGAGCCTTTTTCCATCAATCGGAGCAGCTTGGTCTTCATATTTTTGATTGGCTGTGATGGAATATTAGCACGATTCCAAAGGTCAATGAGTGTTTGGCATACCTCCGGAAGAATCTCCCTGTTGCTGGTGTACTTGTTCTCCTTCAAGAAGAGGAAATGCCTTGCAACTTGTATACGGGTTGGAAGTTCAGACAGGAAGCTCTGATAATGGAGAACCAAAGACAATGTGGCTGGCAGATCCCCGTGTTCTTTGCGTGCTCATTGTACCAGCAGAACTCAGCAAGTATCACACAGGAACACTGAAACAAAAACACAAGCGTATAAATAAAAAATATATATGATTTTGAGTATATATATATATATAAGGCTTGGTTTATTGGTAAACAATAAGTTTACCAATATATATATAAAAATATACTGCACACACACACATGTATTATGTATATAAATATCCATAGGTATATATATGCCCTAGGACATATAACAAACTTATAAACAATGTAAAACACAACAAAACAAAGAAATGTGTATAATGTATATATCACAAAACGCACCTTTCGTTAGTGCCTTGGGGTTTTTGAACGCCCCATCCACAGAAAAAACACTTGTTTCTCTCAAGCGAGCTAGCGTAGAACTAAGAAATTACAGGGGATGACTCACTGAGAATAATTAGAAAGCTGCCAGAAGTACCATGTCAGTCAGTATTGCCAACTGTAATTAACAAGAATTTTGTATTTTTTACATGCGAAAAAGGTGGTGTTCTGCTTGTTGCAGAAATTTTTTTATTTCTTTTCTGAAATCAGCAAGGTTGATTGTACAAAACCTGAAATGTGCCTCCAGATCGCCCATGACGCTACACGCTAGTGTCCCATTCAAAATGAAACAATTTTGAAACACTCTAATTTTTAAAGTATTAATGTGAGAATGTTGAAACTTTGCCAGTTACTACACCATATACATACGTTTTTGTCCTAATGTTCTTTGTTTGTTTCAGATTGAATTATGTTTAACCCACAAGAAAAAGCGAAATGTGTGTTATGGATGGTTGAGTTGAAGTCCCCTACTCTGGTGCAACGGCGATTCCGTACAACATTTCACAAGGAACCACGCACCAGAAGAGACCTATATGCATGGACCAAGAAATTTGAGGAGACTGGCAGTGTTCTAAAGGAACACTCTGGAGGGCGAACAAGATCGGAAGACGATGTTGAACGAATACGAGGCGCCTTTGGTAATAGCCCGAGAAAGTCCATCCGTCGTGCCAGTGTCGAACTGCAGATTCCTCGTTCAACTGTGCATAGAGTCGTGCGCAAGCGCTGCAGCTCTATCCATATAAGCTTCAAATTGTTCAACATATAACATGTGAAGATCTTAACAAAAGGAAACATTATGCTATGCACAATGTATCTAATGTATCTAACTGTTATAATTCACATATATCATATAAAACTTTATGACATTGACTATTTACTGTGTGAATATTACATTGTTTGCTTCATTCAATAAAATATTATAAGGTTTCAAAGTTGTTTCATTTCGAATGGGACACCCGGTACTTAACAACAGACCCGTAACTAGCTAATTTTGCGCCTGAGGCAAGATCATAAAATTGTCCCCCTGAGGTGACGTGTATGTATATATATGTACCGTATATAGTCTAAAAGTCACTAAAGGGGAAATATCACTAAATCTAAGCTGAATGGCAAGAGAAGTCATAAACGAACCAACGCGGCTGTTTGTATTGTTTTGGGCTAGCCTAGAGATGTTTTTTCCGATCTGACCTAATCATTGGTGCTGAGTGTAATTAGGTGGTGTTTCTAAGGTGACAAATGGGGTAGAAAGTTGTCCGTACTTAAGTATAGTTAGGGGTAATGTCTATAGCTTCTAAGTTGGTAATGTAAGAGAGAGTTAGGTAGGCCGTTTGTGGGACACAGAAATCTAATGGTAGGCTTCCAAAGGAATATCTAATTCAACGCACCGGTAAGTGCTTTTGATTGTTTGCTAGAACCTAAGTAACCTAACTGGGGTGTCTACCCCACGCAATCACACCCCTATAAAATTGCGCGCCCCTATTCCTATAACACTACACGATCCTCTAAGTGGTAAATTTCTGTAGTGCATCATCGACACATTGTCCGCACAATAGTCTTTTTTGTAGTGATTTCCATTTCCAGAAATTTTCACGATGATTAGTTGAATTTTCATGTTCTACAATACGGTTTAAATTTTTCCAGTCATTAAATCCTGTTTTCTGACTTGCAATATTCGGTTTGAAAAGGCGCTGATCAAATAATATGCATGGAAAACAGAAAATAAAGTACTGAAAAGTACTGAAAATTTATAGAAATGCGCCATTTCCCTAATGGCATGGCGTGCTTGGGATAGTAGATACCTATTTTATATAGTTTTTCTGCGCCCTTCAGCTTTGTGCACCCGAGGCAAGTGCCTCACTCGCCTCGCCTTTGTTACGGCACTGCTTAACAAGCTCCTTTAAAGATCTCCACAAACGCACAACATTTTACGAAAATAGCATACGCTTTTTGTCGTCGACTGTAGGCATTAAATTTGGTGGAAAATTCCACAGCATCGCCAGGTTGATAGCACCGAACCTTAGTCCTGCAATCCCCTACATAGTTTTTTGATAGCTCCTCCTCTTTTAGATTTTCTATAAATGGACACTGTTCTCTAAAGCTATTAATAGTGGTGTTTCTCAGGGTTCTGTCCTGTCACTCACTATGGAAAACTGATGAGTGGGTAGTTGGGAGGTAACGAAAATGGTTCACTGAGTAGGTAGGTAGTTAATCTAACAATTATTAAATTCCTTTTATGTCAATAACTGGGTGGATGAAACCAATTGGTTGCTCACCAGAGTTATTCTCCACACTAGTATTTATATACTGTGTGAGAAGAGCGTGCTCGGTAATAGATACACATTACCGCTCAACCAACCGAGGAAAAAACCAAGACAACGCTGGTGGAAAAAGCCCCGCGAAGAGGAGAACAAAGGAGAACGAAAACGAACAACGGGGCGAGAGGACGCAACTGGGGAAGGGACGAGAACGGACAACGAAAAAGATCCCCACCAGCAAGTGCGCTCTCGACAATAACACAAGGAGAAAAGAGACTCTCTAATAACTAACAGTAAGTGACTAATTGTGTTTTTAACCCAGTAAATTAATCACATTAAATTAAGCTGGGTCAGACAAATTAGGCCTACATTGTGGCCTAAGACCCAGCATCAACTCATAGCTTAACAAAGGTGAAGGTAGATTGCCCTAACCTAACTTGGTGAGGAATCCTACTGTGGACCTCAATTTATCTGCCCGCTCTGGACCATTTCCGGAATCTCTAGGCTGACCCCTCTAGGCTAGACTTGATCTACTCTATAGTTAGACTGGAGATATAAGGGGTGGGTTAATTGTGGACCAATTCACAACAGAGCATTTTTCGCATTGGTGGTCCGTGTGTGGGGAATTTACAAACCTTAACCTTACTTAACAAAAAAAAAAATTGCAGAATTAGGCTAAATGGTCTAGCCTAAGCCTAAGCCTAAGCCTAACCTAATCAAGCCTAATTAGGTCTACAACCTAGGGCCTAACTAGGAAACATTTACATTTAAGGAGTCTCATTCTCTTATAAGCTTAGACCTGAGTGACACAAGTACTTGGGGGGGATTAAACCAAATTTAAAACTTGACTGTTTTGTCTGTGATCTCTCTTCTCTGGTAATTTCTTCTTGTCCTATATTTCATTACGATCCCCAGTTAAACAACATTAGTGAACAAGCATTTAAAATGCATACAACTCCAAGCATCCAATTCTTCTTTTAAGGAAGAATCACTCAACAGATTTTTTCAACAGGCACATGCATTCCTTGCAATCTGTGTGTATATATATATTATGTATATATACACTGTACTCTTTACATGTGCCACAAATACACTCAACCTATCTGAACATAAGCAAGGATTGCATGGGTTACTCAAAAGGGTCTTATGGCCTACTTTGGCCATAGCCCAAACACTGAACCTTGGTCTTATGGCCTACTTTGGCCATAGCCCAAACACTGAACCTTGGTCTTATGGGCTACTGTGGCCATGAGCCAAACAATAAAGGTCTTATGGCCTACCTTGGCCATGGGCCAAACAATAAGGGTCTTATGGCCTACCTTGGCCATGGGCCAAACAATAAGGGTCTTATGGCCTACCTTGGCCATGGGCCAAACAATAAGGGTCTTATGGCCTACCTCAGCCATGGGCCAAAACAATTGAACCTTGGTCTTGTGGCTTACTGTGGCCATAGCCCAAACAATGAGCCTTGGTCTTTTGGCCTACCTTGGCCATGGGCCAAACATTAAATGTCTTATGGCCTACCTTGGCCATGGGCTAAACATTGTCTTATGGCCTACCTTGGCCATAGGGAAAACTATTACAAGGGTCTTATGGCCTACCTTGGCCATAGGGAAAACTATTACAAGGGTCTTATGGCCTCCCTTGGCCAGAGACCAAACAATACAAAATAAGACCCAGACTGGATAAACCAAAGACTGTTCCCAGAGACCAACTAGCTACAGCCAAACAGACAAAACTTGATACTGTAGAATCAAATGTGACCAACTGTAATACATGAACACCTATATTACAGAACTTTAATATAACTGTAGCCTCAAAGACAGTGATAAACACAGATTGAATGATTGCCTGATTGAGGGTCCTAATCTCATTTCTGACCTTGTGAAGATCTTACTGAGGTTCAGGTTAGATAAAAAAGAACCTGTACTATGGAAAAACTATACGCGCTCACAACATGGTATCATATGTGGTACATTTATTTCATAATTAAATATAAATTATTAATTAATTGAATTAAATATCTATACAAAATTGCCTCGGGATTGGCGACATAGCCTATTGGGAGTGAAATAATTGAATTGCCATACGTACAAAGAACCTGTATGTATGAATCAGCCTCACATAGCAACAAGAAAACCCAATTTATTGTTTAGTCTACGAAGGCGTAGACCAAACAAAAATAATGCTAGTTCGGCAAATAATACACCAGAACCAAGGAACGGCTCTCAGGGCTGTTTATGTTACAGCGAAGCTTTAAGCAGGGAGGATGTCTTTGTCCCCCCTAAAGTCCTGAGTGAATTCCTTATAATATAAAACCTAGTGACTATAAAAGGATAGGCCTATTCCTTCAGGGGTTTATATAGTGACTGCCTATATTAATTACCTTAAGTAAATTCGCCGCGTAACTCCATCGTGGCGGCCCTACACCGAAAATGATCGTAACGCCCTACATCGAAGCAAACCAAGGACCCAGCAAAAAATAAGGTGAGGCAATTTCAGTTTTCATTAACATAAGGTGTCATAATCCCGGCGCTAAAATTACCGTAATCACTTAAATATAAAACGGTCCTTTAACAACCTACATATTTATAACTCTCTAACGAAAAAGCATAGGGCTTTTGTCGGTAACCCTCCATTGAAGTCTGTTGGAAATTTCCAACGGATGAGGGCACAGGCAATCAACCCATAGCCCTATATAGTTTTTTCAACTGGTGGCCCGTTTATGGGGAGCTGACCCCTCCAAAATTTACACTAACAACACACAGGCTAGGCTTCCTCATTAGGCCTAACCTCCTATATAGTTTTTTCAAATGGTGGCCCTGTGTATGGGGAACTAACCCCTCTACAATTTACACTGACACGCAGTGGCTAGGCTTACCACATTGGCCTAACCCCAATTTCAACCGTAACCCCACTATAGTTTTTTCATATGGTGGCCTATTCAACTGGGAACCGATCCCTTTACCTTTACACTAACCGAAAACAAAGGCTTGTTCATTAACAGGCATAACTTATTTTAGGTCCTAAAAAAAATAGGCCCGCAACATTAAGCCTATTTAATAGGTCCTACTCTTCAAACTCCAAACTAAGCCTTGTTAATTTAACAGGCTTAACTCATTTGAGGTCCTATAAAATAATAGGCCCAAATATAAGCCTACTTGGTAGGCCCAACAACCAGGCCTATTTAGTAGGCCCACCTAACTTTACCTTACATAATAGGCCTACCTCTTAAAGTAGGCCTTACTCTTTACACTTAAGGCCTATCCTAATTAAAAACACTAAATTTATAATTGAACCTGTGGTGTAAGTTATAAAATTTATTTCAGCAATTTAACTTGCTCAGTAACATCACAAAATTCGACTCAGACCTGTAACATCACAAAATTCGACTCAGACCTGTAACATCACAAAATTCGACTCAGACCTGTAACATCTCAAAATTCGACTCAGACCTGTAACATCACAAAATTCGACTCGAACTGTAACATCACAAAGACCTAAAGCAATTGCACAAATTCGAACCTACACCCACCTAACACCTATTAGTGACCCTATTCCAAGTCCTATTTGACATAGGCCCAACCTATTCGAAGTCCTATTTGACATATAGGCACACCAAGTCCTATTTGACATATAGGCCCAACCTATTCTAAGTCCTATTTGACCAATATAGGCCCAACCTATTTCAAGTCCTATTTGACATATAGGCCCAACCTACGAAGTCCTATTTGACATAGGCACACCAAGTCCTATTTGACATATAGGCCCAACCTATTCCAAGTCCTATTTGACATAGGCCCAACCTATTCCAAGTCCTATTTGACATATAGGCCCAACCTATTCCAAGTCCTATTTGACATATAGGCCCAACCTATTTCAAACCCTATTTGACATATAGGCATACCAAGTCCTATTTGACATATAGGCCCAACCTATTCCGAAGTCCTATTTGACATATAGGCCCAACCTATTCTAAGTCCTATTTGACATATAGGCCCAACCTATTCCAAGTCCTATTTGACATAGGCCCAACCTATTCCAAGTCCTATTTGACATAGGCCCAACCTATTCCAAGTCCTATTTGACATATAGGCCCAACCTATTCCAAGTCCTATTTGACCAATATAGGCCCAACCTATTCTAAGTCCTATTTGACATATAGGCCCAATCTATTCCAAGTCCTATTTGACATATAGGCATAAAACAGACAAGGCTTGATATAAGGGTCTCAAATGCAACGTTTGAGGATGATCTTTACTCAGCCAAATTGATTAACCTAACCCAAAACCAAAAAATAAAACCCTATAACAAAATGCACATTTACACACACACACGTACGGTACAGTATATAAATATATACATACGACTTCAAACATCCAATTCTTCTTTTAAAAGAAGAATCACAACAGATTTCATTAACAGACACAAACATTCCTTGCAAACAGATTGGATTCCTTCAAAACCCCAAACCTTCCAGACCTACCTGTAGGATACACAACATTTACTCATTCATAACTACGGGTATTAACTTCATTGGAGTGGTGAATCAAAGTTTTGAAGACCAACTGGATTCGGAGGAATGATACACACACACACACACACACACACACACACACACACACACACACACACACTACTCTTTCATGTGTCTCAAACACAAAAACCTGTCTAAACATAACCAAGGATCGGAGAGTAAAAGCTTTTATTGCTGCGCTCTGACTCTGTGCACATAATTTTGTGCCAAAAATTATATGGTTAGACAGTAACACGTACAAACAAACTACTCTACTCCAAACGGCTGATGGCCTACCCTTGGCCATAGCCCTACAAATTCATCAAACGGCTGATGGCCTACCCTTGGCCATAGCCCAACAAATTCATCAAAGGGCTGATGGCCTACCCTTGGCCATAGCCCAACAAATCATCAAAGGGCCTTGGCCTACCTTGGCCATAGCCCAACAAATCATCAAAGGGCTGAAGGCCTACCTTGGCCATAGCCCAACAAATTCATCAAAGGGCTGATGGCCTACCCTTGGCCATAGCCCAACAAATTCATCAAAGGGCTGATGGCCTACCCTTGGCTACAGCCCAACAAATCATCAAAGGGCCTTGGCCTACCTTGGCCATAGCCCAACAAATTCATCAAAGGGCTGATGGCCTACCCTTGGCCATAGCCCAACAAATTCATCAAAGGGCTGATGGCCTACCCTTGGCCATAGCCCAACAAATTCATCAAAGGGCTGATGGCCTACCCTTGGCCATAGCCCAACAAATCATCAAAGGGCCTTGGCCTACCTTTGGCCATAACCCAACAAATTCATCAAACGGCTGATGGCCTACTTTGGCCACAGCCCAACAAATTCATCAAATGGCTGATGGCCTACCTTGGCCATAGCCCAACAAATTCATCAAACGGCTGATGGCCTACCTTTGGCCATAGCCCAACAAATTCATCAAAGGGCCTTGGCCTACCTTTGGCCATAGCCCAACAAATTCATCAAACGGCTGATGGCCTACCTTTGGCCATAGCCCAACAATTCATCAAAAGGGCTGATGGCCTACCTTGGCCATAGCCCAACAAATTCATCAAACGGGTTGATGGCCTACCTTGGCCATAGCCCAACAAACAGGGGCTTTGTGGCCTCCCTTGGCCACAACCCAAACCTCCCTTGGCCACAGCCCACTACAGGGGTTTGTGGCCTCCCTTGGCCACAGCCCAAACTACAGGGGTCTTGTGGCCTCCCGTGGCCACAGCCCAAACTACAGGGGTCTTTTGGCCACAGCCCAAACTACAGGTCTTGTGGCCTCCCGTGGCCACAGCCCAAACTACAGGGGTCTTGTGGCCTCCCGTGGCCACAGCCCAAACTACAGGGGTTTTGTGGCCTCCCTTGGCCACAGCCCAAACTACAGGGGTCTTGTGGCCTCCCTTGGCCACAGCCCAAACTACAGGGGTCTTGTGGCCTCCCTTGGCCACAGCCCAAACTACAGGGGTCTTGTGGCCTCCCTTGGCCACAGCCCAAACTACAGGGGTTTGTGGCCTCCCTTGGCCATAGCCCAAACAGGGGTTTTGTGGCCTCCCTTGGCCATAACCCAAACAGCAAGGGTCTTGAGGCCTCCTTTGGCCAGAGACCAAACAAAAAAGTCTTGTGGCCTCCCTAGGCCATAGGCCAAACAACACAAAACCAGTACAGGATTCGAACCCCAAGCCCTCCAGATCTACCTGTGGAGGAGTAAATTTACTCCACTAAAACTACGGGTATTGACTAGTCTGAAGTGGTAGGAGGTTTGAATACAGTACAAACTCTTTCTAATTCTCCTAAATTAAATGAACAAATAACAAAAGACAACAATGGGAACATTGAACCAAACAATTACACGAAAACACTTGGAATGCTTTGGTTTTTAAAACAGAATTCCGAACACGATGACACTCTTTGCACAAAGAGTTATAACTTAAATCCAAATGCCGATACAAAAAGACAAGTGCTTTCAGAATCATCCAAAATTTTCGACCCCATTGGATTATATTTACCAGCAACCATAAGATCCAAAACCCTTTTGCAAGACTTATGGAAAAAGAAAATTGATTGGGATGAACCACTTTCAGTGGAAGACCAACTTCATTGGAAAAAATTAGCCACAGACTTGAACAAAGTTCAAGACATCTACGTACCAAGATGTGCTGGCTACAGATTGAAATCTCAAACACTACACATTTTTACAGATGCCAGCACACAAGCTTACGGGTGTTGTGCCTATTTAACAAGTGAAAATGAAAGTAACTTGGTTTATTCAAAGGCAAAAGTGGCACCCTTAAACCAAAAGAAAACTGTACCACAACTTGAATTATTAGCTGTCTCATTGGGAGTTAAAACAGCAAACTTTCTTTCACAAGTGTATAAAGAAGTTGACATAACAAACATTTACTTATGGACAGACAGTCAAATTTGTCTAACATGGGTGACCAACACAGATACAACTTCTTGCAAAAATATATTTGTGAAAAACAGACTAACAGAAATCAAAACTGCAAACACAAACCTTGGTATCAAATTTAGGTACATAAAAACAAAAGTAAAATCCTGCAGACTTTTTGACAAGAGGGCTCTCTTACAAGCTGTTGAAAACAAATAAAATCTGGTATGAAGGGCCCGAATGGCTAACATGTGAGGATCTTTGGCCAGCCAAAGTAGTTAACCTCACACTCAACTCTACAACAACTGAAAAGATCACTGAGGACAAACCTATATTTGACTATCACCTTTATTCAGACCTAAACAAACTCTTGAGAATTACAGTCTATTGCTGCAAGTTTGTCAATAGCTACCTTCTCAAACACTGTCCTCAGAAAGCCTTTTCTAACTTAACAGAAACTGCAACAAAATACTGGCTCAAACAGATACAAGCTTCAGAATTTGACAAGGAGTTGAAGTATCTTAGGTCCAGTAGCACATTAAACAAAGGTATTCCTTCACTTGTCATGGATCTAAATCTGTACCTGGATACAGAGGGTCTGATAAGGTGTAAAGGAAGGCTTAACAAGTCAACTTTGACTTACAACTCTAAGCACCCAATTCTTCTTCCAAGGAGAAATCACTTCACAAAACTCATCATCAGGGATACCCACAACAAAATACACCACATGGGAGTCCCACAAACCCTGACAGAGCTGAGAAAAACTTACTGGCTACCAAAGGGTAGAACTGAAACAAAGAAAATTTTAAACACATGCATTCCTTGTAAACGTATCCATTCACGACCCTTTAAGACCCCAAGCCCTCCAGACCTACCTGTGGAACGAGTAACATTTACTCGGCCATTTGAAACCACGGGTATTGACTACACTGGAGCGGTAAATGTGAGTTTTGGAGACAAAATGGATTCAAAGGAATACAAAGTGTACATTGTACTCTTCACCTGTGCTGCCACACGTGCCATATGTCTAGACATAGTAGAAGATCTGACAGCAGAAGCTTTTATTGCTGCTTTCAGACGATTTTGTGCACACAATTCTGTACCCAAAACTATATGGTCAGACAATGCCACATACTTCAAATCTGGTGAAAGAATTATTCATCAGATTTGTGACAGTGAAACAGTACAAACTCATTTAACCAAACACAACATAACCTGGAAGTACATTCCTGTTAATACACCATGGTATGGTTCAATTTGGGAAAGAAACATACAAACTGTAAAGAACTGCCTTAAAAAGACTATTGGGACAAAACATCTACAACTTTTTGAACTCATGACTATTCTGTCAGAAATTGAAAATGTTGTCAACAACAGACCATTAACTTATGTGGGAGATGGTATTAATGAGCCAGAACCTCTCACACCACCACCTAATTAAGGGAGAAACAGTAAACATGTTACCAGAATCTGAACATAACAGTACAGAGGATCCAGATTGGGAAATAGGACACAAAGAACTCAACACAAAATACCAACATTTGACACAAATCAAGACTCAATTTATAACAAAATGGAGAGAAGAATACTTAACAAGTCTTAGAGAAAGACATAAACAATTAACAAAACAAAGTTGGAATGATTCAGTCAAAATTGGGGACATTGTGTTGATACATGACAAGACACCAAGACAACATTGGTCAATGGGAAAAGTCTTGGAACTCAAAACTGGTGAAGACGAAGTTACCAGGGTTGTAAAACTGAAAACAGCAACTGGTGAGACCACCAGAGATATCACATTACTATATCCTTTGGAGTGTGGGGCTAAATTAGAACCATTACCCCAAAGGATGGATCAGGATACTATTGGGGAGGAATCTCTCAATGTGCCTGATGTAACTCAGACTAAACCAGACAGGCCTCAAAGAAAGACTGCTTTGAAAGCCAGAAAACTTTTACAAGAAAAAATTAAGACTGGTGACTTATAAAACTTACACAAACTGAGCAAAGTTAAAATGCTTAATAACTTTACTTTAATCCCATAAATTTCCTATACCTAAAGGGAGTCAAACTGATTGACATAACTTTAACTAAACTTGAGAAGTTGGCCTCTTGAACTTTCATATTTGAATAGGTCTTGAGTAACCTCTCTCTCCTAAATTTCTACTTCATTCTTTTCAATCCATTTCACATGGTTTAAAACACAGTTTATCAAAAAATTTGATCTATAACATACAAATTTTTCTCCGGCCCCCCCCAGTATATGGAAAAACTATACGCGCTCACAACATGGTATCATATGTGGTACATTTATTTCATAATTAAATATAAATTATTAATTAATTGAATTAAATATCTATACAAAATTGCCTCGGGATTGGCGACATAGCCTATTGGGAATGAAATAATTGAATTGCCATACGTACAAAGAACCTGTATGTATGAATCAGCCTCACATAGCAACAAGAAAACCCAATTTATTGTTTAGTCTACGAAGGTAGACCAAACAAAAATAATGCTAGTTCGGCAAATAATACACCAGAACCAAGGAACGGCTCTCAGGGCTGTTTATGTTACAGCGAAGCTTTAAACAGGGAGGATGTCTTTGTCCCCCCTAAGTCCTGAGTGAATTCCTTATAATATAAAACCTAGTGACTATAAAAGGATAGGCCTATTCCTTCAGGGGTTTATATAGTGACTGCCTATATTAATTACCTTAAGTAAATTCGCCGCGTAACTCCATCGTGGCGGCCCTACACCGAAAATGATCGTAACGCCCTACATCGAAGCAAACCAAGGACCCAGCAAAAATAAGGTGAGGCAATTTCAGTTTTCATTAACATAAGGTGTCATAATCCCGGCGCTAAAATTACCGTAATCACTTAAATATAAAACGGTCCTTTAACAACCTACATATTTATAACTCTCTAACGAAAAAACATAGGGCTTTTGTCGGTAACCCTCCATTGAAGTCTGTTCGAAATTTCCAACGGATGAGGGCACAGGCAATCAACCCATAGCCCTATATAGTTTTTTCAAATGTACCATCAGTAGTTGTGGATCTAAACTTGTTCAGAGATGAGGAAGGCCTTCTAAGATGTAAAGGGAGATTAGACAAATCAAAACTGTCATACAAAAGCAAACATCCAATCCTTTTACCTAGATTTAGTTATTTGACAACATTAATCATCAGAAAAACACACAATGATGTATATCATATGGGGGTACCACAGACACTAACTACATTAAGAAAAACTTATTGGATACCCAAGGGAAGGATCACTGTTAAAACAGTCCTGAGTGAGTGTGTCACATGTAGGCGTATTCATGCTAGGCCCTATAGGAAACCAAATCCTCCTGCTTTGCCAGAGGAGAGAGTTACTCTCAACAGACCCTTTGAGACTGTAGGCATTGACTATACAGGAGCATTGACTGTAGGGGTGGGTGACACTGAACGAAAAAATGTACATTGTACTAAATGCAAAAAACTTCACTTTTTTACGTGAAGGTCAAAATAGAATAACCCACTCTAATAGACAGAGTTTATTTCCACGACAGTTTCGACGCCCACTGGCATCCTCCTCGGGTGGATACAGAAACACAAATGAAACAAAACAAGAGGGAAAAAACAGTTCAGGGATCGACCGTTAAGAAATTCGCACCTAGGTTGGATTCCATTCTCTCGAGACAGGAGGGGCATTTTCATTAAGTACATTCGCACAAATTTTAAAACTATCTTCCTGTTCCAAACATACAGATTCTATTATTTTTACATAATTATTACATTTATAATTAAATTTATTACATTTAATATTGCATAATTATTAATTACAGAAATTATAAATTTATTATTACATTGGTTATTACATTGTTGTTTATTATACAGAAATTATAAACCGAAAAACGAATGAAAAAAGGCGATTAGGAAATAATCCAGAGACCATTGAGAAATTCGCACCTAGGTTAGATATCGTTCTCCCGAAACCAGAAGGGCATTTTATTACAGGGTCAGCTTATAACTACATTTCCACAAATTAAAAATATCTTCTAGTTCTATACATACAGATCCTAATGTTTTGACATAATTACTGCATATATTTATTTCCACATTAATTACACATTAATGTAATAATAAATTTATAATTTCTGTAATTAATAATTATGCAATATTAAATGTAATAAATTTAATTATAAATGTAATAATTATGTAAAAATAATAGAATCTGTATGTTTGGAACAGGAAGATAGTTTTAAAATTTGTGCGAATGTACTTAATGAAAATGCCCCTCCTGTCTCGAGAGAATGGAATCCAACCTAGGTGCGAATTTCTTAACGGTCGATCCCTGAACTGTTTTTTCCCTCTTGTTTTGTTTCATTTGTGTTTCTGTATCCACCCGAGGAGGATGCCAGTGGGCGTCGAAACTGTCGTGGAAATAAACTCTGTCTATTAGAGTGGGTTTTTATTCTGTACATTGTACTGTTTACATGTGCTGCCTCACGAGCTGTTTATCTGGATGTTGTGGAGGACCTTACAGCAGAATCTTTTGTTGCTGTCTTTAAGAGATTCTGTGCACGACATTCAGTACCCAAGACAGTTTGGACTGACAATGCTACATATTTCAAGGCTGGTGAACAAGTCATCCACGACTTGTTAAGCGATGAAATCACACAATTATATATACAAAATTCAAACATAAAGTGGAAGTATATTCCGGTTGCCTCTCCTTGGTTTGGTTCTATCTGGGAGAGGAATATACAAACAGTAAAGAATTGCTTGAAGAAAGCAATTGGCAAAAAACAGATACACTTATTTGGGTTGCTCACTCTCCTGGCTGAGATTGAGAACATCATTAACAATAGACCACTCACTTATGTGAGTGACAACATTAATGACCCGGAACCATTAACTCCAAATCATTTGATTCGGGGAGAACAAGTTAGTCTCCTGCCGGACTACAATATAGACTCTTCAGAAGACCCAAACTGGACTCAACGACATGATGAGCTCCAGACTAAGTTACAACATTTAACTAGAGTTAAAGCTCATTTCATTAAACAGTGGAAAACTGAGTACTTGATGGGTCTAAGGGAGAGACATAAACAAATGACTAAGAAGGATTGGTCTGACACAATTAAGGTAGGGGACCTTGTTCTCATACATGACAGTACTCCAAGACAATACTGGCCTCTGGCTAGAGTTTCAGAACTCAGACCAGGGGCAGACGGGGTAACAAGAGTGGTCAAATTAAGGACTTCAACGGGTGACACAACAAGAGACATTTCTCTTTTGTACCCTTTAGAGTCTGGACCCAAAACAATGGACTTTGGAGAACCTTCTCCACTGACAGTAACAACTGGAGACACTGAACTTCCAGTAACTATTCCTTTGACAGTAGGAGTGGTAACGCATCCTACTACAACATTGACAGACACAAGACCTCAGCGACAAACAGCATTAAAGGCGCGACTATTTTTACAACAAAAATAGATGCTGGGGAATTGTAATTTTATCTTCTAACTTTCATTTTTCTTTTCTTATGGTAAAGACCATAGACAGTTTCATCCTATGGATGTATATTTTCTCTTCTAATTAAATGCTACACCTTCTCCATGAGAAAGTGAGGATAGGCACTGTTAATCACATTAACAGGCATTTACAGTCAAACAGTTAGCTAGTCTACACTCAGACATAAAAATTGGTGACAATGACACCAAAATTTTTATCTCCCGGGGCCCCCAGTATATGGAAAACTGATGAGTGGGTAGTTGGGAGGTAACGAAAATGGTTCACTGAGTAGGTAGGTAGTTAATCTAACAATTATTAAATTCCTTTTATGTCAATAACTGGGTGGATGAAACCAATTGGTTGCTCACCACAGTTATTCTCCACACTAGTATTTATATACTGTGTGAGAAGAGCGTGCTCGGTAATAGATACACATTACCGCTCAACCAACCGAGGAAAAAACCAAGACAACGCTGGTGGAAAAAGCCCCGCGAAGAGGAGAACAAAGGAGAACGAAAACGAACAACGGGGCGAGAGGACGCAACTGGGGAAGGGACGAGAACGGACAACGAAAAAGATCCCCACCAGCAAGTGCGCTCTCGACAATAACACAAGGAGAAAAGAGAGACTCTAATAACTAACAGTAAGTGACTAATTGTGTTTTTAACCCAGTAAATTAATCACATTAAATTAAGCTGGGTCAGACAAATTAGGCCTACATTGTGGCCTAAGACCCAGCATCAACTCATAGCTTAACAAAGGTGAAGGTAGATTGCCCTAACCTAACTTGGTGAGGAATCCTACTGTGGACCTCAATTTATCTGCCCGCTCTGGACCATTTCCGGAATCTCTAGGCTGACCCCTCTAGGCTAGACTTGATCTACTCTATAGTTAGACTGGAGATATAAGGGGTGGGTTAATTGTGGACCAATTCACAACAGAGCATTTTTCGCACTCACTCTTTTTCTCTTATTTATTAATGAGCTATTAAGTCGTCACTCTTCCTGTCCTATCCACTCCTATGTTGTTAATTCCACTCTTCACATCTCCACCCGCTTCGCAAAGCGTCCCTCTCAACAGTTACTTGTCACTCCATGTTTCGCGTAGGACAGGTATGGTACATCTGACCTCTCATCTTTCTGCCATCTCTAATTGGGGCAGAGAATACCCTGTGGCTTTCAATGCCTCAAACATTCATCAGTTCCTTCATCTGTCTACTCGTCATAATCTTCCACACGACTTCAACAATACACAACTCAATCCTTCCTCTTCTTTTAACATTCTTGGTGTTTCCTTTTCTCGTGATCTTTCCTGGAAAGATTACATATACTGTACTCTAAAAGAGCTTCTAAGAGGTTAGGTGTGCTGTACCGCTTCCGCAGTTTCTTCACCCCCACTCAGTTGCTGTCTCTGTATAGGGGTCTTGTCCACCCCTGCATGGAGTAAGCTTCTCGTGTGTTGGGTGGTTCAACCCACACAGCCCTACTTGACCGGGTGGAATCAATTCGTCTCATCAATTCTCCGCCTTTTACTGACTGTCTCCAATCCCTCTCTCTTTGCCGCAGTGTTGCCTCACTCTCTCTTTACTATCGCTATTATAACGGACATTGCTCTCCTAAACTTCTCCTTTAAGGAGAGCACGCAGTACCAGACCAAGCGCGTGTCCAGGGGGTTTCGGGGGTCGAAACCCTCCCCCTGCTCAGAGTTGGTACACTCGACACCCTTCCTTATTCCTTATCCAATACTGGACTTTCATTTTTCATAAATTTTCATCATGTTTTGTTTTGGCATTAGGGCTAGCAATGATTAATTACGAACTAAGGTGAAACTCGAATTACCTCCCACGACTAGAAAGCCTTTCCATTTAGCTGGAAATTTGGCGAGGCCGATGGATGGATTGCTCGGACGCTCCTGATTCGCTCATCACATCATTGAATAGCTGTTTTAGAGATTTGTTCCCCAACCTACATGCCCTGCTGCAAATAGCATGTATCATTTCAGTCACTAGTTGTGAGGCAGAGATCTTTTGCTGCAGTTTGGCGCCACAAGACCACACTGCGCTCCACAATGGGCGAAGAACGTTTGACGGCACTCATATTAATGAACACGAACTATAGATTGGACATTAATGTTGATGAGGTGGATGGAAGGTTTATTAGGAAGCACCCTCGCCGCCTGTCTCCTGTCTATGAAAAGTGTGATGCAGAATCAGATGTAGTATAATAGGTCAAGAATAAGTTTTACCAGTCTTAGTTTGAGTGTAAATATTTTGTTCTGCAGATTTGTTGCACGTATGGCCATTTTCTGAGCTATGAATTCTTTTTTTTTTCCTTCAATATCATGAATTGATTTTTCAGTTTAGTACATGATATCCACTTTTTTCTAGCCCTATTTTTTATTTAGTGTAGCATGGGCTGTTTTACATTCATTACACTTATTTTGTTTGATTGTAATACATCGGTATTGTATGCTACATTTTATGTATATATACACACTGATTTATACAAATGAGTTTCAGTATGAACCTTAACCCACACACTGTGATATAATAATAAAATCTTTTCATGGTTTTCTATAGTCATAACAATGACTGTGTTAAAGTGTAAATAGTGTATTAACTCAATTTGTGTTCAGGATTGCTGATGCATCCTTGACTCTTCCTTCGAAAACGTCTGGGCACGCCTCTGCAGACTTTATCCACATTCTCATTCCTTTTCTATCCAACTCTCTAACACAAGGGTTAATCGGTATTTTCAGTCTTTCATCTACTCAATCGGTGAACTCTGACACAATCTTCCTCAATCCGTCTTTTCCCCTGTCTATAACATCCAATCATTTAAACGCAGTGTCCAGACATCTCGAAAACCCTGGACCTTGATTTTGGCTCTCTTCTTCTATGGGGGGAGGGGTGCTTTTGCGGCCGTTCACCTTGGCCCTTCCTTCCTCCATAAAAAAAAATTTAAAGACCATGCTTCCTTTCTTTCACAGCCTCACCAATCAGAGGAAGGAAAATATTTATACACCTTAAATCCAATACTACTATTCCACTAAAATACATATACAATGCTTGAAACTGCAACTTTCAAATTAGAGCATGACGACGTATTCACTAGTTAGGGTACCCCGATAGGTATATAAAATAAAATAAAAGCATAAAGTAAATAAACTGATGTTTAAACTGAGATACGGGAAAGAAATGAAATACAGTATACCAAATTAAATGAAAATTTTAAAAAGTTTTGTGGTTTTATTTTTATACCTTCAACAATACGGAACTCAATCCTTCCTCTTCTCTTAACATTTTTGGGGTTTCTTTTTCTCGTGATCTTTCCTGGAAAGAATACAGTATACTCTCAAACAGCTTCTAAGAGGTTAGGTGTGCTGTACCAAGGCCTTGGCTGTACCGGCTACGCAGTTTCTTCATTGCCATTCAGTTGTTGTCTCTGTACAGGGGTCTCGTCCACCCATGTATGGAGTACGCTTCTCATGTGTGGTTGGCTTAACCCACACAACCCTACTTGAGCGGGTGGAATCAAAAGCTTTTCGTCTCATCAATTTCTCTCGTCTCCGTAATGTTGCCTCACTCTCTCTTTACTATCGCCATTATAATGGACACTGCTCTCCTGACCTCTCTAACTGCATGTCTCCTCCTTTAAGAAGAGCACGCAGTATCCGACTTTCTACATATTCTCATTCCTTTTCTGTCAAACTCTCTAATGCAAGGGTTAATTGATATTTTCAATCTTTCATCTACTTCACAGGTGAATTCTGGAACAATCTTCCTCATTCCAGCTTTACCCCTATCTTTGACCTCCAATCTTTCAAACGCAGAGTGTCCAGACTTCTCGAAAATCCTGAACCTTAATTTTGGCTATCTTCTTCTTCTAATGGGGGGGGGGCGTTTTTGCGGGCATTCGTCCTCAGCCACTCCTTCCTGCATAAAAAAAATTAATCATATTTAAAAACCAAACTTTACGTTTTGAACTTACACAGACCAATAAAAACATTAGAGTGAGTGTTATGAATTTTAAAATCAAGAAATAGTTAACGTAGAAATTAATTTTTTATTCAAGAGACTGAGATACTGAATCATAGTACTTCATAGATGAAATTTCTTTGTAAGCTTAGTATAAAAATATAATGACATCTGTCTTAAAAATGGATGATTCCTTCTTAAATATATATTACAGGGGTGGCCAAGTTTCCTGGACCCAAGAGCCACATACGACGTTTTTCAGATGTACGAGAGCTGAAAAATATTTTAAAAAGAATTTAATTATTAAAAACATATACATATAGTTATACTCACATTATTAAATTGTTTAATTACTGCTTGTAGAAGGCTTAGTTTGGGTCTTCATTTTGGGTGTTAATGCTTTAAAGTCTGGCTGATGTGATGTTAAAGCTGTATGAAGAAGCTCAGTCAGGTGTTCGTTAATGAGGGCAGCGCGACGTTTTGACTTCACAAACTTCATTACCGAGAAGAGTGCTTCACAGCAATAAGTTGTCCCAAAAACTGAGATAAGTCGGAAACTGCTTTTCGTGAGGTGAGGATACTTTGTCTCTGGTACTTGCTTCCAAAACTCAACTGCAGATAAGCTTTTATGTATCAACTTTAAACCCACGTCCTCCTGTAGCTCCAAAAGTTCTGCTTGTATTGAAGCAGCTTCCGTAACAAAAGGTGTGGTAACAGGACAGCCATCGTTGACGACATCAATCAGAAAAGGATTTACAAGAAATTTGAAGCATGGTTTTAGCTTCTTTAGTTCATCAAACCTGAACTGAAAATCATCAATTAGTCCTTCTAATTTACCTTTGTATTCCTCCAATTTACTATCTTTTATTTCAATATCAGGAAAAGTGTTTGCTCGGTTCTTCAGGTGGGGAAAGTGGTCAAATTTATTTGTTACTAGATGTTTTTGGAAGAGCTTTATTTTATTCTGGAAACTGAAAACTATCTGTGTAAGGTCAGAAATGACCTTATCCTTTCCCTGAAGTGCCAAATTTAGGTTTTGAAGGTGTATTAGTATTACATCAGTAAAAAACATCAGATCCTGTACCCATTCGTGATCTTCTAGTTGTGGGTATGACTTTCCCTTTTCTTTCAAGAAATCAATGATAGGCTCCAACAGTGCAACAAACCTATTCAGGAGATTACTAGTTGATAACCACCTTACAATACAGTAGAATGAAAGGTCATCTGGCTTATCTTGAAGATCCAGCTCCTCGATAAAATTTCTAAACGCTCGGTGCGTTTTTGCATTTGAACGAATGAAATTCACAATTTCTAGAACACATTTCATAACACTGTCATACCTAAAGTACTTGCTTACCAAATGACCACGGTGAATGATACAGTGAATAAAGAGACGCACAGGATACTTGGGATCGCATGTCAAGAGCCCAACTAGCCTACATTTTGTCCTACCATAGCTGGTGCTCCATCTGTTGCAACACTGACAAGTTTATTCAATGGTACTTGAGCACAGTGGCGGCTCGTCGGTAGGCGCTGCGGAACTGCAGCACCCCTAAATTTTTTATTTACAATTGAAATAATCAAGAACAATATAAGGATGAGCTCACTGAATAACTTTTTCAATAACTTTTGAAACTTTAATTCATTGCTCAATGCTCATCCTTTTATTTCAGTAATTATTTCAACCCATTCTTAGAGACAGCACCCCTAGAATTTTTAGTCACGAGCCGCCACTGCTTGAGCATTTGACAATGCTCGTCAAGTGCGTTCTTTATGTCAACCCCTCTGGTGGTTTCTCTTAGGGTCATTAAGTTCAAGAGTTCTTCTTTCACGTTTCCATCGCCAGTAACATAACGAACAAATATCGCCAGTTGAGGGTTAGCTTTATTATCTGTGGATTCATCGAGGGCCAAACTGAATGCAACAGAATTCTTCAAATCACTCTGCAACGAACATGTAATTTCAGCACTGATCTGGGAAATACGTCTCTCTGTAGTGTGGCGGGAAATAGAAATACTTGCTATTTGTTCTCGAAGCTTTGTGTTATCTGGAGCGAGAATTGCAGTAACATCGGCAATATTCTTCACAAATTCTCCACTACTGTAGGGAAGTTGAGCACGAGCAATACTCCATGCCATAACAAAACTAGCTTCAGTAGTTAAGTCAGCTGTCTTACACAATGATGAAAGTACAGTTTGTTGGGCAACTAGGCTAGATTTCAATATTGTTAACTTAGTCTTCCGCAATTCTGATTTGGGAGGAAATTCCGTAATAAAATTTTTATGGTTAGTTTCATGATGACACTAAGTTAGTGGCTTTAAAGTGATTGAGTGCCACGTGGCAGATAAGACACACAGGTTTCCCACCCTTAACAGTAAAGGCAAAGCTCTCCTCCCACTCTTGTTTAAAAACTCTATTTTCTTCTTCATATTTCCGTTTCTTACACTTTGTCTGCTCAGTCATTTTAATCAACTAAGGGGTTGTATAACTTTCACTTGTATAGCTGAGAAAAATAGCCACTATTTGATCTAAGAAGCCAATTTTAAAACACACACACTCGTTACTACACGCGGCCCGCAGGGTAGCTCGAGGGGTACTGGATACTGGTGAGTGGCGATCGGTGTTAATTACGTAATTATCCCGCTTAGTGCCTGTCACGCAAAAGAAATTGTCGTACGCATGACGCATTTTATTGTCAATTCAATTTTTCCTTGTTTTTTTTCATATTTTTTTTATTATGGGAAAAAAAAATTATATTTGTATTATGAATTTTGTCTTTTATGATAAATACAATAAAAACCAAAATTGTCTCGCGAGCTGCAGTTAACAACCTCGCGAGCCGGGGTTTGGCCACCGTTGATATATTATACTGGAAAATAAGAAAATTTGGTAGTGCTGAGTATACTGTATACAGTATTGCTGATAATATCCTAACTAAGAAATCTGATCATAAAGTTTAATTTTATTGATAAATGTTCAGACAAAAATTAACTCGCAGCGCCCTCTGAAGTGAAATATACAAAATGTAAATCCCATTTACGAAATTGTTAGCCAGTGTACTTTATGTAGTTGTGAGGTTGACGCCATTACATTTGTGAAAAATGTTCTGTATGAATTGGTCCCCAATTAACCCACCCATAATATCTCCAGTCTAACTGTAGAGTAGGTTAAGACTAGCCTTGTAGGGGTCAGCCTAGAGATTCCGGAAATGGTCCAGAGCGGGCAGAGTAAATTGAGGTCTACAGTAGGATTCCTCACCAATTTAGGTTATGGTAATTTACCTTAGCCTTTGTTAAGCTATGAGTTGATGTTAGGTCTCAGACCACAATGTAGGCCTAATTTAACTGGACCTAGTTTATATGTTATCACTAGAGTGGGGTTTGGAAATACAATTGTTCACTTACTGAGCGTTATTAGATAAGTCCCGATTTCCCTTCGGAGTCCTTCTTCTAGATGCTTAATTTTTGAGAGCGTACTTGCTGGTGGAGATCTTTTTCCGTTTTCAAGCCTCTTCGTTCGCTATGCCATTCTTCCTTCAAGTTCCTTGTTACCCGCCTTTTTTCCACCAGCTCTATCAAACAGTATATAAATACTAGTGTGGAGAATAACTCTGGTGAGCAACCAATTGGTTTCATCCACCCAGTTATTGACATAAAAGGAGTTTAATAATTGTTAGATTAACTACCTACCTACTCAGTGGACCATTTTCGTTATCTCCCAACTACCCACATGTATCAGTTTTCTATAACATTACATTACACTTTATTTGGAAAACATGAAGCTACCAGGGCCTATCGAGGTTATCCAAGTTATGAGCTATTGAAATAGCTCCTAATTTTGACCTCATGTTTTCCAAATGAAATATAAAAGTAAATGTAAATAACGTTCAGATAGAAAATCTGGAAATCTGAACAATATAGCTTTCCATTGTTTCTCACAAGAAAAATCGTTGGTATATAGCAGTGTTACTCATTGGGCGGCTCGCGAGCCAAATATATATAGCGCATTTGGCTCGCGAGCCGCGCAATGAGTACCACCGGTATATAATAAATAGTTGTAGTAAGTTGTGGATTTCATTTTGTATGACACTTCATTAAATGACATGATAAGACTGTAGTAGGCGTTGTTTGAGTCCTCAACGACCCATCATATGTAGTCGGCTTTGCTGTGTTATAGATTTAATAATAAGATAGTCGTACTCGTAGAAAGACTATGTATGAAATTTTAATGCACTCTTAAGAAGCGTAGCCTATGTCTTTTATCGAGTCTTTGTTTCTAAGTTTTAAAATTGATTGTGCACCATTATTATTTATTGGTGAAAAGTATTGTTATTATTTATAATGCTATGGATAACGTTCAACCAAATTCTAGCCACATCATTGTAGACGAAGAAAACTCGCTTGCAGGGCTAAAATGTCATCATACCTTACATACATCAACACAGTCAGCTGACTTAGCTCCAGTACATTCTGCTTCTAAATACTTGGCAAAAATGAGTGAAACGGATAGAAAAACGAATAATATTGATTCCGATTCATATAGCCACAGTCTGAGCACTAACCTTCAAGATAAACTTACTTTAAGTTCTAAGTCAAAAAACTGTAATAGGAATGGTATGAACCTAAGATTGGGAACAACTGATGTGGAAGTTCATTGTGGTCCTCCTCCTGAAGCCAGTGTTAAAGCCTTACAAGGGAAATCAGATTTAAAAACTAACTTAAATCAAGCTCAGCTCAATATTGTATCTAGTCAGGAAACTAAAACAAACTCTCATATAGGCTTATATTCAAATAGTAATAAGCCATATGCAAGTAGTAGTAATACTGTAACTAATTTTAAGCTAGAGTCTACTATTACTAATTCTTCTAATGGAATTATGTGTAATGGGCATTCAGTGTCAGAAGCTACAAGCAGTAATAGTTTAGCTATTTCTGACTTCTCATTAAGTTCAGATAAGTCAACTTCTTTGGATTCATCATTATCATGTCCTGGCGCAAGACCTAGAACAAGAAATACCTCAAATAGTTCATCTCAAAGCACACAACCTCAAAGTGAATGTGAAGTAGATCTTAGTTCAACTAGTGATTCTAGTAAATTAGTAGGTTTAGAAGCAAATAATTTAAGTCCTGTGCCAATTCCCCCAAGTCCCAGTATACCAAAAGAAGAAGATCTTCCTGTTGAATATGTAAATTATGAAAATGAGCACCAAATGGAAGCTATTATGAGACTAATTCAAAAAGATTTATCCGAGCCATATTCAATATATACCTATAGATATTTTATTCATAATTGGCCTAAACTTTGTTTTTTGGTAAGTTTATTATACAGGTCTTACTGATTTGTGAGTAACTTAGATTATTTTTATTTACTAAATTATGATATATTCACAAAATTTTTATTTGATTATCAAATAATTATATCATAAGTGCACATTCATTTGGAGTTCTTGACCCAAGTCAGCCTACTTTTTGGCTAACTTTTCTGTTTAAACAACTTGGCAAAATTCTAGATGCAAGATGCAGTTCCAAGACAGAATTTATAACACTGTAATACATTAGATTATGGTAGGTTTTAGTTAGTAATTATGGCCTATGAACTCTGGTAAATCTTAAGGAAGCATCCCGGGAAGTTTTTTGGATATAAAACATGTTTTCCCCGATGTATTTCTATGTGAGTTATTCAAATTTGACATCCATTTCAGTTGCAAATCACTCGTTTATGACTTTCCCTCACCCCCTCAACAAATATAATATAACCTAACCTAACCTAACCAAACATGTATATAAATGTTACCTACCCATTAATATCCTGGATTATACAATTTCACCGCCTGGAGAAGGAAGTTGTGGAAGCAGTCATCACAGTTTGGGAAGGCCTTTAAGAAGTACGCCCATGAGAGGTATCCTAGGAAGAAAATTTGGTAAATATGGATATTACGGCCTCCACCCAATTTTGATGCCAAAATATATTTTCTTAGTAGTGTATGATGTACTTTGTTCAAATCTGGCCTTCATTTTATGTGGAAATGAACCAATCAAAAGTTATGAGACTTCAAAGTTTTAACATATTTTGGTTCATTTCCCCATAAAATGAAGGCCAGATTTTAACATTGCACATCAAATACTACTAGAAAAATGCATTCCAGTGTCCAAATTGCTAGAGAACTTACCTAACCTAACCAACCTAACCTAACCTACATAAGTTAAGAGATGGAGATATCCGAGCCTCACCTAACCATGTATCTCTAAATTGAGATATCGAAAATGCACATCGTCGCCGGCATTTATTTTTCTTATCAGTTACTCGTTTCTGGCATCGAAATCTCCACCTTGATTCATCGTAGGAACACTTGGATCCACACTCTCTGCATTTAAAATATGACTGTAACACACCATGTTTAACAAAAATTTTTATAGCAGAATTATCACTATTGTTAATTTCTATAACAACATCTTCGAAATACATCTCACATTCTTCACACGCCATATTAGAAAATCAACTAATGAAGAAAATGGAAAATACTATACCTCATTTTTTGTTTTTTTCCACCCAAATAGATATACTTATGATGACATCATTCAAAAAATGGAGTTACAAAAATAATTTCTTTAAAAGCCTATAACATTATAAATACGCAATTGCACAAATAATAACATATACCATTAGACTCCTAAAATTATGCTGAAACGTTTGATAATAGCCAGTATTGTCAACTTGGTGGAGGCTGTAATATCTATATTTACCGAAAATTTTCTACCTTTTGTACTTAGGCTTAGGCGTTAAATTTCTGACGTCCCTCCAAGTACTTATCTAATTTGCACACAATGCTGCCAGGCACAAGAAATGCTGTCCACTTTAAAAACGTTAATTAAAATTACTTATCCTTAATAAAAATAAAAACTCCGGAGTACATTTTATTGAGAAAAATATAATCTTTCATATTATTAATATGTTAAATCTCTGTACTACGTATTAAGAACCAGGACCTTTCCTTAAGATTATCCCTCTGTTTTTGAACCTGTATCTGGCATCTAGAATTTCATTGGTAACTTTTAATGTTGTACGATAATAATATCACACCCCAGTTTGGGTTAGATCAGGTCAGGTTCAAGTTGGCCAAACAATTGGGTAAAGTTAGTCCTTGGATCAAAATGGTGTGAATATACTATATATACTGTATCTATAGTACATATAAATTTTTTTATATTTCTAATTCTTAAATGAGGGCCTGTATTCATTATGATATAGCTACTAGTAGTGTATATTTCATAAATAGTTATTTGAAAATTTGCTTAAGTTAATCTGCTATCTAGCTTGAGAAGTTTGGCAGAAGTGAGGCATGGATTCTAAAAAGGAGAGTAAAATAATTGCTAAATATCAATAAAGTACTTAACTCAAAATCCTACAGAAATCTGGAAAATGATAAAATAACTAATTAGGCTATCTAATATATACATTAATCCAAAATATGAAACCACCAGATGTGAAACTATTATTGTAGCTTGGAAAAAGTACTATCCTAGAATTGGTAAATTCTACCAGACTTCTCAAGTTGGTTTAATATTAGCTTTAAACTGATCCATTTAGACTCATAGCTATAGGGTATTTCTACAATATATGGAAGTAGTTTTGAAAGTCCTTTTTGAAAATGGATCATATATTTATTATTTTTATCACATTTCAATGTAGCTACACTAGATTCTGCTTTATACACAGAGCAGATTTGAACTCTGGAAATGGAAGAAAGTCATCGAAGGCATGACCTCCTCCCTTAGTTTTGCTTCATGTAACTTTTCCTAATCTTGGATCCATGCTAAGCGAGAGAAGGTTTGAGAATGCTTTAGTAATAAATATGAATTACTTTTTAAATTTTTTAAAGCATTTTCATCTTGGGAATAGGTAGCTACTTCACACAATTCTTTCAAGCTATTTTTTATTTTTAAATGAATTTTTATCAGTATATAGGCTTAGGCCTATTGACTTTATATAAAACTATTTATGAAATGAAATCTTCCAACTTATTAATTAGCTCCTTCAGATATTAGGCATATGATTTATCAGCCAACCTCAGTTCCAGTTTTCTTGCTTAAGAATCAGATATAACTTCTGAAATTATTTCTTTATTCATTATAGCTAACAAACGTGGTTAAAAGGCACTGTTAATACTTATCCTTTAGTTTTAATAGTAGTAAAGAATGTTACTTTTAAGAGAAAAATTTTCTTTATTTTAAATTAGAGCATTGTTTTTTTTAATAACTCTGAAAATTCACCCCCCAAAAAGGTAGTAGCTAGATCAGAGCTTTCCAAACTTTTAATGTTGGCAACAAACTATTTAAGCATAACAATTTTCATGACACACTAATTACTTTTTGTTATCAAATATCAGATAATTTTTCAGTAGGTGGTTTATCTTGTAGCCAATTTTGTTGATAGAAAAATCAAAATTTTCAAAATATAAAAAACACTAATGTGTTGCGACACACCAGTTTGGAAAGCTCTGAGCTAGATAATGTAACTCAGAAAAGGAAGCGTATAATTTTTTAGACATATTAATTTCACTGTCAAGCTACTTAAAGTAGAATGGCTTGGGTGTATGTACAACTGTTGACACTGGTTTTATCCATCTTGAAACTCGTACTCTATTTAATAAAGTTATTGTTTCTATATTCAAATAGGGTTTAAGTCATTAGGTTCCTATTAGCTATTATTATTTGAGTTTAACATAATTTAACTCACTCACTTAGGTTGTCAGTCAGTTATGAATATTGGTAGACTCCATGGCTGATACCATACTTTGATTATTATGAAGACCATGATCGCTATTAAACCAGCCAAGTTTTCTATCTGGGATATTTTTTAGACTAATAAAATAAAATTTTATTTATTACAATATTTTAGCCCAAATGATATGATTTAACTGAGTTGTTGATGTAGCTAAAACATTTGCAGACCTTTAATGTCTGTGAGAAATCTGAAAAAATAGTTTTACCTTTATTCTCTACCTGTATTAAAAGTTTGTTTATATTTTTAAATTTAGCAAACTTTATTAAGTTAGATGGTAGTTAAAGTAATGCCATTGTGCTGTCCTAAACTTAAAATATAGCTAACATTTATTTTGTACATTTAGTAACATGGCAGGTTATGAAATTGTACTGCTGCCTAATTATTTCTACAGTCAAGTTAGTAGACTAGTGTCTATAAAGTTTTAATTATAGAATGAAGTTTGGCTAATGTAAAACCTGCGCTATTTCAAAACTGAAATATAAACTATAGAACTAATATTAATATAACCCCAAATTGTTCTGAAAATAGATAATGTCAGTTAAAGGTAGCTACCATACTTAATACATTTCCAGTCTACCCAGCTTCCTTAGTTTTTCATGAGACCTAAGTTTATTTATTTAATTCATTGAAGATGGAAATTTCTATTCAGGTATTCAAAATAAATGTAAAAATAGTGTTTGCAACCCAAGTGGCATGTCCGTATTATATTTAATTTTAACTTTAAGACTTAGATTTTTAGAGGCTGTTATTAAGACTACAAAAATAGCTAGCTAACTGGAATTTTCTCTCAGGGTCCATAAATTTAACTTTGAACTGCTCTGACCTCTAAACTTAAGAAGCAACATGAAACTGTTGGTACAGAGCAGATTATATTTATAGACAGGTTAGCTATTTAAAGAGGGTAAAGATAGTATCTTATACGCATTAAAGGTCACTTTCAGTATTCATTTGCTTCTATGATTCCAAATTATTGGAGAAGAAAGAAATTTGTAATGGGTACTTTGATAAATGAATGTTAATTAGTCTTCCAGAAGTACTCATTGGACTAGTGTTATTCTCATATCTAAATTTGTTTAATAAGGAGTTTATGGACTTTATGGATGAAGTTTTACTGATTAATCAACATTAGCAGAATTGATCAGTTTTTAGGCATTGGCATCTGCCAAATTTAGCCAATTCTCTTATTGATTCCTTGAAATTTTAAAATCTGTTACAAAACAAAATCTATATTTATAGAAAACTGAACATACAAAACACACTATTTATGATAATTTATACTTGTTTCAAAGTGTAATTATATAAAATATGTTTTACATTTACAAGAAAAGCAAAGCTTAATAAGTTTATTACCCATAAATTTACATTTTCTCTGGCTAATCCTTAAGTATTATAAATTATTGTAATCTACTCTATATTAATAATAGCCTAATTCAGATCACCTGAAGATCCATCACCCTAGCCTTTTTTAGTTAGCTTTATAAGGCTAACTAACAAAAATATCATGACCTAACTTAACCAATCATTAGGTCAACCGTACGCCCTTGATGATTCGTTAGGTTAGGTCATGATATTTTCGTTAGTTAGCCTTATAAAGCTAACTAAAAAAGGCTGGGGTGACGGATCTTCAGGTTATCCAATAATTTTATATTAGGTTAGAGCAAGCTACTGTATTTTATGATTTTTATATTAAACCATCTTATTATATTGACTTTATTTTAAGTATTTTAATAATTTTATAAACCCAAATTGTATATCCATTTTTTTTATTCAAATAGGCCATCAGGGCCTCAAAAATTTGAATGAAATTTTTTGTTTCCATTGTTGAAAGAAAAACAACCTTCAATATAGGAAACAACATAAGGAAAATCAATTACTGTACTTTAAATATTGGTATTCAATTTATGAAACTAAAATAAAATTATTTTATCATTTACTGAGTAATAAAACTATTTAACATCACACTAGCTACAGTATGAGTAGCAAAGCTAAGGCAAAGCATTTAAACAAATTTGAAATGAAGAAATATGAAAATTGAAAGTTTGCACAATAGATTAATTAGTAAAATTTATGAAGGGAATTGATTTTTTAAAATCTTGGCAAAGAATCAGCATCGGCTAAATTTTGGAATCAGTACATCACTACCATATATATGTGGGTTATGGCTGTGCCAGTTCTTAAATTAAAACTATTGATAAACATTTTGAGATGAAATTTAGTAAATTAGGAATTTTGACTAGCTATATTT
The DNA here is from genome assembly GCA_023014485.1 of Bathynomus jamesi. Classification (NCBI taxonomy): domain Eukaryota; kingdom Metazoa; phylum Arthropoda; class Malacostraca; order Isopoda; family Cirolanidae; genus Bathynomus; species Bathynomus jamesi. Next base: position 1,578,464 of record JAJOZX010000183.1, read on the forward strand.
ATCTGGATAGGCCTACTATACTTAAACCTATGTGAATTAGACAACTGAGGATAAATTGTTCTTGCAGATTCCAAAATGCTTAAGTGAAATAGGCCTATATGAAAAACTGAAGTTAATAGTAAAAAATGAGAGATTTTAAATTTTGTATATGGAAGTACAGTAATCCCCTGATTTATGTGGTAGATGCATTCCTGAACCTTCTGTGTAAAATGAATTCCATGTAAATTGGGGAACTATAATATATAATTCAATGTGCTAAGTACCGTATATTGGGGTGTATAAGTCTATGGTCCAGATTAGTCGATCCCCTAACTTTCAATTTCAGATTTAGATTTTAGCCTATTCTGGGTGTTTAAGTTGACCACCAACTTGCCAACATAAAAAAGTAAAACTTTGTGAAAACCTTGTGAAAATTAGTTATCAAATCCTTCATAATCATCATCTGACATCATAAGTTCAATACGGTATATATACATCCTGAGATACATTTGCAAGTGTTTCATCATATGGATCCAATTCAGATGTTGACCAAAAGTGAGCTAATGCAGGACTGAGGGCATATGACAGGTAGACCTGTCTTTAAATAGAAGCTAAAATAAGAAGTGGAAGGTTAATTTTTTGGACTGGGCTTATAAGTTGACTCCCTACTCAGTATTTTTGTTTGAAGTGAAGCACAAGTTGAATTATATCTGGAAATAGCATGAATTGTTTGGCTTCAGAACCAAAGTGGGCATTGGTTTTGGACTGTAACTTGATCAGAAGCAAAGTGGGCATTGGTTTTGGACTGTAACTTGACAAATAGAATATAAGGCCTATTTTCTTCAGCTCAGTTTCAGCCTACTTAATTTGCTCTCCCAAATAGATGTTTTATATATCTTTACATAACCTTTATCTAAGGTGTACTTAAAGGGCTTCACCCCTTTCGAACTATCCTTATCTACAGTTTAGTTTTGATATGTTTAAGATTAATCAAACTGTTTGAAAATTAATTATATACGTAGGGTTGACAAAAGCAAATAGACACCCAATGATTGTCCTCAAGAACAAATGGCAAAACTCATCACTGGAATGTCAACATGTCAGCTTTACATAATCCAAAGGGGAAAGCAACACTATTCAAAATATATTGATTCAATAAATATTATTATTATCAAGTAAAAACTATGGAAAAACTGAAGGTATCTAGTTACTTTTGTCCAACCCTCTGTACTTACATTAAACTTTGTCATTATTGCACATCACTCATACAGTACAAAGGCCAAGTTTGTTGTCTCATCTGAACCTAAATTATTGTGTAATCTGAACTTGGACTCTACCAAGGAAGACAAAGAAAACAATGTAATCACTGAAGTCTGAGGTCACAAGGCCTGAAAGCGTGAAATGATATACGGAATGTAACTCAGTCCATTCAGACATTGTGTACTGAATACCATAGACAGAACTAAATAAATTGCTTTTTCAACCCTAACTTTCTTTGTAGGCGATGATCAATGGTGAAGTTATTGGAGCCATCGTTTGTAAACTTGACCTACATAAAAAAGTGACAGTAAGAGGGTACATTGCCATGCTGGCAGTAGACCAAAGATACAGAAAAAGAAGAATAGGTAAGAACAAGTGAGATTCAATATTAAATTGTTAGTTTAGGAGTTGCATAGGCCTACCTTGAAAGGGGATAACATATACTACCTAGTGTGCATGGTTGTCTAACTTTTTTTGAGCCATGCACCCCCTGACCAACTTATTCTAGCACTTGCACCCCCACCTTCTAGAACCTTCTCATTGTCAAAAAAAAAGATTGAAAAAGTGTTGAATATATATGGAAAGCAAGAAAAAAGTGTACCCCAGGGACCCCTCAAGCACCCCTAGTTTGACAATCCTGACCTAGTGTATGAACCATTTCTTACATACAGTAGGTGGGAAGTGGTGGCAGTAAAATAAATTGTTTGCTAACAGACTTATGGCCTAGCCCAATCTGTCTCTTTAAGAATAAACTAGTAGTCCATTGTGGCCTTTGTCTGATTGCCTGACACTATTTTTATAAACTACACCAAAATTATGTAGTTATGGTACTGGTACTTGTACAATAGTTATAGGGCCATACATATTCCAGCATCATACTCATGTTGAAATAGGTAAATCATTGTACCTTGAATTGAAGAACCTCTATAAATATGACAAACTAAAGTGTAGTAGCAGTTGAGATATAAAGACTGGTCCTGTAAGTTGAGTAAAGGTAAGTTGAAGATTACCAATAGGCTACTGTCATTGTACATTTTTCAATAATGGTCATGTAGTTTAATTTCAAATTTACATAAAATAAAATGCATGGTTATTTTGTTTTTTTTGTATACTGTACTGTTGTCATTATTTACAAATTTTGCTTTCTCATTGCCACTTCATTTTGAGAAATGTTTACTGTTAGTTTATTAATGGATGGACAAATAAGCCCATTAGTTTCATTCCACAGATGTAGAGAAATGCTTAGAAGTAGATTAAGGTAAGGATTTCAGGTCTATATAATAACTAAGAAACTGTTACTGTAATAGAATTCTGACTTATCCTTCACAAACTGAAACTTGTATAGGTAACTGGTGAGCACTAACAAAGATCACATTTGAAAAAAAGTTTGAGGACCTCTGCATTGTATTTAGAAAAGTTTGTTCAAGATTTTGTACTCCTGACCAAATAAATTTGGAGGGGCCATACTGGATTGTACTTGTCCATTTGTCCATCTCATCTGTTTGTCACATTTTTGTGTCCAGCCCGTAACTTTTGAACCACTCAACATAAAATAATGAAACTTAACACACATGGATCATGAATGGACAATGTCATGAGCAAGAATCAGGTTGCTGCATCAAAGGCCAAGGTCACAGAGGTCAAGGATCAAATGGAGGTCTATCCCATAACTTTTCAATCGCTCTCTACGTATAGTGTAACTTGATGAAATGTCACACACACATGGATCATCACTATACTCGGGTCCCTGTATCAAGTGTCATTGGTGAAATGAAGGTCCATTCAAAATAAATGGCACACATGGATGATTGTAAGACAATGAGTTGTTAGCAAGACTCAGGTCTCTGCATCAAAGATCAAGGTCACAGATAGAGGTTGAAGGTCAAATGGAAGTCCATGCCATAATATTTGAACTGTTCTACACAAATTTATGAAAAAAACACACACACACACACACACACAACACACGTTCGTTCATGCCTCAACTTTTTGATGCACTCGACATAAACTGATGAAATGTCAAATACATGGATGATTATAAGATATATTTTGAGCCGGACTCGTGTTCCAGTGTCAAAAGGCAAGGTCACAACTAGAGGTCAAATGTCAAATGAAGGTACATACCATAATTTTTTAACTAAACATAAATTGATAAAACTTACACACACACACACACACACACACATGGATCATAACAAGACCTTGCGTCGCTAGCAAGACTCGGGTTCTTGCACTAAAGGTCAGGATCACAAATAGAGGAAGGGACATTGATGTCATTCTGACATCGTTCTTGTTGCCCCTTTTTTTATGATGAAGATGTCAGAACCTAAATTTGATTTTATTCATTTATTGATACATATTTCAACCCCATCCCTCCCCCCACCCGAAGGCTCAAATCTTGTACAGCGAGCGATAAGAGAAATGGCGGGCGATGACGCGGATGAAGTTGTGTTAGAAACTGAAATTACGAATAAGCCTGCACTCCAGTTATATGAAAACCTTGGCTTTGTACGCGACAAGCGTTTATTTAGGTGAGGAAGTTTTTTAATTACTTCATCCACAAAACATTTAATCTACCTCACCTGTGACCATAGTTAGTTATTTCAGGGTGGTGTAATTCGTTGGTAATAAATAGAAGTTGGAAATATTTTCTCACTTTAAAGTGTCTCTAAAATGTTCATAATCGCAAATTAATTATAATTAACCCCACAAATAGCAAATTGCTATTTAAAATTTAAATGGTGCGTAAATATTTATTAGCTTGTCATAAGCTTCAAGGCAAACTCTTAGCCTCGTAATAATAATAATAATGATGCACTCGTATTCCATCATCATAGTTTCGCTTCTTATCCTCCATTGTTCACTTTTCGTTCTATTGCCTTTTTTTAAATGTAGAAAGGTGTGGCCAAGTGCGTGTGCTCGCAAAAATGCCCCTCTTTATGAGAGAGAGCCAAAATCAAGATATCTCAGGCTCACAATGCCATTTTATTTTTTATAAATTTTGAAAAGATTGTGTAGTGTGTTAAATGCATGTATGTGTAGTGAAGAATAGAGGGAGAAGTGCGTGTTTCAGAGCATGCTCTACTGCTCACAGGGTAGATGAGGCACGGAAAAAGGTCCGCTAAAGAGGACTGATAGGAAAAATGGGAGCTCCAACACACTCCGTCTCCTGCCTAACGTCCTGCCTGAAATACTTCTCTGGTCGATTAGTGTGTACAATCGCCCTTAAAAGCGCGAGAGACTTTCCTTTGTCCTCGTATTTCATTTTCCAAGTGGGATTAGACATCCATTTACAGGAAGGTTCTTTACATCTTAAGCGTGATAATTGTATTTAGAAAAGTTTGGCTGAAGATCTTCGCGTTAGTCGAGATATTCAATGGGAATGGAGAGGAGTAGATATTAATAAAAGAGCACTATATTCCACTATTTTCAAGTTTGTCTGTCTAAGGGTATAGTTCCAGGCCTGAATAGTATTACCAAAAGTATTAAGTGGAAAAATTCAGAATAATGTTTATTAGTTGGAATAAACCGTGTGAAGTATCAGTAGAGTAGTTTTTGTCGAGCAAAAATGATGACATAAATGGTAAGTAGCCATTTACTACTGCGTAGAATGTTGAGATGGTTGTTTAACGCGTACGTAGTAAAACATTAACAGTTGTTAAAAACAACATGGTTAATGAAAGCATTAAATATAAAAGCGAGCGAGTGAGTGAGTGAATACACCAATTAGACGTAAGGTTAGTTTTGGAAAAAAAAAAAAATGTACTAAAAGTAAAAAAAAAAAATACCAGTTGGTAATGACCAAGTTTTGTTTTTAAAATTTTATTTTTGTCACCAAAAAAGACTAAAATATCGAAAGAAAAACAATATTACCAATTATTTATTTTTGGTTTTTAAAAATTGGTTCTAGGGGAACTTTTCTCCAAATTTGTACGTACAATAACAATCTCATCTACAGGTTTTAGATAATGCATTTTAAACTAATAAAGGTTATAATTTAACAGTAGAACTCCGTTAGAATGAGTGAATCGATCGAATGAAAAAGCCGAGATCTAATGTGGGGCATAACCATGACTTAATTTTGTTTAGTCACTCGTGAAGATTAAAAAACAACAACAACTTTATAGCCAATAAATTTGAAACAGAAAAATTTATTTGTGAAAAAACGTCAACTTTTGTCTTCCGAACTTTAATGGAAAATCAAATAGTATATCAAAATGGACTATACTTTTGTAAATTGTTAACTTAGTCGGGTCACAAAAATACATTTATTCCTTGATCGTAGAAGTTTATCAGATGTTGATTCGTTTCAGATATTATTTGAATGGTGTCGATGCTTTGCGTCTCAAGTTGTGGCTGAGTTAGAAGATATTCAAGTTTTCCTTTTTCTCACTCGAGTGGACTTTTGACTGACTGACAGACCGACTGATTTCTTATATATATATATATATATATATATGGTGGCACAAAAGTCGCGCGCATCATAGGAATTTTCAGTGTTGATTATAATAAATATATATATATATATATATAAGTTTTTAGGTAGGGGATGGCTGCAAAATTAACAATAACAAGAGGGTGAGCTTGGTTTAAATACATGGCATACCAGGTACTACAAATCGATGAATGGGTACAGAATTTACCGATTTATCTATTTGTTGTACCTGGTATTCCATACATTGAAACCAAGCTCACCCTCGACTATTGTTAATTTCGCAGCCATCCCCTACCTAAAAGAAAAAAATAGTTAACACTGAAAATTCCTATGATGCGCGACTTTTGCGCCACCCTCTAATATATATATACACAAAGGAGAAATATTTTTCTTTCCAGTGTTTGTATTAATTACTGTAAGATTTATTTGTGAGATGACTTGAATATGATTAAATTTGAAAATGAATTTGATATTTATTAGTTTTATTAACTTATCCAATTTAAATTATTACGTTTGAGTTTCAAATGCCTCATAAATTCTTTGTCAAGGTCGCTTTGAGTGTCATTGTAAGTGATTACACATGTAGATTTCAACTCCCTTCAGAGAGTTGGTATTAACTAACCCTTTATTATGGATAAAAAAAAATTTATGACCATTTCAAACCCTGCCCAAAATCATGGTTAGAACAATTAATACGCGTAATAGATGGAAATATTAATTTTTATCGCTACTAATGATTACATTAAATTTACTTTGTTAAGTTTTCTCATAGCTAAACTAGGAGCCTTAGAGACGTATTTGTTGATAATTTCTTACTTTATTCGTAAATTTACGACCTACAATTGTTAATTTTTATAAATTATTTTCCTTGTTATGTAAATATAAAATAATTGGAGCTTCGTATGTAAAAAATAATCCCTTCCTTAATTTGCATAAAATTGTATTATATGTAAAGTTTAGTGATGTATTATAGATTGTTTGATATGCTTGATGCTTTCTATCTCTAAGATTTTAATGATTATGCATTACCTAATAAAATTATTTTAAAAGCTTTTGAGCAGTTTCATTTAAACTAGATATTATATTATCCTTGCTTCGTGTAATTCTCAAAATGGGATTTACCTTTATCACGCTTCTATAAATTTAATATTTTTTTTTTTATTTTGCATAATCAGTAAGATTAACTAAACCGGGCTATCAAATTTTTGAAGTTCGCACGCACGAATTTCAAAGAAAACGTTACTTTCCTACCATTGCGGTATGTTAAGAAAATATGGTTACATTAACTCTCATTTCATAACCGTGGTAAACTACACCAAGGATATATTTTACCCAAGTTATGATTCGAGGGTTAAAGATCAGAGTAAAACTTCGTAAAGAACTTTTAAAAATTAGTTATCAAATCCATCATCATCATCATCATCTGACATCATAAGTTCATTATATACATCCTGAGATACATTTGCAAGTGCATCGTCATATAGATCCAATTCAGATGTTGACCAAAAGCAAGCTAATGCAGGATTGAGGATCTATGACAGGTAGCCCTGTTTTTAAATGCAAGCCAAAATGGAAAGCGGAAGGTTAATTTTTTAGAATGGGTCTATAAGTCGACTCCCTACTTTAGGGGCATAATTTTAAGCTTAAAATAGCGACTTATACGCCCCAATATACGGTATATACTTGTGTACTGTACTTGAAAGACCTCAATGCGAGTTACCAAGTAAATTATGTGGGTTGACAAAAGACCTAAGTGTCTTAGAAAAAGTCTGCTGTACCTGGGAAATGTTTAGATTATTAATGATTCTTCCTAAGACACACACGAATATATATATATATATATATATATATATATATATATATATATATAGGGTGTCCCAAAAAAAACTATATACTCTATAGCATATATAAGAGTATATAGTTTTTTTGGGACACCCTGTATATATATATACTGTATATATTTCTGTCTGTCTTTTAAAACGTCTGATATTAAATCAGTTGACGTGAGCGTTCATCATCCTCTAATATATATATAAAATTTTCACACCAACAAGGACCCTAGGATCCACTCATGGCTGGTCTACCTAACTGTGTTCGTAATTGTGTATTTTGCATGTCCTCCGTGGTGGCGGGGAGGACCTACAATTTTACGTGGGTTCCGAACCACGAAGCCTTAATTTTACTACCTTAAACTATACCCAATCGATCAACATATGCGTCTAATCGATTTTTAAACATGTTTATAGACGTGCTACTAATTACTTCTACCGATCAACTATTCCAGCTATATACTATTCTATGCGTAAAAAAGTTTTTGGCAAATCCTCTCTCGAACCTTCTACTTGTCAACTTAACCCGTTATTTCTAGTCCTGTTATATTGAGACACTTCAAAAAAGCTATTTCTATCTACGTTATCGAACCCATTCACAATTTTGAAAACCTGGATTAGATCACCCCTTAGCCTCCTAGTCTTGAGTGCAGTCAATTTTAACTCCTTAAGCCTATCCTCGTACGACTTCGACCTAAGCGACGGAATCATCTTAGTTGCTCGTCTTTGAACTCCTTCGATTTTGTCTATATCTTTTGCATATGGCATATGCGGATTCCAAAATTGGATCGCGTACTCCAAATGGGGTCTAACAATGATTTATAAAGAGGAACTATAATATCGCGCGATTTGTACTCAAACTTCCGAGCTATAAAATCTAGCACTTTGTTCGCTTTATTGATCGCTGCTGTACTTTGTTTCGCTACTTTTAAATCACCAATGACTATAACTCCTAAATCTTTTTCCTGTTCTACGCTTGCTAACTCCTTCCCTGACATACTATACGCAAAATTGCCGTTACACGAACCTATATGTAAAATTTTGCACTTATCGACATTAAATCTCATTTGCTATGTGACTGACCAATCAACGACTTTATTCAGATCTTCCTGGATTTTACCTCTTATCTTCGCCATTAATCGTCCTACCACCCAACTTAGCATCCGCAAACTTTGAAACTGTACTAACTAGGCCGACATCTAAATCGTTAAAATATATATATATATATAATTTTTTTTTTGAATGAGTCTTTTTGTGCGGTACGGTGTCAAACGCTTTTTGAAAATCTAAATACACTACATCAACCGCCCGATGACTATCGTAAACTTCAACCACGCTTTGAAAAAATTCTAAAAGATTAGTTAAACAAGATTTGTTTCGCCTAAAACCGTGCTGCGTATTTCTAACCAAGTTATGCAATTCTAAGTGTTCGACTATACGATCCCTAATTATTGATTCCAGTAGCTTACCTACAATAAACATTAAACTGATTGGCCTATAATTTCCCGCCGCACCTTTATCGCCTTTCTTAAAGATAGGTGTTACATTTGCTAGCTTGAAATTATCTGGTACGTACCCCTCAGAAATAGACTCTTTAAAAATCTTTGTTAGCGGCACAACAATGCTTTCTTTTAATTATTTTAGTTGTATGGGATACATGGAATCCGGTCCCGGTGATTTATGCATTTTCATTTTATCAATGTAGCGCATTACCTGCCCTTCACTAACCACAATATTATCCAAAGTATTATCACTCTCAAAAGGTATTATGTCTATGAGCGTAGGAATATTCGTTACATCTTCTATTGTAAAAAATTCGTTTTGCAAGGTAGTCATTTGCTTGTTTTCAATAGCTAACTATTCGTTAAATTTTTTCAACGGCCCCAACACACTTTTTGATGAATTCCTATTGTTGACGTATTGAAAGAATCGCTTGGGGTTTTCTTTGCCGTCACGAGCTATGAAAATTTCAAATTCGCCCTTGGACTTTTTTATTACACTTTTCGCTTCACGCCTTAGAGATATGTAATTGTTTCATAACCACAAATTGTCTTTATCGCACGTATGTAACCTATAACTACTTATAAAGATTAGAGATAGGGCTTATATCTCCTACTCTAGAAGTAAACACAAGGGCTTGTTTACTTTCGCACGCTTAATTTTGTACGGTACACATTCTTCATTTATAGTCCTAAATACTGTTTCAAACGAGTTATATATATATATATATATATATATATATATATATATATATATATATATATATATATATAATACCTTGCGTGTCGCATTATATCATTTTCACCACCATAACTTATTGTAAACGGGTGATTGTTGCATATCTTGCATCTTGCAGTGAACTGATCTCTACCATGCTGAATCAAATGCTTGTTGAAAGTCACTCGACGTTTTTGTTTTTTAGGAGTCTCTGAACTAGTCATTTTGCTCGGGAAAAATTGTAAATAATATTATTATTATAATAATAATAAGTAAAAAAAAACATGATTGTAAATAATTAAGTCAAAAAAATATTCTAAATCTTATAAATAAAATCAAGTGTGTGTGTCTAACCATTCTACGTAGCTGTTTGAGGTACTTATAGTCATTTCTGCCATATGCCTTTTGCGTGTGTAAATAGCACATTCTCCTTTACGTCTCACTGTTCTGTCGGCTCGGAGGATGTTATAGTTGTCAATTTGTATTTCTTTTTTATCAATACAGAACTCAGTGTTCACTGTTCGCCTGGCAGTCCTTTAGATGGGTTTCCGTGAGGCATGCAAAGTCTGCTCCGGTTTCTTGCACGACCCCTTTCAGGTATAAAACTTTGTCCGGGTAATGATTTGATTTAAGGCTCTGAATGTTGGCTAGGATTATTTTTATTTTTTCGCTATCATTTTCACAAACATTCGATTCGTTTTCCAATAGTGGTGCCGGTTTCGTTGTCTTGTGGTCCTCCGAGAATTTGCCTCTCTTTATCTTTGCCGGCTCCTGTTGTCCCGGTAACGCATGAAGTGGCTTTGTGCTGCCTTCTGTCCGTCGCTCGGATTCCTATATTTGTCAGCTGACTTTTATTTGCTGGATGGTATTTAGCAGCTGAATTGTGTTGGTTACGTTTAAAAAATTGGTAGCCCTCTTTGATGTTCGTTTTTCCTGTTCACTTGTTGCGTTCCTTTGAGGGTGGTGGTAACGGCATTTTTGTCTGTATTTGCACCTCCCATATCTTGTATGGGTGTTGCCAGTGGCGGTTCCTCATATGGGCAATATGGGCAGCCGCACAGGGCGGCATTTGTGGAGGGGCGGCATGAGCGCCTGCAAAAAAAATAAAAATAAAAATAAGAATAAATAAATAAAGAAATAAATAAAAATAAAAAATAAAATAAAATAAATAATAAAGATCAATAAATATATTTTTATTAATAAAAAACCATCTATTGCATTTTCCATAAACCTTCCCATAAAAGACCTAAACAATGCAAAATGCTTCCAGATTAATATTATTGGGAATAAAGGCCCATACTTTAACATATGTAATGTTATTTTTCTGGGTTTGGTTAAATAGTGAAATGTATATTATTTATTACAGAACGAATCTTCACACTAAGCCACTAAGGTCTGTCAAATAACCGCAAATGGATAAGAAGAGGTCAAAGCTATCAGGTGCTCAGTTTAGAAAAAAGAGGAAAGAAGAAGAGGAGAAACGAGCAAAAGATAAAGGTATAGAGCTATGTCATCTACTCTTCACTGCTATATTGCACTGCTATTTTGTGATATAGCTTTCTGAGTCATTTGAAGTGTACTATTATGTATATAATTAGCCATTAACCAAGGAGGTTGTATTATTCATTTGTTTCCTATTCTAAAAGTTTAATAAATTGTGCTTAATAACATGTTAAATTAATTGTACTAGCCTATTCATGCATTGGTCTGTTATGTTCTATTTTACTATTTGCAGGGGCACTTTTGAAATATTTTGGAACACCCTCTGCCACTAGCCAGGATGAGAAACCGTCTACTTCTGCCATTATTGAGGCTGAGGAGCCATCTACCTCCTCAGCCTCACATATGTCTCCACAAATGCAGTCTGATCCTGAGGATGAAGACCCATTTGCTTCTACTTCTCCCCGGCAGGACTCTTCAGGTGAGTTTGTGTGCACATATGTCTGTGAGTGTGTGCGTGTGTGTGTATGTGTATGTGTGTGCATCCCTGCAAAGCATTTTGCAAACAGTTATAAATTATAATGTTATTATCACTGGGTCTGGGTTACTGGGTATGTGTAGTGTTTCACCACCATAATTCCATAACACCACCACCATAACAAAGTGCTGTGAATAATGTGTTATCTAACTTAGGTGTGTATACTAATGAGTAATGCTCTTGTTCTTTCTATTAGAAAGGCCTGGAGCAGAATCGCCTCCTGAGGATGAGTCTCTGTCCACCGACCCTGCTAACTGGCCTTCAGTTCTGACTGAGAGAATTCGGACACAACTGGTTTCCAGGGGACCAAGTCAAGTACCATCTGACTTTGTATTCCCTAGAAACGACAGTGACGGAAGAAGTTTCCACCATCAATACTTCAGGAAGTCATTGGTTAGTGGGGAAAATATAACCAGAAGTTGGTTGGTCTATTCCTTAAAAAACAACAGCCTTTTCTGTTTCTGTTGTACATTATTTTCCAAGAGGAAAATAAATTTAACAAGTTTGGGACTCTCGGACTGGAAGCATGCAAGCTCATTGCTCACATCACATGACAACAGTTCAGAACACCTAAATTCTATGAAAATCTGGAAAGAACTGGCAGTGAGGATGAGAAAGGGGGAGACCATTGACAAGCAGGAGATGGCACTTCTAGAGGCTGAGAAGTTGAGATGGAGAGCGGTGCTGACACGTCTCACTGCTATTGTGCATTCTCTGGCAGTTAGGAATTTGGCACTAAGGGGACATACAGAAAAATTGTTCTCACCATCAAATGGCAATTTTCTGAAAGAAGTTGAACTGATGGCACAATTTGATCCTATAATGCAAGAGCACATTAACCGTGTCCAAAAAGGGACCTCCAGTCACACCAGCTACCTCGGCCACCACATACAAAACGAACTCATTGATTTGTCGAGCAGCAAGACCATTTCAGCAATGGTGAGCGACATCAAACAATCAAAGTTTTTTTCAATAATTCTAGATTGCACTCCAGATATCAGCCACACTGAACAGTTGTCAGTTGTGATTCGGGTTGTGTCACTGGAGGGGAAGCCCCATATAAAGGAACATTTCATGGGGTTTTTGGAGGCAGAGGAGTCCACTGGTCAACATTTGGCATCTCTGATTCTGAAGAGACTGGAGGAGCTAAAAGTTCCTTTCATGGACTGTAGAGGACAATCATACGACAACGGGGCCAACATGAGGGGAAAAAACAAGGGTGTTCAATCCAGGCTCCTAGAAATTAATCCCAGAGCTCTGTTTGTTCCATGTGGGGCTCATTCTCTGAATTTGCTTGTGGCCGATGCTGCTAAGAGATCTATTGATGCCACAAGTTACTTTGGCATCTTGCAGAAGCTTTACAACTTGTTTTCAGCCTCCACACAACGATGGGCCATTTTGAAAAAACATGTGAACATCACTATGGAAAACTGATGAGTGGGTAGTTGGGAGGTAACGAAAATGGTTCACTGAGTAGGTAGGTAGTTAATCTAACAATCATTAAATTCCTTTTATGTCAATAACTGGGTGGATGAAACCAATTGGTTGCTCACCAGAGTTATTCTCCACACTAGTATTTATATACTGTGTGGGAGGAGCGTGCTCGGTAATAAGGATACATTACCGCTCAACCAACCGAGGAATAAACCAAGACAACGCTGGTACAAGAAGCCCCGCGAAGAGGAGAACAAAAGGAGAACAAAGGGAGAACGAAAACGAAGAACGGGGCGAGAGGACGTACCAGCAAAGTGCGCGCTCGAAAACATAACCGGAGAAGGGAGACACTCCGATAACAAAAAGTAAGTGACTAATTGAGTTTTTACACCAAAGTTAATCTCATTAAATTAAGCTGGGTCAGACAAGTTAGGCCTACATTGTGGCCTAAGACCCAGCATCAACTCATAGCTTAACAAAGGTGAAGGTAGATTGCCCTAACCTAATTCTTGTGAGGAATCCTACTGTGGACCTCAATTTATCTGCCCGCTCTGGACCATTTCCGGAATCTCTAGGCTGACCCCTCTAGGCTAGACTTGATCTACTCTATAGTATAGACTGGAGATATAAGGGGTGGGTTAATTGTGGACCAATTCATACAGAGCATTTTTCGCATTGGTGGTCCGTGTGTGGGGAATTTACAAACCTTAAGCTTACTTAACAAAAATTGCAGAATTAGGCTAAATAGTCTAGCCTAAGCCTAACCTGAGCAAGCCTAATTAGGTCTACAACCTAGGGCCTAACTAGGAAACATTTACATTAAAGGAGTCTCATTCTCTATAAGCTTAGACCTGAGTGACACACAAGTACTTGGGGGGGATTAAACCAAATTTGAACTTGACTGTTTTGTCTGTGCTCTCTCTTCTCTGGTAATTTCTTCTTGTCCTCTATTTCATTACGATCCCCAGTTAAACAATTTTGACTTAGACATGGACAGTGCAGAATTGAAAAGTTAAAAAAGAAAAGGGGGCAAAGTTGGGAGCTGTTACAAAGGCTGTGAACACTTTTAACAATATTACACAACCAGGTAAGAAAAATATAGAGAGTGTAATTATTAAATTAGAAATTAAAAAGGAGGAAATAATAGCCATTAATGAGAGTATTTCAGAGTTAGTTGAATCCGAAATGGCTGAAGAACAATTGATAGACCTTTACGCTGATGATGATGATCAGGTAAGCTCAATTGAACAGCAAATAAGGGAACTACGGTCTCGGTTGACTGACTTAACACCAAAAAAACCTAATTCTGATTTTAATCAAAGTAGGGCTAACCTTCAACAAAATTTAAGTGGCATGCAAAATCCTGAGTCACAAGAATTGAGGGCTCAGTTACCCATTTTGCAAATACCAACATTTGAAGGGGACACGGTAAATTCCCATCTTTCATTGACAAATTTGAGAATTTAATAGGTAATAAACCTTATATTTCAACTGTTGAAAAGTTTAGTTACTTAACTAGTTCTCTTAAAGGCCCAGCCTATAACCTGATAGCCTATTTACCAGCCGTAGGGGATTCATATGAAGTAGCTATTGATCTTTTAAAACGTAATTACGTTAATAAAGATGTGATTATATATGAATTATCTCAACAAATTTTTGAATTTGCACCCATAAAAGATAACCATAGTGATATGGAAAATTTTTATACAAAATTAGAAGCTATTATAGGACAACTGGTTAGCAATGAGATAGATATTAAAACTTCATCTTGGCTTATACAAAGCATAGTACTTAGGTGCCTTCCTTCGAGGGTTAAAGATAATTTAATTCTAAAGACGGGAGAAAATTATCCTAATTTAACACAAATAAGACAACACTTCCCCAATATCCTAACTAATTACAACTTGAGAGATTTTCCAACACATAAGACCCAGACTATGGATAAACCAAAGACTGTTCCCAGAGACCAACTAGCTACAGCCAAACAGACAAAACTTGATACTGTAGAATCAAATGTGACCAACTACAAAACACGAACACCTACATTACAGAACTTTAATGTAACTGCTGCCTCAACTTACACACCATATTGCAAATTTTGTGCAAGTAATGAACACAGTAGTACTGGGTGTGACAAATATTCAGATTTTAACCAAAGGGCTAAAAGATGTGAACAGTTGAACCTGTGTAAAAAGTGTACTGGCCAGGGACATTATAAGAAAGACTGTAAATCTAGGTTAAGATTCAAGTGTAAGTTTTGTAAAAGTTTACGACATGTCTCATCAATGTGTGATTCACCAAAGTGTCCAAATAATAGTACTCAAACTCAAAAGATACCTCCCCCAAACAAAGGTAATCAAGAAAATGCCACTTTCATGGGACATTCTGCTTGTTCAAACAATGTAACAAGAAACACTGAGATTCTTTTACCAACTATTACTTTGGACTTAGTGAATAGTGAGGGTAGTACCACTCCAGTGAGATGTCTTATAGACTGTTGTTCTCAACAAACATTTGTTTCAAAAATTTAGTTAATAAATTGGGTTTGACACCAAACCCGAATGAACAAAACTTCAATATTGCGTCCTTTGTTAAGGATAACTCGGACAAAAATAGCTATAAGACAATTGACCTGGAACTACATTTAGAAAGTAAATTCAAGAAAATTGAAGCAGTTATTATTTCTAAAGTAGGACAAAACAAACTGGTTATACCCAAACTAGAACAAACCATAAATCATTTGAAAAAACACTACAAAATAGCTGATAGACATATCACTAACAACACAATAGCTAACATTGAAATGCTAATAGGGGCAGATTATATTAATCTTATTCATAAGGGCATAGTAGAGATAGGTAATGGTATAGCTATTCAGACTCCATCAGGGATAGCCCCTTTGGGTGACCTATCAGACTACAACCTAGACCTAAACCAAAACAGTGCATGACCAACAAATACTATGTGCCTCAACTCAGTCCTACATAACACCTGTAAGAATAGCAACACTTTGAATAATATTATCTCAACTGAGAACATTAATTCATCATTATCAAATGAAACTTTGGATGAGGCAATTCAAACTTTATGGTTACTAGAATCTGTGGGTATACATGACACACATCAAACTTCAGAAGATCAGTTAATGGTAGAAAGATTTGAAGACACCATTCAGTGTAAAGACAATAGTTATTTTATTGAGTTACCTTGGAAAATAAATTGTCCAACTTTAAGAGATAATCTCAAAGTAGCTAAAGGACATTTATATAAAGTAATGAAAAAACTCAAACAAGAAAATAATGTAAAAATATATAATAATGTCTTCAAAGAACAGCTACAGAAAGGCTTCATTGAAGAAGTAACAGATAACCCTTTTAAAAAAGATGGTTGTCATTATTTAACCCATAGGGGGGTTTATCGACAAGATGCCCCAACAACAAAACTTAGAGTAGTATATAATTGTAGCCTCAAAGACAGTGATAAACACAGCTTGAATGATTGCTTGATTGAGGGTCCTAATCTCATTTCTGACCTTGTGAAGATCTTACTGAGGTTCAGGTTAGACAAATATGCTGTACAAAGTGACATTTCGAAGGCATTTTTGAGAATAAATCTTAAAAATTATGATAGAACCAACTTAGGTTCTTATGGTTCAAGGATCCATTTGATTTGAATAAAGGGTTCATAACCTATAGATTTAATGTTGTGTTGTTTGGAGCCAATTGCTCACCTAGCCTATTAGCATTGACAATTAAACATCATTTAAACCAGTTTAATAACTCTCTAACATTGAACTTCCTTAAGGAACATTTTGACGTAGACAATCTAATAGGCTCAACGACAACAAAATCTGAATTATCTGAAGTCTATGAACACTCTCAAAACATTATGCAACAAGGTAACTTTGAACTTAGAGAGTGGATTTCAAATAATGAGGATTTAAACAAAAGATTTTAAAAGATAATAATGGTCTTACTGAGCCATCAGACAGAGTTAAAACTTTAGGTATGAACTGGTATTTGGATGCAACTTCTAACAGTCATGATTCAATCTGTACTAAAGGTTTTAAACTTGATGAGGAAGCAAATACTAAAAGACAAATATTATCAGAGGCTTCCAAAATTTTTGATCCTATGGGTCTATTCCTGCCTTCAACAATAAAATCAAAGATTCTCCTCCAAGAAATTTGGAGGACAAATGTTGGGTGGGATGATCCAATAACAAATGAAAATCAAAAATCTTGGAAGAAGTTAGCTACTGATTTAACAAAAGTGCAGAACATTAAAATTCAAAGGTGCTGTGGGTTTAGGGATAAGCCCCAGAGGCTTCATGTGTTTGCTGATGCAAGCACACAAGCTTATGGGTGCTGGCGTATCTTGTAAGCCCTACAGAAAGTCATCTAATTTATGCAAAAGGGAAAGTTGCACCTCTCAAACTACCCGAACCATACCTCAATTGGAACTATTGCTGCTACATTAGCCATTAAAACCATTTCATTGCTTAAGGATGCTTACTATGATGTGTTCATAACTAATATCCACGTCTGGCTTGACAGTCAGATTTGTCTTGCCTGGATACGGAATGATAGCATTAATAGTAAGAATATCTTTGTAAGAAATAGGCTAAAAGAAATAGCTGACGCTAATGAAAGCCTACAAGTAAACTTTCACTATGTTCCAACTAAACAGAATCCAGCAGACTTTCTGACCAGAGGTTTATCCTACAAGTTGTTGAAGTCAAACAAAACTTGGGACTAAGTGGCTCTGTAATACAGACCAATGGCCTGTGGAACAAGTTAATTTGACATTAAATTTAATCTTTTCAAATGAAAAGGTTGAACCAATCACTAATTATGAAAAGTATTCTGATTTCAACAAACTTGTCAGGGTGACAGCCTACTGTTTGAGGTTTGCTCACAACTGTTTAGCTACAATTAACAAACAGCTAAATAAAAACAATCATAATTATACAGAAGTTGCAACCCAATATTGGATAGGCCAGGCCCAACAAAAAGAGTACAATAAAGAGTTAGAATTCTTAACAAATGGGAAACAAACAAAAGAACCTGTACCATCAGTAGTTGTGGATCTAAACTTGTTCAGGGATGAGGAAGGCCTTCTAAGGTGTAAAAGGGAGATTAGACAAATCAAAACTGTCATACAAAAGCAAAATCCAATCCTTTTACCTAGATTTAGCTATTTGACAACATTAATCATCAGAAAAATACACAATGATGTATATCATATGGGGTACCACAGACACTAACTACATTAAGAAAAACTTATTGGATACCCAAGGGAAGGATCACTGTTAAAACAGTCCTGAGTGAGTGTGTCACATGTAGGCGTATTCATGCTAGGCCCTATAGGAACCAAATCCTCCTGCTTTGCCAGAGGAGAGAGTTACTCTCAACAGACCCTTTGAGACTGTAGGCATTGACTATACAGGAGCATTGACCGTAGGGGTGGGTGACACGGAACAAAAAATGTACATTGTACTGTTTACATGTGCAGCCTCACGAGCTGTTTATTTGGATGTTGTGGAGGACCTAACAGCAGAATCTTTTGTTGCTGTCTTTAAGAGATTCTGTGCACGACATTCAGTACCCAAGACAGTTTGGACTGACAATGCTACATATTTCAAAGCTGCTGTGAACAAGTCATCCACGACTTGTTAAGCAATGAAATCACACAATTATATATACAAAATACAAACATAAAGTGGAAGTATATTCCGGTTGCCTCTCCTTGGTATGGTTCTATCTGGGAGAGGAATATACAAACAGTAAAGAATTGCTTGAAGAAAGCAATTGGCAAAAAACAGATACACTTATTTGGGTTACTCACTCTCCTGGCTGAGATTGAGAACATCATTAACAATAGGCCACTCACTTATGTGAGTGACAACATTAATGACCCAGAACCATTAACTCCAAATCATTTGATTCGGGGAGAACAAGTTAGTCTCCTGCCGGACTACAATATAGACTCTTCAGAAGACCCAAACTGGACTCAACGACATGATGAGCTCCAGACTAAGTTACAACATTTAACTAGAGTTAAAGCTCATTTCATTAAACAGTGGAAAAATGAGTACTTGATGGGTCTAAGGGAGAGACATAAACAAGTGACTAAGAAGGATTGGTCTGACACAATTAAGGTAGGGGACCTTGTTCTCATACATGACAGTACTCCAAGACAAAACTGGCCTCTGGCTAGAGTTTCAGAACTCAGACCAGGGCAGATGGGGTAACAAGAGTGGTCAAATTAAGGACTTCAACGGGTGACACAACAAGAGACATTTCTCTTTTGTACCCTTTAGAGTCTGGACCCAAAACAATGGACTTTGGAGAACCTTCTCCACTGACAGTAACAACTGGAGACACTGAACTTCCAGTAACTATTCCTTTGACAGTAGGAGTGGTAACGCATCCTACTACAACATTGACAGACACAAGACCTCAGCGACAAACAGCATTAAAAGCGCGACTATTTTTACAACAAAAAATAGATGCGGGGGAATTGTAATTTTATCTTCTAACTTTCATTTTTCCTTTTCTTATGGTAAAGACCATAGACAGTTTCATCCTATGGATGTATATTTTCTCTTCTAATTAAATGCTACACCTTCTCCATGAGAAGGTGAGGATAGGCACTGTTAATCAGATTAACAGGCATTTACAGTTAAATAGTTAGCTAGTCTACACTCAGACAAAAATTGGTGACAATGACACCAAAATTTTTATCTCCCGGGGCCCCCAGTATATGGAAAACTGATGAGTGGGTAGTTGGGAGGTAACGAAAATGGTTCACTGAGTAGGTAGGTAGTTAATCTAACAATCATTAAATTCCTTTTATGTCAATAACTGGGTGGATGAAACCAATTGGTTGCTCACCAGAGTTATTCTCCACACTAGTATTTATATACTGTGTGGGAGGAGCGTGCTCGGTAATAAGGATACATTACCGCTCAACCAACCGAGGAATAAACCAAGACAACGCTGGTACAAGAAGCCCCGCGAAGAGGAGAACAAAAGGAGAACAAAGGGAGAACGAAAACGAAGAACGGGGCGAGAGGACGTACCAGCAAAGTGCGCGCTCGAAAACATAACCGGAGAAGGGAGACACTCCGATAACAAAAAGTAAGTGACTAATTGAGTTTTTACACCAAAGTTAATCTCATTAAATTAAGCTGGGTCAGACAAGTTAGGCCTACATTGTGGCCTAAGACCCAGCATCAACTCATAGCTTAACAAAGGTGAAGGTAGATTGCCCTAACCTAATTCTTGTGAGGAATCCTACTGTGGACCTCAATTTATCTGCCCGCTCTGGACCATTTCCGGAATCTCTAGGCTGACCCCTCTAGGCTAGACTTGATCTACTCTATAGTATAGACTGGAGATATAAGGGGTGGGTTAATTGTGGACCAATTCATACAGAGCATTTTTCGCAATCACATTGAAGATGTGGTCTGATACAAGGTGGGAAAGCAAGATCAAGAGTGTGGAGCCCCTGAGATATCAGGCAGCTGCAGTGAGAGATGCACTGATCGAGGTGAGGGACCACACCAAAGACTCTGTAATAAAGGTCGAGGCTCAATCTCTGTCAGAGGAGGTTGGGTCATACCGCTTCGCCATTTGTTCAGTGGTGTGGCATGACCTGTTGTGCCAAATTCAGCATGTGAGCAAGCAGATGCAGTCTCCTAGCATGCACGTTGATGTTGCAGTAAATCTCCTAAAAAAAACAGAGAGAGGTCTCCGCAATTACAGGGCAACAGGTTTTGTGGCTGCACAAATGGCAGCCACAGATATCTGTGAACAAATGAATGTGGAGGCTGTGTTAAAACAAAAACGGCTGAGGTCCACAAAGCGGCACTTCTCCTATGAAGCATCTGATGAGCCCTTGATTGATGCTTTGAAGAAGCTGGAGGTGACATTTTTCAATGCAGTGGTTGATGCTGCAACATCAGCCATTCAGGAAAGATTTTCCACGTTGGAAATTGTGGGAGAGAAGTTTGGAGTGCTGACACATTTCCAAAATCTCACATTTGAGGAGCTGACAGAACAATGTGTGAACCTTAGTACTACACTACACTTTAAGGGACAATCTGACTTGGATGGCAGAGAGCTTGCACAGGAGCTGAAGAACTTGCCTGACTTGCCATCAAAGACCATATCCTTGCTTGAACTGCTGACATTTATCCATGAAAGGGAGCTCTCTGAAATATATCCAAATTTGTGGACTGCTCTCAGAATTGGTCTTACTCTTCCAGTCACTGTTGCTGAAGCAGAGAGGAGCTTTTCAAAGCTGAAGCTCGTCAAATCCTACTTGAGGTCAACTATGTCACAGGAACGCCTTACCGGTCTGGCCATCATCAGTATAAATCATACAATTGCTGAGCAGATTTCATATGATGATTTAATTCATGACTTTGCATCAAGGAAGGTAAGAAGAGTCAGGCTAGGCTTTAGATGGCAGTTGTGCTGTGGTGCAATTTATTTTGTTTCTTGTTCAAAGTGTAGAATAATAATTACCCTCTCTTAAGTGTCTTATTCTATTTATGTGATAGAGCATTTGTACAATTTAGAAATTTGATTCTCTAGTTTATTTATGGCAGTTGTGCAATTTAATTTGTATTTTTCCTGTTCATAGTATCATAATTACATTCTCTTAAGTGAGTTATTCTATTTACGTGATGAAGGATTTGTAAAATTCAGAAATTTGAGTCTTTGTTTTGGTTCTGAAGTTCCAACAATTAGTCCAATAAAAAGTTATTTTGTGAAAGAGTTATGTCTGTCCTTTATTTTGGGGGGATTCGAATGTGTGTGTGTTGGCGAACAGGGGGGGGGGGCGCTGAAGGTGAGGTTCGCCCAGGGCGTCATGTAAGCTAGGACCGCCACTGGGTGTTGCAGACAGTAATGTGGTGGAACTTGCACTTTTTTTTTCAAATTTACAATATCCTTGTATAATGTGTGTTACATAACGTTATAGAAGTAAAGCACAGAATTCCAGAACCGATAGATTCGACTATAGCAGAACTTAAATTGAACGATTTTAAACTTCTTCTTGCCGTTATATATAGGCCCCTAATCAAACAGCTGATACGGACGATGCGTTATATCGTGAACTAAAGAGAATAATAGGTAGTGAGCAGGCCTTAGTTATGGGTGACATTAATTGCGCCAACGTGAATTACGATACAATGCAGGGAGACGCGGAAAGTAATCGTTTAGTTAATTTTCTCGAGGATAGTCTTCTTATTCAAAAGGTTGGGGAACCTACGAGGTTGGACCGTATTTTAGATTTAGTAGTAACTACGGATGATAGGCTAATCACGGATCTTCAAGTAATAGAACCAGGGCCGGATTAAGACCTTTAGAGGCCCTAAGCACTTAAAAGATTTTGGTGCCCCATATATATGTAATTCAAAATATAAACAAAAATAAACCATAAAATAAAATTTTATTTTTTGAAATGAAACAAAACTTACAGTAAGATGGAAAATAATGTTTATTTTTGTATACTTCCACTTCATTTATATTTGAAAAGTTTTCTCCTACTTTTTTTAATTGCAAAGTCTTTGATCAGATCCTCAAAACTAATCTTACGTAACACATCTACAGATCTACAGATCTACAGAAGCTAAGGCTAACAAAGACCCTAAGATCCACTCTAAGGCTAGCCCGAGAGAAAGGAAAGAGTAGGGGGTTAAGAGAAGAGAAGAGAATAAGGGGTTAAGTAAGGAGCAACACCTATCATTCGTGGGTTAACATTCATTCAGAAAAAGAGGAAAAGTGTCTCACCATCATCATCCGCCGGCCACTGCCGACAAGTCAGAAAAATAGTCGGAGAGAATAGGAGAGGGGTGAAAGATGAAAAGAAGTAAAATAAGAACGCTTACAAACCATGCAAACACAGTCTTAACTCACTGTCATACCATGCAAACTACAAACATGCAAGAAAAGAGTTAGAGACATGCAAAGTAAGGAGGGGATAAAAAAAAAAAAAAAAAAAAAAAAAAAAAAAAGTGGGTTAGTTTACGCTATGAGCTACATCTACATTCGTGTTAGTCTAATTTTTTTTTTACATTTTTTTAATAATTTTATTGCTGGCATCACACGCTGGCATGTCACAAGCTGGCATTCATCGTCAACAGACTCATCCTCGAGCACCACCACCAGAGCTTCTGTTGCTAACTTTGTTGTTTTTTAAATTAAACAACGTTAATACCTTTAAAATGTCTGTCAAGACGGTTCTTAAACATATTAACGCTGGTAGAATGAACGACTGACGCGGGAAGATTATTCCATTTATCAATTACTTTAAACGTAAAGAAGTTTTTAGCGATATTAATAATAAAACGCCTGCCACGCAACTTAAATCCGTTATTGCGAGTATTACTATTATCAAAAGTGAACAATTTGTCAAAATTTACGTTATCGATGTTATTAACGATTTTGAAAACTTCAATAAGCTCCCCCCTTAATCTCCTAGTTTCGAGTGAATACAGGTCTAACTCATTAATCCTATCTTCATAAGGCTTATTGCGCAATGACGGAATAAGTTTCGTGGCACGACGCTGAACCCTTTCTAACCTATCAATATCCTCACGCAAGTACGGGCACCAAAACTGAACTGCATATTCTAAATGAGGCCTGACTAGGGACTTGTAAAGGGGCAATATAATATCCTTCGATTTAAATTCGAAATTACGCGCTATGAAACCTAACATCCTATTAGCTTTTGCGCAAGACTCCAGGCACTGGTTCCTAACCTTTAAATCCTTAGATACGCGTACGCCTAAATCTACTTCCTCGTCAACGCTCGCTAACTCCCTATCATCCATCGTATACGCGTAATTATTATTGCGAGAACCTATATGCAAACCTTTACATTTGTCTACGTTAAATTGCATCTGCCACTTATCTGTCCACTCCATAATCCTATTTACATCGTCTTGAATCCTATTTCTATCGTCCTCGTTAACAACCTTACCGCCTATTTTAGTATCGTCCGCGAATTTTGACACGTTACTAGTCAATCCTACATCTATGTCGTTAATGTAAATTACGAATAGCAATGGGCCTAACACTGAACCCTGTGGGACACCGCTACCTACATCTAACCACCCTGATTCACTACCATTAACTACGACCCTCTGTCTCCTAGCACGAAGCCATTCTTCTAACCAGTTAGCTACCTGACCGCGTATACCGTGCGCTTTAACCTTCGCAATTAGTCTCCTATGCGGAACTGTATCGAACGCCTTTTTAAAATCTAAATAAATAACGTCAGCTGCTCTATGCCTATCGTATTCGCGCACTATTTCGTTATAAATTCTAACAAATTAGTTAAACAAGACCTATGGCGTCGAAACCCATGCTGACTACTATTAATCAAATCTCTACTTTCTAAGTGATCGATAATACGATCCCTAACTACGGATTCCAAAAGTTTACCTACAATTGACGTTAAGCTAATGGGCCTATAATTGCTAGCTACCGCGCGGTCGCCTTTTTTAAAAATAGGCGTGACGTTAGCTAATTTAAAGTCTTCAGGAATAATCCCCGTTTCGAGTGACTGATTAAAGATCTTCGTTAAGGGTCCTACGATAACTTCTTTCAAATCTTTCAAATGTCTGGGATAAAAAGCGTCAGGGCTTGGAGCCTTGCTAACTTTTAGCCTATCGATATAATGCTTCTATACTTAGTAGAGATAAGGCATCCAGCCTGCCTTGTTGCATAGATAGTTGTTCTGTTGGTATTTTTAATATACAGTACTTCAACTGAGAAAATGAACGCTCAGCTGAGCAATTTGTGACCATTAATGTTAAAAATATACGAAAGGCAATTTCTACATTTGGGAAGGCACACTCAATATTGTCTTCTACAATTATTTTATAAAGTTCAGCATGACTGAATCTTGTTTTTACATTTTTTTTTGCACTGAACTTATGGCACACATATGAGTGAAACTGCTGAAGCTCAGCAGAGAAATTAGTGTTCAAGTCCTCTGGGTAAGCATCAATCATCTTTTTACAACCCTGAGAATACCTTTCAATTTCAGTAGATGATGAAGTGGTGACATTATGTGGCACATCACTTAGAAAAGAAAATCTCTCTGCTATTTCTTTGTATATCTCTCCTCTTCTTCTCATCTCAGTTTCAAGTTTGTCAACAATTGTGTAAAAGGTGGTGATAAGAAATTTATCTCTGGCATTCAGATATACTTCTGGTGCATCTCCGTCATTGGGTACCTTCTTTCTGATACGTTTGCGAGTTTGAGCTGCCTTGTAATCAACATCTGGTAGCATTTCCTTTGTAGCTGCTTCATATCTTTCAAATTCATCTCGTGAAGTGCACAGTTGGTCAGCTAATGATCCATACAGATCTGCACATGTTTTTAAGTTCACATCCTTATTCTGTAGAACTTTGCTTACTCTATGAAAATTTTGCAAAATCTCATCCCAAAAATTCAACATAAAAACGAATTCTAGCTCTTGCATCTTATTTGCAATATTATTTGCTTCTCTTCTAGTGTCTCCCTTTTGTGACTGGTCTTCAGCTATACATTCTAACGCTTCTAAAATTTTAAGGAAAGATTTCAAAATTGCTGCTGTTGCCATAGCATGTGCCTCCCATCTGGTATCAGAGAGGGATTTTAAGACACTTTCATTTCCAATACAACCTTTAAGAATTTCCCACCTGCTGGTTGAGGCTAAAAAAAAGGTATAGAGCAACTGCACTGTAGAGAAGAAATTAACCGCCTCTTGACAGCAGTCAACAGCACTTCGGCCTACCAGATTTAGTGAATGGGCTGCACAGGGCACATATATAGCAAACTTGTTTGTTTCTAAAATTTTTTGCTGCATCCCCTTATAACGCCCAGACATGTTGGCAGCGTTGTCGTAAGATTGACCCCTACATTTTGAAAAGTTTAGCTTACAAACTTCACGTAAGTACTGCAACACCTGATTTGCCATTTCCTCACCAGTATGGCTTTTCATTTTCAGAAAGGTTAAAAAGCGTTCAATAGGCTGTCCATCTTTTAAGTACCTAAGTACAACACTTAACTGATCGATATGTGATAGATCTGGTGTTGAATCAACTGACAAACTAAAATAACCAGAAGATTTTACTTCGTCAACAATGAGTGCGTGGACCTTTTGAGCCATTAGTTGAATGAGTTCCTCACAGGTGGTTTTGGACAGGTAAGAAGGATTTCCTTTGCCAGAATTTCCATATTTCAAAATGTGACCTGCTAAAAATGGATCAAACCGGCTTATGAGCTCAAGCAGCCCTAAAAAATTCCCATTCTGCAATGATCCAAATCTTTCTTCTGTTCCTCGAAAAGACAAGCCACGTTCAGCTAACGTACAAATAACAGCTATGACACGCCTCAAGACATGTTCCCAGTAATCACACTCTTCCTGAATTTGTTTTTCCAACTGTTGTCCCAACCCCGCACCTTGTCTGCGAGTTAAGTATGTTAGCATAGAGTCTCGGTGAGTAGTGCTTTTTTCATGATGATCAATTACAATAGTATTTCGCCAGTCACTGAACCCTTCTCTTATAACAAAATGTGAGACATTTTTAGGAGCAAACAGTTTACAAACATAACAGTAAACTGATCCTGTTGATGGTGAATACAATAACCACTCTCTCTTGTATTTCTCACCATTGGCTTTTGTCCCAACGAAAAGTTTTTGTGAACAGTATCTTGCTGGTTTGCCACTACTGAAATGCCGGTAAGACTTGTCAAATGGCCCATTGTGGTGTTGACAGTCACTGGGTCCACAAGCAATCCAATAAGCCACATCATCAGCAGAGAAATCAAGCCACAACCCTGGATCTTTTGCTATATTTACTTCATCTTCTGCAGACTGATTCATTTCACCACCATCACCATGGTCCACTAAACTTTCATTTTCAGCAATTATTTCAACCCCAGAATGTCTTGTAAAGCAACTTGAATCAACATTTGCAGTAGAGGTATCAAGAGAATTTACAGGCAAAGTGAGATCAGTAGTGAGACATGTGGTAGATGAACCTGCTTGTGACACCTCGGTGATTCCAACGTCATCATATTTTGATTTTGAAGTGATCAAAGTGGTATTTGTGTCCACTTCTGATGACGGAGATTGGTTTTGATTCAGAATCGGTATATCATGTTGACGTTGTGGTCGTGGAACTTGTGTGAAGAAATCAGTCAGCTTTGCAGTCTTGGACTCTAAATCCAAAGTCTTCTCTTGTTTCTCTTTTGATAGTTTTCGCTTTTGTGCACCACTTAACTGAACACGTTTCATCTTGGTTCTTGGGGTCTGTAAAATACAGAAATAAAAAGAATATTTTATTTGTATATTATGTGGCAATCAACACAGTTACACATATCACAATCTTGGCTTTGTTCTTTTATTCTCAGAAAGACAAAATGGGAACCGTACACAACCAAAGTGGCAATTTAAATATAAGTGGCAATTAAATATAACTCAACCGAAATATCAACTCGAAATGTTGAATACAAATCAAATCGAAAGAAGGAACCGAAAGAAGGAACCGAAACCTATAAAATAAAAATACTTAACATTAGAATTAATAATACGCAATCTATAAAAATATCAATATTAACATTTCACTATTAACGAGCCACATTTTATATTTACATTTATTTATTTATTTAAAACACAATATTTAATTATAGGAAATATGAACATTTGCTTAGGGCCTAAATTGTCCTAACTACGTTTGATGTTATATATACATTACAAATTATTCACTCTGGTTATTACAATCTAAATTCTTTTATACTGTTATGACAATAGATAAATAAATTATAAAATAAAGATACGTGTATGATAAAATATTGTTATATATACAAATAAAGTACACTTCATAGACTTACCCTAGAGAAGAAGAGAGAGCAACAGATAAACTTCTTCAACGCTAATTAACTTAGGTCAGTATATCTTATTATTATAATGGCCGTGATAAACATCACTTGATACAACAGCAATATAGAGAGTTTATAGTTTCTTTTATTTTAATATTAATTTATATTACAATTCTATAAACCTAAATCTTTCTGTAAAACAATACCAAATGATTATGTAAAATATATATTTAATATTATATGCACAAATCACACGTTCAGAATAACTTCCTATAGCACACGAAAATATTTAATCTATATGTATTTTTAATATGGCGCTCAAAGATTTGATATAAACAAAATAATAACGCAAAGCGTAAAGTGTGTGATTACAACGAAATATATTTATTCTCTCAAAAGGGTTGTTGTTCACTACAAATTCAAACAATGAAAAAAAATAAATACTATATATGAATATATATAATTCAGTTTTCAACAGCTTATAGGCTATAAGCCGCGATTATAATAGTATAATAAATCCATGGTAAATCCGACAATGGAAAATTTCTGTGGTGCCCCCCTTCCCTTGATGCCCTAAGCACGGGCTTATTTTGCTTAATGGTTAATCCGGCCCTGAATAGAACCGTTAAGCAATAGCGATCACAATATGGTAGAGTTTGTCCTCTCAGTAAGTCACTCGAAACCAGCTAACTCGACTAAAATTCCTAACTGAGACAGAGGACAGTCACAGTTGACATGAACTCTAGCAGCACAGCCAGAGCAGCCAGATGCTTCAGTTCCACAGAGAGTAATATCATGTCTGCAGGTTATGTCAAACAATGTGTCAAGTTTAGATATTCTCTTCTCTCTCTTTGCAGCCTTCACTCTGCCATTCACTAGGTCAATCATTTCATTCCACCTGACAAGAATCTTCCTGGCAATGGATCTCTCTTGAATGATCACAGGAGGAGTGAACTTGGCATTGCTTTTGCGCCACTGTGCCAGTACCAGTGATGCCAAGTCCTTAGCCAAATCTTGCAGAGGGTACTGAGCTCTCTTCATATCATTCAGAAGCAGCTTCTGTTCCTGGAGGAGGATTCCTCTCTGAAACACAGCTCTCCAGGTTGGAACTTCTGTGGGAAATAACTGCTTGCCTGGACCCACCAGATCCCTCAGCTTTGAACCAGAACTTTTTCTGGTCTTTCGTCTTTGCTTAGCCATGGTGGCTACACAATCTTCACCAAGCTTTGTATCTGAAACATAGAAAATTATCACAGTGAAACTCTAGTAGCCTATAACAGCTGTTACAATGGTTTTGTTTGGTAAAAAACCGGTCTGTTACATTTGTATCATACTACAGTGTATGTTCTGCACAGCTGTTCTGTACATAACCAGAAAACGAAAAAGTGGAAATTTGAACACTTAAACGTGATTTTTAGCAAAAGTTCAAGGAAACAAACCCCTCCTAAAATTTAATTTTACATAGGAATACATACTGCTAATCTTGAAATTCGCGCTTCAATGAGCATGATACACCTTAATGTACGGTGGAGAGCGCAAGAAAACAACTCGCTCCTCCACCATGCCAGACCTAGAGGCGGGGCCACCAGCTTCACCTCCGTGTGAAGAGAGACCAACGCACGAAACAACATAAGGTATAAGGTTGTTGTTGTTGTTTAGCCGATCAGCCCACCCTGATCGAGCAAGCCAGCGGCACGCAGGTAACCGATCGCCCTCTCCGGAGTGGACCAGAGGTTCAGCGCACTAGTGATGTTGGTTGTGTTCTATGTTGTGCTAGAGTGGTACAGTCTGTCATAATGTGTTCGATTGTTTGTGGTGTGTCCTGGCACAGGTGGCAGGTGTTGTCTGTGGAGTTGTCTAGTCTGTGTTTATATGTCTGTAAGTTGGGATGATGTCCACATCGGAATCGTGCTAAGTTAACTCGATCCGATCTGCTCAGGCTGATCTCTGACCTGTTAATGGGTGGCGGCTTCGCACCTAGGACCGCATTCGGACCGAGTCGTGTCAGTGCTTTGTGGGTTAGGTGTGTGCGTGTGTGTTTTCTGTACTGTGTGATGTCTGTCTGTGGGGCGTGGTATGGAATGGAGTATTTGGTTATAATGTCTCTCTGGTATTACCTTAATGGTGCGAGGTGTCGGTGCATGATTGTACATGTAGTGGCAAGGGTATTGTGGGTTAGTTGTCGCTGCTACCATGAATTGTGTTCCCATCATGTCTAAATATTCCCTAACTTTCAGTATTTTTGTTTCTGTGTGCAGGTGTTCTATTGGTGTTGTTTGAATGCATCCTGTAATGATACGAAGTGCGTTGTTTTGTATTGTCTAAGTTGTTTATGTGTGTGTTTGAGATAATGGGTGCCCAGCATGGGCTAGCATAGTCCATAACTGAGCGAATATATTGTTTGTATATGAGTGATGTTGTTTCCTGCTGGAGTCCAAAGTTTGTGCCTGTTAGTACCCTAAGCGTGTTAAGTCTTGACGTACATTTGTTTTTAATGTCCTGAATGTGGTTTGCAAAAGATAATGATGTGTTGTATGTGACCCCAAGTATTTTGGCCCTGTGAGTGTGTGGAATGTTGGTGTTGTTTAGTGTAAGCTGTGGAGTTATCTGGTGTTCTTTTGTGTTGCTTGTAAGCAAGGTGATGGTTGATTTTGTGGGCGCTACTTTGAGTCCATTGTGTGTGAGCCAGTCTTGTATACTGTTTATGTATGTTTGTAGGTTATTTGTAGCGGTGTCGATGTTGTTGTGAGTGGATGTTAGAGTGATGTTATCTGCATCTGATGATAAGGTAAGCTTGTTATCTTTGGATGTTGGAATGTCATGCATGTATAAGTTGAACAGTGTTGGTGAGAGAACAGAGCCTTGAGGGACCCCGTTCGGAAAAAGCTTATTTTTGGATGACTTGCCATTAAATGTGACATGTGAGTATCTTCCTGAAAGATAGTTGCTCAGCCACCTTTTGGTGTTAATGCGCATGTTTGTGTTGGGTAGTTTGTTTATGAGAGGGAAGCGTGGGATAGCATCAAATGCTTTATTAATGTCTATTGTTGCTAATAGTGTACGTTGAGCTGGTCGTCTGGAGTTGATGCCATCCATGATGTGCTGCGTGAGGTTAGTGAGTAATGTCGTGGTTGAGTGGTGAGGTCTGAATCCATGTTGAGTAGGCGATAGTGGTATGTGTGAGTTGGTGATTTGTAAGATTAGTCTTTCTGTTACTTTGGAAGGTGTGCATAGTAAAGTAATGGGTCTATAGGAAGCTGGTTCTGTTGGATTTTTGTTTGGTTCGAGTAGTGTAATAATTTTACCTTATTTCCATATGTCAGGAATAATACAGTGTTGGTATGAATATGTGCTGATATTTGTGAGAGTTGTATTCCCTGTGGGCCCAAGTGTTTAAGGTGTATGTTAGATATGTTGTCTGGTCCAGTAGCCTTCGAATTCTTAATGTTTTTGATGATCTTGGTGGTCTGGTCTGTATTGAAGGGTGTTAATGGTCGTGTCGAGTCTGTAGGTTTTCTTGTGTCTGGCTGTTTGTTGTCTGCGTGTTTCTGGTTGTTGTCTCTGTTTAAGTGACTTATCTTTGCGTAGTGATTAACTAGAATGTTAGCTTGTTGTGTATATGTTGGGATATTATTTTGGCTGCGACAGATAGCCGCGTGTGAGGTGTGAATGCTGCTGTTAGAGTGGGTAATGCTGTTTATAGTCCTGTATAGTCTGGATGTATCTGTGGAGTGGTTTAGTGTTGTTATGAATTCCATAAATGTTTCCGTTTGTTTTTCTTTGAGTGTGTTGTTTATTTCTGTGTTGAGCTGTTGTATCTGCTGTTGTATCTGCTGTTTTATGGCTTCTGTGTGTGGTGTTTGTGTGTTATGTTTGAGGTTGTTACGTTGCCTTATGAGGTGGGCTATTTCTCTAGTGTAATTTGGGTTGTATTTCCTAATGTTGCCCTTGGGTATGTATTTGTTTGCATTATTGATAATCTGATTAAATGTCTTGAGTGTTGTATTGATGTTTATGATGGGTGTGCTGTTTAATGTGGTGAATTGTTCCTTAGTCTGCATTTTGAACTGTTCCCAATCAGCTTTCTTGTAATTTTTGTAAGTGTGCCTAAGGCTGTTGGAGCAGAGTGGAGAACGTGTTGTAATGATGATAGGCAGGTGGTCTGATGACAGTTGTTTTTCTGTTCTTTAGTGTGTATGTGTTGCTAGTGAGGGGGAACAGAACGTTATGTTTAGGGAGGAATTTGAGTATCCTGCTTGATGTGGTCTGTGTGTATGTTCTTCTGTATTGTTAAGAATGAAGAGGCTGTTTAGTTGTATGGCTATGTTGGCGCCTCTGGTGTTGCTTTGGTTGTGTAGGTACCAACTAGTGTCTTTAGCATTGAAGTCTCCTCCTAAGATGACATTAGTGAGAGAGGCCAGATTGTGTAACTGTGGATTGTAATTGGCTGGCACCTGAGGTGAATTCTCTGGCGGATTGTGTTTGTAATGTTTTGGGTGGCATCAGTGTAGCTAATGCTTTTACTATGTAAGTGAGGAGTCCACTCCCGTGACCCCCAGTACGATCTTGACGGATCGCCGTGAAGTCAGGGATGGTGGGTGTGTGCGTTTTAGTTTTGTTTCTTGTATAAGTGCTATGTGAATGTTTTATTTGTGTACGAATTCCCTAAGCTGCATGATTTTGTTTGTGAGGCCATCTACGTTGTACTGTAATATGTTAATATTATACTTCTGTATGTGTCTCATGGTGCTATTGTGTCTATGTCTTTGTGTATGGTGACATGTGTAAGTTGTAGTGGGGCCTGGATTGGTCTTAATGTCGCCAGAGAGTAAGAGTAGTCCGGGGAGCACGCCGAGAATAGGTATAAGGTAAGGAGTACTTACGTATTATCGGGACTACCAAACGTCATTTTCATTTAAACTAACGAAAATATCACAACTTAACCTAACCAATCATCAAGGGCGTACAGTTGACCTAACCGGGCATTCAGTTGATCTAACAGGTTAATATTGGTTATTTCACCTAAATATCTTCTGATCTTTTCGTATTAGGCACTTACTGTCGCATTTCGGGCAAGTTAAGGATGAGAGAATAACGCCGTAATTGATAAAAACATCCAGTGCTTCGTCTTCATCTAGTATTATCGGGACTAGCTACGAAAAACACATTTTCCGTTTTAAGCGATTTTATTCATTGGGGATAATATAATATAATATGATATACATAAAATAAGTATGATAAACACTCAATAATCAATTTCAGGTGGCCAATATTCCTTAACTGTTCAGTATGGCACTGAAAGGGTCCCGTCCTCCGAGATTTTGACGCCAAATAAACTCCACTAGATAGGACTCCAAATGAGGGCGGGCAGTCCCACGGTGCTTCTTATTCCTCCATTTCGCTGACCCCCAAATCCTCTCAATGCGTTGTGTGTGTGTGCTCCCTGTCGGGGACAATGAAGTTGTACTTATGATTGGCCTTGAAATGCCTGGTTAAGTCAACTGAATGCCCGGTTAGGTTAATTGAATGCCCGGTTAGATCAACTGTACGCCCTTGATGATTGGTTAGGTTAAGTTGTGATATTTTCGTTAGTTTAAGTGAAAATGACGAGAGCAAAAATACATAATAAACAGTTTGGTAGTCCCGATAATACGTAGGTAAGGTGTGTGTATATATATGCAAAGAATCACAGGGAAAAGGAAAAGGAAACACGAAATCGAGCGCTTTCGTGATATATTCACATCTTCAGGGACAAGAAAGAAAGAGACAGAATTTACCAAGTAAATGAGTTAAACACACAAGCGAAAAAAATTCTCCAAAAGGCAGCTCAATTTAAAAAACAATAAAACAATCTAAAGATTTTTTCCCATAGATAACTTAATCTAAAGGCTACTAAATTATTGAATTTGGGCTTTCCATCATGAAAAAGAAAAACTATAGTATTTGTCATTACTTATTCGAACTATAGTGGATGTAATTTCCCAAAAGAGTTCCTTGTTCCATGCACAGTAGGGTGGATCGATTTTACATTTTTTTCGATTTCCATATTCTAATAGAGACAAAAACTTGCGCATGCATGAGAAAATAGCCTCTGCAAAATCTTAGCTTAATAGGTAATCATCTTCTGCCCCCGGCAGAGCGATGAAAATCATATTTTAGTAGTCAAAAACGTATTTTTAAACCCTAGCCTAGAGTCATAAAATTTTGCGTGTGTGTTATTTCATGCCTAAGCAACGATATAAATGCTATGGGAAATATATAAATGCATTATTTAAGACAAAGAGCCGATCTGAAAATATGTATATTATACATAATTTCAGATCGGCTCTTTGTCTTAAATAATGCATTTATATATTTCCCATAGCATTTATATCGTTGCTTAGGCATGAAATAACACACACGCAAAATTTTATGACTCTAGGCTAGGGTTTAAAAATAAGTTTTTGACTACTAAAATATGATTTTCATCGCTCTGCCGGGGCAGAAGATGATTACCTATTAAGCTAAGATTTTGCAGAGGCTATTTTCTCATGCATGCGCAAGTTTTTGTCTCTATTAGAATATGGAAATCGAAAAAATGTAAAATCGATCCACCCTAATGCACAGTCTACGTTTAACATACATATACACACATATATATATATATATATATATATATATATATATATTATAACTGCAAACACGCAGTACAATTAACGTAAAGAACGACGCTTTGTATAGGAGAATTATCCGCGCAAGATGAGAGCGAAAGAACGAAACAAATGAAAAAATGAGGTAACCACCCGGGAATCGAACCCGGGATCTTCCGATTGCCGGTCAGATGTGATAACCATTACACCACGGGCCTCACTCAAACAAATGTCGTAATTCCTCTACATACGCGCAGAAACTAATGCCCCAAAGGGGCACCTCCCGCATGCCGTAACATTTTTTCGTTTGTTTCGTTCTTTCGCTCTCATCTTGCGCGGATAATTCTCCTATACAAAGCGTCGTTCTTTACGTTAATTGTACTGCGTGTTTGCAGTTATAATGTATATAATGTTACGGCATGCGGGAGGTGCCCCTTTGGGGCATTGGTTTCTGCGCGTATGTAGAGGAATTACGACATTTGTTTGAGTGAGGCCCGTGGTGTAATGGTTATCACATCTGACCGGCAATCGGAAGATCCCGGGTTCGATTCCCGGGTGGTTACCTCATTTTTTCATGTTTCGTTCTTTCGCTCTCATCTATACATTAATATACTGCGTGGTCATTGCAGTTAAATGTACATATTCACGATTTGCGAGGGTGCCCTCTCAGGGCATTGGTTTCTGCCCTATGTAGGAGAATTTCGACTTATGACTGATCGAGGCCCGTGGTGTAATGGATAGCGCATCTGACCGGCAATCGGAAGATCCTGGGTTCGATTCCCGGGCGGTTCACCTCATTTTTCATTTGTTCGTTATTTCTCTTCCTCGTGTGCAGAACGCTCCTCTATACTTACGTCGTTTCTATATATATATATATATATATATATATATATATATATATATATAAATTATTTCACGAAAGTAACACGTGAAAAATATTTATGATGAATAAAACCACGAAGGAAAGGAAACAGAATGGTGCTCAAGCGCTTTCGTCTAATGACATCCTCAGGAACACTGAAGTACATAAAGAGTTACAGCCTATATATAGGTTACAGAAATATATATATATATATATATATATATATATATATATATATATATATATAATAAACGGAGAAACAAAATTAAAGGATTGTGGGAGGGGCACACAAATTTATAAGGAAAAACTATCGATTTTTAGCACAAGATTAAATGAATTGTTTCCAACCAATGTTATAGATAAAAAAAAAAAAAAAAAAATACAAATTTATACTGGAAATCTGCCCGGGTTTTAGCACTGCCCTTTTTGTATATAAAAATTGAAAAATAAAAGTTATTAGGGTGGCATACAAGTTTACCAAATCTTACCAATCTGTTCTGAAGGAATTCAAAACAACAGGATCGAGTTGAAAGAGACCTTTGCTTATGTTGAAGTTATTTGTAAGTTGGATAATGGCAGACTCAAGAATATTTCTATTAACAATGTTGCTAGAGTGAAATAAAACTGAAGCATTATTCCAATCAATAGAGTGGGATAACTCTGACAAATGGACAAAAAGGGCACTGGACAACTGTCCTGTTCTAACAGAATATTGATGCTGTTTTATACGTGTGCGCAAATCCTTTCCCGTCTGACCTATGTAAAAGGAATCACATTGTTTACAACCAATTTCATAGATAATGCCTGAATTATTGGTAGGGCTATTTTTTACTATGATATTTTTCACAATATTGTTATATGAAAATACCACATTAATATCCAAAAGTTTAAGTACATTAGCAATGCCTAAAAAGCAAACAATTCGTCCTACGTACACTTTTACTCGGGACATGACACCCCCACTAAGAAGGCCATTTTTTCTTCAATGTTTCTCCGCGCCCTTAGGATCGCCAGTATGTATATGTATGTATGTATATATATATATATATTTTTTTTTCTGTAACCTATATATAGGCTGTAACTCTTTATGTACTTCAGTGTTCCTGAGGATGTCATTAGACGAAAGCGCTTGAGCACCATTCTGTGTTTCCTTTCCTTCGTGGTTTTATTCATATATATATATATATATATATATATATATATATATATATATATATATATATATATATATCTATTATTTCATGAAAGTAACACATGAAAAATATTTATGATGAATAAAACCACGAAGGAAAGGAAACACCGAGTGGTGCTCAAGCGCTTTCGTCTAATGACATCCTCAGGAACACTAAAGTAAATAAAGAGTTCAAGACTATATATAGGCTACAAGAGAAAAAAAAAATATATATATATATATAGTCTGTGTGTATCATAAAAAACTCAGGGAACCATTCTGAGTTCATTCCCATATATATATATGGGAAGAGCATACAAATTTGTAAGGAAAACTACCAATTTTAGCACTTTGCCCGAATTCAACACAAAATCAAATGGATTGTTTACAACCAATTTTATAGATAATGCCTGAATGATATATAGGTCACAAACGCTTGAAACGCATTCTCAAAGATCATAAGGACTTAATTCCGCTTTTCAAGTCCACTTCACCTCTTCCCTACCTTTACGGTCTTATTAAAACCCACAAACCTGGCAACCCTAGGCGCCCTATTATTAGCTCGGTGGGCTCTATTACCTATAAACTCTCCAAATGGCTTGTCAAAGCAGGGGCGGATCCAGGAATTTAAGCAGAGGGGGGTCTAGTCTTGGTGGGGCTCGTTATTGATATGTCCTCGGCCGAAGGCCGAGGACGTGCGAGCGAAGCGAGCGCCAGGGGGGGTGCCCGATGGGGGGTGTCCCCCCCTCGGTAGGAAATTTTCATATTTGAAGATAGCTTTAGATGGATTTGAAGTATATTCCCGTTATCAAAATCCTGCTTGTTCACACACCCAGGCCAGGTCTGAAATGTCTCAGGATCGGACATAAACTTTTTTTTCTTTATTCTTTTTAAAGAAATTAATTTTGTGGCAACCGGGATACATGTACCTTAAGCCATTTTAAGTCTTCAGGTCTTATTTTTCATATATAGGAGCAAACAAACGCAATCGAAAAATCGTTGGTCACCGTGAGCAAGGGGGGGGCGTCCGGACCCCCTCGACCCCCCCCCCCCTGGATCCGCGCCTGCAAAGTCTTGTCCCCCATTCTCGGAACTATCTCCGATTCACATGTAAAAAATTCCATGGATCTTACTGAAAAATTGAATAATGTACGCACTGAAACCAACGATAGATTGATCAGTTTTGACGTTTGTTCATTGTTTACAAAAGTGCCGAATGACGATATGCTTGACTTTCTCTCCCGAGAATTACATAAGTACGACCTGCCACTACCTGCACACATCGTTTTGGAACTTATTAAGCTTTGCATCAAAGACTGTAAATTCACTTTCAATAGCGAGTATTATCAACAGGTTTTTGGGATGGCCATGGGCAACCCCTGGTCACCCCTCCTCTCCAATATTTATATGGAGTTTTTCGAAATTACTTACAGTCTGATAATGCTGTGGGTTGGCATCCCATGGTTGCGGTACGTCGACGATATTTTGTGTATCTAGCCCATGAATCGTGACCTGGATGACTTCTTCCTTCAGTTAAATGATCAAGTCTCCTCCATTAAGTTTACTTTAGAAACTTGTGGAACAAGACAACTCAATCTCATTTTTGGATGTGCGTGTACATAGGGAAAGCCAAGGTTTTAAGTTTAGTATCTATCGGAAAAAACCAAACAATTTGTCCTACGTACACTTTTACTCTGGACATGACACCCCAATTAAGAAGGCCATATTTTCTTCAATGTTTCTCCGCGCTCTTAGGATCGCTAGTCCGGAATACATCAATGCCGAATTGGAAAAAATCAACGGTATTGGAAGTGATCTGTGCTACCTCAGCTGCGTTTATGGAATCTTGTCTTAACAAGGCAAAACGAAACTTCTATCGTGTGAATAATAACACTCGCACTTTGTCAAAGAATATTTTAGTACTTCCATTTTCCCCGGGCTTTTTAGGCATTGCTAATGTACTTAAACTTCTGGATATTAATGTAGTATTTTCATATAACAATATTGTGAAAAATATCATAGTAAAAAATAGCCCCACCAATAATTCAGGCATTATCTACAAAATTTGTTGCAAACAATGTGATTCCTTTTACATTGGTCAGACGGGAAAGGATTTGCACACGCGTGTAAAACAGCATCAATATTCCGTTAGAACGGGACAGTCGTCCAGTGTCCTTTTTGTCCATTTGTCAGTTATCCCATTGTATTGATTGGAATAATGCTTCAGTTTTGTTTCACTCTAGCAACATTGTTAATGGAAATATTCTTGAGTTTGCTATGATCCAACTTACAAATAACTTCAACATGAACAAAGGTCTTTTTCAACTCGATCCCGTTGTTTTGAATTCGTTCAGAACAGATTTAGACAAGAAGGGCAGAGTGCTAAAACTTTGGTAATTTTCCCTTATAAATTTGTGTTCCTCTTACAATTTTTTTTTTTTGTGTGACCTATATATCATTCAGGCATTATCTATAAAATTGGTTGTAAACAATCCATTTGATCTTGTGTTGAATTCGGGCAAAGTGCTAAAATTGGTAGTTTTCCTTACAAATTTGTATGCTCACCCACAATTTTTATTTCTATATACAGTATACATATATTTTTTTTTTGTAACCTATATATAGTCTTGAACTCTTTATTTACTTCAGTGTTCCTGAGGATGTCATTAGACGAAAGCGCTTGAGCACCACTCTGTGTTTCCTTTCCTGCGTGGTTTTATTCATTATATATATGAAAATTATTTCACGAAAGTAACACGTGAAAAACATTTATGATGAATAAAACCACGAAGGAAAGGAAACACAAAAAAGTGCTCAAGCGCTTTCGTCTAATGACATCCTCAGGCACACTGAAGTACATAAAAGGTTACGGCCTATATATAGGTTACAGAAAAAAAAAAAATAATAAATAACATACATACACACAAACATTATATATATACACATACATATCTACACACATATGCAATAAACGGAGAAGTAAAAATAAAAATAAAAAATTAAAGATTAGAGGATTAACAAAGAGGCATACAGATTTGTAAGGAAAAATATCGATTTTTAGCACAAGATCAAATGAATTATAAAAATACAAATTTATACTGGAAATCTGCCCGGGTTTTAACACTGCCTTTTAGAGTCAAGTTTCGATTATATAAAAATAAAATGAAGATTAAAAGTTAATAAAGTAGCATACAAGTTTACCAAAGATTTAGCGTCCTACCCTTTTTATCTAAATTTGTTTTGAAGGAACTCAAAACAACAGGATCGAGTTGAAAAAGACCTTTGCTTATGTTGAAGTTATTTGAAAGTTGGATAATGGCAGACTCAAGAATATTTCTATTGACAATGTTGCTAGAATGAAATAAAACTGAAGCATTATTCCAATCAATACAGTGGGATAACTCTGACAAATGGACAAAAAGAGCACTGGACAACTGTCCTGTTCTAACAGAATATTGATGCTGTTTTATACGTGTGCAAATCCTTTCCCGTCTGACCTATGTAGAAGGAATCACATTGTTTACACCCAATTTTATAGATAATGCCTGAATTATTGGTAGGGCTATTTTTTACTATGATATTTTTCACAATATTGTTATATGAAAATACTACATTAATATCCAAAAGTTTAAGTACATTAGCAATGCCTAAAAAGCCCGGGAAAAATGGAAGTACTAAAATATTTTTTGACAAAGTACGAGTGTTATTATTGACACGATAGAAAGTTCGTTTTGCCTTGTTGAGACAAGATTCCATAAACGCAGATGGGT
This sequence comes from Bathynomus jamesi, assembly GCA_023014485.1. Lineage (NCBI taxonomy): Eukaryota > Metazoa > Arthropoda > Malacostraca > Isopoda > Cirolanidae > Bathynomus > Bathynomus jamesi. The sequence goes on from JAJOZX010000183.1 coordinate 1,618,916, forward strand.
AACACAGATCACTTCCAATACCGTTGATTTTTTCCAATTCGGCATCGATGTATTCCGGACTGGCGATCCTAAGTGCGCGGAGAAACATTGATGAAAAAATGGCCTTCTTAGTGGGGGTGTCATGTCCCGAGTAAAAGTGTACGTAGGACAAATTGTTTGTTGTTTTCCGATAGATACTAAACTTAAAACCTGGGCTTTCCCTATGTACCCGCACATCCAAAAATGGTATTGAATTGTCTTGTTCCACTTCTAAAGTAAACTTAATGGAGGGGACTTGATCATTTAACTGAAGGAGGAAGTTATCCAGGTCACGATTCATGGGCCAGATACACAAAATATCGTCGACGTACCGCAACCAAGGGATGCCAACCCCCAGGATTCTCGGAATGTAAGTAATTTCGAAAAACTCCATATAAATATTGGAGAGGAGGGGCGATAAGGGGTTGCCCATGGCCATCCCAAACACTTGTTGATAATACTCGTTATTGAAAGTGAATTTACAGTCTTTGATGCAAAGCTTAATAAGTTCCAAAACAATGTGTGAAGGTAGTGGCAGGTCATACTTATGTAATTCTTGGGAGAGAAAGTCAAGCATATCATCAATCGGCACTTTTGTAAACAATGAACAAACGTCAAAACTGATCAATCTATCGTTAGTTTCAGTACATGCATTATTCAATTTTTCAGTAAGATCCATGGAATTTTTTACATGTGAATCAGAGATAGTTCCGAGAATGGGGGACAAGACTTTGCCAAGCCATTTGGAGAGTTTATAAATAATAGAGCCCACCGAGCTAATAATAGGGCGCATAGGGTTGCCAGGTTTGTGGGTTTTAATAAGACCGTAAAGGTAGGGCAGAGAAGGTGAAGTGGACATGAAAAGCGGAATTAAGTCCTTATGATCTTTGAGAATGCGTTTCAAGCCACTATTAAATGATTTGATGACGTCATCCTGCGGGTTCTTCCTAAGTTTGCTGTATGTGGCGGGGTCCTGGAGAAGCTCGTTCATCTTTCCGATGTAGTCCACTTTGTCCATAATAACTACGGTGTTAGCCTTGTCTGCTTTAGTAATATGTTTTGAAAAACAGTGTAATCTCCCAGTATTTGTTTACATAGTTAAAGGCCTCGTTTATAGTGCGGCGAATGGTAATTACGAAGATAACTTTCCTAAACGTTTTCGCGATGGCCTCTCACAATTAAAAAAAGATGGGGAGCTCCATATTACTAAAGCAGACAAGGCTAACACCGTAGTTATTATGGACAAAGTGGACTACATCGGAAAGATGAACGAGCTTCTCCAGGACCCCGCCACATACAGCAAACTTAGGAAGAACCCGCAGGATGACGTCATCAAATCATTTAATAGTGGCTTGAAACGCATTCTCAAAGATCATAAGGACTTAATTCCGCTTTTCATGTCCACTTCACCTTCTCTGCCCTACCTTTACGGTCTTATTAAAACCCACAAACCTGGCAACCCTATGCGCCCTATTATTAGCTCGGTGGGCTCTATTACTTATAAACTCTCCAAATGGCTTGTCAAAGTCTTGTCCCCCATTCTCGGAACTATCTCTGATTCACATGTAAAAAATTCCATGGATCTTACTGAAAAATTGAATAATGCACGTACTGAAACTAACGATAGATTGATCAGTTTTGACGTTTGTTCATTGTTTACAAAAGTGCCGATTGATGATATGCTTGACTTTCTCTCCCAAGAATTACATAAGTATGACCTGCCACTACCTTCACACATTGTTTTGGAACTTATTAAGCTTTGCATCAAAGACTGTAAATTCACTTTCAATAACGAGTATTATCAACAAGTGTTTGGGATGGCCATGGGCAACCCCTTATCGCCCTCCTCTCCAATATTTATATGGAGTTTTTCGAAATTACTTACATTCCGAGAATCCTGGGGGTTGGCATCCCTTGGTTGCGGTACGTCGACGATATTTTGTGTATCTGGCCCATGAATCGTGACCTGGATAACTTCCTCCTTCAGTTAAATGATCAAGTCCCCTCCATTAAGTTTACTTTAGAAGTGGAACAAGACAATTCAATCCCATTTTTGGATGTGCGTGTACATAGGGAAAGCCCAGGTTTTAAGTTTAGTATCTATCGGAAAACAACAAACAATTTGTCCTACGTACACTTTTACTCGGGACATGACACCCCCACTAAGAAGGCCATTTTTTCATCAATGTTTCTCCGCGCCCTTAGGATCGCCAGTCCGGAATACATCGATGCCGAATTGGAAAAAATCAACGGTATTGGAAGTGATCTGTGTTACCCATCTGCGTTTATGGAATCTTGTCTCAACAAGGCAAAACGAACTTTCTATCGTGTCAATAATAACACTCGTACTTTGTCAAAAAATATTTTAGTACTTCCATTTTTCCCGGGCTTTTTAGGCATTGCTAATGTACTTAAACTTTTGGATATTAATGTAGTATTTTCATATAACAATATTGTGAAAAATATCATAGTAAAAAATAGCCCTACCAATAATTCAGGCATTATCTATAAAATTGGGTGTAAACAATGTGATTCCTTTTACATAGGTCAGACGGGAAAGGATTTGCACACACGTATAAAACAGCATCAATATTCCGTTAGAACAGGACAGTTGTCCAGTGCTCTTTTTGTCCATTTGTCAGAGTTATCCCACTGTATTGATTGGAATAATGCTTCAGTTTTATTTCATTCTAGCAACATTGTCAATAGAAATATTCTTGAGTCTGCCATTATCCAACTTTCAAATAACTTCAACATAAGCAAAGGTCTTTTTCAACTCGATCCTGTTGTTTTGAATTCCTTCAAAACAAATTTAGATAAAAAGGGTAGGACGCTAAATCTTTGGTAAACTTGTACGCTACTTTATTAACTTTTAATCTTCATTTTATTTTTATATATATCGAAACTTGACTCTAAAAGGCAAAGTGTTAAAACCCGGGCAGATTTCCAGTATAAATTTGTATTTTTATAATTCATTTGATCTTGTGCTAAAAATCGATATTTTTCCTTACAAATCTGTATGCCTCTTTGTTAATCCTCTAATCTTTAATTTTTATTTTTACTTCTCCGTTTATTGCATATATATATATATGTATGTGTGTAGATATGTATGTATATATATATATATATATATGTTTGTGTGTATGTGTTATTTATTTATTTTTTTTTCTCTGTAACCTATATATAGGCCGTAACCTTTTATGTACTTCAGTGTTCCTGAGGATGTCATTAGACGAAAGCGCTTGAGCACCTTTTTGTGTTTCCTTCCTTCGTGGTTTTATTCATCATATATATATATATATATATATATATATATATATATATATATATATTAGGGTGGAGCGAAAAATACTTTGTTTTCTAGTATGAAGTTCTAATAGTGATTAAAAGTTGCATTTAGTGGACGATATATACCTGCCAAAATATGAGTTCATTTGTTTAATATTATCAGCTGCCACCAGGGGGCTAAAGTTAACACAATTTTGGGTAAAAAGGAAAAAAATGTTTCTATTTTAGGTTTATCAAACTATTATAAAATTTTATCTTAGAATTATCTAATAGTTTGATTAAGATTCTTAAATGATAAGAATTCGTTTTGTAAAAATGCCTTTTCATATGCTTAATATCTTCAGCTGCCACAAGAGGGCTGAAGTTAACTTAAAAATGACAATTAAGTATGATTCTGTGTTTACTTGAAAAAGGGAACAGTAATAAATTAGGATGTCTGTTCTCCTTTATACTGGCTTGAGACAGTTAAGAAACGTTATTTCGTGCCTTAGCGGAGTTACCACCCTTTCCCCAACCAACCTCCCTCTAGAAAGGGTTCTTGCTGAAGACTATTTAGTAATTTGCTTTTGTGTCAAATTTTGGCTGTTTTTCCTTGATTCTAATGTAGCACGAATCCAACCGTTCTGTTTGTAGGTCCGCAGACTGATCCAGCAGCGTTTGTAACGAGCTTGACGCATCTCTCTACGGCTTGTGTATGACATGGAAACTGAAATAATTCTGAATGAAGAGTAGTACCATGTTTGATGCATGATTCAATATCATCAAGAGAAACTCCTTTGGTTATCGGTGGTTCTGCTATCTGAAAATCTTGCCACATAATGAGATCTGTATAGTCTTTGGCATAAAAATTTATTTCTGGCACCTTAAAATACCTGATAACATCTGTTTCTTGAATGCATGCCCTTGCTTTTATGATAAGCCTAAATCCCAACTGACGCACATGCTCCCTTTCATCAGCTATCATTGCAATGAGAACGTTTTCTTGATTTGCATAATATGCATTTCGCTGAATGACTGAGTCATGTACTCTCCTAAGCTCTTCACGGAGATACCGGCTTCTTGCAATCATATCCCACATATGTTTAGCACCATATTGGCATAATGGTTTACGCTTTATCTGAAACCACATTGGTGCGTATACCCTAACAATGAAAGTAGCTAATTCTTGTAAATTGCCTGAAGGATTCTCTGTGCTTGCATATAACCGCAGAGTCCTGTTTGCTGTGGTGAGCCACCTTGAATGTGATATATTGCCTGGACTCTTATGACTAAGACTCTTTGAGAATGTTCCACTTGATATAGCCTTGTGAATTTCAAGAAGGTATTTCTGGTCAGTACTTATGTCATCTACATCAACTTCACACATGTCCTCTTGAATTTCAATGGGTTTGAAGTTAACTATGGGAAGCTTTCACAGTCTGAAAGTGCTCGGCCAATTTCTCCTGAAAATGCTCTTGGTCCAGTAGTGGTACCATCCAAGTGATGAAACAGATGGCGCAATGGAAGTTCATTAAGGTGTAAAAGGCATATCAGCCACTGCAATGGCTTATTAAAGGCTTCTTCCAGTAATCTTATTGTGCCTCCAATACTACCAGTGTTAACCACTGTCGAATCACAGCCAACTGCAACGATGTTCCCTATATCAACATTCCTTTCTTTCAAGCAATTCACTAGCGCTGTGCAAATGTATTTAGCTTTGCCACTGGAAGGTGTCACATGTGCAAAGTACAGAGAGTGTGGTTCAGATATTATGCTGATATGCTCTTCGCGTTTGGTTCTTTGGTGGTTAGAGCCATCACTCTCCTGGACTTGAATCATTGTTTTATCCTTTCTGCCATCAAAGTATAACCCCCGCATGGTTTTTGGCTCTCCTATCTGTTGTAGTTCCTTTCTCTGTTTTTGTCTTTCACGTCTTAGCTTACTTCTGTCTATAATATTCCCTTTGTCTTCGGAGTAACAATTTTAAGATCTGCCAATACTGCAGAAGCAATAGCAGCCCCAGCTCTGTCCGACATTTTAAATCTATCACAAGTAATTGCTAATGAAGGCAGTGGCTCACGCATCTGTTGTTCTGATATTACATATTGAGTCGAGGTTGTATCTTCCTCATTATCTTCAGATATCTCTTCTAGTTGTTGAAGTTCACTTGTCTCTGTTTCGATTTGTAAGTTGGACGTATTGGTTATAGCAGCACTAGCTGTTTGTGAGGATTCCAGAGGTGCTTTTTCCATTTCCTTTCGATGTTCTCTTGCTTGTAATCGTCTTGTGTGTGCTATGTCAATGCTTCCTATCACCATTATTCTCTGCGTGTTCGTTGGTCATTTAAAAAATCCTACTCTTTTGGAGGGACTTTCTTACTCTTTTCACATGAGCATCTCCTAAACTCCTTACATTTGCAGGTGCAGATGTCAAACAAAGTGCATTTTGAAGAGTTTTCAAATTATTCAAGCTGATTTTTGTACTTAGGCTGATCCTTGCGTGACTTGTATGGCTTTAATAAGGACCTGTATTTATCATGGTACACTCGCATCATCTGTAAAACGCGTGTATGTGAAACTATTGGCAGAGGCCTTCTTCCAAATATTTTCTACCTTTTTGGAAACTGCCTCTGCTATTTCAGAAAATGAAGGCTCCTTGTTATTCATCTGCTCCTTCACTAAATGTTTTGTGAACAGGTAATCTTTCATAATGCAGTTATAAGTTGGTAGTTGCATATCACTCATCTCACAAGGTACTTCAAATATGGCACACTTCATATGTTCTCTAGTGAAATGTTTATATTTAGTATTTGATGCCATAATATTTTTAAGAAAAATTCACAATCACAAAATATCCTGTAACATCAAAACATTATATAATTAATATATATATATTTTATAAGTATATATAATATATTATATAAATATATAATATATTATATAAATAAACTAAAATTATATAATACATTATAACAAGCATTTTATAATAAAATCAATATCTATAAATCACTTTAAAATAAAGTTTTATAATATTCCATCATATTAAAAAACTTCCGATCAACTGAGCGACTAGGCCTACTACCTAAGAAGACAAGTGTTAACACACTGTTCTAATGACTCAGAAAGAAATTCCTTCACACCAAAACCCTCCCCCACAACATTCAGTGTAGTCTCAACATGACTCAGTTACTCTAAATTGTGTTAAATTCAGCTCTCTTGTGGCAGCTGAAGATATTAAGCATATGAAAAGGCATTTTTACAAAACGAATTCCTATCATTTAAGAATCTTAATCAAACTATTAGATAATTCTAAGATAAAATTTTATAATAGTTTGACAAACCTAAAATAGAAGCATTTTTTTCCTTTTTACACAAAATTGTGTTAACTTTAGCCCCCTGGTGGCAGCTGAAAATTTTAAACAAATAACTCATATTTTGGCAGGCATATTTCGTCCACTAAATGCAACTTTTAATCACTATTAGAACTTCATACTAGAAAAAAAGTATTTTTCGCTCCACCCTAATATATATATATATATATATGATGAATAAACCACGAAGGGAAAAGAAACACAAAATGGTGCTCAAGCGCTTTCGTCTAATGACATCCTCACTCCAGTGTTCCTGAGGATGTCATTAGACGAAAGCGCTTGAGCACCATTTTGTGTTTCTTTTCCCTTCGTGGTTTTATTCATCATAAATATTTTTCACGTGTCACTTTCGTGAAATAATTTTCATATATATATACACACACCTTACCTTAGAACCTTACAAAGGTTCCGCGCGATGATTTCTCATTTCGCGAAGGTCAAGCTTGTCGCCCCTCCTCTCGGGTTGGCCTGGTGAAGTAGTGAGTTGGATTCTTGCGCTCTCCACCTCACATAGCCAGGTACGCCCGGCTCATCGGGGATTGTTCTGAGCCAGGCGTCTAGTCTTCTTTTGAAGATTTCCACTGCAACTCCCTTCGTGTTTCTTAGATCTTTGGGCAACTGATTAAACAGTTTTGGTCCTCTCACTACAAAACTATTTTCTTTCAGGGTTAAGGATGTTCCCTGTCTCGCCTTCAATTTGGGAATACGACATAGTCTACCGCTTCTACTTTCCAACGTTGTTTGGGGAGTTATGGGGTTCAGAGTAAGATTAGGGACTAGTTTCTCCATTATTTTCCAAGTGTAAATAATGGTGTATCTCTCTCTTCTCCTTTCCAGTGAATATAGGTCTAGTTCTCGTAACCTTTCCCAGTAATTTAGTTCTTTGCACCCATTGATCTTGGCTGTGAAGCTTCTTTGGATCCCCTCCAGCTGCCTAATATCTTCTATTTTATATGGGGATGTTAGGACCGAGCAGTATTCCAATTTGGGTATTATCAGGGTTTTCAGTAGAGGAATCATTACATTCCTATCCCTTCGTTTAAAGGTTCTCAATATCTGACCCGTTATTCTCTTTGCTCTGTTTACTGCTATCTTATTTTGTGTTTCAAATTTCGCATCATCTGTCATTACAACCCCTAAATCTTTTACTCTGGAATTTCTCTGAATTTCCTGTCCATTTGGGGTATAATATTCCATGGACTTCAGGTCTTCTCTTTTTCCGTACCGTAATAGCTGAAATTTCTCGATGTTAAACTTCATATTGTTGTCTTCAGTCCACTTGTAGATTTTGTTTATGTCGGTTTGTAGAGATCCTATATGTCTTCTGGGTTTCTTATTTTTCTACTGATCTTTGTGTCATTCGCAAAGGATGTTACTGTGCTGTCTCTGGTAACGTCCTCATCTATGTCAGTTAGCATGATTATGGAGAGTAGTGGAGCTAATACTGTTCCTTGTGGTCCGAGCTGAGGACCTCTGATTCTGATGAAGATACTCCTTGTACTGTAACGACTTGCCTCCGCTCACTAAGGAAATTATATATCCATTTCCCCTCTTCCTGTTATTCCCATATATTTCAGTTTATGTATTATGATTCCGTGGTCACACTTGTCGAACGCTTTAGCAAAGTCTGTGTATAGTACATCATAGTTTTCATTACTTTCAAGTGAATCAATAATGTTGTTGTAGTGTTCCATTAGTTGTGATAGGCATGATCTGCCTGATCGAAACCCGTGTTGGTTATCATTGAATTTTTTCTGAGTTTCCAAAAAGTCATAGATTTTCTGTCTAACTATTCTTTCAAATATTTTAGTGAGATGAGATGTAAGCGACACTGGACTATAGTTTTTGGCCTCGGATCGATCTCCTCCTTTATATATTGGGACTATGTTCGCGCTCTTCAGGATGCCCGGTATTTCTCCCGTGTCTAATGATCGTCTCCATATCCAGTATAGGGGCTCAGCGATTGCATTCTTGCAGTTTTTGATCAGTGTGGCATTCCATTTATCCGGTCCTGCCGCTGAGTGTGTTTTTAGTTTCCCTATGGCTTGTGTAATATCATCCGTAGTAAAGTCGAAATCCGTTATACTTTCCCCTTGTGGTTCTTCTTCAAAGAACGCGTTTCTATCGCATATCAACTTGTCAGTTTTTGGGATACTGAAAGATGATTCATACTGAGCTTTTAATATTTCAGATACTTCTGTTAGATCATCAGATAAATCACTGTTCTCATTTTTTAAAGGTCCGATAGTCGCTTGGTTTTTCGACTTTCTTTTTGCGAAATTTTATATATATATATACAGGGTGGGCGGAAAGTAGCTCCCTATTTTGGATTGGTAAAAAAATACGTATATTATCCATTTATTTCAGAAGAAATAATATGAAAAGGTAGGCATACATGGTAGGTTTTCTCTAAAATTCAATGTGGGCTCCAACTCTTTCCACCAGCTTCTGGAGCCGCCCAGGAATGGCGTCCACTGACTTTAGCAGGAACTCCGGCGGGATGGAGGACATGACTTCCCGAATTCGGTCCTCCAGTTCTTCCAATGTCCTCGGTTTGGTGCGGTAGACTTCTTCCTTTACCCACCCCCAAAGAAAGAAGTCGCACGGTGTCAAGTCGGGGCTCCTGGCTGGCCACTGATGTGGACCACGACGACCCATCCAACGTCCAGGGAAGTGGGCATCCAACCACTCACGGACAACAAGAGCGAAGTGCTGAGTGGTACCTTGCTACGTTGCGAAACGAGGTCTGGCCGGTTGTCAGCACATGGGAGAACATCGACGATCTGATATTTATGCAAGATGGCGCCCCTCCGCACTTCGCTCTTGTTGTCCGTGAGTGGCTGGATGCCCACTTCCCTGGGCGTTGGATGGGTCGTCGTGGTCCACATCAATGGCCAGCCAGGAGCCCCGACTTGACACCGTGCGACTTCTTTCTTTGGGGGTGGGTAAAGGAAGAAGTCTACCGCACCAAACCGAGGACATTGGAAGAACTGGAGGACCGAATTCGGGAAGTCATGTCCTCCATCCCGCCGGAGTTCCTGCTAAAGTCAGTGGACGCCATTCCTGGGCGGCTCCAGAAGCTGGTGGAAAGAGTTGGAGCCCACATTGAATTTTAGAGAAAACCTACCATGTATGCCTACCTTTTCATATTATTTCTTCTGAAATAAATGGATAATATACGTATTTTTTTACCAATCCAAAATAGGGAGCTACTTTCCGCCCACCCTGTACAGTATATCCGAGTATAGGTCGATCTCGTGCATAGGTCGACCCTTGATTTTTGGCCAAGAAATCATTAATTTATCATATGCCTCGTGTATAGGTCGACCCCAGTTGTTGAGGGTAATGGAAAAACAAATTAGGGTAATAAATCACCATATTTTATGGCATATAAATAAACTTTTAAAAATGTATTCATTTTATGTTTTATATCATCTTGTGCTACCATTCTGTAATTTTAATAATTGGTACATATTTCATGTTTTCATTGTTTACTGGTACTAAAGGGTAAATATTTTTCATGTCTGAAGCTAACAGTAGCTCCTAGCCCTCCCCATCGTGCACGGATTTCAACCCCACGAAAATGTTACCCTTATATAGGTCGGCCCCCCTAATTTTTGCCTAAGAATTCAGTCTTAAAAACTCGACCTATACGAGTATATATATATATATATATGAAAAATTATTTCACGAAATTGACACGTGAAAAATATTTATGATGAATAAAACCACGAAGGGAAAAGAAACACAAAGGGGTGCTCAAGCGCTTTCGTCTAATGACATCCTCAGGAACACTGCAGTGTTCCTGAGGATGTCATTAGACGAAAGCGCTTGAGCACCCCTTTGTGTTTCTTTTCCCTTCGTGGTTTTATTCATCATATATATATATATATATATATATATGCGCCTCGGTGGTGTAGTGGTTAGCGTCGCTGACTACGAATCCATCGGCCCCGGGTTCGAGACCCGACGGCAGCCGGCGCGCAGCAAAACCCAGCTGTTCATCCTTCCACACAATAAAAAAAAGTGGTTGGTAGATAAATGGGTACCCGAGGCGGCCTACTGGTTAAGACGCTGGGCTGCTGATGGGGCGTGGTTTGGATTTCACGTTAAACTGTAGGTCTAAGGTAGAGTGAAAAGCTTGACCTTCGTCAGAATAAACAATTCGGGCGGAAGCTAACCAAAGGTTATATATATAAAATTATCGGCCAGTGGCTCTCACCTCACACTTTATAAAGTGTTTTGAACGCATAATTAGAGGCAAAAACTACCTACTACCTACAAGAAAAAGACTCATACAACCCAAATCAACATGGCTTCAGAGCGGGTAGATCATGCCTGTCACAGCTACTAGACTACCAGGAGAAAATATTAGGAACATTGTGTCGAGGACAAAACATTGATGTAATATATACTGACTTTGCTAAAGCCTTCGATAAATGTGGCCATGGAATCATTGCACACAAACTTAAGGATACAGGAATTACTGGAAAGCTAGGAAGGTGGATATTTAATTTCTTGACGCAAAGAACTCAGAGTGGTGGTAAACGGAGTTAAATCGGAAGTCTCGGAAGTCGTGAGCTCTGTCCCACAAAGGACAGTATCAGCACCCTTGCTGTTCATAATAATGACTGCAGATATTGATGCAGATATTAAGGACAGTATTGTATCATGCTTCACAAATGACACAACAAAGATATGTAAGGAAATATTGAACGAAGATGACAAGAAAACTACAAAACGACATTGAAACATTATTTCAGTGGGCAGAAGACAACAATATGAAGTTCAACGAAGAAAAATTCCAACTTCTAAGATATGGTAATAACAAAGAGCTACAGAAAAAGGGTACGAAACTCCGCAAGCCAAACAGATAACACCAAATCCACAAGTCAGGGATCTTGGAGTAATAATGTCGTCGGATGCAGAATTCAAAGAGCACTATAAAATCAAAATCACAACGGCTAGAAAAATAATGGGAATCATCTGGAGGAGCTTCTGCAGCAGAAAAGCAAACATCATGCTCAAATTATGGAAGAGTCTAGTCCTGCCAATAATTGAATACTGCTCAGTACTCACAAGCCCACACAGAAAAAGAGACATTGCGAGCATTGAAGCTATACAAAGGACTTTTACGTCTAGGATAGAGGAAACGGAAGGTAAAGACTACTGGTCTCGACTACAATCCCTGGAACTCTACTCTCTTGAAAGAAGGCGCGAGTGGTACACAATAATATACATATGGAAAATACTTGAGGGCTCTGTCCCTAACTTCAGAAATGAGATAGAAACAAACTGGAATGAGAGGAGAGGCAGATTTTGTACGGTCCCAGCTGCGGTGGGACAAAGCCATGAAAACGAGGATGGAAAATACCCTCAGAATACGGGGCCCAAAGCTTTTCAATGTCCTTCCAAAAGAAGTGAGGAATCTCCAGCACACCGACCCGAATAACTTCAAGAACCAGCTAGACAGATTCTTGTACAAAGTCCCTGACCAGCCATGCGTGGCTGGCTACGAGGGCAGGAGGAGATCAGAGAGCAATTCCCTCCTTCACCAAGTCCCGCAAATGAGGGGGGGATGCTGCAGAGGGGTCGACCGCAGATCGATCCTGAACCGTCGTTCAAACTCAACAAAAGTAAACAAAAGTAAATAAATAAATAAATAAAATTATATATATATATATACATATTTTTTTGTTTCAAAGTATGACCGCTCATGGCCACCAAAAGAAAGGTGGATAGCTATAGTAGAGCGAACACAGGACGAAGACTAGGGAACAGCTAACGGAAATGAACAATAGACGGGGAAGATGAAGAAAAAAAAAAAAAAAAAAATATCATAGCGGAGTCACAGCTGGTAAAGAAGTCGGGAGCGAAAGAGGAAGGAGAACAACCCGGTTACCGAAAAGTAGGGACCTTCAGATAGAATAGCGCCAAGCCTATCACAAGGCCCGACGCTCTCCAAAAAGGGAAAATACTCTGCGCGCAGCGCGGAGTAAAGCGGACACTCCACCAGGAGCTGGGCAACTGTAAGTGAAACGTTACAATTGGGACATCGGGGCACCCGATCCCCGGCCATCAAATAGCCATGGGTCAGGTGGGTGTGGCCAATACGGAGGCGGGCCAGAGCCACCTCCTTATGGCGCGACCGATGGAAGGAAGAGGCCCAACATCCCAATTTGGGTTTAATCTTGCAGAGTTTGTTATTTGTAGCACCATCCCAGCGACTCTGCCACCGGGAGCGCAAAAACCTACGGAAGCCAGGGATATAATCGGAAAAGGGAAGGGACATGGGTGAAACCTGTAGTCGGCACGCGGAACGGGCAGCTCGATCGGCAGGCTCATTTCCAGCCACATTAACATGTGCAGGGACCCAGCAAAATACCACCTCCTTGCCACCAAAAGCGACAAGGATATGGCACAGTAGCTGGATTCGTCGGACCAGTGGGTGGACAGGGTCAAAACACTCCAGGCCATCCAGGGCACTGCGGGAATCTGAATAGATGACAAACGACCCATCCGGATACTCCCGCACCACCTCCAGAGCGCTCAGAATGACATAGAGTTCAGCCGTGAACACGGAAACCTCATCAGGGAGACGGGTACATCGGGGAGCAAGGGCAGACGACTGGGGAACAGCCGCAGCCCCAACGCGCCCCGACGACCTCGAGCCATCTGTGAAGACCGCAACACATGCAGAGTGACACGCTGCATGCTGAAGGAACAGAGACCGAAGCAAGGCAGAGTCAGAATCGGCCCTGCGAACGGGGCGCAACGCCCTACAGCACGCAACAGGGGTGCTCTCCCAAGGTGCAACACCCCTGAAAGAGACCGGTATAACGGATGGAGGAGTGCCCATACCATCGAGGAGGGAGGTCACCGTGTCGGTGAAATACCAACCCCCATCCCGGCAGAACGCCCTCTCAACCACCTGGAACAGAGGAGAGTTGGGAAGACAGAGAATCCGGAGATAGTGCTTGGCAATGAGGAACGACCTCCGATCCTCCAAGGGAGGGATGTCGCACTGAACCTGCAGACTATCAACCGGAGAGGAGCGGAAGGCGCCAGATGACATGCGCAGTCCTCTAGAGAGGACCGGATCCAGTATCCGAAGGGCCGTACGAGAGGCGGAGCCGTACACCACACTCCCATAGTCTAATTTTGACTGTACCAGGGACACGTACAAACGGAGGAGTGTCCGCCTATCCACGCCCCATGTAGTATGCGACAGATTTCCCAGCAAATCCAGGGTACGTCTTGCAGACTCGCGCAGCCGGGGAAGGTGGGGAACCCAGCTCAAACGGCTGTCGAAAATCATACCCCGGAAACGTACTGATTGAACGAGGGCCAAAGGCTGACCCCCGAGTGTAAGATTAAAGGCCGGGACGACGCCGGATCCCCGTCTCCTCGACGGAAGGCCACACACGAAGTCTTCGGGGAAGACAGCGTAAGGCCCACCGACGACGCCCAGCGTTCAACCCGATTGACCGCGAGTTGGACTTGCCTCTCCACGAGGGGGGGGACTCGTCCCCGCGGCATAGACAGCCAGATCGTCGGCATAGATGGAACAGCGCACCGAGGGCGGAAGGGCTCCCGGTAGCGCAGACATGACCAGATTGAAGCAGGAGACGCTCAAGAGACACCCCTGGGGCACCCCCTCCTCCTGAACATAGAGGTCAGATAGGGCCGCCCCATTACGGACGCGAAAGTGCGACGGCAGAGGAAACTACGAAGAAATGTGGGCAAAAAGCCCACAAAACCAAGAGACTTCAAACGGTCCATGACAACTCCCCGACGGGTCGCGTCATAGACCTTTCGGACGTCGAAAAAGACGGCCAGAACAAGATTCCGACGGGAAAAGGCCTCCCGTACATCATGACCAAGGAGAAGGGGGCCCAGAGTACCCCGAAAACGACGAAAGCCATACTGGGTCGGGGGGTATAACCCAAGCGACTCCAGTGTAAAGGAAAGTCGGACGGCCACCATCTTTTCAAGGAGTTTGCATAAACAGCTCGTCAAGGCAATAGGCCGATAGCCGGCCACCTCCGCCGGATCCTTCCCCGGCTTAGGTATCGGGACCACAATCGCCTCCCTCCAACGGGAAGGGAACGACCCCTCAATCCACACCCGGTTGAAAAGATCCAGCAAGAAGTGTAGGGCCATCGGGTGCAGATTCCAAATAAAGTCATACGGAATGTCATCAGGGCCAGGGGCGGAAGAACGACGGGTTGCCAAGGCAGCCCGAAGTTCCCGCATCGTAAAGAGACGGTTATAGGGCTCGTTCCCAGGCGGCGGGAACGTAACATCCGACAAAGGACGATCCGCAGCTGAAGGCGAACGGGAAACCGCAGCAAAAGCACCCGCCAGCCGATCGGCCACAGCAGCAGGATCCGAAAGGAAGCCGTCCCCGTCCCGAAGGACAGGGCGACTAGCAGGGACCGGCTTCCCCTCGATACTACGTACCTTCCGCCACACAGCAGCAGAAGGGGTAGACGAGGAAATGGGAAATACCGGACACAAAAGCACGCCAAGAGGCCCGACGGGCCAACTTGAGAGTCCAGCGGGCGAAGGCCTTCGCCGGCCGCATCTCAATCAAGTGGTCCGCGCGCCGGGTGCGGTGGAAGCGGCGCGTTGCCCTCTTCCTCTCACACACCGCCTGATGACACGCTGGAGTCCACCACGGGACGGTACGCGTCCGCGGGTTACCAGAAGATCGAGGGATACAGTCCTCCGCGACGCCCATCACCACCCGCTCGAAGAACTCCAAGCTCTCATCCACAGAGCCAAAGTTCAACACCGAACGGGCAATGACGGAACGAGCTCTGAAGGATGGCCAGTCAGCCCGCGCAAGGCACCACCTCGGTCGAGACGAGACACCCGGCTGCGGTCCGACTGGCTCAAGACAGACTGGGTAATGATCACTGCCATAAGAGTCCCCCAACACCTTCCACGAAAAATCGAGTAAGGCATCGAGGGACACCAAGGAGAGATCAATACAGGTAGATGAACCCGTGGGTTCGTGGAAGTAGGTAGGTTCACCGGAATTGAGGCACGCGAAGGAAAGTTCCTCCATTAAGGAGAGCAACATACCAGCAACATTAGTCGACCGGACATCTCCCCAAGCCGGGTCGCGACTGTTAAAGTCCCCGAGAAGGAGAAACGGTCGAGGCAGTTGCAACACCAACTCGCGAACCGCGTCGCGAGAAGGAGGGTCATGAAGAGGAATATAAATCGAGCAGGCAGTGTACTGGCCATCTAAAAAGAGCCGCACAGCCACAGCCTACAAGGAAGTACGAAGAGGCACACCTTGCGAAGAGGCACACCGGCGTGTGTGCTCATCCGGGGTGCAAGGGAAACCAACATAGCCAGAGAGACGAGGGAGCCCCCGCGCAGCCAGGATAGTCTCCTGGAGACAAACACAGGAAGGCCGCTCGCTCTCCAGCAGGGAGGCAAGGTTCTCCCAGTTAGCTAAAAGCCCCCTACAGTTCCAATGCAAAATGGAACTGCAAGGGGAAGTGGCATTATAAGAAGCAGAGAAATAGCCACGGACCAAGCTGAGCAACAAACTCAACGGTCCGCAACCAGGGACGGAATCGGCTTCCCCGACTCACCCCGAACGGGGGGTAGGGGCCACCGACCCCGCAGCTGCTTCATCCGTAGTAGAACGATTGGTGGAAAGTGGAACAGGGAGTTCAGAAGGGGGCTCCCTTGAGTGGGGGAGACGACGAGACGGGCCCAGCAGAAACCCCCGACTCCCCACCAGAGGGGGGCCGGGGAAAACCAGATGTTCGAGGGCTCGTCACACCAGACAAGTGCTGACTGGGGGGGGGAGGAAAGGTCCACCACAGGTGGGAGAGGTAGATCCAGGAGAGAGACCCGACCACTCTCAGCAGGAGCCGAAGGGAGAGAGACTCCATGAAGAAGGGCCAGGCTCCTCTCGACCGGGTCCACTATGGGAACCGAGTCAGTAATCGAGGGTGTCATGGGGCGGTGTACCTCAACCGACACTAGTCGGGGCACCGGGAGATGACGCCTCACCAGCCCTCCGTGAGGGCGGATCAGGGGCTTCCTCCTCCCCTTCAGGGCATCACCTTTCCCACCCGAGAGATGAGTAGGCAAGGATCCAGACCCCAAGGCCGGAGAGGGAGAAGGGGCACTAGTAGGCAGGGAATCAGATGGGATGTCTGAAAGTGAGGCAGAGAGACGAGAAGGTCCCGCGGCGCCAGGAGGACCATCAACCCCCGGAACTCCCAGGGGGGTGGCACCACTTCGGTAGGCGCCGGGGTAGCACGGGAGGGGCCCGAGGACCCGCCAGGGCCAAGAGCCGCAGCATAGGACAACCCCCGCCGCGGCTCCCGGTCACAGACCCTATCGCGCACTAAGGAATTCGGTAGTCCTTAAGGACCGCATCTCGAATTCAAACTTGAAAACGGGGCAGTCCCGAGAGGAGGAAAGGTGGGCCCCCGAACAGTTCGAGCACCACGGGGGCTTCGTGCACGGGATAGGGTGCGCAGGCCCACCGCAGCGGACACATAGCTTACCCTCACGGCGGCACGCAGAGCTAACATGGCCGAACCGGTTGCAGCCAAAGCAGCGAACCGGGTCAGGCACATACGGTCGCACCGAAAACTCTCACGAACGGCGATCACCCACGCCCCAGAACACCTGGGAGTCAAAGGTTAGGAGCAGACGAGCGGATGGGGTAAGAGCACCATCCCGGCGCGACGAAAAGCGGAAGACCTTCGTTACCCCCTGGGGGACAAGCTCTTCCTGCAACCGGGATTGACAACAAACGGGAAGCGAAAATGGTGCCCTGACAGCTATTCGATTGCGGATGGGGAGTCACAGAAACTCTGCAACCCAAAACATCCTGCAACTGTAGAAGGGACTCAGTCATCCCCGAAGAACGGGACTTCAAAAGAAGAGACCCATCGCTCAGAGGGCGGATATCATAACGACAGGGAACCCCCACCGTCTTAAGACGCTGAAACACCAGTTCCGAGTTGCCAGGAAGGGCGGAGAACAAGGAACCTGTCCACCGGACAGAAATTGACAGCAGGGACAGGTCCATGTGTAACGGTAACCGAGAGTGGGCGAGAGAACGAGGGCCGCGAAGACCCAGCCCTACGGCCACCACGAGTCCGGCCACGAGAGCCAGACGCCGCAGAGGACGAGAGGGGGCCATACGGCTTTAAGGTCAATCCAGCGGAGGCAGAGGCCGCTAAACGACCAGAAGTAGAAGTCTTATCAAAATCCATGGGCGGGCCAGAGTCGTCAACAGGAGGAGATTGAAGTTTTGAAATTGAACCAATAAACAATAGCTTTACAAAAAAGACAGCCTCGGACCCAAGGCAATGCACCATCCGCCGCTGCATCCTTCAAGGCGCAGGCCCAACGTCCCGGGTAGCCCGCCCCCCAACCTGACTGTCGTTTTAAAAACAGCAGATTGGCTCTACGGAGATTTGTCCGTTAAGGGCCTAGCAAAGACCCAATCCAGACGCAGCAGCGGTCCGGGCGCCCGTACCGTCCCCAGAGCACGGCTCAGCCACGGAGCGATGCCCCCCACCGGGTGCACCCGATGACCCCAAGGCTGCAAAATACAAAGAGTGGGGGGGGGGTACTACAATTGACAGAGGGTCAAGACCGAGGCAAGACAAAAAAATTCCGGGAGACGGGGGAAAACCGCAACTACGTAACTCTTCGCCCACACCCCGCGAGGAGTTGAAGAAACCCCAACAACCCACGAGGTGTACGAGCCCCCTCGGCCCGGCAAGCCGGAGTACCTAATCGAGGGGGATATATATATACAGTGTGTATATATATATATATATATATATATATATAATATATTATATATATATATACCCCCTCGATTAGGTACTCCGGCTTGCCGGGCCGAGGGGGCTCGTACACCTCGTGGGTTGTTGAGGTTTCCTCAACTCCTCGCGGGGTGTGGGCGAAGAGTTACCTAGTTGCGTTCCCCTCCCCCCCCTTCTTTTCCGTCTCTCCCGGAATTTCTTTTGTCTTGACTCGGTCCTGTGCCTGTCAATCGTAGTATCCCCCCCCCTGTTTGTATTTGCAGTCTTGGGGTCATCGGGTGCACCCGCCGGGGGGCATCGTTCCGTGGCTGAGCCGTGCTCCGGGGATGGTACGGGCGCCCGGACCGCTGCTGCGTCTGGATTGGGTCTGTGCTTGGCCCTTAACGGACAAATCTCCGTAGTGCCAATCTGCTGTTTTTAAAACGACAGTTAGATTGGGGGGCGGGCTACCCGGGACGTTGGGCCGGCGCCTTGAAGGATGCAGCGGCGGATGGTGCATCGCCTTGGGTCCGAGGCTGCCTTTTTTGTAAAGCTATTGTTTATGGGTTCTATTTCTAAACTTCACTCCCCTCCTGTTGACGACTCTGGCCCGCCCTTGGATTTGGATAAGACTACTACTCCTGGTCGTTCAGCGGCCTCTGCCTCCGCTGGATTGACCTTCAAGCCGTATGGCCCCCTCTCGTCCTCTGCGGCGTCTGGCTCTTGTGGCCGGACTCGTGGTGGCCGTAGGGCGGGGCCTTCGCGGCCCTTGTTCTCTCGCCCACTCTCGGTTACCGTTACACATGGACCTGTCTCCGCTGTCAATTTCTGTCCGGTGGACAGGTTCCTTGTTCTCCGCCCTTCCGCTGGCTCCCTTCCTGGCAACTCGGAACGGGTGTTTCAGCGCCTTAAGACGATAGGGGTTCCCTGTCGTTATGATATCCGCCCTCTGAAGGATGGGTCTCTTCTTTTGAAGTCCCGTTCTTCGGGGGTGACTGAGTCCCTTCTACAGTTGCAGGATGTCTTGGGTTGCAGAGTTTCTGTGACTCCCCATCCGCAATTGAATAGCTGTCAGGGCACCATTTTCGCTTCCCGTCTGCTGTCAATCCCGGTTGGCGAGTTGCAGGAGGATCTTGCCCCCCAGGGGGTAACGAGGGTCTTCCGCTTTTCGTCGTGCCGGGATGGTGCTCTTACCCCGTCCGCTCGTCTGCTCCTGACCTTTGACTCCCTTGTGCCTCCGGCCCAGGTGTTCTGGGGCATGGGTGACCGCCGGTCGTGTGTTTTCGGTGCGACCATATGTGCCTGACCCGGTTCGCTGCTTTGGCTGCAACCGGTTCGGCCATGTTAGCTCTGCGTGCCGCCGTGAGGGTAAGCTATGTGTCCGCTGCGGTGGGCCTGCGCACCCTACCCCGTGCACGAAGCCCCCGCGGTGCTCAAACTGCTCGGGGGCCCACCCTTCCTCCTCTCGGGACTGCCCCGTTTTCAAGTTTGAATTCGAGGTGCGGTCCTTAAGGACTACCGAATTCCTTAGTGCGCGGGAGGCGCGCGATAGGGTCCGTGACCGGGAGCCGCGGCGGGGGTTGTCCTACGCTGCGGCTCTTGGCCCTGGCGGGTCCTCGGGCCCCTCCCGTGCTACCCCGGCGTCTACCGGAGTGGTGCCCCGGGTCCTTCTTGTTCCTCTGCCTCACTTTCAGACATCCCATCTGATTCCCTGCCTACAAGTGCCCCTTCTCCCTCTCCGGCCTTGGGGTCTGGATCCTTACCTACTCGTCTCTCCGGTGGGGAGGGTGATGCCCCGAAGGGGAGGAGGAAGCGTCGCCGTGGTCGGAGTCGGAGTCCTTCCGACCGGATCCTGACTGCTGCTCGCCCTGCTTCCCCTTCTTCACCGGAGGGGAAGCGGCGCGCTGCCCTGATCCGCTCGGGACTCCCCTCTCTATACGGAGGGCTGGTTGAGGCGTCACCTCCCGGTGCCCCGACCAGTGTCCGGGTGTCGGTCGAGGTACACCGCCCCATGACACCCTCGATTACTGACTCTGTTCCTATGATAGACCCGGTCGAGAGGAGCCTGGCCCTCCTTCATGGAGTCTCTCTCCTGGATCTACCTCTCCCACCTGTGGTCGACCTTTCCTCCCCCACCCCCGTCAGTGCTTGTCTGGTTTGACGAGCCCTCGAACAACTGGTTCCCCCCAGTCTCCCTCTGGTGGGGAGTTGGGGGTTTCGGCTGGGCCCGTCTCGTCGTCTCTCCCCCCGCCGGGAGAGCCCCCCTCTGACCTCCCTGTTCTACTCTCCACTTCTCGTTCTACTACGGGTGAAGCAGATGCGGAGTCGGTGGCCCCTACCCCCCCAGTTCGGGGTGAGTCGGGGAAACTGATTCCGTCCCTGGTTACGGACCGTTGAGTTTGCTGCTCAGCTTGGTCCGTGGCTATTTCGCTGTTTTCTCTGCCTTTTATAATGCCGCTTCCCCTTACAGTTCCATTTTGCACTGGAACTGTAGGGGGCTTTTAGCTAACTGGGAGAACCTTGCCTCCCTGCTGGAGAGCGAGCGGCCTTCTTGTGTTTGTCTCCAGGAGACTATCCTGGCTGCGCGGGGGACTCCCTCGTCTCTCTGGCTATGTTGGTTTCCCTTGCACCCCGGATGAGCACACACGCCGGCGGGGTGCGGCGATTTACGTGCATCATTCGTTACCATCGCGAGGTGTGCCTCTTCGCACTTACTTGCAGGCTGTGGCTGTGCGGCTCTTTTTAGATCGCCAATACACTGCCTGCTCGATTTATATTCCTCCTAATGACCCTCCTTCTCGCGACGCGGTTCGCGAGTTGGTGCTGCAACTGCCTCGACCGTTTCTCCTCCTCGGGGACTTTAACAGTCGCGACCCGGCTTGGGGAGATGTTCGGTCGACTAATGTTGCTGGTATGTTACTCTCATTAATGGAGGAACTTTCCTTTGCGTGCCTCAATTCCGGTGAACCTACTTACTTCCACGAACCCACGGGTTCATTTACCTGTATTGATCTCTCCTTGGTGTCCCTCGATGCCTTACTCGATTTTTCGTGGAAGGTGTTGGGGGACTCTTATGGCAGTGATCATTACCCAGTCTGTCTTGAGCCGGTCGGACCGCAGCCGGGCGTCTCGTCTCGACCGAGGTGGTGCCTTGCGCGGGCTGACTGGCCATCTTTCAGAGCTCGTTCCGTCATTGTCCGTTCGGTATTGAGCTTTGGCTCTGTGGATGAGAGCTTGGAGTTCTTCGAGCGGGTGGTGATGGGCGTCGCGGAGGACTGTATTCCTCGATCTTCCGGTAACTCGCGGACTCGTAGCGTCTGCGCCCCCTGGGAACGAGCCCTATAACCATCTCTTTACGATGCGGGAACTTCGGGCTGCCTTGGCAGCCCGTCGTTCTTCCGCCCCTGGCTCTGATGACATTCCGTATGACTTTCTTTGGAATCTGCACCCGATGGCCCTGCACTTCTTGCATGTCGTTCCCTTCCCGTTGGAGGGAGGCGATTGTGGTCCCGATACCTAAGCCGGGGAAGGATCCGGCGGAGGTGGCGAGCTATCGGCCTATTGCTTTGACGAGCTGCTTATGCAAGCTCCTTGAAAAGATGGTGGCCGTCCGACTTTCCTTTACACTGGAGTCGCTTGGGTTATACCCCCGACCCAGTATGGCTTTCGTCGATTTCGGGGTACTCTGGACCCCCTTCTCCTCCTTGGCCATGATGTACGAGAGGCATTTTCCCGCCGGAATCTTGTTCTGGCCGTCTTTTTCGACGTCCAAAAGGCCTATGACACCACCGACGTCGGGGGTTGTCATGGACCGTTTGAAGTCTCTTGGTTTTGGGGGCTTTTTGCCACGTTTCTTCGCAGCTTCCTCTGCCCTCGCCGTCGCACTTTCCGCGTCCGTAATGGGGCGGCCCTATCTGACCTGTATGTTCAGGAGGAGGGGGTGCCGCAGGGGTGTGTTTTAAGGGTCTCCTGCTTCAATCTGGTTATGTCTGCGCTACCGGGAGCTCTTCCGCCCTCGGTGCGCTGTTCCATCTACGCAGATGACCTGGCTGTCTATGCTGCGGGGAAGAGTCCCCCCCTCGTGGAGAGGCAAGTCCAACTCGCGGTCAATCGGGTTGAACGCTGGGCGTCGTCGGTGGGCCTTACGCTGTCTTCCCCGAAGACTTCGTGTGTGGCCTTCCTTCCGTCGAGGAGACGGGGATCCGGCGCCATCCCGGCCTTTCACCTTACACTCGGGAGTCAGCCTCTGGCCCTCGTTCCATCAGTACTCTTCTTGGGTATGGTTTTCGACAGCCGTTTGAGCTGGGCTCCCCACCTTCGCCGGCTGCGCGAGTCCGCGAGACGTACCCTGGATTTGCTGGGACATCTGTCGCATACTACATGGGGCGCGGATAGGCGGACGCTCCTCCGTTTGTACATGTCCCTGGTACAGTCCAAATTAGACTATGGGAGTGTGGTGTATGGCTCCGCCTCCCGCACGGCCCTTCGGATACTGGATCCGGTCCTCTCTAGAGGACTGCGCATGTCATCTGGCGCCTTCCGCTCCTCTCCGGTTGATAGTCTGCAGGTTGAGTGCGACATCCCTCCCTTGGAGGATCGGAGGTCGTTCCTCATTGCTAAGCACTATCTCCGGATCCTCCGTCTTCCCACCTCTCCTCTGTTCCAGGTGGTTGAGAGGGCGTTCTGCCGGGATGGGGGTTGGTATTTCACCGACACTGTGACCTCCCTCCTCGATGGTATGGGCACTTCTCCTCCATCCGTTATACCGGTCTCTTTCAGGGGTGTTGCACCTTGGGAGAGCACCCCTGTTGCGTGGTGTAGGGCGTTGCGCCCCGTTCGCAGGGCCGATTCTGACTCTGCCTTACTTCGGTCTCTGTTCCTTCAGCATGTGTTGCGGTCTTCACAGATGGCTTGAGGTCGTCGGGGGGCGTTGAGGCCGCGGCTGTTCCCCAGTCGTTTGCCCTTGCTCCCCGATGTACCCGTCTCCCTGATGAGGCTTCCGTTTTCACGGCGGAGCTCTATGCCATTCTGAGCGCTCTGGAGGTGGTGCGGGAGCGTCCGGATGGGTCGTTTGTCATCTATTCGGATTCCAGCAGTGCCCTGGATGGCCTGGAGTGTTTTGACCCTGTCCACCCACTGGTCCGACGAATCCAGCTACTGTGCCATATCCTTGTCACTTCTGGTGGCAAGGCGGTGGTATTTTGCTGGGTTCCTGCACATGTTAACGTGGCTGGAAATGAGGCTGCCGATCGAGCTGCCCGTTCCGCGTGCCGACTACAGGTTTTACCCGTGTCCCTCCCCTTTTCCGATTATATCCCTGGCTTCCGTAGGTTTTTGCGCTCCCGGTGGCAGAGTCGCTGGGATGGCGCTGCAAATAAGAAACTCAGCAAGATTAAACCCAAATTGGGATGTTGGGCTTCTTCCTTCCATCGGTCGCGCCATAAAGAGGTGGCTTTGGCCCGCCTCCGTATTGGCCACACCCACCTGACCCATGGCTATTTGATGGCCGGGGATCGGGTGCCCCGATGTCCCGATTGTAACATCGTACTCACAATTGCCCACCTGCTGGTGGAGTGTCCGCTTTACTCTGCGCTGCGCGCAGAGTATTTTCCCTTTTTGGAGAGCGTCGGGCCTTGTGATAGGCTTGGCGCTATTCTATCGGAAGGTCCCTACTTTTCGGTAACCGGGTTGTTCTCCTTCCTCCTTCGCTCCCGTCTTCTTTACCGGTTGTGACTGATAATTATTTTATTTTTTTTTATTTTTATTTTTTTCCCCCCTCCCCGTCTATTGTTCACTTCCGTTCGCTGTTTCATAGTCTTCGTTCTGGGTTCGCTCTGCTATCCACCTTTCTTTTGGTGGCCATGAGCGGTCATACTTTGAAAAAAAAAATATATATATATATACAAGTGTATATATATATATATATATATACACACACACACACACAGTGGTGTATGGCTCCGCCTCCCGTACGGCCCTTCGGATACTGGACCCGGTCCTCTCTAGAGGACTGCGCATGTCATCTGGAGCCTTCCGCTCCTCTCCGGTTGATAGTCTGCAGGTTGAATGCGACATCCCTCTCTTGGAGGATCGGAGGTCGTTCCTCATTCCCAAGCACTGTCTCCGGATTCTCCGTCTTCCCAACTCTCCTCTGTTCCAGGTGGTTGAGAGGGCGTTCTGCCGGGATGGGGGTTGGTATTTCACCGACACGGTGACCTCCCTCCTCGATGGTATGGGCACTCCTCCATCCGTCACACCGGTCTCTTTCGAGGGTGTTGCACCTTGGGAGAGCACCCCTGTTGCATGCTGTAGGGCTGATTCCGACTCTGCCTTGTTTCGGTCTCTGTTCCTTCAGCATGCAGCGTGTCACTCTGCATGTGTTGCGGTCTTCACAGATGGCTCGAGGTCGTCGGGGGGCGTTGGGGCTGCGGCTGTTCCCCAGTCGTCTGCCCCTGCGCCCCGATGTACCCGCCTCCCTGATGAGGCTTCCGTTTTCACGGCGGAGCTCTATGCCATTCTGAGGGCTCTGGAGGTGGTGCGGGAGCATCCGGATGGGTCGTTTGTCATTTATTCAGATTCCCGCAGTGCCCTGGATGGCTTGGTGTGTTTCGACCCCGTCCACCCACTGGTCCAACGTATCCAGTTACTATGCCATATCCTTCTCACTTCTGATGGCAAGGTGGTGGTATTTTGCTGGGTCCCTGCACATGTTAATGTGGCTGGAAATGAGGCTGCCGATCAAGCTGCCCGTTCCGCGTGCCGACTACAGGTTTCACCCGTATCCCTCCCCTTTTTCCGATTACATCCCTGGTTTTCGTAGGTTTTTGCGCTCCCGGTGGCAGAGTCGCTGGGAAGGCGCTACAAATAACAAACTCTGCAAGATTAAACCCAAATTGGGATGTTGGGCCTCCTCTTTCCATCGGTCGCGCCATGAGGTGGCGGCTCTGGCCCGCCTCCGTATTGGCCACACCCACCTAACCCATGGCTATTTGATGGCTGGGGATCGGGTGCCCCGATGTCCCACTTGTAACGTTCCACTCACAGTTGCCCACCTCCTGGTGGATGTCCGCTTTACTCTGCGCTGCGCGCTGAATATTTTCCTTTTTTGGTGAGCGTTGGGCCTTGTTATAGCCTTGGCGCTATTCTATCTGAAGGTCCCTACTTTTCGGTAACCGGGTTGTTCTCTTTCCTCCTTCGTTCCCGACATCTTTACCGGCTGTGATTCCACTATGATTTTTCCAGCCATGAGTGGATCCTAGGGTGTTTGTTGGTTTGAAACACACACACACACACACACAATTGAGGCCTTCCGAAGCAAAGGTAGCACAAGCGCCAATTTTTTTTAATCGTCAGAAAACGCGTTGAAAGTTATGCGACCTTCGGACAGATATATTATTTTTTGCGGGACTTTCGACCATACTAACATTGGCATTTCTGCAATTCATCCATTACCATATGATAGTATACGGTCTGAAGAACCTCTCGGTGGGTATAACTAATTTTTGTCCCGGATGGCGGTTGCGCTACTTTTGCTTAGGAAGGCCTTTTATATATATATATATATATATATATATATATATATATATATATATATATATATATATTAGTGATGTAGCGGATGTCATTTTTTTCATATCCGCGGATGCGGATGCGGATGAGGATGTTTGATTTCAACATCCGCGGATGCGGATGTCTACATTTTCGTTATTTTTTAGGATATATTCGAGACTTGTTGTGTTTAACGTATATAATAAGTTATTATATAAAGAGAGCTGTAGCTATAATGTAGTATAATTGATTAATTGTACAATAATTGCTGTACTTTTCTCTGAACATATAAAATAATATCAAGCATCTAACTAATATAGAAATCAATTAGTGAATTCGTCTGCAAATAAATTCGTTATATTTTGTCGAGTTTCAGCCACAATTAGAAACCATAATTGTGTTACCAGGATGCGGGACGTGAACCTAACTCAAATGCACCCCACCGACCTCTTTCCCCAACCTCCACCCTTATAGAAAGAGATCTTTAATTAGCTTGATAACTATTTATATTAAGTTTAAAGTTTTATTAGGCATATTTATAAATTAGTAATTAAAATAAAGTAAACTAAGATGTTCATCGTTTAATGTTCAAACTTAATTATAGGAAGGTTATGCTTAAGGAACATTAATTTTTCTGCCTTTTCTGCTGCCAGTCTGTTTCTCTTTTCATCATATATTAATCCAGCACTGCTAAATAATCTCTCGCTTGGTACGTTTGTTGGAGACAGGCTAAATGTTTCCTTGCAAGTTTACTCAAGTATGGATAGACATTCTGCGTATTTTTCCACCAACTAATAGGATTGTCACATGCAGCCAGGCATTTTTCTTGGTGATAGCTCTCGATCATTTTCACTACATCTTTTGACATCGCGTAGGTCTCGTCATTGCTGCTTGACTCAAAACTGAGAGACAGATTCTGTGATAGATTTGCTTGTTGAAGGTGTTGGTTCTGTCACTGAAACTTTTATTCTTTTGGTGGGTGGCGAAGCGACAGATTCAAGAGATTGAAGCTCTTCAACTGCTTTGCCAAGTGATGATTTAACTCGTTCTAATGTACTAGGTGAAAATAACAGCTTTGTAACGTGGATCTAAGTAGGTTGCAGAGAGTAACTTCATACAAGAACAGCCTCTCGTCTTGTCGCTTGCATCACTTTTGCGCACAATGAACTAGTTCTATTAATAAAGTAGAATTTGATAATTTCCGCTTATTAATGACATTTTATCTCAACGGTCCACATCCGCAGTCCAAAGTGCGGATGTGACCTACATCACTAATATATATATATATATAGCCTTCCGAAGCAAAAGTAGCACAAGCGCAAAATATATATATATATATATAAAATTTGTTATATATATTATATATATATATATTATATATATATATATATATATATATATATACACACACCACAACATATACACAAATTCAATAAGTATCCGCACTTTTTATTTTCACATCTGATAGATTATAAATACATCACTTCTCAACATAGTCTCCCTGTTTCTTAGTACACTTAGTCCAGCGATCTACAAGCTTCCTAACGTCATCACAAAAGAATGTTTTTGGCTGTGTGCATAGCCAGTCATGCACCGCCTCATCATCGCCGCGAAATGACAAAGTTTCAGCCATTACGCGAAATGGCTGGTTACACACTGAATGGTCGCCTGAAAAACTTATATGTTAAACACAGACCGTGCATGGAACAAGGAACTCTTCTGGGAAATTACATCCACTATAGTTCGAATAAGTAATGATAAATGACAAATACTATAGATTTTTCTTTTTCATGATGGAAAGCCCAACGTGGGCACCGGGTTACTTTCAAAGAGGCCCAAAATATAGCTTCCCTCACCAGCTATCTGCAAAGCAGATAGGATCCAGCTTTGGGACAGGATCTAGGGTTTACAGCTTATACCTAGCCTACTACATTCAGAACCTCAATATACGCAAGAAACTCATTGCGTTCTTGAACCCTGTCAGTAAGTCGAATTGTTCGTAACTCGAAAATTTACCTTTTACTGTCGTTAATCTTATAATTTTTGTACCCTATCCTGTACCTTTGAATAAAATAAAGTAAAATAAACTGAACACTTACCTACCTTTTAATAATGTATACTACTGTAATACTGTCCCGTATACTAAAATAAAGTATCATGGAAATACAGAAGAACCGTCTCAGTTCCCTCGGTTCGTTCGTACGTCGAAATAAGGAAAACGATATTATTTTAATGGGAGTTCGTTCCCAAGTGCGGATGCTCATAAAAGTAATGTTCGTAAATTGAAATTGATTATTAACGAAAAAAATTGTGAATTATTTATCTAAAAAGAAAAACTACAGAAATTTAGGCACATTGGTTTTTATTTATTTGCAAAAAGTAAAGTGCATATAAAACTTTTCACGACATATATATATATTAGTGTGTCCCAATTTTTTTTGTTCCTGAAGTTTGTCATGCACACTCCCCTAATTTCTTCCACTCGTGAAAACATGCCAACAATATGAATTTCATTCGTGTTCTTTAATTTTAAGGGTCCCCTCAAACCATGTGTTACTATTGCTGAACGGCTACTCTCTACCTTATACTAATTGTAGCATATTTCTTTTCAGGTTATGGATACAAGAAAGCAGGAGACTGTGTGGTTGGTGGGGGTGTTGCGAAATGAACTCCTGGAAACGCTGTGTCAACTCCCGACAGTGGGAGATGTTCTTCGACGTCTGTTGTTCTTCACTCGGAAGAAAAAACGTCCACGGCGGAAGCTGCTAATGTGGTAGCTGATGAGGTTATGGCGGTGTGGGCTCGGGCATCTATTCTGACCTCCCACAAGCCCAAGTGCGTCGAGAGGATCAAGGCCCTCTCCACGGACTACGAGAAGGTTGCCAGAAACCGAAACCGTGGGGGAGAAGCAACTGGAGCGGGAAAAGGGATTCCAAGCCAACCTGAATACACTGTTCGAAACAGCTCATGCCAACGCCATGAAACTCATCAAAGTCCCAGAAGATCGAGACTTTCTGAATGACCAGCGAACCGTGCGGAAGATGTACATCGGAGGAGAGGACCTGGAGTTTGCTCGCAGGGCAGCGGAGCGGGAGAAACGCCGAGCAGCTGAAGAGAAGAGGAAGAAGAAAAGCCGCGAAGAGATGGACTCACTGCAAGCAAAAGGAACGGTGAAAAATGGGTCTTCTTCTTCTTAGGAGTCCATGGCCGAAGCATCTAATGATGATGTCCAATATTCCTCTCCTGGTCCTTCGGCTCCTCGATCCGCTCCCAAGGACGGCCAAGTGTCGGCAAGGAGGATCATCCAATATCCAAATTTTGCTGCAGCCCTGGATCAAACTGGAACCTCAGTACGCCAAGCGATGCACATTGTGGCTCCAGCACTCGCTGCCGCGGGAGTTGAGTTATCCTCGGTCACCTTGTCCAAATCAAGTCTTCACCATTCACGGCAGAAGTCCAGGAAGAACTTGGCAGCCGGAATCAAGACCGAGTTCAATCCTGATACGCCGCTTGTCGTCCACTTTGATGGCAAACTCCTCCCTGATTCGGATGGAGGGAAATCGGATCGCATACCAGTGCTGGTCAGCGGGAAGAATCTTGAGAAGTTGTTGGCGATCCCAAAAATCCCTGACAGCACGGGACAGCGGATGGCTGGAGCTGTTCTGAAGGTGCTGGACGATTGGCCGCAAGTTCAACCATGGATTGCCGATCTCTGCTTCAACACAACAGCGGCGAATACCGGTATTCACAGCGGCGCTTGTACGATTATCCAGGACCAAATGGACCGCCGCGTTCTTTTCCTGGCTTGCAGACACCACATGATGGAATTGGTAATCACCTCAGTCTTTGACCTGTTCTTCAGGTCTTCTGGCCCCGAAATTGCGCTGTTCGCTCGCTTCAAATCCCAATGGGAGTTCATCGACCAGAAGCAGGCTTCTCCATTCAACGGCGATGGCCCAAGCAACATCCTTTCGGAATGGGTGGCGTTGAAAAAAGAGCAGATTGTCCACTTCATTGAAGACCAGCTTGAAGTTGGCCACCCAAGAGACGATTACCGGGAGTTCCTGATCCTCGCTCTGGTCTTCCTCGATGGTCATGGCAAACGAGATCTCCGGTACAATCGTCCTGGAGCATACCACCGGGCCAGGTGGATGGCCAAAGGCATTTACTGTCTTAAGATGTTCATCTTCCGAAGCCAATTCCACCTGACCGCTCACGAGGTCCGGTCACTATGCAGGATAAACGTCTTTGCCATCACCATTTACCTCCAGAGGTGGTTCGAGGCTCCATTGACGGCGGACGCGCCCGTCAATGACCTGGAGCTGTTGGAGGACCTAGAGCGGTACAAGGCGGTGGATCATGATGTAGGTACCGCCGCATTGACGAAATTCCGGGGCCACCTCTGGTACCTAAGCGAAGATTTAGCCGGACTCGCTATGTTCTCCTCCAAAACCACCGATGCAGAGAAGACGGCCATGCTCCAAAACCTGCACAAGAAGACCGAAAACCCAAAAGATCTGCGTCGGCTGGAGGGAAAGTGTGTCTTGACCGTGAGACGGTCGGATTTGAGCACCTTGGTCACGAAAAGGACTCAAAACCTTTTTCATTGCCTGAAGCTGCCGGTTCCAAAAACCCCCAAAGATCTCGAAGGATGTGCACCATCATTGAAGTCTGTGAACGACGCGGCAGAACGGGCGGTGAAACTGGCGGAAGATTTCAACGAGGGCCTGACAAAAAATGAGGAGGAACGGCAGCTCGTGTACCAAGTCGTCGAATACCACCGCCAGCAGTTCCCCTCAGCAGACAAAAAGATCCTCTGTCCCCCGAAATGAAATGTGCCATTAGGAAGAATTTCCATTTCCTTTAATTTAGTCATTAGAAAGAATTTACATTTCATTCTTCCATTCTAGAATGATTAATGCTGAGCATTTACGTTTGTTCATAGTATAGGGTCGAATAAACAAGGTCAATGAGGGGACCCTTCCCCTCCTAATAGGCCAGTGAAATTTCGCCCATTTTTTCCTTTCTTCAAGTGTAATTAATTAAAGGGGTGTGCGATTTGACTTGCAAATTTTTATTTTCACATGTGAGGCTGGGACACCCTAATATATATATATACAGGGTGAGTCAAAAGTAGCGCCCGATTTATGTTTTTTCGGCTGTCAGATTGTGCATCGATCACGAGGGAGGGCACTTTGAAAATTGCAAGTAAAACAGCTTGGTACAGTTCCGTAATAATTTTCCCCTGAATAAATGGTTAGATAAACATGATAAACATGTCATTCATTTATTTCTACCTTCTTGTACACTGTAATACAAATGGCAAACAAACAATCAACTGACAGAAATCGGGCGCTACTTCTGACTCACCCTGTATATATATATATATATATATATATATATATATATATATATATATATATATATATATATGATGAATTTCACAATTAAACACGTGAAATGAATGAATGATGCGAACCCACAAAGAAAAAGAAAATGATTCCAAGGCCTTTCGTGTATTCAGAAGTACACCTTGTCATTCCCTGACGAGGTGTACTTCTGAATACACGAAAGACCTTGAAATCGTTTTTTTTTTCCTCGTGTGTTTGCATCATATATATTTTGTTGAACGAACGAGGACAAAAGTAAAAAATAATTTTGAATTACAATAAATGTATAAAGTAGCTTCAATAATAAACTTATCAGTTTAAGTTCCTGCAGAGATAATGCATTTAAATTTTCCATTTATAATTACTTAACTAATTAGTATAAATTTCATTTATTACTATTATTATTATTACTACTTACAAAAATAAATAATTTTATCGATGATGATATTTCCAGAAACTTGGAAAGCCGGGAAATACTTTTATACGAGTATATTAAAATGTTTTACAAAATATAGGCTTATAAAACATTAAATTTTTAGTTCTACACAAACGCTAAGATGAAAATTCAATTTCTAGCATTCCTCTCCAGATACGCCTATGAAACGAGTAATTTACAAAATATTTAGACGCAGTCAACAACAAATATGACAAGCATACATAATATTAATATTAAAAAATAAAAATACATCTCAATTCGATAAAAAGTTTGCTACTTTTGAAAATAAAGCACTAAAAGGTCTAAAAAAAATGGTCATACAAGGCAAAACACTGTCACCTTAAATACAGTACCTGGTGCAGTCACTCAATTCAAAGACTCGCTGTAGAAAAAAAAAAAATTATTATATATATATATATATATATATATGATGAATAAAACCACGAAGGAAAGGAAACACAAAAAGGTGCTCAAGCGCTTTCGTCTAATGACATCCTCAGGAACACTGAAGTACATAAAAGGTTACGGCCTATATATAGGTTACAGAAAAAAAAAATAAAATAAAAAAAATAAAATAAATACACACACACACACACACATATATATATATATATATATATATAATATATATATATATATATATATACATACATATCTACACACACACACACACACATATATATATATATATATATATATATATATATATATATATACACAGGGTGGGCCGTAAGTTTCCATACATAGGAAAAATAAACATTTTTTTATGGACAACCATTTTTATTTATATAATATGCTCTACATGGTTGCCATTGTTTTGAAAACACATTTCAATACGTGTTCCCCACTGTTGATGAACACGCATTAGCACAGTTGACGTTATGCTTGTAATGGCGTTGGTGATACGTTCCTTTAGATGATTTATGTCTCGTATCTTTTCCTGATACACCATGGCCTTCAAGTGCCCCCAAAGATAGAAATCAAGGGGGGTGAGATCTGGGGATCTGGGAGGCCACTCCACAGGACCACGCCGACCAATCCAAGCATCCGGAAACTGCTGCTGATCCAAATACCGACGCACGTGAAGACCATAATGAGGTGGAGCTCCATCTTGCTGGAAGTAAACTGGGAAGTTACCTTCCTCGTTTAGCAGGGATGGGAAAATCTCTTCTTGCAACATGTTAAGATACCTTTCGGCATTAAGATTTCCACTGACAAAAATTGGTCCAATAATTCTGTCACCCCATATCCCGGCCCACACCATCACTTTACCGGCACCTTGCATCTTCGTCGGACTCAGCCAGTTAGGGTTAGCATTACTCCAATAACGTATGTTTTGCCGATTAACCTCTCCATTGACGTAAAAATTTGCTTCATCAGTAAACAAGATCTTACGTCAAACGCATATTCTTAGGGTATCTGAAACATAAAAACAAACGTTTAATTTTTCCTATGTATGGAAACTTACGGCCCACCCTGTATATATATATATATGCAATAAACAGAGAAGTAAAAATAAAAATTAAAAATTAAAGGATTAACAAAGAGGCATACAGATTTGCAAGGAAAAATATCGATTTTTAGCACAAGATCAAATGAATTATAAAAATACAAATTTATACTGGAAATCTGCCCGGGTTTTAACACTGCCTTTTATAGTCAAGTTTCGATATATATAAAAATAAAATGAAGATTAAAAGTTAATAAAGTAGCATACAAGTTTACCAAAGATTTAGCGTCCTACCCTTTTTATCTAAATCTGTTTTGAAGGAATTCAAAACAACAGGATCGAGTTGAAAAAGACCTTTGCTTATGTTGAAGTTATTTGAAAGTTGGATAATGGCAGACTCAAGAATATTTCTATTAACAATGTTGCTAGAGTGAAATAAAACTGAAGCATTATTCCAATCAATACAGTGGGATAACTCTGACAAATGGACAAAAAGAGCACTGGACAACTGTCCTGTTCCAACGGAATATTGATGCTGTTTTATACGTGTGTGCAAATCCTTTCCCGTCTGACCTATGTAAAAGGAATCACATTGTTTACACCCAATTTTATAGATAATGCCTGAATTATTGGTAGGGCTATTTTTTACTATGATATTTTTCACAATATTGTTATATGAAAATACTACATTAATATCCAAAAGTTTAAGTACATTAGCAATGCCTAAAAAGCCCGGGAAAAATGGAAGTACTAAAATATTTTTTGACAAAATACGTGTGTTATTATTGACACGATAGAAAGTTCGTTTTGCCTTGTTGAGACAAGATTCCATAAACGCAGATGGATAACACAGATCACTTCCAATACCGTTGATTTTTTCCAATTCGGCATCGATGTATTCCGGACTGGCGATCCTAAGGGCGCGGAGAAACATTGATGAAAAAATGGCCTTCTTAGTGGGGGTGTCATGTCCCGAGTAAAAGTGTACGTAGGACAAATTGTTTGTTGTTTTCCGATAGATACTAAACTTAAAACCTGGGCTTTCCCTATGTACACGCACATCCAAAAATGGGATTGAATTGTCTTGTTCCACTTCTAAAGTAAACTTAATGGAGGGGACTTGATCATTTAACTGAAGGAGGAAGTTATCCAGGTCACGATTCATGGGCCAGATACACAAAATATCGTCGACGTACCGCAACCAAGGGATGCCAACCCCCAGGATTCTCGGAATGTAAGTAATTTCGAAAAACTCCATATAAATATTGGAGAGGAGGGGCGATAAGGGGTTGCCCATGGCCATCCCAAACACTTGTTGATAATACTCGTTATTGAAAGTGAATTTACAGTCTTTGATGCAAAGCTTAATAAGTTCCAAAACAATGTGTGAAGGTAGTGGCAGGTCATACTTATGTAATTCTTGGGAGAGAAAGTCAAGCATATCATCAATCGGCACTTTTGTAAACAATGAACAAACGTCAAAACTGATCAATCTATCGTTAGTTCCAGTACGTGCATTATTCAATTTTTCAGTAAGATCCATGGAATTTTTTACATGTGAATCAGAGATAGTTCCGAGAATGGGGGACAAGACTTTGACAAGCCATTTGGAGAGTTTATAAGTAATAGAGCCCACCGAGCTAATAATAGGGAGCATAGGGTTGCCAGGTTTGTGGGTTTTAATAAGACCGTAAAGGTAGGGCAGAGAAGGTGAAGTGGACATGAAAAGCGGAATTAAGTCCTTATGATCTTTGAGAATGCGTTTCAAGCCACTATTAAATGATTTGATGACGTCATCCTGCGGGTTCTTCCTAAGTTTGCTGTATGTGGCGGGGTCCTGGAGAAGCTCGTTCATCTTTCCGATGTAGTCCACTTTGTCCATAATAACTATGGTGTTAGCCTTGTCTGCTTTCGTAATATGGAGCTCCCCATCTTTTTTTAATTGTGAGAGGCCATCGCGAAAACGTTTAGGAAAGTTATCTTCGTAATTACCATTCGCCGCACTATAAACGAGGCCTTTAACTATGTTAAACAAATACTGAGGGAGATTACGCTGTTTTTCAAAACACGCGAGACACTAACAAATTTGTAAAGCCGAAGGTTTTTTAACAATAAAAAAGGACATACCATATTCAAGGGCACTTTTTGCATCGTCACTAATGTTTTTCGAAGAAAGGTTCAAAACACACTTTGAGCTTGCTTTTTTACTCCACTGACTATTTCGAATGAGACTTTTAATTTTCCGATCCAAAATGTTACGAAGTGAAGTAGTTCTCCGACGCAACTCGTTGTAAATTTCATCAAACAAAGGTTGGATCCACGGTTGGGGAATAACGGTTACAAAATTATGTTTGGCGATGTTTAAATTTTTGAAGGCGGACCACTCATTTTGTCTGGTGACTTCAATATGTTTCTTTAAAATTAATCTGCTGAAGTTGTTGAACGGATGGTCGTCAATTTGTCTGAGGCGAATCGGAAGCAGGGATTTGGGAAGAACTTGCTCCTCTAGACAATTAGTAAGAAACTTTCGTCGGATACTTTCCTAAACGTTTTCGCGATGGCCTCTCACAATTAAAAAAGATGGGGAGCTCCATATTACTAAAGCAGACAAGGCTAACACCATAGTTATTATGGACAAAGTGGACTACATCGGAAAGATGAACGAGCTTCTCCAGGACCCCGCCACATACAGCAAACTTAGGAAGAACCCGCAGGATGACGTCATCAAATCATTTAATAGTGGCTTGAAACGCATTCTCAAAGATCATAAGGACTTAATTCCGCTTTTCATGTCCACTTCACCTTCTCTGCCCTACCTTTACGGTCTTATTAAAACCCACAAACCTGGCAACCCTATGCGCCCTATTATTAGCTCGGTGGGCTCTATTACTTATAAACTCTCCAAATGGCTTGTCAAAGTCTTGTCCCCCATTCTCGGAACTATCTCTGATTGACATGTAAAAAATTCCATGGATCTTACTGAAAAATTGAATAATGCACGTACTGAAACTAACGATAGATTGATCAGTTTTGACGTTTGTTCATTGTTTACAAAAGTGCCGATTGATGATATGCTTGACTTTCTCTCCCAAGAATTACATAAGTATGACCTGCCACTACCTTCACACATTGTTTTGGAACTTATTAAGCTTTGCATCAAAGACTGTAAATTCACTTTCAATAACGAGTATTATCAACAAGTGTTTGGGATGGCCATGGGCAACCCCTTATCGCCCCTCCTCTCCAATATTTATATGGAGTTTTTCGAAATTACTTACATTCCGAGAATCCTGGGGGTTGGCATCCCTTGGTTGCGGTACGTCGACGATATTTTGTGTATCTGGCCCATGAATCGTGACCTGGATAACTTCCTCCTTCAGTTAAATGATCAAGTCCCCTCCATTAAGTTTACTTTAGAAGTGGAACAAGACAATTCAATCCCATTTTTGGATGTGCGTGTACATAGGGAAAGCCCAGGTTTTAAGTTTAGTATCTATCGGAAAACAACAAACAATTTGTCCTACGTACACTTTTACTCGAGACATGACACCCCCACTAAGGCCATTTTTTCATCAATGTTTCTCCGCGCCCTTAGGATCGCCAGTCCGGAATACATCGATGCCGAATTGGAAAAAATCAACGGTATTGGAAGTGATCTGTGTTACCCATCTGCGTTTATGGAATCTTGTCTCAACAAGGCAAAACGAACTTTCTATCGTGTCAATAATAACACTCGTACTTTGTCAAAAATATTTTAGTACTTCCATTTTTCCCGGGCTTTTTAGGCATTGCTAATGTACTTAAACTTTTGGATATTAATGTAGTATTTTCATATAACAATATTGTGAAAAATATCATAGTAAAAAATAGCCCTACCAATAATTCAGGCATTATCTATAAAATTGGGTGTAAACAATGTGATTCCTTTTACATAGGTCAGACGGGAAAGGATTTGCACACACGTATAAAACAGCATCAATATTCCGTTGGAACAGGACAGTTGTCCAGTGCTCTTTTTGTCCATTTGTCAGAGTTATCCCACTGTATTGATTGGAATAATGCTTCAGTTTTATTTCACTCTAGCAACATTGTTAATAGAAATATTCTTGAGTCTGCCATTATCCAACTTTCAAATAACTTCAACATAAGCAAAGGTCTTTTTCAACTCGATCCTGTTGTTTTGAATTCCTTCAAAACAGATTTAGATAAAAAGGGTAGGACGCTAAATCTTTGGTAAACTTGTATGCTACTTTATTAACTTTTAATCTTCATTTTATTTTTATACATATCGAAACTTGACTATAAAAGGCAGTGTTAAAACCCGGGCAGATTTCCAGTATAAATTTGTATTTTTATAATTCATTTGATCTTGTGCTAAAAATCGATATTTTTCCTTACAAATCTGTATGCCTCTTTGTTAATCCTTTAATTTTTAATTTTTATTTTTACTTCTCTGTTTATTGCATACATATATATATATATATATATGATGAATAAAACCACGAAGGAAAAAGAAACACAAAGGGGTGCTCAAGCGCTTTCGTCTAATGACATCCTCAGGAACACTGGAGTGAAAGGACAGATCAAGGCAATATATAGGTTACAAAAATAAACATACATACATACACATTCACATATATATACATATATATATATATATACATATACATATATATATATAAATATATACATATATATAGTAAGCATAGAAAAAAAAAAATTGTGGGAGGAGCCAACATTTATATGGTCACAGAAGAATAAAGAAATAAAAATAAATATAAATATAAATTGAGAAAAAATTAATTACAAAATAGTGCCTTAGTGATATATATGTCACAGCCTAAATAATCATAAAGAAATAAACAGGCAAATAAAAAAACCCATAAATACATATACATACATATATATATATATATATACATATATATACACATATATTATATATATATATATAAAGACACTTTTAGCACTTTGGCCGACCTTCCATATAAATTCAAATGGCTTTTTTATGGAACAGGTCACAAAAGAATAAAGAAATAAAAAATATAAATATTGTAAGTGGAGTCTACCAATTCAAGCTCAAGAGGGAGGTTTTTTACAATCGATTTAATAGATGCTGCCAAATTGATATATATGTCACATTATTAAAAAAATAAAATTGAAAGATAAATTTTAAGAGAGGCACACCAATTTATAAGGGAAAAATTACCACATATGCATATTATAGTCACAAACGAATACAAAAGTACAAGTAAATATAAATTGGAAAACAAAATGATCCCTAGATGATATATAAAGAACAATAAAATATATATACAACATATTTACGGTATATATACGAAATATAAACGCAATATATACAGAATATATATATATATATATATATGCATAAGGGAAAAAAAATTACCAAATGTTTCAGTTTTGTTTCACTCTAGCAACATTGTTAATAGAAATATTCTTGAGTCGGCTATAATTCAACTTACAAATAACCTTAACATGAGTAAAGGTCTGTTTCAACTTGATCCCGTTGCTCTGAATTCCTTCAGAATGGATTTAAACAAAAAGGGCAGGTTGTTAAATCTTTGGTAAAAAATTTGTTTTTGTCTGTTGTTTCCCTTACAATTTTATTTTTCAATTTTTTGCTGTATGAGTGTATGTGTATGTATGTATGTGTATGTGCGTATGTGTGTGGTCATTGCAGTTAATTGTGTTTGTATGTATATGTGTGTATATGTATGTATGTATGTGTATATGTATATGTATGTATGTATGTATGTATGCAGTTAAATATATATATATATATATGTATCGTAAAGAACGACGCTTGTATAGGAGATATTCCGCGCAAGACGAGAAAGAGAAAACAACAAATGAAAAAATGAAGTACCACCTGGGAAACGAACCCGGGATCTTCCGATTGCCGGTCAGACGCGATAACCACTACACCATGGACTCCTGGAGTCCATGGAGTCCATGGAGTCCATGGTAGTGGTTATCGCGTCTGACCGGCAATCGGAAGATCCCGGGTTCGTTTCCAGGTGGTACTTCATTTTTTCATTTGTTGTTTTTCTCTTTCTCGTCTTGCGCGGAATATCTCCTATACAAGCGTCGTTCTTTACGTTATTTATACTGCGTGTTCTTTGCAGTTGAATGTATATATATGTATATGTGTATGTACCTTACCTTACCTTACAACCTCACAAAGGTTCTGCGGGATGATTTCTCATTTCGTGAAGGTCAAGCTTGTATATGTATATATATATATATATATGTATATGTGTGTGTGTGTGTGTATATATGTGTGTATATGTATATATATTTTGGGTATGCGGGATATATGTGTACGTGTATTATTTGTAATTTTTTTCAAGTTATATTTTTTTTATTTCTTTATTCTTTTGCGACCTACCGTTTTCTCAGACAATAATTATAAAAAACAAATTTGGTAATTTTTTTTCCCTTATGCATATATATATATATATATATATTCTGTATATATTGCGTTTATATTTCGTATATATACCGTAAATATGTTGTATATATATTTTATTGTTCTTTATATATCATCTAGGGATCATTTTGTTTTCCAATTTATATTTACTTGTACTTTGTATTCGTTTGTGACTATAATATGCATATGTGGTAATTTTTCCCTTATAAATTGGTGTGCCTCTCTTAAAATTTATCTTTCAATTTTTATTTTTTAATAATGTGACATATATATCAATTTGGCAGCATCTATTAAATCGATTGTAAAAACCTCCCTCTTGAGCTTGAATTGGTAGACTCCACTTACAATATTTATATTATTTTTATTTCTTTATTCTTTTGTGACCTGTTCCATAAAAAAGCCATTTGAATTTATATGGAAGGTCGGCCAAAGTGCTAAAAGTGTCTTTATATATATATATATATATATATATATATATGTGTATATATATGTATATATATATATATATGTATGTATATGTATTTATGGGTTTTTTTATTTTGCCTGTTTTATTTCTTTATGATTATTTAGGCTGTGACATATATATCACTAAGGACTATTTTGTAATTAATTTTTTCTCAATTTATATTTATATTTATTTTTATTTCTTTATTCTTCTGTGACCATATAAATGTTGGCTCCTCCCACAATTTTTTTTTTCTATGCTTACTATATATATGTATATATTTATATATATATGTATATGTATATATATATATATGTATATATATGTGAATGTGTATGTATGTATGTTTATTTTTGTAACCTATATATTGCCTTGATCTGTCCTTTCACTCCAGTGTTCCTGAGGATGTCATTAGACGAAAGCGCTTGAGCACCCCTTTGTGTTTCTTTTTCCTTCGTGGTTTTATTCATCATAAATACTTTTCACGTGTCACTTTCGTGAAATAATTTTTCATAATATATATATATATATATGTTATTTTTTTTTTTTGTAACCTATATATAGGCCGTAACCTTTTATGTACTTCAGTGTTCCTGAGGATGTCATTAGACGAAAGCGCTTGAGCACCTTTTTGTGTTTCCTTTCCTTCGTGGTTTTATTCATCATAAATATTTTTCACGTGTTACTTTCGTGAAATAATTTTCATATATATATATATATATATATATTATATAATATATATATATATATATATATATTACGTACGTTGAAACTACAGTCGAGCTGAGCTATGATTGTGTTTAAACCAATCTACAGTCTCTTGGATAGCTTTTTCTAGAGGTGTGAATTGGAATGAAGGTAGGTATTTTCGAAGCTTAGCATTACTCGCCGTCTTCTTGTATTGACCGTCGGCCTTGCTGATATCGAACACGACTTCCCCTTCGAATTTAAATGCTTTCACGATCATTTCGGCCAATTCTTTAATGGATATTTCATCATCATCATCAACTGGATGCGAGAGAGAAAAATTACTT
The DNA here is from genome assembly GCA_023014485.1 of Bathynomus jamesi. Lineage (NCBI taxonomy): Eukaryota > Metazoa > Arthropoda > Malacostraca > Isopoda > Cirolanidae > Bathynomus > Bathynomus jamesi. The sequence goes on from JAJOZX010000183.1 coordinate 1,660,123, forward strand.
AAATATTTCAGACTCTCGTAATACATTAATGGATACAATATTAAGACATTAAAATTACTTGTTTTGATTCACAAGAGTTTGAGGATTGATTACTTCCTTCAAATACAGGATTTTCAATTAATAAATGTAGTTTTTAACTAAATTTTCTTTTGATACGGAGTATCGCAAACTCTTCTGACTAGCGTTCAATATTTTAAAATCAAGATTTCTTTGGATTTGTGCACACACGCAAATTACCTTTCAAAATCAATCAAAACCAAATCTGAAGCAGAAGTGAAACATATTTATTTATTACTTAAAACAATAAAAACATAAGAGCTTAAGTTTTTATATAAAAAAGCAAGAAGCAACCAGAAACTCATTACCCCCCCCCCCCAGTGTGGGGTTGTGCCCCAAGGGTCACCTGAGCCCAAGAATTAACAGGATGAGTGACTAGGGTTGCCAGACGTTCCGTATATATAGGATTGTCCCCCTTATTTCATTGCCTTGTCCCTGCATATTGTTCCGTATTGAGTGGCCCTGATACGTTGACGCGAAAAATATTAAATAAATCGCTACACAATCAGAGTTAATCAAAATTCAGAACTCGAAGCATTGAGGAGCTGCCACCTACAAAATCAGAGTTGTCAGACAGTGTCATAGTACAAGTCTGGTACTGCTAGAATATAGCTGTGTTGTGTCAGTATTGGCTTTTTTTTTTTCCCGGGAGCTCTGTTCACCCTTTTAATTATTAATTATGCTGAAAACGCAGGTGTACATTTAGCGACGACTATCCAAAACAGTGGAATTTTATTAAGAAAGGGAAACAGTGCAACGAGTTTTATAAGTATGTACTACAAAACAACCAGTTGCAAAGAGATGCAAAGGCATCAGACAAGTATAACTAAGTGTAGCAATAAATATATATTTAACGTATATTTTGTTTATTTCCTATCATTTACTCTTAGTTACAAAGCTGAATAAGCATAATTTCTGAAACCACCCAACTACAGGCCTTTCGATGTCAACCCGGGCACAAAGAGGCGGTGTCCCGTATTCTCAAAACTGAAACCCTATGAATGACCAGACCAGACCAACCCAACCCAGACGCCAGCAGCCCGGAGCGAACCTACAGCCTCACCGTCCACAATCCGACACCGAGACCACTAACCTACGGGAACCCAAACAGAGTTACAATGAAATGAATTATTTCACCTCCCATATTGCATTAATATGATTAATGTGGCCAGTTTTTGCAGCAGAAATATATTTCACATTTTTAAACAAGAAAATCAACATATCATAAACGTGTAATATTTGGGGAAAATTCTTGTATAAGGCATAACTAGTGGGTTTCCGACTCGTTACCCATTGCGTGTTCAATCAAATAGTACCGTAACGTGCACCAAATTTTCCTCAGGCAACCATTACAAAAACATTTTTTAGATGGAGAGTTAAATGAAACGAACTACTCTGCGTAAATCACTGCACGCTACAAGAGTCAAATATGGTTCACGAATCCAACGTTGTAATTATGAGTTACTGGAGACTTTGATCACCTTTTGAGTAGTTTTGCAGTAAACTACTTGTTCTACTGAATGTGGGAAAGAAGTTAATGAAATGGGTGGATGGATTCCTTACTAAGTTTTGTTCAAATGCTCAAACTGCCTCGTTCAGATAAGAACCATGTTGAAAAAACCTTAAATGTAAGGCGTCAATCTAGAACGAATTACTACTACCAGTACGTCTTATTTGTATATTTTTTATCGATTTATTTTCTTGTATAAATTAAACCTTTGAAGTAGAACTACTGTTTCTGGACATAAACAATGAAGCAATTAATTCAGCTGCCAATTACTTTAGTTACCCTGCGAGATTTATAATACCTCTCACTTGTGACCGTTAATTAATTTCACGTTCATTTCAATCTATCTACATATAACTAATGAATTACCTGAAAGGATAATTGGGTCAATTTCTTGATACTCTCTCAGAACCCAAATTACAAGACGAGCCAAATCTAATGAATAAATAAACTGGCGACGAGGCTTCCCTGACCCCCAAACAACGAAAGGAGTTTTATCTCGTTCAGCATTGTAAACCTAAATAAAGAAAGATTAATTATATTCTCTCTCATATATATATATATATATATATATATATATATATATATATATATATATATATATATTATATATTATATATATATATATAAAGAACGACGCTTGTATAGGAGAACATTCCGCGCAAGATGAGGAGGGAGAGCGAACAAATGAAAAAATGAGGTAACCACCCGGGAATCGAACCCGGGATCTTCCGATTGCCGGTCAGATATGATAACCACTACACCATGGTCCTCACTCGATCAGAAGTCGTAATTCTCCTACATACGTTAATTATACTGCGTGTTCTTTGCAGTTGAAATATATATATATATATATATATATATATATATATATATATATATATATGGCTACGTCGTCGCCGATGTCTAACACCGCTTCCCGGAGATCAGCGAAGTTAAGCGACATTGGGTCTGGGTAGTAGTTGGATGGGAGACCGTCCTCTGCGCCCAGATTATGTAGCGCCCGTGGTTCGGATCCCACGTAAAGCTGTAGGTCCCCTCCGTCATATTACCTTAGAAGTTGCGAAGGAGGTTAAACAACCCCAATTAAAAAAAAAATATATATATACACCGGGTGTCCGAGAATTATCTGTACAATTTTTGGCTGTTATTAAAAGTCAACCATGAAGTGTAGAAATTCCAGTGTTGTCCCATTTTACAGAGAAACTCTAAGTTTTTTCTGATAAGTTTTGACAAGTTTTTTCTTTTTTGTACGCGGGTGACATACATTGATGATTTAAAAGCAAGAATCACAGCTGCTATTGAGCGAATTGATGTGGATATGCTGCAGCGTACATGGCAACATTTGGATTATCGATTGGATGTTTTGCGAATCACTGATGGTGCACATATCGAATGTTTGTAACAACGTTACTTTAATAAAAGAAACTTTTGAAAATACAGATTCTAAATAATCTTGTTTAAGAATTTTACGTGTGTTATCAAGAATTTTATTAAAAGATGAAATTGTACAGATAAATTTTGGACACTGGAATTTCTAAAAACTTGTCAAAACTTGGTATCAGAAAAAACTTAATGAGATTCTCTGTAAAATGGGACAACACTGGAATTTCTACACTTCATGGTTAACTTTTAATAACAGCCAAAACTTGTACAGATAATTCTCGGACACCTTGTATATACACACACACACACGGTGTTTCATAACATGTGGGACGCACTTTCAGGATGGATTCAGGACCTGAAAACAAAGAAAAGAGTCTATATAAACATGCCCGAAATCGCTTTGTTTCCGAGTTACAGCCCGTTTTGTGTCCCAACAATTCTTTCCACTATTTTCCTTGTGCTATTCAGTGATAGTGTGCATTTGGAGTGAGAATGGAGGCTTATTCAAAGAGAGAAATGGCAGACATGCATCTCATGTATGGACTTGCCGAGTGTAATACGGCCGCAGCAAGACGTCTGTATGCGGAAAGGTTTCCGAATAGCCGTCTGCCAGATAAGAAGACCTTTCAGATAATAGACGAGCGTCTTGGTGATACAAAATCATTCAACAAGCGAGTTTCAGATGGTGGTAGACCAATCAGCGGCAGAACTGTTGAGTTGGAGGAGCGGGTCCTGAAGCGCGTGGAGGAACATCCTGGTGTCAGCACCCGAAGGATAGCAGCAGCAGAGGGTATGAAAAAACTATATAGGGGTATGGGTTGATTGCCTGATACCCTCATCCGTTGGAAATTTCCAGCAGACTTCAGTGTCGAGTCAACGACAAAAGCCCTATGTTTTTTCGTTAGAGAATTATGTATGTGTAGGTCTTCAAAGGACCTCTCTATATTTAATTGTTTTCAGATGCCTATGTGTGAACGAAAGAAATTTTTCCCACCTTATTTTCGCTGGGCCTTAGTTTGCTTCAATGTAGGCCCATTACGATGGAGCCTACACTGCGAGTTGACACTTTGTAACTAATATAGGCAGTCACGAATTAAACCTGAAGGTATAGGCCTATCCTCTTTATAGTTATTAAGTTTTATATTATAAGGAATTCACTCGGAACTTTAGAGAAGACGAATCATATCTTCCCTGTTTAAAGCATTCGCTGTACATCAAGAGCTCCGAGCCGTGCCGATATAATATAATCTTCGTATTTTTATTATAAACTGCTGATTTGGCAAAGGTCGTCGACTCCCTTCTCTCTTGTAATTTACATGAGTTAGCAATGGAAAACTTCGATCACGCGAAATAATAAATGTTTTTCGTGGTTATGTTGGCCCGACGCCTACATACGGGTTCTAAGTATGTATGGCAATCATTTCATTCCCATTAGGCTATGTTGCCAATCCCGAGGCAATTTTGTATAGATATTTAATTCAATTAATTAATAACTTATATTTAATTAAGAAATAATGGTACCACATACGATACCATGTTGTAAGCGCGTATAGTTTTTCCATATACTGGGGGGGTTTGTCTGTTATAGATCAAATTTTTTGACAAACTGTAAAACATGTAAAATGGATTAAAAAGAATGAAGTAGGAATTTAGGAAGAGAAAGGTTACTCAAGACCTATTTAAATATAAAAGTTCAAGAGGCCAGCTTCTCAAGTTTAGTTAAAGTTGTGTCAATCAGTTTGACTCCCCTTAGGTATAGGAAATTTATGGAATTAAAGTAAAGTTATTAAGCATTTTAACTTTGCTCAATTTGTGTAAGGTTTATAAGTCACCAGTCTTTCTTTGAGGCCTGTCTGGTTTAGTCTGGTTACATCAGGTACATTGAGAGACTCCTCCCCAACAGTATCCTGATCCATCCTTTGGGGTAATGGTTCTAACTTAGCCCCACACTCCAAAGGATATAGTAATGTGATATCTCTGGTGGTTTCACCAGTTGCTGTTTTCAGTTTTACAACCGTGGTAATTTCGTCTTCACCAGTTCTGCGTTCCAAGACTTTTCCCACCGACCAATGTTGTCTTGGTGTCTTGTCATGTATCAACACATTGTCCCCAATTTTGACTGAATCATTCCAATTTTGTTTTGTTAATTGTTTATGTCTTTCTCTAAGACTTGTTAAGTATTCTTCTCTCCATTTTGTTACAAACTGAGTTTTGATTTGTGTTAAATGTTGGTATTTTGTGTTGAGTTCTTTGTGTCCTATTACCCAATCTGGATCCTCTGTACTGTTATGTTCATATTCTGGTAACATGTTTACGGTCTCTCCCTTAATCAGGTGGTTTGGTGTGAGAGTTTCTGGCTCATTAATACCATCTCCCACATAAGTTAATGGTCTGTTGTTGACAACGTTTTCAATTTCTGACAGAAGTCATGAGTTCAAAAAGTTGTAGATGTTTGGTCCCAATAGTCTTTTTAAGGCAGTTTTTTACAGTCTGTATGTTTCTTTCCCAAACGGGACCATACCATGGTGGATTAACAGGAATGTACTTCCAGGTTATATTGTGTTTGATTAAATGAGTTTGTACTGTTTCACTGTCACAAATCTCATGAATAATTCTTTCACCAGATTTGAAGTATGTGGCATTGTCTGACCATATAGTTTTCGGTACAGAATTGTGTGCACAAAACCGTCTGAAAGCAGCAATAAAATCTTCTGCTGTCAGATCTTCTAATATGTCTAGACATATGGCACGTGTGGCAGCACAGGTGAAGAGTACAATGTACACTTTGTATTCCTTTGAATCCATTTTATCTCCAAAACTCACATTCACCGCTCCAGTGTAGTCAATACCCGTGGTTTCAAATGGCCGAGTAAATGTTACTCATTCCACAGGTAGGTCTGGAGGGCTTGGGGTCTTAAAGGGTCGTGAATGGATACGTTTACAAAGAATGCATGTGTTTAAAATTTTCTGTTTCAGTTCTACCCTTTGGTAGCCAGTAAGTTTTTCTCAGCTCCATCAAGGTTTGTGGGACCTCCATGTGGTGTATTTTGTTGTGGATATCCCTGATGATGAGATTTGTGAAGTGATTCCTCCTTGGAAGAAGAATTGGGTGCTTAGAGTTGTAAGTCAAAGTTGACTTGTTAAGCCTTCCTTTACACCTTATCAGACCCTCTGTATCCAGGTACAGATTTAGATCCATGACAAGTGAAGGAATTCCTTTGTTTAATGTGTTACTGGACCTAAGATACTTCAACTCCTTATCATATTCTGAAGCTTGTATCTGGTTTGAGCCAGTGTTTTGTTGCAGTTTCTGTTAAGTTAGAAAAGGCCTTCTGAGGACAGTGTTTGAGAAGGTAGCTATTGACAAACTTGCAGCAATAGACTGTAATTCTCAAGAGTTTGTTGAGGTCTGAATAATGTTTTAGTCAAAAATAGGTTTGTCCTCAGTGATCTTTTCAGTTGTTGTAGAGTTGAGTGTGAGGTTAACTACTTTGGCTGGCCAAAGACCCTCACATGTTAGCCATTCAGGCCCTTCATACCAAATTTTATTTGTTTTCAAAAGTTTGTAAGAGAGCCCTCTTGTCAAAAAGTCTGCAGGATTCTGTTTTGTTTGTATGTACCTAAATTTGATACCAAGGGATGTGTTTGCAGCTTTGATTTCTGTTAGTCTGTGTTTCACAAATATGTTTTTGCAAGAAGTTGTATCTGTGTTGGTCACCCATGTTAGACAAATTTGACTCTCTGTCCATAAGTACACATCTGTTATGTTAACTTCTTCATACACTTGTGAGAGAAAGTCTGCTGTTTTGACTCCCAATAAGACAGCCAATAATTCAAGTTGTGGTACAGTTTTCTTTTGGTTAAAGGGTGCCACTTTTGCCTTTGAATAAACCAAGTTACTTTCATTTTCACTTATTAAATAGGCACAACACCCGTAAGCTTGTGTGCTGGCATCTGTAAAAATGTGTAGTGTTTGAGGTTTTAATCTGTAACCAGCACATCTTGGTATGTAGATTAGGACATTCTGCGGCTATAGGGGTGATGTACAAAGTTTGGAATTCAATACCACACACACGTTTAATCAAGTCCATTTATTAACTGAACAACACAAACAAAATTTTATTCAATTTAAGTAATATTTACTGGTCCCCCAAGAACCTCCTTCAAGTCTTATTGGGGAGATTATGGAATCAGCTGAACAAAAAATGTACTTCCGTAACTTTACATCCAAAAACAATTAACAGAAACCTGTCTTTTCAACACATTAAGAAAACAATGAAAAATTTACCAACATATCCATAGGGATCATATGTAATGGGACTTCTTTGCACTGGGCATGGTCTTCCGATGATGCTCGATCACTTGGAATGCCAATTCTTTCTCGTCTTCGCGCTGGGTGATCGAGCTGTTGAAGTCAGTTGCGAGCTTCACCGCTCGCTCAGCGCAGTCATTGACAACCCGAATGGCCCTAACTCTCTCCTTCATCGCCACCAGGTCCTCCAGGTAGTGGGGAACTTTGAGTACCATGCATTTGAAGAAGTTAGCAGTCCGTTTAGTCACGAAGTCTGGGAGAGTGAGCAGATACGGCGATTTCATGCACTTTGACTCGAATTTTCTTAGCCCCTTCTTGCGCGTAGGGACCTCATGGAGATTTTTAAGCATATGCTTCTTTTCCAAATTGTCTACCTTATCCAAGAAAAAGGCGAGACCAACAAGGTCTTCACTGAGGTACCAGAGGTGGTTCTGAGCCTTGGCTATCGCAATGGTTGCAACTGCCTCGTCTTTGGTCTTGTATCCTTCAAGCTGTCGGAAGAGCTCGATGTCGTTTCGAGGAGCATCGACGCCACTGGGTGCCTCAAACCACGCTCGAAGGTAAATCGTAGTGGAGAATATGTTGATGCGTCGCAGCGCCTTCTCTTCCGACGGCGTTAGGGAAAACTGCCTCCGAAACAAGAATATCTTGAGGGAATAAATTCCTTTTGCCATCCACCTAGCTCGGTGGAATGCTCCGGGATAGCGGAAGAGACTCTTCTTCTGCTTCCTTGGAGGGACGGTTGCCCCCAAGAAGAGAAGCGCCAGCTCCATGTATTCTTGGTAATCATCCCGGTCCTGCTTCTGACTAAGTCTGGCACTGATGAATTCAACAACACTGTTCCGGTTATCAGAGACAAAAGTCTGCAAGGGGTCAGGGTCTTGCGGGTCATCTTCAAAGGGATGGTAGCTGCCCTGGTCAATGAAGCTCCAGTAATCCCTGAAGCGAGCAAACAAAGGAATGTTCGGGCCAGAGGAAGAAAAGAACTTGGCGAAGACTGCAGTGACCACCAACTCGTGAGTGTGGTGGCGGCAAGCGAAGAAGACGAGTGGACGCTGCAAGCCTTCTTCAATTGTGACACATGCTCCTGTGTGGAGACCTGTATTTTCCGCCGTTGTGTCACAACATATTCCTGCAATGAATGGTTTCACCTTCGGCCAATTGTCCAGCACGGTGAGTATGGCATCTCCCATTGCTCTTCCGGTTCCTGATGCAATTTTTGGAATGGCCAGCAGCTTTTCGAAGCCTTCTCCTGATACAACGATGGGTAAGCCGACTTACCACCTCGTTCGTCGGGAAGGATCTTCCCATCGAAGTGGATAATGCACGGCTTCTGGGGGTCAAAGTTGGTCTTAATGTCCTCGGCAATTCTGTGTCGTGTTTTGGTTCTGGCACCGTGAATGGAGGTCGCTGAGAGCGTCAATTCTCGCACATTCACCCCAGCTGCTGACAGGGCAGGAGCGACGATGTGTATGGCTTTTTGCATGCTTGTATTTGTCCGGTCAAGGGCCGCGACGAACTGGGGGTCATCGATAACCCGGCGAGGGTCCATCATCATGGCTTTTGGCTGAGAGCCACATTGGCGGAGGCGGTGGCTGACCTGAGTGAATTCCTCTCCCGAAGACTCGGTGGAGCTGGACGAGCTGCCAGTCAATTCTGCATCTGCCTCTGCATGCTCCGGCTCCCGTATTCGTTTCATTTCCTCCTTAGACTTGTGTCGTCATCGCTCCTCGTTCTCCTGCTTCATTGCCTTGGCCTTGGATGCTTTGGCAAATGCAACGTCTTCTGGGCCAATGACCATCTTTCTCATTGTCTGTTGGTCTTTAAGGAAGTCGCAGTCCTCTTTATTTGTCTTCGAAGATCCAACTTCAGAGTGACCAACATCAAACAAGGTCTCCATGTCCAACAAGAACTGTTGTTCATGAGCTCGCTGTGTTTCTGTTCGTCGATCCTTGTGATTAGACAACTTCACGTACCTCTCGTGAAGCTTTTTGAGCTTGGCAACAATGTATGGCTTGTGGGATGTCTTCAACGATGCTTTTGTCCACACCTCCATGAGTTCTTCGGCCACATCACTACATGCTCTTGGAAGGCTTTGCTTCGTGACTCGTTGGATGAAAAACAGACGCTTTCCAACTTCACCCATGGTGGGAAGCTGTCTCATGGAAGAGAAATCCTCCTCCTTGAGGTGCCCGAGAAGCCACAAACTCACTTGCTTGCGTGTTGTTGCCATCTGTGAAACAAATAAGACTCATTAGTAGTGGTACGACACGTCAGACTGATAACACAGTTTGTAGGCAGGCAGCAGATGCCCACCTAGTGGGGATGGGTTGATGAACGGAAAGTGGTTGGTTTTGTGTGTGTGTGTGTGTGTGTGTGTGTGTGTGTGTGTGTGTAAGGAATGAGACTATCAAGACCATTTTTTGCGTGGTTTTTTTTTAGTACAAATGGATCCAGTTTAGCATGTGCGTTGCTGGATTTCGAACTTCGTGTTTTCGGAATGCCCTAATGTAGATGTTTTGAACTTTAAGTCTGTGGCCAATTTTTTTCAATGAAGTTGGTCTTCCACTAAAAGTTGTTCATCCCAATCAATTTTCTTTTTCCATAAGTCTTGCAAAAGGATTTTGGATCTTATGGTTGCTGGTAAATATAATCCAATGGGGTCAAAAATTTTGGATGATTCTGAAAGCACTTGTCTTTTTGTATTGGCATTTGGATTTAAGTTGTTATAACTCTTTGTGCAAAGAGTGTCATTGTGTTGGGAATTCTGTTTTAAAAACCAAAGCATTCCAAGTGTTTTTGTGTAATTGGTTTGGTTCAATGTTCCCATTGTTGTCTTTTGTTATTTGTTCATTTAATTTAGGAGAATTAGAAACCCACTCTCTCAATTCAAAATTTCCTTGCTTCATTATGGGTTGTGACATTTGGTAAATTTCAAGCAATTCCTCTTCAGTTATAGTGGAACCAATGAGGTTATCCACATAAAAATTTTGTTTTAAAAACTGAACTGTTAAGTCCTCTTGAAATAAGTCTAGGTGGTTTTTAATTGTTAAAGCAAGAATACTTGGAGAACAATTTGCTCCAAAAATAATTACTTTAAATCTGTAGGTTTTGAAACCTTTGTTAAAGTCATGTGGATCATTAAACCACAAAAACCTGAGATGATTTTTATCATACTCAAGCTTCAAATTTATAGAGAGGAATGCTTTTTCTATGTCACTCTGTACCGCATAATTGTTTAAACGGAAGCAAAGGAGAATTTTTACAAGATCTGAGACAAGATTTGGGCTTTCTATGAGACAATCATTTAAACTAACTGAATTTGTATCCTTTAAACTACAGTTGTATACTACTCTTAGTTTAGTTGTGGAGGAGTCTTCTCTAAACTCCCCTGTGTGTTAAATAATGACAACCTCGTTTTTTAAAGGGTTCATCAGTAACTTCTTCAATGAAGCCCCTTTCTATTTGTTCCTTGAATATGTTGTTGTATTGTTCTAAAAGATTGTCATTTTTTAGTTTTCTGTAATTTTTATACAAATGTGCCTTAGCTACTTTTAAATTGTCCATTATTTCTGGACAAGGTGTTTTCCAAGGCAGCTCCACATAGTATTGATTGTCTCTGTGTTGTAATGTATCCTTAAATTGTTCTGTCATCAATTGGTCTTCATGTGTAATTGTACTGTCCTTTATGCCAACTGATTCTAATAGTCACAACTGCTGCAACCCTTCATCCAATGTGGAATCATTTTCATTCAAATGATGTGGGATTATGAGTGTTTTTGTTGTTCGAGTTTGTCACAGTCAGAAATTTGTGAATGTGGTGATTTTGTTGTGTGTGAATTTTGTTCGCATTCTGTGTTTTCTGTGTCAGTAGTAAGATGGTATTTAGTTATATCCCCCAAAGGTGCAATACCTGTGGGAGTTCGTATGGCTATTCCATCTCCAATTTTAATGATGCCCCTATGGACCAGATGAAGATAGTCAGCCCCCATGAGCATATGTATATCATCAACTACATCTTCATTAAGGGTTTTTTCAGTTATTGTGTATTTGCTTTGAAGTTGTAACAAAGTTTGTTTTAACCCAGCTATTTGTAATTTTTCTTGTTCTACTTTGTCCACAACAACAACCTTAAGGGTTTCAAATGTTCCATCAAGAGTTAAAGTTATATTTGCAGTTTTAAAACTGGCTTGTACTGGGTTTTTATTGATAAATGATGAGAGAGATATCTCTTCATTTCCTTGTTGGTTCTGAAGTCCCAATTTTTCGATCAGTTGTTTGGTTACAAATGTTTGTTGTGAGCAGGTATCTAAAAGACACCTAGCCTGTACTATTTGTCCCCTTTTGTTTTGTATTTCCAAGGCTGTGGTTGGTAAAAGAATTTTTGAATTGTGGTTAATGCTAGATGAACTGATATGCCCATTTATAGCATTCTGAGTTTGTTTCTGTTTGTTTTGGTTTGGGTGTTTGTTCATAATGTTTGTTAGTTTTTCCAATGTCTGTGAGTGTATTACACATGGGAGTAACATGGTCAAAACTGTTGCAAAACTTACAATTGTATATCAAATTTGATTTGCAGTTTTACTTATGATGCCTTGATCCAGTGCATTTTTTGCATAAGTTTAGCTGTTCACAACATTTTGACCTTGCTGTAAAGTCTGGGTATTTGGGACACTTTGTAGAATAATGTTCACTGCTAAAACAAAATTTGCATGGTGTGAGATTATACTCAGAAGTAGTTACATTAAAGTTTTGTAGAGTAGGAGTCTTTGAATCTTTTTCTGTCACTTTATTTTCTGCAAATTGAGTTTTGCGGTTGTGTTTTGATGTAACTGGTAAGTGTTGAAATCTTTTGTTAGGTTTTTGGTTTTCTGCATTGTTGGTTTTTTCTTGTGCTGTGTTAAATTTTGAGTGTGTGTAACTTGATTTGTAAAGTGCAAGTACAGTTGGGAAATCTTTTCTTAGCTTATTAAGGCTAGAGTATATGTCAGTTGTTCTCTGATGAAATATATCTGACTTTAGAAGGGTTTTTCAAAAACAACAGCTTGAATGATCCAAGCTGTTTCTGCAATGTTTAAATTATTGTTTTTAAGTTGTCCCATGGGACATTCAAACTCGCAGTAAAAGTCAGAGAGGTCACCATAGTTGTCTTTTGGGGTTTGCATGTTCATTACTTTAAGAGACAAATCATGTATAATTTCATCCTTATTCATGTAATTTCTGTTAAGTAATTCTATTGCCACAGAATAAGAAGTACCTATGGCTGGCAGTGATTCCAATAAAGATTGAAATTTGGCTCTGTTACCCTTAAAAGTGGGTACATCAAGTGTAGGCAATTTTGATTTTAGTTCATTGCCCTCAGCCACGTTGGGAGAGCTAAGTGAAGCATTTCGGAGAGCTTCTAAGAAGCTTTCATTTGTGTCTTGTTTTTTGTACTCATCAAGTTGGTTTAGAATTTCAGAAATATAGGAATTAATTTTTGTAATGTAAGTTTCATTGTCAAGTAGGAGAGTAGAATACTCATCATCTGTTAGTTCAATTGTGTCATCAATTTCTGTAATTATGTCCTCATCTAGTGAGAGAATTTCTTATTTGTAACAAGTAATAGAATTTAACGTTGTTTCAAGATCATATCTTGTAGGTTCTTTCTGTTTGTAATCATTGTACAGTTTGGTGATGACACCTTTACATGCTGATTTTTTCTCATTAATTTTTTGTAATTTTGAGATGGTGCCATAGCTCCAAGGTCTGTGTTTTTGTTTGCTTGGTCTGGGTTTTTTACCCTTTTGTCCAAGTCTTCCAATCATTGTGTGTTAAAGTTCTGGGTTTAATTTTATGATGATGAGCGAGTTAAATTACTGTAATAAGTTTTTTATATAACCTGCGCCACAGGTTGAATTAAAAATTTACAATGTTTTTAGTTAGGATAGGCCTTGAGTGTAAAAAGTAAGGCCTACTTTGAGATAGGCCTATTATGTAAGGTAAAGTAAGGTGGGCCTACTAAGTAGGTTTATATTGTGGGCCTACTAAATAGGCTTAGGCCTATTTTTATAGGACCTAAAATGAGTTAAGCCTGTTAAATGAACAAGGCTTTGTTTATGGTTAGTGTAAAGGTAAAGGGACTGGTTTTCCAGTTACACAGGCCACCATATGAAAAAACTATATAGGGCTATGGGTTGATTGCCTGATACCCTCATCCGTTGGAAATTTCCAGCAGACTTCAGTGGAGAGTTAACAACAAAAGCCCTATGTTTTTTCGTTAGAGTGTTATGTATGTGTAGGTCTTCAAAGGACCTCTCTATATTTAATTGTTTTCAGTAATTCTAGCCTCAGGATTTTAGATGCCTATATGTGAATGAAAGACATTTTTCCCACCTTATTTTTGCTGGGCCTTAGTTTGCTTCAATGTAGGGCGCGACGATCTTCTTCGATGTAGGCATGTTATGATGGAGCCTACACTGCGAGTTGACACTTTGTAACTAATATAGGCAGTCACGAATTAAACCTGAAGGTATAGGCCTATCCTTTTTATAGTTAAGTTTTATATTATAAGGAATTCACTCAGAACTTTAGAGAAGACGAAGCACATCTTCCCTATTTAAAGCATTCGCTGTACAACAAGAGCTCCGAGCCGAGCCGATATAATATAATATAATCTTCGTAGTTTTATTATAAATTGCTGATTTGGCAAAGGTCGTTGACTCCTCTCTTGTAATTTACATGAGTTAGCAATGGAAAATTTTGATCACGTGAAATAATAAATGTTTCTTGTGGTTATGTAGGCCCGATGCCTACATACAGGTTCTAGGTATGTATGGCAATCATTTCATGCCAATCCTGAGGCAATTTTGTATAGATATTTAATTCAATTAATTAATAATTTATATTCAATTAAGAAATAAAGGTACCACATACGATACCATGTTGTAAGCGCGTATAGTTTTTCCATAGAGGGTGTAAGATACAAAACTGTGTGGAGAATTTTACAGGAACAACAGCTTTTACCCATATCACATTCAGAGAGTACAAGGCTTTACTGAAGCTATTTCCACCATGAGAGGCTTTTTGTACTTGGTTCCTTCAACAGTGTGCTCGCGATCCTCTTTCTATCCTCCATGTTGTTTTCTGATGTAGCTGCCTTCACAAGAAATAGCATGATCAATTTTCACAACACTCATCACTGGGTCAGAGAGAATCCGCATGCCATCATCCAGTCAAGGCACCAACAACAATTTAGTATCAATGTGTGGGCAGGACTTATTGCTGACAACTTAATCGGTCATTTTGTTTTGCCTGGAAGATTAACAGGGGAATCCTATTCCAATTTTTTAAGGAATGATTTAAGCGATTTACTAGATGAAGTTCCTCTTGGTGTCTGACGTTGTATGTAGTTTATGCATGATGGCACTCCGCCTCATTTTAGTCGAGTAGCCAGAGACTATTTGGATGACCATTTCCCTGATAAATGGATAGGCCAATGAAGACCCATTGCGTGGCTTGCTTGCTCCCTGGACCTGAAACCACTCAATTTTTACCCATGGGGGTCATCTGAAATCCATCATTTACGTGACATCCATTGACAATGTTGAAATGCTTCGCCAATGTGTAGAACAAGGATGCCAGAAAATTCAAGAATTACCTGGAATGTTTGAATGCATCAGGCAGTCTATGACAAGGCGTGTTCAGGCATGTATTCAAGTGCAAGGCGGTCATTTTGAGCACTTCCTTTAACCCCTTCCGCACGATGTTGCGTAGCAATGTTGCGATGAGAAATACGAATTTTTTGCATAATTCTAAAATAATTTTTGAAAGGAAAAATATGGAAAATTACAAAGTATTATTAAAAAAAGTATGAATTGTATATTTAACTTACCTAATTATCATCATTTTTATTATCATGGAAGGATCATCTGATATATGATCAAATTCATCACTTTCACAACTGTCTATGGTTTCATTATCACTCTCCATGGGTTCATACTCACTATCACTGATATCTAAGTCACTATCAGACATTTTGAATAAAAGAAACTTATTTGAATAACTAAATAGATGATCACATGTTTGCACAAAAAAGAACAATCGAGAAACTAAAATTTTCTTCGCACGAGTCACGTAAAATTAGTCGCATAATTATGTAGCTCCTCCCACATTGTTTTCCCATTGGCTGGACAATTATGATGTCATAATGACAAGCCAATACTTCGAATATTCATATACGAACCAACACAAAGCTACGAAGTTTTATTTAGAATCCACATGAAGCATTCATTTCATGGCATAAACAGTTATGCCATCGGAGCTCGCTATGATATATTACATGGCATAAGCAGTTATGCCATCGTGCGGAAGGGGTTAAAGGTAAGATGGATACTTGCTGGAATACATAACAGGCTGTAACTCGGAAACAAAGCAATTTCAGGCATATGTTTATATAAACTTTTTTCATTGTTTTCAAGTCCTGAATCCATCCTGAAAGTACGTCCCACATGTTATGAAACATACATAGCCTACATACATACATACATACATACATACATATACATACACATATATATATATATATATATATATATGTGTGTGTGTGTGTGTGTGTGTGTGTGTGTGTCAACTCTTGTTAATCATGTGCTAATCTTTTTATTTTTCTGTCCTGTTGTACATATGTATATATTTTCATCATCTCGCCTTCTCCCTTCATTCCCTGATGAGGTGTACTTCTGAATACAAGAAAGAACTTGGAATAATTTTTCTTTTTCCTTGTGGATTTGTATCATATATACGGTATATATATATAAATTTTAAATCAAGAAGTTTGGTATTATGATCATTAACATTAAAAGTGCTGTATTTACCTTGTGCATCATTCCTGGTATCACGTGACCATCGTCGATATTAAAGTTATCATGAGGACCAAAGATGTTTGTGGGAATTACAGACGTAAACTGACACCCATACTGCTCATGATAAAGATGGTTGGCAACATCAAGCATCCGTTTGGCATAACTATAACCAATGTTAGAAAAATGAGGTGGCCCATTATGTACCTATGAGAAATATTTTCTATTACTATTATCTGCAACAACGTTAATCAATAACATTAAGGTTGAATTACAAAGAAAAGCAATTTTGATTAGGAAGTTATTAGCAGGACAGTACCATGCCACTGTTTCATAAGAGAATTATGACTTGAAAAGCTGATAATAAGCTTCAAAACAGCAAAGGGAAATGCCTTCAAAATAAAACAACCACCCCAAACTCTCGTTCTAATATTCAATTGTACAGTAGCAGATGTAGCAATATACAGCAAATATTATTCAGTCCAATCTAATCCACTTACTAAAGGTACAATTTCAAGATTAATTAAAGACAGTGAAATTTGTAGTTTCCAAAGAATGATGCCAATATTTAGTTTGCTTTAATAACTGTAGAAAAAATACTAGGCCCTATTTTACTACTTTATCTTGGGTAAATCAAAACCCAATCTGACTACATTTGTTCAGTTTAAATTTAAATTAAACTAAATTTAATATTAAATTAAAACATCCTCAGGCTTTGCTAGCATTGCACACCAGCTGGATGCAGAATTTACATCACAGTTTAAGTGTTTACAGAGATTTTTAAAAACAGAGATCATTAGAGATTGGACTAGGAACGTAAAAACCCTGGGTTTGAATCCTGCCACCAGTACTTACTACATTTTCCACTTTTTTAAGAGGTGAAAAATTAGAAATTGCCATATTATTTGGTTATTTTTATCTAAAAATGAATTTTCGAATTTTGATTGGGTTGTTGCTGTAAAAGTTGCATACTATTACTGATGAGGGAAAAAAACTAAAAATATTACTGGCCACAGAACAGTATTTTATTTATAAAAATATAAATGCAACTCTCAGCTAAGTAATTTGAATTTCTTATCACCTAGAACTCACCACAAGGAGGTGGTTGCATATCAAGTTCCACCCATGCCTCTCCATCCATGCTAAGCACTTTCTGCGTGTGTTACACTTTCACTCTAATTTTGTTCACTAAGTTTACATCTTATAATCTTTGAGTCTAATACTCACATCAGTTTTTAGGATTCCAACTTAGTTCTAATGAAACCATCTCTCTGTAACTCACCACACACAGATAATGATGCCTCAGTTACCAACTCAACACACCCCTCCACAGTACTATCCCCCAAAAAATAATTTTGAAAATTGAGTTTGCATACCCTGTCAATTGATGAGGTTTGGTCTTAGAATATGCCTGGTAAAATATAGGGTTGATTGAGTAATATTAAGCGACTGCTCAGAGGACATGAAGTTTGCTGAAATAGGGTAAATTTCGCATCCTCTGTAGTGTACAGCACAATATTTAAATGTTAAGTTTTTTTTTCATTTATGTATTATTTATGGCTTTTTCTTGTTACTAATGGTTATCATTTATGTTTCAGAAATTATGTTTGACATATCTCGTGCAAATGCAAGTGGCCTAATAAAGATTGCACAAGCTTATTTGGCTAGCAAATTTATCTAACTATATTTAGGCTCACTACAATAATGTTTCAGAAAGATAGCATAATCTTATTTGGAGCAAATTTAACTATATTTTGGCTCACCACAAAAATGACAAACTAAAAGGCAAAATACAGTATGGCTGATTGGTGTCAAGGTAAATAATGTTGATGGAAATCAGCTTCCAACACTTAGACAAGTGCTTTGTTGCTTATTCCATGGCATCAAGAAGGAGAAGCAAATGCTACCAGAAGCAGCAGCATCAATTACTGTTGATGAAACATTGGTAATGTGGAGGACGACCAATATACCAACATCACAAAAATCAAATGTCACCAAACTCAAGAAAATCTATACCCAGTATGTATGCTTGGGAAAAAATAAGCATAGAAAAAGCAGCACCCAAGAATCTAACACAAAAGCATTTGAAGAACAGCTTGATATTCTTTTTGATATATCTCATGCAAATGCAAGTGGCCTAATAAAGATTGCAGAAGATTGGGAATTTCTGGAAGATCAACATGGTGTGTGAAAAATGTACAATTGTACATGGCTAGTGAAGATAAGGTTTTCTTGGCAAAAATGGAAAGGGAGAAAAAGAGGCTAGAGGCAGAAAATGAGCGTGAAAAAAAAATATATGACATGAACAAGCAAACAAAGATGGAATTCAAAGGATGAACTAGATTCTACATCAAGTGACACTGAGGAGGAAACATGCAAAAGTAAATACCATAAATGAAAAATCTCCAATCCTGTGCCTTCTACTTCTATTTCAACTCCCTTGAAAC
Organism: Bathynomus jamesi; assembly: GCA_023014485.1. Taxonomy (NCBI): domain Eukaryota; kingdom Metazoa; phylum Arthropoda; class Malacostraca; order Isopoda; family Cirolanidae; genus Bathynomus; species Bathynomus jamesi. The sequence continues at coordinate 1,678,669 of JAJOZX010000183.1, forward strand.
AACAAATATCAAATCCAAATCCTTGGCAAATAATCAATGATCCTAGGTTCTCTGCTGCATTGGATCATACAAATACATCTTTAAGATAAGCAATACACATAGTTACTCCTGCTCTCCAGGCAGCTGGAGTTGATATTAGGGCGGTTACCCTCTCAAAATCATCAATACAAAGATCAAGACTGAAATCTAGAGCCAAGTTAAGTAAAGAAATAAAGAAAACATTTAACCCAAAAACTCCTCTCATTATACATTTTGATGGAAAGCTACTCCCCAATTCTGATGGAGGAAAATCTGACTGTTTAGTTGTTGTTGCCTCGGGTAGAAATGTAGAAAAACTCCTAGGAATCCTAAATTGGTGGAAGGTACGGGGAGTCAAGATGGGTAGAGCAATATTACAGTTAATAGAGGAATGCGATGGCATGCGAAACTGGATTGCTGGTCTTTGTTTTGATAAAACAGCCAGCAATACTGGCATCCATGGAGGAACCTGCACCACCATTGAGCAGGGACTCCAGAAGAAAATACTTTTCCTAGCTTGCTGCCACCATATTCTTGAAATAGTAGTGGGAGCTGTTTTTGACAAATTCTTTATCTCAAGGGCCTGATATAGATATTTTTGCAAGGTTCAAAGATCAGTGGTCTTGGTTAGACAAAAGTAAATATACTCCCCTTGAAAGTGATACCAGAGAAATGTCAGAAAAAGAATTAGAATGGGTGAAGCAGGAATGTGATGACTGATGACCTGGTACAATTTCTGTATGAAAAATTGCGAGACAACCATGAGCACCATGATTATCAGGAATTCCTAGAGATAGCCCTCATTTCTTTGGGGTAAACACTATCAAGAGGGATACACTTTACAGCTCATGGAGCATACCATAGGGCAAGATGGATGGCAAAAGGCATTTATTACTTAAAAATCTACTTATTCCGAGATCAATTCAATTTGAAAGACAAAGAAAAAGAAGCCATCAGACATATTAACATATTTTGCGTATCAATATATATAAAAGACTGGTTTAATGCAACAAGAGCTGCCAGTGCCCCTATCAATGATCTATGGATCATGATAAAACTGGAAGATTACCAAGAAATTGATAAGGAGATATCAACTGTGGCATTAGGCAAACTCAGATCCACCTTTGGTACTTATGCGAGGATTTAGCACCTTTAGCATTTTCTTCAAAAGAAGTAAACAACTCAGAAAAGAGTGCAATGGTGCAAGCTCTTGGAAACCAAGCTAAAACTAAAGATCTTCACAGAGTAAAATGCAAAACAATTCAGACTTTCAAATGCAAGAATCTTTTTGACTTCACAACATGCAGATCATTAAATTTTTTCAAGTCTATGAAAAGTGATGAATCATTTCTGATAGTAGATCCAGCTGCATGGTTTGAAAACCCAGCATATACAGGGTGTACATAAAGTCAGGATCTATTTTTGTGAAGCACTTGGAAATTATATGGAATTCAATCATAAAATGATAAAGTGGTAACATTTATTAAATAATTAAGAGTAGGATTCGACATGACACCCATCAGTATCCCTGCACAGCTCAAATCATTCCGCAGCATTTCTAAACACATTCTAGAGCATTTGTGGGGTTATGTTGTTGCGGTGGTGTTATCCAGTAAAACAATGAAGGTCCAAATCAATTTGAACCACCCGACAACATTAACATTCGAGCAATTATTATCTACCGGTACGGGGAGAAGACTTACTTCAAAACCAAACACCCGAAGATGACTCATTGGCTGAGGGAGTACGGACGACCAATAATCTCAGAACCTTCCAATATTCCACGAAAAATGAAACAAAAATGCTCACCAAATTCCTGATTACAATGCCGTAGCCAATCAAACTGTAACCTCAACGAGTTGGAAGAAAAACAGACTAGAGGTAAAATCATGAACAATTTTTATTGATGGGAAAGGTGAAGTTACATTCTATACGATACATGAAAAGTGAGGAAAAAGTCAGAGAAACGGGGTTAGGCAGGGTGAAGCAGAGACAATAGAGTAAGCTGGCAGACAAGCAATAAGATATATTTACAAATGTACAAGCAGTGTCAATCGCAAGAACATATATCAATATATATATTAATACATGGTCAAGAATAACTGGACTTAGGCAAAGCAAGCAATCTATCTTTGCCTTACAATGGTCAAGACAAGCTCCTGCGGGTTACAATAAGGATGAATCAAGAAACAATGATAAGTTGCTTCCTGATTCCTTATCTTGAAACTTAAATGTTTTTCCTTTTACATACAATATTTATACCCTAAATAAACCTAACTATGCTAAATGGAAAGGAGGGTAAGGTGTTATTTATACCTGGCTTTATCTTATGTGCAGATACCACCACTTAAACTTTCAGAATGTTCTGGAACTATTGTTCAAGTTCAAGAATTTAAACGCATTAGATAAATGTCAGTTTTCTGTCTTTCTTAACTTCGTTTCAGCACCAGACAATACTCTGATAACAAGTCACACTGTGCACTTTGTTTGTTGGCCTGTTAAGATTGTCAATTCTATCAATTTCAGGACCAATACCGTACTTGATGTTTTAATCATGTTTGTCAGGAGTCTTTAAAATAAAGTCTAGATAATTTAAGCAGAAGTTTTAGGACTTCTTAAAAAACCTGCAGTTTTATTATAACATTAAACCACAATTCTGACTCTAGATTCTATGGGTCTAGATTCTATGCCTTGAACTTTAAGCAATTAAGTCTATTTTTTAATCCCGTAAGTCTATGGCTCTAGATTCTATGGGGGTTATGGCATTCAAACCTGTATGGGAGAGAAAGAAATAAAGGTTAATAAACACAACTACAATAATTTGATAATCAGTGGTCCCTACTACAATGTTATCTGCAGCAGTTTGTATACGTAAGTTTTCAAGACTCGTAATCTTCGTCTGATAGACGTGCGATTTGATAAAGCCCCATGCAAAGAAATCTAAAGGGGTTAAATCTAAATGGACGTTTTCCAAATCGCTGGATTGGACGCGGAAGCAACAGACCTTGGCCAGCGAGATCACCAGATTTAACCCCTTTAGATTTCTTTGCATGGGGCTTTATCAAATCGCACGTCTATCAGACGAAGATTATGAGTCTTGAAAACTTACGTACATGTATACGAACTGCTGCAGATAACATAACCCCGCAAATGCTCCAGAATGTGTTTAGAAATGCTGCAGAACAATTTGAGCTGTGCAGGGATACTGATGGGCGTCACGTCGAATCCTACTCTTAATTATTTAATAAATGTTACCACTTTATCATTTTATGATTGAATTCCATATAATTTCCAAGTGCTTCACAAAAATAGATCCTGACTTTATGTACACCTGTATATTCATGGAAAGGATTTAGTTTCCCACTTATGTACACCCTGTATATTCATGGAAAGGATTTAGTTTCCCAGCTGAAAGTGGTTAATGACTGCACTGAAAGAATGGTAAAACTTGCCACTGATTTTAATGAAACCATTACAACCAGTGAAGAGCAATGCCAGTTTATTTTTCAAGTTGTTGAGTTCCATCATAGAAAAATTAACCCCTACAAAAACAAGTTTTTTATAAAATCAAGCAATATAAATTTATGACGCAAATTGGTACTAAAGGTAAGAAATTGTGATTTCTCCCAAAATTTCATATTTTTGAATGCTGTGAGCAGTCACTAAATATGCACCAAATTGGATAAAATTTGTACATGATGCACGTTTCATCGAGTGTCACAAAATGAAAACCTATGCAACTTTGAATAATTTTTTTTTTTTTTGACATTACAACTTGAGCAGTCTACTCCACAGCTTCTTGCATATGACATGGCATTCCCCCCATCTCAAGTGTGGAGGGGAGTGTTGCTACATTCTTGATGTAAGATTGGACCTCATTATCATCCCATATTTTTGTAAGTGGAGGTTCTGTTATCACAATTGCCTACCAATCTATGAGATCAGTATAGTTGATGGCAGGAATCCTGACCTGCCTGACTGTAGGTAGGTCCCTTTCTTTCTGCTGTAAACATGCTGCTAGGATCCTTCTCAGTGCAAGTGCTCAAATGCAACTTTGTACATCTATTAACATAGCAAGCAATATATTTTCAGGATGTGTAAAGTAACTGTTCCAGCCATTGGCATCATATACAATATGTTTCTCCTTTACCTGTATATAGCGGGAGCATTTTACCAATTGAAATAAGTGTTGTGTTCCATTATAGCATGATGGAGAAGTCTTGATGCTGAACCACACTGGTGTGTAAACTCTTATAATGTAAGTTGCCAAATTGCATAGCTCATCTGAAGGATTACTTATATTCACATATGATCTAAGAATTCAGTTTGCAGTTGCAAGCCATCTGGAATGTGACATAGGTCCAGGATTATGTTGTGCCACATCTATTGGGCACTCTCCTGAGGATACTGCTTGACACATCTCAAAGAGGTACGGTACTTTTGGTCCTTGCTCAAAGCTTTTATAGTTGATTGGCAAAGGCTCTTCAATAGGCTCAAACTGTGAAATAGGGTTAAGTTTGCATTTAGCCAGTGCTTTGCCAATGGGACCAGAAAGAGCATTTAGACTATGTGTCACACCATCAATTTGTAGTAGTAGATGTTGTAATGGTAACTCATTAGTATGCAATAAGCAAATAATCCACTGTAGAGGATGGCCTAAGCACAGTTCAAGCAAGCAAATCACTCCACCTTTGAAACTGGTATTGACATTAGTACCATCACATCCTATTGCTGCAATAGAATCCATTGGAAAATCTTTCTCTTGTAGGCATTCTATGATGCTGGCTTTGGATCACATGAAGATCAAGGCCCCCAGCCTTCTTTAGTTAGGCTTATAAGGCTAACTAACAAAAATATATCAACTTAACCTAACCAATCGTCAAGGGCATACAGTTGACCTAACAATTGGTTAGGTTAAGTCGTGATATTTTTGTTAGTTAGCCTTATAAGGCCAACTAACAAAGGCTGGGGGCCCTGATCTTCAGGTGATCCCCAGCTTCTATTGCACATGCTGTTCCTGATAAAATAGTAATATGAGCAAGGTATTCTGATCTTGGTTCTAAGAGGAGAGATACATGTTCTTCAGTGATTCAACATGGTACCCATTTCCTTTTTTCAAACTGGCTTTGATTTTGTCCTTTCTGCCAACAAAGTACAGTCCTTGGATGGCATTTGTATTGCCAAAACTTGGTGCTTGCTCTCTCTTTCTTGCCTTATCTTATTTTTATCAATAATCATTGTTCTATTAGTCTCAGAAATAATGCCAACATCCTGTAGGACCACTGAAGCTATTGCTGCAGCACTTCTATCTGATATGTTGTGCTGATCAGCCTCTCTAGCTAGTGCTGAGAGCTTAACTCTGGGACAGTATCCTGAAGATAATGGTTGGGGAGTTTCAAGGCTCATTTGGGATTCATAGTATAGATATGAACGTTTTTGTTAGGAAAAAGCTTCTCTTGCATCAGAGTCAGTATCTGAAGATGAGATCATCTGAATATTTGCTGTAGCAACTGTTGTTCAGGTAGCTTTTGACATTCTTTCTTGAAATTCTTCTCTTCATTTTCAAGCTCTTTCTCATCTGTTCTCTCTTTTGATCACCACCACCTATGATCATTTTTCTTGCACTTCACTGATCATTCAGGAATTCTCTCTCTTCTTTATGCACCTTACACTCTTTTGAACAATTACAAACTTTACTACATTTGCAAGTGACAATGTCAAATAGCTTTGAAGCTTCTTTTCTGAAATTGGTTATCCTCAATTTATAAGAATCATTATCTTTTCACTGCTTGTAGGGTTTCAAAATGTTCCAATATTTAGCATAAGCTTTGATTTTTGCCACAACTTGTTGGTGTGAAATAATGGGTATGCTTTATGAAGCCCACATTTTTTCTACTTCACTAGCAACATTTTCTACATTTTCTGCTGATAATGTAGGAATGTGAGATGCTGAACACATTGCACTGGTTAACAAAACAAAACATTTTTTTCTGCTTCAAGTACTTCAATACCTTTTTTTGATTAATTTTTGGGTGCTGATTACGAATATGGCAATGTTTTTGCTGTCATCACAATTTTTTGAATTCTGACTCCCCTATAGAGGAAATTTTGCACATATAGTCCAACATTTGGCTCATTACATAAAAGATTCTTATGAATTTTCAAAGCATTTTAGTTACTATTTATTTTAAAATGGAACAAATTACAATATGTAAATTTCATTACATGTATATTTCACAATGATTATCCACTGGATGTTCAGAAATGAGTTTTTTTTGGATTTTCATTTGAATTCAACACCTACTTTCTTCTCAGCATCCAGGAAAAGTCAGCCATCATGTGAGGATCCCATCATCCCTTAATGTTTTCTTCTATAGATCTTTGATATATCCTGGTGAAATCTTTCTCCATGCTCATCAGCTCATAATTCATTTTGTTCAAGGTGTTCCAGAAATTCATCATCATTTAAAAGAGTTCTTATATTAGGCTCAATGAAAATTCCTCCTTTCAATTTAGCATCAGTAATACTGTGGAATTTGTCACACAATTACTGAAATCCATGACAGTCTTTGTTCAGGGCCTTCACAAAATTTTTCATGAGACCAAGCTTTATGTGAAGCAGTGGTAGATAGATCTTTTTTGGATCAACCAATGGTTAATATACTGTGCTGTCCAGGAACAAAGTTTCACAAGGAGTCCAGTCAGTCTTGACGTAATGTTGTTGTACAGCCCTGATGTCTTACAAGCAAAGAAAGCAGCAATATTTTGCGTACCCACTTTGCATGCCGAGGAGGAGTCCAAACACTTTCAAATCACCACAGATATTCCATTGATAGTTGTTATAACTAACAGCATTAAGAAGAATCACCATGTTTTTGTATGACTCAGGTGAACAAACTGTCCAATTGGTACACTTGGATAGTTGTTACCATTGTGCAAAAGAACCACTTTTAAACTGCACTCAGATAAATCAATAAAAAGATCTGATGCCACTGTCTGGGATCATGCTGTATATCAAAGAATGAAAATAAACCTTCTATATCAGAGCAGAAGCATAAGTGATTCACAGTTTTGAAATAGCATGAAACATCAGAACTTCTTTTTCCATCAACAAAATTCCATTGTTTCAGTCTTGATTTAGAGAGATACAAATCCCTTACTAAGTCATTCAAGTCATCTTGTGTGATGAAATGGGGTTCATTTTCATAACCAGGATGACAAAACTATGCATCATCAGCACCATATTCTGAAGATTCATCAGAAGAGAAATGAAGCACTTTTTTGTCTTCTGGTGGTGCTGGAACTGGCAGTTCATCATTGTGAGGTACTGGTTTGATAGACGAGTCAACCACAGGATAAACAATCTTATGCCTGGTTTTGGAAGTAAACCCAGTTATTTTGGTTTGGCAGAAGTAGCAGTCATTCACACGATGTTTTGGCTCATGCCAAATCATTGGCACTGCAAATGGCATGCTTTTTCATTTACCATTCAGCCAGTCTCTTAGCTGGTTTGAACAGAAAGTGCAGCAAATATGTGGTGCCCAGCTTTTCTCTTCATCTCCAAGTTGACAACCAAAGTAGTGATAGTAGGATGTTTTAACTCTTTAACCGTGTTTGGTGACTTTATTCACTGACATTTTTTGTCCTTAAACGCAAAAAGCAACTGTAGTCCATGGCTAAAAAAATTTCTCTTAACCACATTCAGTGACTGCATACCCTCAGATTTTAGTATACTGCCAGTCCCAGGCACTGCTGTCATCTGGTGGCAGGAACAGCAATCAACAAGGGAGGCAGGAAGCAGAAACATGCACCCAGTGGTGACTGATTGAAGTGTGCTGTGCTCTTTTCAGCATCAGTGATAAATGTGAACAATGTCTTGTGAACTGTATTGTTCGAATGTTGCCAGAAGGCTTAGGCTTATGTATAGTGGTGTTATATTTATTTTGCTTCATAAATAATGCGGTACAGTGATACTTCAATTTCTTTCATGTGAGAATAAGTGTGTTCAGGTATAAAATACAAACTGCAAGCTATTGTTTCAAGTATATAGAAGTTGACGTTCAAGTTTCTAATATGAGTATGAATATTATGATTTCCACAAGGAGAGCATTCAGATTTCATAATGCTTCAGGATTTGTGTACCATATATTTACCATTTGTACATACAGTACTATAACTAGTTTGCTTTTTTTTTCAACATGTACTTCTTTCCTCCAGAATGAAGCATTGCAACTTTTATTTTTACATGATACTTTTTGTATATTTTATATTAAAATTTCATAATATACAGCAAAATAATAACTGAATGAATACACTGTTTTGTTTCTTTTACCCAGTATGAATCCAAATGGTGTGTGTATTTTTTACTAGAATTCACCTCAAATATGGGTTGCATTTTACAGGTAAAAATTATTAGTAGTGATACGTAACTAGGTTTTCAGGTAAGATTTATGCCTTTGGGATACATTTTGATACTATCTGAGTTATTCAAGCAAGTTTATCTGCAAATTATAACAATTTTTTTTTCTTCATTTTTTTATATAAAATCCAAAATTTCTCCTAGATAATCACATTTTTGAGGCATTTTATTGTCAGATATGGATTTCTCATGTTCTTTTCATACTAGAAAAGTAATAGAAAAATTCCTATTAGCACTTTCATTTTTTAGTGACTTAATGCACATCCATGGGAATATTGCTGAAATCATACGGTGCGTTTAAAGGGTTAATGAGTGGTGTAATGTTCCTGCATTGTGAAGGTGAAGTGAATAAAACCACAAATGTAGCAGAATGAATCAGGTTTATTGCTGCAACTTCTAGAAGCACACATATGTCATCAAATCTGGAGAGAGAGAAAAGTAGATGAAAAATCTACAGGAAATATGGTCAACCAAACAAATCCACCTTCCGTACAGAAAAACCCCAATATGCAAAAAATAAGTTTATATTCAAAATCAGCACCCTCAAATTAGTAGAATACAGTTACTTTTGAGTCTGAAGCAAAAATTTTATTGACCAGTGTTGTTAGCTTTAAACAATGCTTCATGACTGATTCATAACTCCGTAAACTATTATGAAACATTGTTCTCTAGTTTGAGCCATTTTTAGTCAATTATTTTTCACTTGCTATTCATGAATAATAAATTTTCTGCAAACAAAATCAATTAGAATGCTATAAAAGGCAACCAAAGACAAATAATAAACAGTAAGCTGTTGCTTACTACTGCATGCTACATCATACAGCAGAGAACCAACACCTTCCACAGATCTTCCAGTAATAGTGACAAAGCATGAGGGCCAGCTGCAGCTGTAGACAGAGAGGCATATCCTCGTATGACCTTGAAGTGTTACTTTATGGTTAGTCACGTGTCGATGTACACAGCTTGGTCTTCTCCTTAGCAATTAAAAGGGCAAAGGGCATCATCTCAGAGAGACATTGGATGATTACATGTCAATAGAAAAGTGCTTGTAAAATACTTCAAATACAGATAGATTGGCCAAAAATAGCTAGAAATAGTACAAGGCATTTGCTAATTTTCACTACCTTTGGGATGTGGAAGATATTGTTTGATGCCACTAAGATTTTTACACAATATTTTACTCATCAATACACAATTTTTACAACAAGAGGGAGGCCAATCGATGATCTAAAATTCATCTTTTGATGATGATGATGGGGAAAAAAAAAAAAAAAAAAAAAAAAAAAAAAAAAAAAAAAGGGAAATTGGCCAATTTTTCATTTGCCTGGGGCAATGGAAGATATTTTCTAAGGCCAGTAATATTTTCAGTGTTTTCCTTATCAGTATGCAAATTTTATGACAGGCTAATCAAAATCCCAAAATAAATTTTTTCGGATGAAAATAGGCAAAAATAAGGAATTTTCTCATTTTTAGCTTGCTTGGGGAAGATATGCATATAGGAAGTTAATATTTTTTGCATGTTTCTCATATCCATACTCAACTTTTGCGACACCAGGCTAAATTTAATTAAAAAGAAAAATTTCCTATATAGATACAAATTCAACCCAGGCTAGTGTACAACCTAGTCATAGGGAAGGATTTGGCTGGGAGCCACATCTTTCCCTCTTTCTCCCCATGTAGGGCAGCCACAGCCTCTGATATCCAGTCTGTTTTTATCTTCTCACTGTAGTTTGTGAGACATTAGACTTTGCTAGTAAATAATGTATAATGAAAGAGTTCCTAAATTGTTTAGTTGTAATTTGCAAAATTTAATTATAAAATAAAAATATAGCTCATGACTTGGATAACCTCGCTAAGCTCAAGTGGCTTCATGTTTTCCAAATGAAATGTAATGTAATAACCTTAAGCACCTTGTTTATATCTCTTACCATAGTCTCATCAATTGGGTAAGTTGTTTTATCTGGGAATATGCAAGTTGATAAACAAGAAACTAATTTCTTCACTCCATATTCTCTGCTAACTTCGAGTACATTATCATTCATGGCCATATTTTTTCTCTGAAAAAAAAAATTACATCAAGAAAAACTGAAACTATACTCTTATTCTCTAAGTAAATTTCCTTAACAGATTATTGCAATTTGAATTCCATTCTTCATTTCTGACTACTGAATGAAAATCCACTTTCTCAGAACTTTCAAATCACTTGATCATTCCTGTAATTTTCTGCATTTGATATGTCAGGAAAAATGATTACACTAAGTACCTGCAATGGCTTATAAACAGACAGAGAAAGGTATCAGAAGATCATAATAAACTAAGGCAGTGTTTGAACTTGCAAGTAGCTGCTCACCAAATGTGATGAAAGTGTATTGAGCAGTCACCAATGGTGGCCTACTAACTGGATCATCATTCCTTGAAGGTTTCTAGAATTAGTTCCACCAAAAATTACATGAAGCATAAAGTTAAGTCTGCAAAACTTTTGTAGTTAATTATTAAAAGTGAGATCACTATAGGAGTGAAGTACCAAAACCCAATTTTTTATTAAAAATCTAGAAATATTCTCAAAATATGGCCAAAAACCTTCAATCTCTTTAAAGGAATTATTTATTGTTTTTATTTTATTTACTATACTTTCCTCTGCATTACAATTCTTTAATATGCAGAAGAGAGGGGCCAAGGAGTGGATAGGACAGGGAGTGCAACTTCATAGATCATTGATAAATAAAAGGAAAAGAGTGGGTTGACAGGACAGATAGCTTTAGAAGAACAGTGGCCATCTACAACTACAGCTGTAGATTGGCCAGAAATGAAATTAGAGATGAAGGCACAGATAGAAGGATAGAAACCAGAGGAAGGCAGTTTCAAAATTAAAGCTTTGTGCCAGACTCTATCAAAGGTAGCCAGACGGGATGCCAAATGTACTTTCGCCAAAAGTCAGGAAGCCAAAGCGACATGAAGCCGAATAGACATGAAGCCAAAAGGACATGATATATATATATATATATATATATATATATATATATATATATATATATATATATATATATATACCTAACCTAAGTCTAAACTGCTACAAAAACTTAGAAGCAAACAGGCATTTAATGAAATTTTGATTGAACAGGCGTCTATAGGAATGGACATTTCCAAGCCTAACAAAAAGTATGACGCCATTAACGAAAGAAAATCCATTTTCAGTTCGTATAATAAAGAAGGATTGGCTTTCCTAAGAGCATTAGCTTACAATTTTTAAATCATCCTCTGATATTTTTTTATTTCTTAAATATTCCAATTATATATTTTAATATTAATTTATTAAAATAATTATTTTACAATTAAAAAATCATCCTTTGATAGTGTTTTATTTCTTAAATATTCCAATTATATATTTTGATATTAATTTATGTGCATTCGGCTTCATGTCCATTCAGCATCTTGGCTTCGGCTTCCTGACTTTCAGCGAAAGTGCATTCGGCATCCCGTCCGCACACGCTATCAAAAGCTTTTGATTATGTCTAGCACAATAGCAAAAGTTTCACCAAAATCCCAAAAGGAGGATGACCAAGAGTCAGAGCAACTTGCAAGCAGATTGCTAGTAGAACATCCCTTGCAGAACCTGAACTGACAATCTGAAATAAGATTGCGAGAAGCAAGGTGTTCAAGAGTCTTCCTATCAAGGAAGTTGATTCAAAAACTTTAGAAAGGCAAGAATTCAAAACAATTAGATGATAGTTGGAGGGTCGAGACCAGTCACTTTTCTTTGGAACAGGTTGAATAAAAGTGAACTGCCAGCAGGAGTCAAAAGTATCAAATGAAAGACAAGGATGAGAGAGTTTACCCCAGGCAGGGTGTCACCACAGAAGCACAGTTCTTGAGAACAATGGGAGGGACACAGTCAGGACCATACACTTTCCTAGAGCTGAGCCTGGATAAGGCAGACAAAAGATCTTTGGAAGAGATTCTAATTTCAGGCATAATTGAGTCAGAAGGAGGAGGAGATGGGGAAACAGTGCCAGAATCATCCAGGGTTGAGTTGGAGGCAAAGGCTTGAGCTACCGTAGGAGTTCAGTTTTATAAGAAGAAACACTATATGATAAAACTATACATGTGTCATACACTTTACAACAAAGCCTAATTCAAACCCAGGCTTATACATGCCTACAATATGGTATTGTATATCGTACCTTTATTTCATAATTAAGTACAAATTATTAATTTATTGTATTAAATAACTATAAAATTGCCTCAGGATTGGTGACAACACCTATTGGGAATGGAAAAAATTGCCATACATCAAACCCAATATGTAGGTATTGGGCCTACATAAGAAAAACTTTTTTGTATAAAAAATTTCCATCGCTGATTCATGAAAATTACTTAAGAGAAGAAATAATGAAAATACAAAAATCACATGTCTAGAGACTGCAAAGCAAGCAAATTTAAGAAAAAAAAAGATTTATATTACTTCAGCCAGATGTAATGATTTGTAGTAAATTTAATAAATGGCACTGAGAGAAATGTTTGTAATGAAAATTGTTAATATAGTGTTTTTTAATATAGTTGTTTTGGAAAGATAAATTTAAGATTTTGTTGAATGTAATTTCTCAGAGAATGTAACAGTTTTTATATTTTTGTGGGTGTTTCAGTTGGGAATGGGGGACAAGAGCTGCCCTTGGGGGAAGAAGTTGAGGAAAACCCTCTACAAGGGTGCCATAAGATCCTACATACGAGGAGTTGAATTCCAGATTTTGTTCAGTCAGGATCACAGGTTTTTGGGGCTCTCAAAATTTTGTAAGTATAGCTTGTCAGTTTAGTGTTAATCACAAATTACCAGAATCTCTCTCTTGGTGCTGTTTATATATTAACACATCCACCCTTGCCCTAAAGGCTTGAAATCCTTAAATAATTTAGTTACCATATTTTAATAAACAAACTCCATTAAGCAAGTTAAAGGCTTGACATCCTTAAATAATTTAGCTATTTTAATAAACAAACTCCAACCAGTAAATTATTTTGTCAATCCTTAAGATTGTGTCAGTGAAAAGTCTGCTGGTAAAGCTGGACAGATACTCATTTACCTGTTGCACTGTTAATATATCAGCCAAATAGGCCCTTTAATAAATAAAACACTACACAGAGCTGCCTGGTGATGAGCATTGCTGGAGGTAAGGAAGACTTGTTTAATCTTCCTACAAGTTCTGAGTGAAAAACTAACAACACAAGAGGATAGGCCTATTCCTTCAGGTATTTAGGCATAGTGAATTGCCTGTATTAATTAAACTGAATAAACTCCTTGTGTAACCCTATCACAACCCTGTTGCCTACATCAAGAGGTGCGATAGGGAGCCACACATCCTACAACCAGAAGCTAGATCCAATGAAATAATAGGGTATGGTAGTTTCCTTTTTTTACCATTAGGCAGCACTAAATACCAGTCAAATAAATTCAACATTAACCAAAAAACTACTTACGGTCTTTTGGAGACCTCCACAAAAACAATTTTTTAATGAAAAGACGTAAGGTTTTTGCCACTGACTCAGCACCAGTCTGGCATTAATTTTCACCAGATCACGAATTTGATAGCAAACAACCCATAACCTTATATTGTTTTTTCATAGACATCAACTGAGCCATCAGAATGGAGGAGAGAAGGGAAAGTAATAGTAAAGTTGCTGGAGAGGTTCTTGGATAGGTGCCAGAAAGAGCAAGACATTAAAATCTATCTATTTTTGTCTGATGAAGGAACAGAACAACAGATTTTTCATATCAGGCAGAAATATAAGCTGAGTGAGAGTCAGGAGTTGGATGGTGACAGTACCTTCTGAAAATCTCCTCTTTGTTGCAGATAGCATTAGAGCAAAATTTTAGCATTAGCAATAGAAATAGAGTATGGAATGTATACCTCCACACCTGAGCACCAAAGTGCCAAAGGCACCTCCTCTTGGGAGGATCCAAAGGCCTAACTGGAGCAATAGGACAGGAAATAGATACATGATTGTGGTTAGAGGAGCTGAACAGAGAAAAAAGTTTGACAGAGTAAGAAGGATGAGAGGCAAGAAATAACACCAGAATGTTAGGCCTATCTCCAAGGTGATTGGAGATACAAGTACAGTGCTGTACAACCTGCTATACTGTACGTACAACTCTGAGAAAGTATGTCTGCTATATTAGGATATTTTTTTTACAAGAAATGGTATTTCATATATTCTATTACATGTGTAAGTAATGTAGCTTTCATTTCATAAGGACACATTAATGAAAATGGTCCTTTTTGGTCCTGTTACATTTTTTTTCTTTGCAGTATAACAATACTGATTTTAACACAGGTACGGTACCATATTAGTGATAGACCATAGCCAAATGTTATTAATCCTCAAAATAGTGTATTCATAGAGTAATTTTAACAACTGGTCTATTATAACTGATAAAACCAATTAGTCAATGACATTGTTGCAATATGATTAAAAAATAATTAATAATTTTTTCTATTCTCTCTTTGCAGGCCGTAATTGAAATGTCTAAAGAACTAAGTTTATCCCAGAGGACAAATAATTGCCCTTTCAAAAGAGGGAATGTCCCAATGCCAGATCTCAGCAAACATTAACATTTCAAAAGGGGCCACCCAAAAAACTATAAGCAGATATAAAGAATCTGGATTGTGTTCTTCAAAGACAAGATCTGGCAGACCTAAAGTGACTACTGATTCTGAGGATCATTACATCAAGGTTACATCACTGTGTGGCAGAAAAGCCACAGCTACACAGATTGAGGCACAGTTGAATGAACAACAGGACTCTCCAATAAGTACAAGTACTATAAAAAGAAGACTCATAAAAGCTGGTCTCTATGGCAGAGTTGGTGTGTCCAAACCACTACTGAGGAAACAAAATGAGGCTAAAAGATTGGAGTGGGCAAAAGATTATCAAAATTTTATTGTAGATAACTGAAAAAAAAGGTCATTTTACTGATGAATCAAAAGTGGAACTTTTTGGGTCTCATAGAAGAGTTTATGTTAGATGCAGAACCAATGAAAAACTGATAGATTCTTGCATAAAACATTCAGTAAAACATGGTGGAGGCAACATTCAAATTTGGGGTTGTTTCAGTTATTCTGGAGTTGGAGATCTTCACAGAATCACTTACACTCTCACAAAAGAGAAGTACCACCCCATAACTAGTGAGACATGCAATACCATTAGGATTGAGGTTTTGTGGTCAAGGATTCATTTTCCAGCAGGATAACAACCCAAAGCACACTTCTAACCTTTGCATGAACTATCTCAAAAAAAAAGATGAAGGTGTTCTACAAATTGAGAAGTTTCCTCCACAAACTCCTGATCTCAATCTAATAGAGCATCTTTGGGACCATTTGAAGAGTCTGAAAGGGTCATTCTCTGTCAGATCAACCAAAAAAAATTGAAATTAACACCCTCATCTCTCATATTTTGCTGAAATATGGTTTATAGGGAGTTTGTGAGCCCTGAATCCATTTCTGAAATCATAAGGTCAATCCGACCAACGGTTCAAGAGATATGACCTCGGGCAATTTGAGGTCACTCGCGAGGTTACTAACATTTGGCGAGCCATAACTTGGGTAATAATTGTCATAATTATATAAAAGTATATATATTTAGAATCAGAAAACAACAAGGAATCCAAATATGCAAGTTTTAGAACTCTAGGTTGAAAAATAAAAAAGTTACACTGTAACCAAAATTTGAGGTCACGATTTGACCTCTGGGGTATCAAATGAGAATTTTTTTTTTAAATGTAAAAAATGAAGGCATAGGCATTGGCTATTAGAATCAGCAAAAAAAAGTTTGTTTATGTTAGTATTTTTCATGTAACTAACATATAAGTGAACACCATATTCATAAGTTGTGCGTCAATTCTACCTATTTTTTCACACTTAAGCTCATAATTTGACCTATAGAAATTAAAATTACATTTTTTATAGATATAAAAAACAAAGTCAGAGTTCTTGACTAATAGAAACAATCATAAAAAGTTTGTTTATGTTGGTACTTTTCATGTAACTAACTTATAAGTGAACACCATATTTATAAATTGCTTGTCATTTCAAGGAATTTTTATATCTTAGCTATCAATTTGACCTCAAGCTCCAAGAATTTAATAAAAATTGTATTTCACTGCTAATCTACACTGGCAATAATAGTTATAATAGTGAAAGGGAAGACTAAGCTCACATGTAGCCTAAACAAACCTGTTGAAACATGTTGCTACTTGTCTAAGTGCAGAATCAACACAGATAGTTGCAAAATTCCTTGTCTACAGGTTAGTACAGTTCCAGCCAGCACTGTGGGTGGCTGGTGGGTATGGTGTTTTAATGAGCCTCAGAGACTATCAAGGCCTAAAATATTAAGTGTGTATAGCTATATATTTTCTAAAAAATATATATTACCTAATTGTAAATCCTATATCTTTACAGATCAAAATACAATGGTTCGGCACTTGAAATACTGCCAGGACCCTATTCAAAAACACAAGAAACGCATAACAATCAATCTTAGAAAAGTGACTGATGTACTTGTTGAAAAATATGCTGGAAGAGTGAAAAAAGACTCATTGTTGTGTGTGAACTGCTGGACACTGATAATGAAAAACCCCACTATACTTAGTACCACTGAAAACAACGAGTCTGAGCAGGATTCAAATGAATCATCTACTATCAGTGGCTTGAGTAACATCTCTTCAATTCAAGATCTGGACAATGACAGTGATTGCTTGATAAAGGAAAATCCTTCAACTTCAGTTGAACCAGTTCTAGCATTTCTGGACCAAACACCAGTTAAAAAAAGTAAGTAATAAATTAATATAATAACTTATACTTTACTACAAGGTCTGTTTGATCTACTATATAGCCAATTATATAGCATTTAAGGTACTATAATTAATATTTAATTACTAATATTCAGGTGTGTGAAACCTTTTTTTCTGTTCTTTTCAGAAGGGCTGTCATTAAGCCAGAAAAAGCGCAAGGCTCGTGGTAAGCTATCATCTGCTCAGAAACACCTGAAGGAGAGGCTAGAACTCAGTTATGGTGTTCAAATTACCGAGGAGGTAAGTGATACTTCAAAACCTGAAACTAAATCTGAAAAACATCTAGACAAATTAATGAATGAATTGAAACAGTCATTCCTGGAGAGCAAATGTCACCATCACAAACTACAAATATTGACACTCTCACCATACACAATTGAAAAAACAGCTAGTTTCTTTCAAACTACAACATACATGGTGAAAAGAAGCCGTTCACTTAAATCAGAACATGGAATCCTTCCGAAGATTCCACTAATGAGCAAAGGAAAAGTGATATCTGAAGAACACAAAGATATAGTTAGAAGATTCTATGAGTCAGAAGAGGTTAGTCGTATGTGTCCTGGCCAAAAGGATTGCGTGAAAGTTATCAGTGCTGAAGGTGCAATGAAGGTGCAAAAACGATTGGTCCTCGGGAATTTAAGAGAGATGTTTGAACTATATAAAATGATGAAAAGAATCCCAAAATAGGATTTTCCACATTTGCAAAATTACGGCCATCATATTGTGTGCTTGC
The DNA here is from genome assembly GCA_023014485.1 of Bathynomus jamesi. Taxonomy (NCBI): domain Eukaryota; kingdom Metazoa; phylum Arthropoda; class Malacostraca; order Isopoda; family Cirolanidae; genus Bathynomus; species Bathynomus jamesi. The sequence continues at coordinate 1,696,678 of JAJOZX010000183.1, forward strand.
CGGTAGTGGTGGGACTCATTCTGTCTGTGTCTGCACATACCATCAAAATCCAAAATTGCAGCTGGCTGCATTGGGAGAAAGAGGTCTTTCATACAAGGATCTTATGGATTACAGTGTCTGCAGTACAGAAAGAGAGACTTGCATGATGCAACTTTGCAATGATTGCCCAAGAGAAGAGGGTGTCCTGGATTTTCTTGAGTTACTTGACAGTGTGAAATCAGCTCCAAATGAAATATCTTACAAGCAATGGGTGACTGTTGACCGTTGTACAATGGTTGATAAGGTGGAGCCACTTCATGAATACTTATCATCCCTAAGCATGAAAATATCCTGCATGGTTCGTCATCACTTTGTTGCTCAGCAACAATCACAGTACTTCAAGCAGTTGAAAGAAACACTACCACCTCAGAGCGAGGTAGTTATAGTAGGTGATTTCTCTGAGAATTATTCTTTCATTGTCCAGGATGCTGCCCAAGGGTTTCACTGGGACAATTCACAGTGTACAGTTCACCCTTTTGTCATCTATTATAGATCATCTGCAGACCAGGAACTTAGCCATTTTAGTGTCTGTTTCTTATCTGCATCACTAAAACACAACACTATAATGGTTTACTCATTCATATTGAAGCTTATGACATATGTTAAATTCAGATGCCCACAATTGAAGAAGGTGCACTATTTCTCAGATGGATGTGCTGGCCAATATAAGAACAGATACAACTTCACAAATCTCTGTTACCATGAAGAGGATTTTGGTCTGTCTTGTGAATGGCACTTCTTTGCTACATCCCATGGCAAAAATGCATGTGATGGGATTGGAGGAACAGTGAAAAGAGCTACTGCTCATGCCAGTTTGCAGAGAACTACAGAGAGGCAAATTCTTACACCAGAACACATGTTTCAGTTTTGTGAAGAAAACTTGAGCAAGAAGATAAATTTTTTCTTTGTAACTACAGCTGATTTGAAAGATGCAGAAGAACGGTTGGAACATCGATTCAAGGATAGTAGGGCTATTCCTGGAACTCAGAAATATCATAGATTTGTTCCCCTAAACAAGGAAGAACTGATGGTATATCCCATTTCAAGTGGCATTGGAGAAAAGAAAAGAATAAGGAAAAGTCATTTTACTAATGAACCTGCAATGCTTGGTAACCTAAAATGTGTCAAACCAGGAGAGTATGTTGGCTGCATTTATGACATGCAAGTTTGGTATGGAATTGTGGAGGAATATTGTGAAGAGTTTGATGATTTCACTGTGAACTTTCTACATCCCTCTGGGTCATCAGGATCAAGTGCATATTATTATCCATCAAACAAGGATTCATGTGCAGTGCCAGGACATCATATATTAACTGTAATGAGTTGTCCTACCCTAAGAGGAGGCAGCAGAATTCAATACATTTTTCCACAAAAAGAAATTGATGAGAGCATCGAGCATGCAAAAATTGTATTAGGCTAGCACATGAATCCTCTAAGTAGGTCTTCCCCTTTCACTATTATAACTATTATTGCCAGTGTAGATTAGCAGTGAAATACAATTTTACATTTTTTGCCTTTGTTTTTATATCTATAAAAAAATGTAATTTTAATTTCTATAGGTCAAATTATGAGCTTAAGTGTGAAAAAATAGGTAGAATTGACGCACAACTTATGAATATGGTGTTCACTTATATGTTAGTTACATGAAAAATACTAACATAAACAAACTTTTTTTTGCTGATTCTAATAGCCAATGCCTATGCCTTCATTTTTTACATTTAAAAAAAAATTCTCATTTGATACCCCAGAGGTCAAATCGTGACCTCAAATTTTGGTTACAGTGTAACTTTTTTATTTTTCAACCTAGAGTTCTAAAACATGCATATTTGGATTCCTTGTCGTTTTCTGATTCTAAATATATATACTTTTATACAATTGTGACCATTATTACCCAAGTTATGGGTCGCCAAATGTTAGTGACCTCGCAAGTGACCTCAAATTTCCCGAGGTCATATCTCTTGAACCATTGGTCGGATTGACCTTATAATTTCAGAAATGGATTCAGGGCCCACAAACTCCCTATAAACCAAATTTCAGCAAAATCTGAGAGATGAGGGTGTTAGGCACTGGTTGATCTGACAGAGAATGACCCGAAAGCCAAAAAGAATATAACTTCTCTTGATTCTCTCTGGGAGAATGTAGAAGAATGCTAGAACAGCATAGTACAAGATGTTATCCAGAAACTTGTTGAATCTATGCCTCAGAGTGGAACCTGTCATTAAAGCAAAAGGTCATAATATCAATTACACTGTGTAACACTGATTCTGTTTATACAAAATATTTTGTTTTTTATATGCATTTGTGGGTGCTGAGTCCAAATCTGGCCTTGGTTTGTGTGTATCATCAATGGTTTCAGAGATAATCCATTTTTCATATTTTACCAGTATCATGTTATTATGGGCACAGCAATATCAGAATAATCAGGAATTGTTGAGAACAATCCGGATGTTCATTGACAGTTTCTTGCTCTAGAAATTGCCCGAAACTTCCACTGTACTATATAAAGAAGAGCACAGAGTCTGAGAAGTCAGTAAGTGTGAGCACACAAAGAAAGCAAGTTGTTTGTCTGATGGTTACCAGCACTGAGGTACTATGTTTCTGTGCTGATGATTTGAGTGTTATCGATCCTTTTTTATTGCAAACATTATTTCAGTATTGTGAATACATCTTTTTTCTGGAATCTGTAATCTGTTGCAGATTTAATAACTCCTCTCTATATCTGCAGGTTATGATTAATGTAGTACAATTTGGTAAAGAGAATGGCAACTAGAGCTTGTAAACACTCGCCGGATATATTCTGCTACGTTTGTGGGTATTACATAGGCCCCAAGCAAGTATCACACAAGATTGTGAAAGGCACCAAGTTCTGGATCGCATATCAGTTCTATTTTGGTATGCCTATGGGTGACCAAGATAAGCCCTAAGCACCCCATGTGATCTGTGGAAGCTGCTGCTCCACACTTGAAGGGTGGCTGTGGGGAGTACGCAAGGCAATGCTCTTTGCAGAACCCAGAATATGGAGAGAACCAAAGAGCCACCACGACAATTGCTACTACTGCATGGTAGATGTTTCTAAGTACAGGAAAGTTAAAGGAAGGCAGACTCTTCAGTATCCAAGCATAGTGTTGTCCATAGCTCCTGTACCACATGGCGAAGGTCTTCCAATACCACATCCACCAGAACAGGTATCTATCCATTACTTTACCTTCTGTATTTACAGACTGTGGGTCATTATGTGTCAATTTTTCTTAGTGCTGATGCTCTTCTACATATATAGCTATGCCTGATTGCAGGTTGAAAATGAGGATGCAGCTAGCTCATCTGAGATGTCGGCTGGTGAGGACAGTCATGATGAAGAATATACAGTAACTTTCAGTACAAACCCCTCACTTTCCAAATCAGAGGGAATTGGATGACTTAATTAGAGATTTGGGTCTGACAAAATCAGGGTCTCAGCTTCTGACCTCCAGACTCAAAGAGTGGAATTTGCTTGGAGAAGACTGCAAGAGCACTGTATACCAAAAGTGGCATGAAGAGTTTGCAAGGTTCTACGATGTCTATGGCTCTCTCTGTTATTGCAGCGAGGTTAATGGTCTATTCACAGCTATTGGGTTAACACACACACCTTCAGTGGCGCCTGTTTATTGGCAGTTCAACTTGGAGTTTAAAAACTGTTCTACTCCACAATGGGAACAAATATCCATCTATACCAGTTGCACATACTGTTAAAATGAAAGAGGACTATGAAAATGTCAAACAACTGCTCACTCAAATCAGGTATGAACAATATAACTGGGAGGATGTGTGTGGTGATTTCAAAATGATTGGTTTCCTGTTAGGTTTACAAGGAGGGTTTACTAAATATTCATGTTTTCTTTGTCTGTGGGATAGCAGGGCTTCAACTGAGCACTATAAAACAGTTCAGTGGCCTCCACATGAAGGACTGCAACCAGGAAAGTACAATGTACTCAGGGAACCTCTTGTGAAGCCTGACATACTTCTGCTACCACCTCTCCATATTAAGTTGGGTCTAATTAAGCAGTTTGTAACTGCATTAGATTTTGGAGGGGAAGTTTTCCAACAGATTCCAGTCATGTTCCCTAAACTCTCTGAGGCCAAAGTCAAGGCGCTGTTGAATGCAAAGAACCTTGAAGCTTTCCGTGATGTGGTTCGTGGGTTTTTAGGCAACTATAAAGCACCAAGCTATAAGGAGTTAGTGTCAAACTTGATTAAGCGCTATGGCAAAATGGGGTGTCATATGTCTTTAAAATTACACTATCTGCATTCACATCTAGACTCTTTTCGTGATAACCTGGGCAATGTGAGTGAAGAACATGACAAAAGATTCCATCAAGATATTCAAATGATGGAGAAAAGGTACCAGGGCCATTGGGATGCTTCCATGATGGGAGACTACGTATGGTCACTGATCAGAAAGGATAAGAATGTTCATACGCGGAAGTCGCGTTCTTCAGTGCATTTTTAAGGAACGCACACTGCATAACGAGGCTTGTTATTCTCTTATCGGTTCTCCTCATGATATATATTATATCCTTTGCACCATTTTTGGTTTGTCAAACAATTTTGGCTCAATAAACATTAATTTCCAATAGTGTTTTTATTTTCAGAAAATATTTATGTTAGCCTTCTTTATATACTTTACCATATGAAAAGTATGATAACCTATATTTTTGAAACAGTTGATGATAGAGCAAAACCAACATCATTTTTGGAATCAGCACCCCGAAATCATTAAGAAATGACAGAAAAACCACAATAAACAGAAAATTTTTCAAATTTTGTTACCCAGTTTTATTAATAAGATTAGTATGTCATTAAATTATCAATTTTTTTACTAATTTATACTATTATATTTAGAAGCAAATAATGTAACAATAAAAAATCAACTTATGTTGCAATTATCATATATATTTGTACAATTTACAATAAATTAGGTGATTATAAGGTGGATGCAGATTTTTGAATGCCACTGTATATATTAGGGGCACTCAATATATTTTGCCCCACCCTTTCTTCTTAGCTAAATAATAGACCATGGGGCTGAAATGTCTTTTGGGCCATAAGTTTGAACTTTCTGCACTTCACATAACCAGATTTTTCCAGTTTGAATCTCCCCTCCTTGTATAAAACTGATGGTTAACGCACTTTCAAAAATGGCATCTGACAATGATGTGCTTCATAAACAGAGCTGTCATTGAGTTCTTAACTGCAGAGAAAGAAACAGTTGGAAATATTCACAAATGTCTACAAAACATTTATGGAGATGCTGTTGTTGATCAAAGCACAGTTGGATGCTTGTCTAAACATGTGAGATCATTGGAGAGAGGGAGAGCTAGCCTCGATGATGAGCCATGCAGCAGTCACCCAGCATTGGCTGTGACATCTCTCACTGTGCAATGTGCTAACAGCATCATTTGATCAAATTGGCATGTCACATACAAGGAGCTATCACTGAAGCTAGGAATTAGTGAAGGAAGTGTGAATATGATAATTCAGTAACTGGGATACTCAAAAGTGTGTTTACAGCTTGTTCCTTACAAACTGACTGACAAGATCACAAAGCTCAAAGAAAAGAGATTGCTTCGGAGTCATTGGTTTGATACGAGACAGAAGGGGATGACTTCCTTTCATGAATTGTGACTGGGGATGAGACTTGGGTACACCACTTTGAACCTGAAACAAAATGCCAATCCATGGAGTGGCATCATGCAGACTCCTCACACAAGAAAAAGTTCAAAATGGCTCCCTCTGCAGGAAAGGTTATGGCCACCATCTTCTGGGACATGAAAAGGGTGATTCTGGTGGACCTTATAAAGAAAGGACAAACAATCAACTCAGAAGCTACCCTACAGAGACTCCAGAGATGTATAAAGCGAGTTTGACTGGAGAGAAAGCTCGAAGACATCCTTCTTTTGCATGATAATGCAAGACCACACAACAGTTTGCAAATAAGAGAGGCCATTCCAAAAATGCGCTTGACTGTGTTACCTCACCCTCCATACAGCCCCGATCTGGCACCTTCAGACTTCCATTTGTTTGAGCCAATGAAGGGTGCTATTCATGGAAGAAAGTTTCAGAGTGATGATGAGGTTGTTGAGGAGGTTGAGAGGACTGTTTCAGGGTGGAGGAAAGCTGTAGAAAAGGATGGAGACTATGTAGAAAAATAAAAACTTGTAAAAAAGGTATGTAACTACTTGTGTACAAAATTTCTGGAACTTGCAAGGAAACTTGGAAAGAAAAAGAAGGTGGGGCAAAATATATTGAGTGGCCCTCATATATATTTTTTTCCTTTCTTTATTTTACCACTGATTCATACATAGGGAAAATGATACATATCTTGGTGAGACAGAGGGTGGGTGGTGTCACTGGGTTGGGGATGGTAGACTAGGGGAGTGGGTAAGGTTCAGTTGCTGGATAAGCAGAATGAGGGGTATGGACTTAGATGCGATGAAGCAGATGGGAATGAGTGAGGAAAAGGAAAATCACTTCTGCTGAAAAATTGGAGCCTTCAGCGAGTATGGATTGTAGATGCTTGGATATGAAAATACTGGACAAGAGAGTTCAACACTTGTGATGATGAGTGGACAGGTTTGGGCATTCAACTAGAAGGTGTATGACAGTGATGGGTTATGGCAGGTAGGGCAGAGCAGGGTTGCCAATTTAACATTAAGATGACTATGTGTAATGCAGGTGTGGGGTCATTCTCTGTCAGATCAACCAGTGCCTAACACCCTCATCTCTCAGATTTTGCTGAAATTTGGTTTATAGGGAGTTTGTGGGCCCTGAATCCATTTCTGAAATTATAAGGTCAATCCGACCAACGGTTCAAGAGATATGACCTCGGGAAATTTGAGGTCACTTGTGAGGTCACTAACATTTGGCGACCCATAACTTGGGTAATAATGGTCACAATTATATAAAAGTATATATATTTAGAATCAGAAAACGACAAGGAATCCAAATATGCATGTTTTAGAACTCTAGGTTGAAAAATAAAAAAGTTACACTAACCAAAATTTGAGGTCATGATTTGACCTCTGGGGTATCAAATGAGAATTTTTTTTTTAAATGTAAAAAATGAAGGCATAGGCAATGGCTATTAGAATCAGCAAAAAAAAGTTTGTTTATGTTAGTATTTTTCATGTAACTAACATATAAGTGAACACCATATTCATAAGTTGTGCATCAATTCTACCTATTTTTTCACACTTAAGCTCATAATTTGACCTATAGAAATTAAAATTACATTTTTTTATAGATATAAAAACAAAGGCAAAAAATGTAAAATTGTATTTCACTGCTAATCTACACTGGCAATAATAGTTATAATAGTGAAAGGGGAAGACCTACTTAGAGGATTCATGTGCTAGCCTAATACAATTTTTGCATGCTCGATGCTCTCATCAATTTCTTTTTGTGGAAAAATGTATTGAATTCTGCTGCCTCCTCTTAGGGTAGGACAACTCATTACAGTTAATATATGATGTCCTGGCACTGCACATGAATCCTTGTTTGATGGATAATAATATGCACTTGATCCTGATGACCCAGAGGGATGTAGAAAGTTCACAGTGAAATCATCAAACTCTTCACAATATTCCTCCACAATTCCATACCAAACTTGCATGTCATAAATGCAGCCAACATACTCTCCTGGTTTGACACATTTTAGGTTACCAAGCATTGCAGATTCATTAGTAAAATGACTTTTCCTTATTCTTTTCTTTTCTCCAATGCCACTTGAAATGGGATACACCATCAGTTCTTCCTTGAACAAATCTATGATATTTCTGAGTTCCAGGAATAGCCCTACTATTCTTGAATCGATGTTCCAACCGTTCTTCTGCATCTTTCAAATCAGCTGTAGTTACAGGTTTGTTTAGGCTACATGTGAGCTTAGTCTTCCTTTCCTTTCACTATTATTGCCAGTGTAGATTAGCAGTGAAATACAATTTTTATTAAATTCTTGGAGCTTGAGGTCAAATTGATAGCTAAGATATAAAAATTCCTTGAAATGACAAGCAATTTATAAATATGGTGTTCACTTATAAGTTAGTTACATGAAAAGTACCAACATAAACAAACTTTTTATGATTGTTTCTATTAGTCAAGAACTCTGACTTTGTTTTTTATATCTATAAAAAATGTAATTTTAATTTCTATAGGTCAAATTATGAGCTTAAGTGTGAAAAAATAGGTAGAATTGACGCACAACTTATGAATATGGTGTTCACTTATATGTTAGTTACATGAAAAATACTACACACACTTTTTTTTGCTGATTCTAATAGCCAATGCCTATGACTTCATTTTTTACATTTAAAAAAAAAATTCATTTGATACCCCAGAGGTCAAATCGTGACCTCAAATTTTGGTTACAGTGTAACTTTTTTATTTTTCAACCTAGAGTTCTAAAACTTGCATATTTGGATTCCTTGTCATTTTCTGATTCTAAATATATATACTTTTATATAATTATGACAATTATTACCCAAGTTATGGCTCGCCAAATGTTAGTAACCTTGCGAGTGACCTCAAATTGCCCGAGGTCATATCTCTTGAACCGTTGGTCGGATTGACCTTATAATTTCAGAAATGGATTCAGGGCTCACAAACTCCCTATAAACCAAATTTCAGCAAAATATGAGAGATGAGGGTGTTAATTTCATTTTTTTTTGGTTGATCTGACAGAGAATGACCCTGTGTCCTAGGCAGAGACAAGCTAAAATCACTTCTTTATGGCAGGACCAGTGAAATGAGGCGGCCCAGTATCCTTGTTGTGGTTTGAGCTTGTGGAGTTTGTTTTGTGTGGCCTGGTCCCATTCCCATTGCCAGATGGAGTGGAAGTGAGAGCAGAGAGTCAGGAAGAAGTTGGAGAAAGGGAGGGCTGGGAGGAGGCCAGCAGTAAGCAGGCCATCTTTGCCATGTGGTCTGCCTCCTTGTTACCCTGGATGCCAACATGTGCCAGGACCCAGCAGAAGGCAATTGTCTTGTGCTGGAAAGTTGTTAATAAGTGGAAGGTTTACTGGATGGTGTGGACAAGCAGATGGGGGTTAAATCTCTTGAGGGAGAGAAGTGCGCTTTGAGAACCTGAATAAATGACAAAGGAGCTGGCAGAGTGGGTGCACACAATGTCAAGGGCCTCCACAATCGCAGAGTTCTGCTGAGAAAACCAAGGCCCTGTGGGGCAGGCTGATGCCTCAAGAGAGTTGCTGGGCCAATACCACCACTGAGGCAGCCATGCTAACCTCCAAGCAGGAACCATCTGTATAAATGGGAAGTGTCTGGGTCTCAGGTTATGTTCTTGGAAAAGTGACCTATATGCCATAGCACCCATGGTAATCTTTGGTAGGGCACACAGGTCCCTACAAAACTTGATAGGGGTGAAGAGCCAGGGAGGGTAGATGCTGTATGAGCTGGGGATAACTGAGGGAGGGGGCATGTTGGAAAGGTCCAGAAAGGACTGAACTGCCTCAGTGAAGTGCCAACTCCATCCCTGGGATGGAGTTCAGAAATCACCATGCATAGAAGTGAAGAGGGTAGTCTTTGTGCATGGATGTATGTCCTCATGAGGAGCAGACCACATAGGAGGGCGAGAGGGAGGTAATTGCATTCCACTTGGAGGCTAGAAGCTAGGGAAGAGTGGAAGGCACCAGTGGCAAGGTGGAGGCCCCTATTAAGCACTGGGTCCAAGACATGTAGGCAGGCATTGGAGGCTGAACCATATAGAACACTGCCATAGTTCAGCTTCAACTGGACCATGGAAATGTAAAGGCGAAGGAGTGTGTGCCAGTCTGCACCCCATGTGGTGTGGGAGAGGTGATCTAGGAGAGTGAGGAGATATTGGAGGGATAGCTTCAGGTGTTTGAGATGGGGAACCCAGTTGAGCTGTTGGTCCAGGTCATGCCCAGAAATCATGTGAAGGGTACCACCTCAAGAGGATTGCCATATAACATGACAGAGGGGACAGGAAGAGTTAAGGGTCTTCTTCTGCTGAAGAGCATACACTTGGTCTTGGGGGGTAGAGTGGGGGAACCCCTGTGAAATAGATCACAAGGTCATCTGCGTAAATGGAAGAATGGATGGTGGGTGGAAGGCATTTTGAGACTGTTCATAACTATGGAAAGCATAGAACACTGAGGATGCTTCCCTGTGGGACCCTGTCCTCCTGCACAAAGGTGTCTGAGAAGATTGAGCCCACCCAAACTTTAAAAGGTTTGGGAGGAGAGGAAGCCCCTGATGAAGGTCAGCATGGCTCCAATGAGACCCAGATTTTGGAGCTGACTGAGGATTATCGTCCAATGGGTGGTGTCATTGGCCTTCTGTATGTCAAAAAAAATTGATAGGATGAACTGGCCACTGTCGAAGGCTTTCTGTATGTCTCAGCTGAGCAGCAGGAGGAGATCAGTGGTGGAGCGAAATTGTCTGAAGCCAGACTGGGTAGCTGGGAAAGAATCACTATTTTCAAGGAAGAATGATAGTCACGTAGCAACCATTTTTTCAAAGACTTTGCAGGCACAACACATTAGGGCAATAGGTCAATATAGTTTGTGGGATTGAGGGAATCTTTGCTAGGTTTGGGGATGGGGATTATGTGGGCCTCCCTCCACCAGGAGGGGAAGGTGACCTCTATCCATATGCGGTTGTATAGGTCTAGTAGGAAAATTTGTAAGGGAGGGTGGATGTGTTGGATCATGCTGTATGGAATACCATCTGGGCCGGGACAAGGGGATCATCAAGAGGCCAGTGCTGCCTGTAGTTCATGCATGGTTAAGATTGTAAGTGCTGTCTAGGGATGATGAGTAGGAGCTATTGTTAGGGGCAAGTATGAAGGAACTGTCCAGAGGAAGAAATGTCAGCGAAGGTAGAAGCTAGGTGGTTTGCTACCGATTTGGGCTTGTATAGAAGTCCATTGTTAGTCTGGAGGACCTGGGGTCAGGAGGGGACATATTGCCTCTCAACACCCCCATACCTTCTTCCAGATGGTAGCCTAAGGTGTGGTGGTGGTGATGCTGGACACAGAGGCATGCCAAGAAGCTTGGTGTGCTTTCTTCATTAGACAGCAGGTGATGGCCCTGGCCCACTGCATCTCCATGCAATGGATGGGGAGTCGTGTATGGTAGAAGCATCAAGTAGACTTCTTGGTGCGTATGGCTTCCATGCACTCTGGGGTCCACCAAGGTACCCATCAGGTGCTGGGGTAGTTGAAGAGTCATGGGATGTTAGTGCACACAGCCGCTACAATGATTGATTCAAAGTATGCGATGCACTCATCAGAGGATGGGAAGTGGGCAGTCGTAAGGGTTGTAGATGTATCATTGTGGAAGCAGGACCAGTTAGCTTGGGCAATAATCCATTTTTCAGGTACCTGAATGGTCTGGTCAGGCCAATTTAGCATGAGTTGAACAGGGAAATGGTCACCCTCCCCTTCGAGTACAAGTAGGTGACAGGGTGGTGATATAGGAATATCCAGTAGGGCAGGGCATGGGCCTGGTCCCCAGGATTAGCTCCTGGAGACAGATGGACACCAGATGGGAAGAGGCAATCAAGGAATTAAGACCTTTGTAGTTTGTGAATATTCATCTGCAGTTCCAGTGTACTATTGTAGGTTTTGGAGGGTCCATTATTTGATGATGGGGGATGGGTAAAGGTGTAGGTGCTAGGGGGTTGGGGTGTGAGGGGAGAGCTGGGGTTCCTGAAGATGAAGGATGGGTCAGGGGCATGGCTGGGTATCTGGGGTTTGCAAAGGTGAAGGATGGGTCAGGGGCATGGCTGGGTATATGGGGTTTGCAAAGGTGAAGGATGGGTCAGGGGCATGGCTGGGTATCTGGGGTTTGCAAAGGTGAAGGATGGGTCAGGGGCATGGCTGGGTATCTGGGGTTTGCAAAGGTGAAGGATGGGTCAGGGGCATGGCTGGGTATCTGGGGTTTGCAAAGGTGAAGGATGGGTCAGGGGCATGGCTGGGTATCTGGGGTTTGCAAAGGTGAAGGATGGGTCAGGGGCATGGCTGGGTATCTGGGGTTTGCAAAGGTGAAGGATGGGTCAGGGGCATGGCTGGCTATCTGCCATTCACCAGAGAAGGAATCAGTCAGCCAGTTGACCTCAGTGGGGATTGTAGGATCAAGTCAGCTGAGCAAGACTGGAGGCATGGATCACGACAGCTAGGGGAACATTGTGGGTTCAGAGGGTGAGGGGTTTCTTGGTGGGCTTCTGTGCTTGGGCCAGGAGGGGGTACTTTATTTTCCATAGTGGTACCTCCTAACCTGTCTGGGGTCTCACAGCAAACCCTGGGTGGTGATAGGGGTTACTAGAAGGATTGGGTAGGTGAGAGGGAGGATACACTCAGGGTGGCTAACAAGGAGAGGGCTAGGGATGTTGGGGAGGCAGGTACTGTGGGGGTGGAAGGAGATGAACCAGTGTGTTCTCATGGAGGGGTGGAAAAAATGGCACCAGGAGGTAAGGGCAAATCCATAAGACATGAATGCAGTTGGGCTCCCTTTGGCCATACCATGTAGATGCACCAGTGCCACATCCACTGGATCCTTGGGGGAGAGGATGTTGTCCAGATTGGATCTCATTGTGGAATGCAGGTCATGTAACTCAGCTACTACTGTCAGAGTCTGTTGGGGTAGAGTGGAGGGACTTCTGTGGTGGGGTAATATGGTCCTCGTAGATGAAATGAGGTGGGGGGGGGGGTAAGGGTCTGAGCCATTTTCTTAGATCTGGAAGAGGGAGAGGTCTGTTGGAAGTCCAGAGAGTCTGGTGACTTGCTCCAGCATCTCCGCCTCATCAGCTTACCCTGGGCATTAGGTTCAGGTGTGCACATAGTGTGTTGGGAGGGCAGGGTTCAAGGTGGATGGGGCCTGGGTGTTTTGGTCCCAGATTCCTGGGGAATCTTTAGCAGGTGGTGTGTGTGAAGAGGAGGGATGGTGGCAGGGACAGGAGGTCAGCAGGTCCAGTAGGACTCCCTTTGGGAGGGATGGGAAGCAATAATCAAAGGGGGTTTGAGCAACAGACAAGGGCAGTGTGCCGAGTGGACAGAGCCAAGGCAGTGGCATAAGATACCCCCAGCCTCACCTCCCAACTCCACACCCTGTCTCACACCTCTCAGAGGCTAAGGAAGTCTGCTACCTGCAGGCCTTGGACCTCCTCCTCAAACTTGAAGAAAATGCATTCACATGACAAAGATGGGTGTGTGACTTCGCAATTGGAACATTTGGGTGTGTTGGGGCACTTGTCTGGGTGAGCAATTTCTCCGCAATGAACACACAATTGGTGCGGTTGTCAGCAAACTGAATTGACGTGTCCAAACTTGTTGCATTTAAAGCAACAGGTCAGGTCTGGAATGTATAAGCAGACAGTGAACTCGCACAATATGCGGTCTCCCATACCATACAGTTGGGAGGGACTAAGGTATTGAAGGTAAGAAGTAAGCACAGGGTGGAGGAAAGGGTGGTCCCTGTCAGGATATGAAGTGATGGATCTTTGATACCATAGGGTGTTAGGTCCTCCAGGAGTTCATTAACTGTGATCGATAATAGTAGAGTGGGATCAATTTTTATTTTATTGGGATTATTTATTTTTTCTGGTCCTTAAAATATGCTATCACTTACGAACAGCTTAGAAATAGGAAAAAAAAATCATGTATTTTACTCGATAACCCTCTGTACATGTGGTTTGAAAGTTTATTGAATATCATAATGTTTATTCTAAGAGTAAATTCCAGTTTATTTAAACAAATCTTGTTAAAAAACATGAAATATCATTGAAGAAATTAGAAATAGACCTGTAATTGATTAATTCATTACAGAATATATTTGCTAGAAAATAATGGAAAATAATATGTGTGTATATATATATATATATTTTTACGTCACCTAGACAAAACAAAAAGTCATAAATTCAGACATAGCATAATATAAATGCCTCTAATTACCACACATTATTTAGCACATAAGTATATTTATAGCATTATCAAAATCTTTCATAGTCATTGTCATATTTGATGCAACTCTGTTGAGATAAATTTTCAAGTTAATTGCATAAGTCTCTATTGGAAGATTCTTTTAGTACTTTTTCAGTTTGAAGATATCTGATGACCTGGGAAGAGATGTCGATGTATCTCTTGCATATCTCACTTCGATGTAAGGGGTTCCAAAAAACCTTAGCCCCCCCCATTTGCAGCTTACATGTTTACTTATATCAAAATAGTTTTTAGTGATTTAAAAATATATAAAACTAGCGGAGAACCCACCCTTCGTGCGGGTGGCAAAAATATCCTAGCCGACGGTGGAATATTTTTTGTAGTTCGAAGACTTATTAGTTAGGTTAATTGAATGCCCAGTTAGGTTAATTGTACGCCCTTGATGATTGGTTAGGTTAAGTCGTGATAGTTTCGTTAAAGCTAACGAAAATATCACGACTTAACCTAACCAATTGTCAAGGGCATACAGTTGACCCACACATGGGCATCCTTTTATTATTATAGATAGACTTTTTAAAATTATAATTAAAAGTAGAATTCATTACGCCTTTTTCTAATCCATTAAAATACAAATATCGGCCATATATATACAGTATATATCAAGAATCTTCTTCTCTTTTCGAGCGTGACTGACTGACAGACATTCCTGGGTGTTTATATTAATAATTCTTTATTTATTGCAAGCATTAAAATTACTCTAGCTGATAAAGTGATAATATAATGGCTTCTCAATTAATTGGTGATTTGGAGAGGCAACGTGTGATAGATCGCATACGAGCAATAGCATTTTGGGAAGCCCGTGATGCTGGAGCCACCTTTATAACATGTTCATGGGTTGCCAAAAAGTTGCGAAGAAGTGAGGACTTCATCAAAAGAAATTGGAATAAAACTTTGGATGAATGCGAAATGGATACAACCAAATCTGGGCGCCCAAATTTGCCACTCTCTCAGGAAACAAAGGACATCATTGAAAGCAGTACGTGTAAGCGGAAAAACAGCTGTGCTAAACTTTCTAGAGAGACCGAAGTGTTGAGAGGAAAGATCATTAATGGTGAGATCATTCAACTGTACCATCATAGGCAAGGTTTAAAGCCTTGGCATGAACTTCCAAAGCCAAGAAAACTCAACTTAACATCGATGACAGAATGTGGTTTGCCCATTATCTTGAAGATTGGGATGTGGATGATTTCATGCATTTAGCTGTCTCTGATGAATTTTTTGTTTACGTAACACGTCAGCCTAACTACCAAAATGATTGTGTGGGGGCCACAACACCAGATGAAATCGATGACAATGAACATTACCGCGAATTATTAAAAAGTCCAGACTGTGTTGGTGTGTTTGTTTTGTTCACTGCAAAGAAGCTCATGTGGGTGCTGAAGCCAAATGGTCAGAGTTGGGATGGACAGTATTTTCGTGATATTATTCTATCCCAGCATGTCATTCCTTTTCTAAGAAACCCAAACAATGTTATAGATGTCGATCAGGTCACACTTCTGCACGATAAGGCCCCCTGCTTTAAGGCATTAGCCACTCAACAGTTGTTGTGGAACCATGAGATCGATTTCTTTGGAAATGAAGAATGGCCAGAAAATTCTCCTGACCTGAACGTCTGTGAACACATTGGATCAATTATAAAGGACAAGGTTGAATGTGTCTTATTTCAAGAACCTGCAGCAAATCGATTTTCGAAGGATACAATGACGCAACACATTGAAACTGTTTTAGCAAATTTGCGTAACGATCAAGATCTATTCATGTCACTTTTGGCAAGCTACCCAAAGCAAATTCAGGCTGTCTTGGAAGCCAATGGCGGCAACACCAAGTTTTAATTGTTTCTCATCAAATGGAGGATTAAATTCTCTTTTGTAAGGTATGTTTAGTTTTACTGTATCCCTAATGGTTTAGGCCATGGGCAGGGGGTCAGGTTTATTGGAGCCCCGTATATTCTGTCATTTTTCTCTGAGTGACAACCTTGTATCATTCACAAAATCATCTACTTCACTAGCTTTGGTGAAAGGTCCACCAAGTTTCTTCAGGGTGTCTAGATCTTTGTTCTTTCTCTTGTCAGCTGCTATGTTTGCTACCTCCTTGTCACTTAATCCTTGCCTCTTAAGTTCTTGTTGCTTTCTGCTCCATTCTACCAACACATTAGGAAGGGGACCATCTTGCTGTACTAGTTTTACATATATTTTGGCCATAGACTTGCTTTCAATCAAGTCAGTGCTTCTTCCTTTTACATGTGCATGGCTGGCCATAAGTAGCTGTTTTGCACCATGTTGACTGAGCTCATAGTTGATGCTGCCCACTGACCATTCTAGATGCAAGTTGTTGATTGGTGCTTTCTATAGTTTCTCCTGATCCACTGATGCCATCTGAAAAGGAATAAAATAATATACTCATCTGGGGTGAAAAAAAATAGAGTATGTTGGGGTGAAAATGAACAGGCCCCTTAAAATAATTTTTAATATAAAGAAAATTTTTAAGAAATTTTTTCAGGTAGCCCACTATATCCTTCAAAAGTGTTGGTAAAATGATGTCTTTATGTTTGTTCATTTCTAAGAAATGAGCACTGGAAAAAAAAAGTGTCAAAAATATGTAAAGAAAACTTTTTTGCATTTATTTTTTATTTGCTTGGCACTGAATTATTTTTCACGGTAGAATATTTATACTTACGTTGAAAAGTGTGAAGATGTGTATCTTGTAATGCATGAGGAGAAATAAAACATAGTCTGTGGCATAAGCCTTGTGAAGCTGTTTTTTTTTAACCCCATGCAGTTGAAGCCTCTTTGGGGTTAAAAAGAACCTAGGTTTTATGTAGTAGTATGGGCGAAAAATGGGTGTGTGCAGGAATGTTGAAATGCAATTGCAAATTGGGCAATGTTGCAAAGTGGTTATGCAGCAAAGGGGGGTAGGGGATATGCAGCAAAGGGGGGTAGGGGATATGCAGCAAAGGGGGGTAGGGGATATGCAGCAAAGGGGGGTAGGGGATATGCAGCAAAGGGGGGTAGGGGATATGCAGCAAACGGGGGTAGGGGATATGCAATGCAGAGGGTAAGGGTATGTAATATCAAGTTTGCAAGGCTCATGCAACATCAATATTGCAAAGGGGAGGGTTATGCAACAAATCAATGCTGGAGAGGGGAGGGAGTTAAAAAGAACATATGTTTTATGTATTAGTATGGGCACAAAATGGGAGATTGCAGGAATGTTAAAATGCAATTGCAAATGTTGTTCAATGTTGCAAAGGGGTTATGCAACAAAGGGATTATTATATATCTGTAATTCCATTGACACCAATATTGTATGTTTTGAGGACCATATACCAGAGTTAATGCTATATTTTTTTTTCACCCCAAGCATGGTTCGTTTTCACCCCTTTCCATGGGGTGGAAAAATTTTTTTTTTTTTAATTTTACCAATTAAATATTTTGTAGGAAAAAAAAATTTTATTGCCATGTTATTATGACACCTGGCCTTTATAATGTGAACATACAGGTTTGTGTCCATCCCTAATAATAAAGTCTGTAGGCCTAAGTTAAGGCAAATTGTTTTTTTTCACCCCAGATGACTATACTATACCATGAGGATACAAAAACAGCATCAATTCAACAATAGGACATTATAAAATTATGTATTGCACTTACCTATCAAGGGGCTTCTGCATCACAGTCACCAAACTGGAATATGTCTCCACGTTGTTTCTGCCATCCAGCTGCTAATTTCTTCATCATGATGCTGAGAACATTTGTGACTCTTGGTTTGTAGCAGTTAACGGCTTTCATGATTGAATTATGGATGTCTTCATTCCACAGAACTGTTTTAAACCTATCAGGTGATATGAAGTTGAATGCAGGCTCATCAATGTTCAGAAGATCAGATGGATCCGTTTTGCATAAATCATCATACAGCGTTGGAAATGCAATCATGATCTTAGCATAATCTGTTGTGCTAGCCAATGTCAGACTGATGAATGGTTCAATCAAATGTATTCCAATTAGTGCACCAGCTAGACAAAGGATGCAAATATACTCAAGGTTACTGAATGAGTGCAGGATGCATGCAAGTTGGTTAGTGGTGTGTTCATACTTGTTGAGAAAATTAAAAACATCATCATCCAAGTGGATGGTGATAGCGCACAAGAAAGTAAACCTATTGAACCTCTCTTTTTGTAGGCAAACAGCAGCATTCTTCTTTGGCATGATGTATTGATCAAAGTCACCTGCTTTGTTCCACTGTTTATGGTCATAATCATGTGAAACCAATCTCACTAAACAGTCCATAAACTGTTCTATGATTGAATCATGGGATGTAACACAACTGACAAGGAAGTTTGCAAATATCTTGTCTGGTCCAATAGTGTTATCAATCTCTTTGAACACTTCAACAATTTTGCGATTAAACATTAATGTAGGATGAACTTGACACAAGAGATGTTCAGGTGTGTGATCAGTGTCAAGCATGTTGGATACAATGCTTTTGACCCCAATGTTGTGGCTTGTTGCATCAGTCATCACAAAATCTATTTTCTCATACAGAGTCTTAGGATCGAAACTGCTGATTACTGATAAAATGTTCAGGATAGTAACTCTCAGTGTTGCTAGATTTTCTTGTGATTCTGATACTAGCTGCAGCATTGGGAAGGAACAATATTTTCCATTAATTGTGATACCTTGAACAGAAAATGACCCTGCACCCTGTTTTCTAGATCCATCATCATGATAAGTAATTGTGACTGACTCATCCAAATTCATGATCTCTTGTACTATTTCTGCCAATACAAAGGCTTCAATAGCTTTTCCTATTTTTTGGCATGCTGATTGGGCTGGAGCTGTGTTTAAATCAATGTAATGCACATTTTTGTCAAAATACTTCCAGCTGCGATCAAACATGTAGTTTCCCACTTCAATAATAGCTGCTGTTGCTTGGTTGTATGATAAATGATATTTGGATATCAGTTTGTCAGCCACTCTGTAGAATGCTTCTTTTATTTTTGCCAGACTTTCACAGATATGCCTGTTGCCTGAGGCAACTTGTCTCTATCCTCATTCAAGTTTGCATACACAAATTTTAATTTTTTTTGATGTTGATGGTATATTTTCTTCAGGGATATATTCATCTTCAGTGCATGTGTCCTCATCTGTTATCGAGCCATCAAATTCTTGGTAAAGCTGTGATACAAACTGATTTTTCTTTGTGTCTTCTTGTTCCTTTAGGAGCATCTTGTCCATTTCAGCTTGCATCCTCATTTGCCTCTCAGCTGTTCTTTGCCATGCCATGTCCACTGAATTATCATAAAACACTTTTCTTGGTCCTCGTTGATCCTCCAGGAACTTCCACTCTAGCTCAGTAACTTTAACACCATAGATCTTTTATTGGTGTCTTCGTGATTTCATATCTGTACAGGAGATATCAAACAAAGTGGCTGCAACACGGTTGTTGAATTCTGAAATTTCTGCTCATTTTGCTTCAGTCATTCTCTGTGAGTGAACCTGACAGTGTTTTTTGAACTCTTCATACAATTTTGTTATCTGGTTGACAATGTTACTGATCGACTTTGTGTATAGGTTGCACCAGATCCAAAGGTTCTGCAAGTTGTAGGCAACTTTCCATGCAGCATCACTAACAGAAAGTTGATTCTTACCAGCTCTGGCTGGCCTCAGCATGAACATCATCATTTGAATAACATCTTGCTGGAGTGGCAGTACACCTGCCTTAAACTGATATAGCTCAATATATTCCACATCTCCATTTTGATCCTCTTAATTACTGTAAGTCTATTTTAAGATTTCTTTAGCTCCTGTAAATGAGAAAAAATTATTAAACAAGCATAAAAAAGTTACAACTAAAATAATCATGTATTATATACAGGGTGTACATAAAGTCAGGATCTATTTTTGTGAAATAATTATTTTTTTCTATTTTTCTTTTCAGAAGCCCTTAGAATGAATACAGAAGAGTGTGTGGCAATAGTAATTTGGCAAATCGAGGGAAAGAAATACAATGACATCAGAGAGAAGTTTAGAAGGAGATTTCATAAGCCGGGGCCAATAGACAAGACAATACAAAAATTGGTGAACAAATTTAAACGAACGGGATCTGTAAATGATGAAGCAAGATCAGGATGACCGTGTATGTCAGATCTTACCGTGAATGCAGTACGCGGAATTATCACTGAGGAGCCACGTATGTCCGTTCGTGCTGCATCACACAGACTCGGCCTCCTGACCTCATCTGTGCACAAAATTCTGAAAGTTAATTTGCAGAAGAAAAGCTATCATTTGCAGGTTTTACATGATTTACATGAGGAAGATTTCTCTCAACGAAGTGCTGTGTATGCTGATCTTGTAGAACAAATCTGGAGTGATAATTTAATGGACAACATTCTCTTTAGTGATTAAGCCACTTTCCATACGTGTGGAAAAGTAAATCACCATAACTGTCAAATTTGGGCAGATGAAAGGCCGAATGATTTCGTCCAAAATTGGGAGAGAGACTCACCTAAAGTTAATGTCTGGATGGGTTTAACAAAATCTAAGGTTTATGGGCCTTTTTTCTTTGCTGAAGCTACAGTTACAGGGCTTATTTATCTGGACATGTTGCAACAATTCCTTGAACCTCAGCTGATTGGGGATAGGATTGTTAGTACTGTCATCTATCAACATGATGGTGCTCCTTGTCACTATGCCAAAATTGTTCAGGATTATCTAAATGGACATTTTCCAAATTGCTGGATCAGACACGGAAGCAACAGACCTTGGCCAGCGAGATCACCAGATTTAACCCCTTTAGATTTCTTTGCATGGGACTTTATCAAATTGCATGTCTATCAGACGAAGATTACGAGTCTTGAAAACTTACGTACATGTATACGAACTACTGCAGATAACATAACCCCGCAAATGCTCCAGAATGTGTTTAGAAATGCTGCGGAATGATTTGAGCTGTGCAGGGATACTTATGGGCATCACGTCGAATCCTACATTATTTAATAAATGTTACCACTATCATTTTATGATTGAATTCCATATAATTTCCAAGTGCTTCACAAAAATAGATCCTGACTTTATGTACACCCTGTATGTATGTGTGTGTGTATATATATATATATATATATATATTATATATATATATATATATTCCCCGCAAGGGGGTTCTAAGCTCGTGCTCTTGAGTGCTCTTTGTGCTCGTTTGTACGTGCTTGTTCCTGGAGGTTTCACGTGCGCCCTCCTGGCCCTAGCACCCAAGGATGATGGGGCTCGACCCTGCAGTCCTTGGTCTTTTTCCACTTCGACTGTCCCCTCCACCCTTTCTTTTTCCTCTGTCTTTCCTCTCACTTTTTCTTTGTTTTTCCACTGAGATATGCCCTTTAAATAGAGGCGAATTGGTTCTTCCTGAACTAAAATATATATAATATATATATATATATATATATATATATATATATATATATATATTAGGGTGTCACTTAAATGCAAAGTTTGAAATTTTCATGCTGACACCCCGCGAATCTATTCCATTGGTAAAAAAAACATGGTGACTGAAAAATCTTTTTATTTGAATAACTATAAAAGGTCGCCCCCGCCTTCCAAAGTTTAATGCTTGCGCGGCGTCTCCATAATCGTTCATTAGATATCTATATATCTCTATATATGTGTGTGTGTGTGTGTGTATCTGTGTGTGTCTGAATATCTGAGAAATAAAGTGAACAATACTTAACGATTCACCGTTTCTCATTTCAGCTACGTGATTTCTGGTGATGGAAACCCGGAAGTGTATATACCTATTAGGGGCAGCGGTTGATGAGGTGAAAGGATGCAAGCTTCCTTCCTACAGGCAAGCATTCGGTTACTTCCTTTACCTTCACCATGAAAAGAAAATGACAATACGTGACGCGTTGAGGAAGTCACTTCGAGCAGTGATGTCCTTCTGGGAGAAAGCTCACATTCCAACCAGACTCGAGACACACTGCGTCAGCAAACTGGATAAAGTCTTCGAGGAGTGGAAAGGACTCAAAAAACACGCCTCAAGGACGAGCGATTCACACAAGACGAAAGAAAAAGAATTCATTGAACGCCTCGATCGTCTCTTTGACATCGCCCACGCTGATTGTGAGAAATTGGTCAAGTACCCAGAGGATTGGGAGTTCCTTCAGCAGCAGCGCCAGAAAGGACGTCCAGGTTCAATGGCAGGTTTGGACATGACCCATCAGCGCCAAGTCAAAGATTGTACTCGACGTCGGGAGGAAGAGGAGAAACGAAGAAAGCGATCAGCAGCTGAAATGGAGGCAGTATCCAACGAAGCGGTTTTGGAGTCCTCATCCTCCAGCTCAGATGATAGCGAAGAAAAAGGAGCATGTGGTGGTTCGTTAGCGTCTAAACAAAGAGCAACGAAGAACATCATGACATCGGAATTGGCGGCAGCGCTTGATCGCACGCAACTCTCGTCAAGAAAGGCCACATATCTGCTGTTTGAGGCAGCTTCCAGCTTAGGGCATGATGCTAGCGACTACATCATCAATCGTGGATCCATTCATCCTCAGCGTGAAAAATTCCGTACCCTTAAGGCTCGGCAACTGAAGAGCGAGTTCCAAGGCAATAGTCCGTTGACTGTTCACTGGGACGGAAAACTCATGCAAGATCTGACGTCACGAGAATATGTTGACCACTTACCTATTCTTGTATCTGGCTCCGGGACAGAGCAGCTCCTCGGGGTGCCAAAACTTCTGTCAGGAACCGCGCTGGCACAAACAAATGCCATCATAGATTGCCTGAATGAATGGGGAGTGACCGATCATGTCAACTCTATGTGTTTCGACACAACCGCGACAAACACAGGCCACCGTGGAGGAACTTGTGTTCTTCTGGAAGAAAAAGTTGGACGTGACCTGTTACACTGCGCGTGCAGACACCATGTACTGGAGTTGGTGCTACAGGCGGCATTCGCAGCATCGCTAGATTCAGTATCTACCGGTCCAGAAATTCTGCTTTTCAAGCGCTTCCATGATTATTGGACCCGCATTGACCAGCAACAGTTCCAAACTGCGGACACAGATGCGTTCACCAAAGCAGCTATTTTTAAGCATAGAACGGAGCTCATTGAGTTTGCAAAATCACAAGCACTTCAAGTTCATGATGACTATCAGGAATTCCTCGATCTTTCCGTCATCTTTCTTGGAGGAGTTCCATACAAGGGACTAAACTTCCGCGCCCCTGGTGCTATGCACCGGGCGAGATGGATGGCTAAGGGGCTCTATGCCATCAAGATCTGGCTCTTCCGAAGACAGTTTAAACTGACGAACACTGAGGAACGCGGAATTCGAGATATCTGCCTCTTTTCTGTTCTAGTTACATGAAAGCGTGGGCAACAGCTCATCTGTCCATCGAAGCTCCGCTGAATGATTGGGAATTGATGAGGACGCTCCTTCGATACCCGCACAAGAAGATCTCTGATGGTACCACCAAGAAGCTGTCTGCGCACCTGTGGTACCATTCGGAGGAGGCAGTGGGTCTGGCGTTCTTTGATGAGAGGATATCGATGGAAGTGAAGTGCAGCATGGTTGCAGCGTTAGATCAAGAAGCCCCTCACATGCCGCCAAAACGACCTTTGGTTCTTGATACTATGTTCCTCAGTGACAGCAAAGCTGGAGCAACTGATCACAAAGAACACCCGAGGATTCTTCTCAAAACTTCAGTTGCCAGATTGCTTTCTGCTCCACCATCCCAGTTCATGGACGTCAAACTCTGAATACGTGCAAGCTCGGGATGTGGTCTCCAAACTTGCAGTGGTGAACGACAGAGCAGAACGGGCCGTGGCTCTGGTGAAGGAGCTGAACGGAAAGTTGACAGTGAAAGAAGAACAGCTCCAGTTCCTCGTTCAAGTTGTCACTGACCACAGAAAGCAACACCCAGCTCCGAACAAATCAGCATTAGTGAGGATGCGAAAGAACTAATCACTGATCAGCGTATGAGCACCAATTATTCTGCTACTGTATATGTATTTTATTTCTCAAAGTTTTGCTTTTGTTGCTTCTCCATTTTGTACCATTATTCGCCAAATTATGTCTTCTATTTTGATTATATAATAAACTGTTTGTATTCTTTGCGTTTTTAAGTGTCTTACTTCGTTATTTCACCAAATTGCCTTGTTTTTTATTATCTGGTTCGGCCCAAGCTATGACACTGAACAGCTTGTTGACGTCAACAAATGGGTCTTGTTTTCAGTGACGAGGGCGACCTTTAAATGATGACCAATCAGGACCAAATTTCTCTTCCATATGTTTTACACCAAATGGAACAAAGTTAGGGGGTGTCATAGGAAAATATCCATCGTTTAATTTTCCCCCTATTACCTAGTGACACCCTAATATATAATATATATATATATATATATATATATATATATATATATATATGTGTGTGTGTGTGTAAATAATATTCATAAAATAATAATCAATGGCAAATCAGTTTTTGTGGCTAATATTGTTATTTAGCATCAGCAAACAATTCAGTTAACTAAATTTATGATGTGAATATTGATGTCATAGCAATTTAATAGTATTTTTTTAACAAAACCAGATAAAGTGGCTAATAATTTTCATTGTTAATATCAGCAAAACTTCAGAGGGCATGTACAGGGGGTTAATGACATCAGATATTTGTGAAACATGGTTCATTTTACTTCTTTTGTATGATAGCAACTTTTAAAGACCAGAAAACTGGGGTTCACCATTTCTGTTCCCCCCCTAATAATAGGTGGGTGGCATAAATAGTGCCCTGACTCTGGTTCAGGCAAGGGTGTGGGGAGGACACTGAGCATCCAAGGACCTCAGTGAGGGAAAGTAGGGCTTTTGTCTCTGTTGCTGAGCATCATTTTATGAGAAAGTGGAGTCGCTATGGGCTCAGATTGACTGAAACATCCATTCAGAGTTGGTAGGCCAGACTAGGAATTTGTGGATACTTGGAAGGGATAGAGAGGCTGTAGAATCGAGGTGGACTGGAATATCCAATGGTCAATAAGATGGATGTGAATGCCGACTTCCCCATCTGCTACAGGGCTCTCTCCATGGGGAGGCAGGCCAATAGCTGGTAAGGGGGGCATATGGGGAGAGCAAGAAGCCAGGCTTTTGGAGGCAAGTCTTGGGTGGAACTTGACTTGCACGAAGGGGGCCGAGGTAGGGTTTATATATAATGGCAACAACAAATTTGAAATTGTTCAGTTTAAGTTCTGCTATAGTTAAATCTATCAGTTCTGGAATTCTATGCTTTAATTCTATAGCATTCACAATATTATCTTTGATATACAACATAACTTATTAATAAAGGTTATTCTAACACCACCTCCTCGCCTACCTATTCTGTTTTTAACAAAAGTCTATAACCTCTAATTTGATACTCCCCTGCAGTCATGTGTTTCAGTGCTAAGCCATGATTCATTTATCACAATTAAATCATAGTCTTTGCAACCAATTAAAGAAAAAAATTAATTTATTTTGTTTCATAGGCTATGAGCACTTAAGGACAGAACCTTCAAATTTTTTGTTAAAACCATGATACCTTCATGCGTGCAAGGGCAATTTAAGGAAAGTACACTGGGACTATTCGAGTTGCAGCAGCCTGAAAAGAAGAGAGAGTATTATGAAATAGTCTTCCTAAAGGCGCAGCTCCAATGTCATTACGATGAAGTCCATCTCCAAGGAACAAGTCCCTCCTGCTGTAGAAACTGTTCCAAAAATTCGCAAAATGCACTCCTTCCTACTCACAAAGAGACTTTAGGTTACTGTTAATATAGGTCACCTTGCTGTAGAAATTGCTAGGTTGGATAATTTGAGGAAGTATACCTGTTAAAACAATCTTATTAGTTTTCTCTTTTAGTCGCTCTATAAGTCCCTGTACCTAGCCAGCAGCAATTCCAATCTAGAATTTAAAACGTTATTAGTAGTACCAACATGAATAACATAGGCCTACCTACATTGTGTCCTCAGAGGTTCTGTCTGTAAAATGGTCAACACTATTAGTTATATCCTCCACCCTTGCAGCAGGGTAGCAGTAATGGCACCTACAACAAGGGTTTCTCCCACAGAATTCCTCAAGCTGCCCTCAAACAATGGAATCACCACCGAGTCGTATTTCCAGTTCATCAGCATCTTCAAAACCTAAAACAGAAAACTTATTGTTTGTTATTACTGGTAGACAAGTCTAAGGTTTTCTCAATGGGGCTCCATTACGCACTTGAATGAATGGGAAGAGAGAGAGGGTTAGTAGTACTATTTATATCATTAGTAGAAACTGAGGCAGGTGGGGCTGTGACTGAAGAATAACTCCTCTCAGAAAGCCCAAGGGATTCTAATTTTGTCATCAAGAGCATCACCCTCTCTTCAAGCCTCACTCTGTAGCTCATTCCTCAGCAATTCCATGTTTAAGCACCACCTGCAAACTAATTGATCATTATTATTATTAGCCAAAATAAACATGTAAGCAGCAAACTTCCCTTCACAGCAACTGCAAGTACTTGATGGGGGTGCCACGCTATTAACTAATTAAGAAATAAGCATTTGAAAATTAATAGCAAGTTAATAATAGTTGGTTTGGATCCCAGGTAAATCTGAAGATTCCCTCCGTCATATGACCCTTGCTGTTATTTAAGGTGGTGGTTGCAAAACCCCCAAATTATTACTATTGTAGCATAGTGTTTTATTTGAAGCTTTTGAACCAAACTTTAGCTTACATTTAGTAATTCTCATCTGCTTTTCTTAAGTATGTGGGACAGAGAGGATATACAAATGATTCTTTTTAAAACTTCTCATGAACTTTATATAACAAACTATCTCTGCAACTGAGCATAAGAAATCTATTTCTCCTTCATTTGAATTGAGCTAAATTAACCATTTAAGCAGGGATAGGTAATTAAAATCATAAAATAGTACTAATTATGAGTCATGTTAGATTTTCTGATGCATGTGTAAACTGTCATCTCCTATGGACCTATGGCAAGTGGGCTGATAGACTTCATTTTAATTAATCATGAATAAGTAAATTTTGCAAAAGAAAAATTCTGTGGTACTAAAAGTTCTTGGTTGTCTTTTATCAAATTTGAATGAATACAAAAACATTATTGTACCAGTAATTAAAGATCTGATTTAAGGTTACACGAGTTATAGTACCACAGGCCAACAGCAAGGAGATTTGGGTGCTGGTACTTCATGGTGACTCACATTACAAAGAAATTGTGGTTAACTACTAAATATAAAGAAAAATTCATATATACTTTTAGGAAAATAATATTTGAGAATTAAAATAAAAGTCTTAAATATCCTCCCAATAGAGAAACATGTTCTAAGGGATGTAGCCTAAGTCTACTTTCATTGTGATATATATATATATATATATATATATATATATATATATACATATATATATATATATATATATATATATATATATATATATATATATTTCAAACATACATCTCAAACACCTTGGTCCAATTGCTCTTGCAGCCCTCACAAACATATTCAATTACTCCTGGCTTCACAATGTCATACCCTCTACCTGGAAGCTGGCACACATCATCCCAATACTGAAACCCAATAAACCCCCCAACCTACCTGCTTCATACCGGCCAATCTCCCTTCTCTCAACCATTTCCAAAGTCCTCGAAAAACTGATATTAAGACGCATACAACCACACATTACATTTTCACAAACCCAACACGGCTTCAGGTCCACCCACTCCACCACAACGCTTCTTACAAACCTAACCCAACACATCTTAGATGGCTTCAACCAACTATCCCCCCCTGCCCGCACAGTCCTTGTTGCCATCGACATCAACAAAGCTTTCGACACTGTCCCATGCCACATTCTTGCACAAAAGATTATTGATCTCGACATCCCCACCAATGACAAGAAATGGCTTACTAATCTCATTGCAGGCCGACTTGGCAAAGTCATACACAAACAACACTCATCCAAAACCTACAGACTATACAATGGCGTCCCACAGGGCTCCATACTCTCTCCAATCCTCTTCAACCTTTTCATGCACGACCTCCCACAACCTCTCTCCCCCCATGTCCACATGGGATGTCAGCATCCCCTCAAAAATCCTCCATCACCCTCCTAACCTCAGACCGCCACGAATCCTAAGCACACCCGAGAGTCACCCTCATGGGACATCCCCTACCTCTAAACAAAACCCCAACAATCCTTGGCCTCACCCTAGACACACACACGTCCTTTTCCCCTCACATATCAAACATTTGCTCCAAAGCAACAAAAAAACTCAACGCTCTCAGAACACTTGCCTCCACAACATTCGGTCAGCAGGAGGAATCCCTTAGTATCCTATACAAACAGTTTGTACGTACTACCCTAACTTACGCTGCCCCCACCTGGTTCCCGTCCATCTCCCACACAAACCAGAAAAAGATACAGACCACACAAAACAGGTCTCAGAAGCATTACTGGCTGCCTCCGAACCACACCCATCCCACATCTACATGCAGATACAAAAATACTCCCCATCAAACACCACATGAACATGACAGGGACTCAATTCTTCTCCAGAGCACTGGCCCCAGACCACCCCTGTCACCATCTCACATTACACAATCCCCCACCCCGCAACAAAAAACGTACTCCTGCTGCTCACTATTCGCAGCTACTGAACAATATCCCCCCTCCTCCCCTAAACATCAACCCCATTAAACATCTCCACACAGAATTTACCCGGAAATACCTACTCGACCAACCACACAACACTGTCCTTCACGATACTCCCCCTGTAGTCCATCAGAGCGAACAAACCCTCCCAAGGAAAACAAGTTACTCTGGCCAGGCTCCGTTCAGGCCACCACCCCTCCCTCCAACAATACAGACACAGACTCCACCTAGCTGACCTCCACCTGTCAAAAATGCTACCTCCACCCTGAGGACACAGAACACCTACTCTTACACTGCCACACTCTCTCTCAACAAAGACACAACTCCAACATTACCTTTCGACGAGACCTATGGACCCGTCCCACGGTGGTCGCGGGATACCTGAGTGCCATCGGGTTCGCATAAGAGAACCCGGGGGCTACGAAGTAAGTGTGTATATATATTATATATATATATATATATATATACACACACACCCTACAGTACTGGTATGTACAGTACAATTATTTCAGCTTTTAAATGGTTTTTCAATAATATCCTTGACATGAGCAAAAGAATTAAAAAAAATGAGGCTTATATTAAAACATCTCTATTTTATCAAAGTTCACCAAAGGTTAATAATAACAAAGAAACTTACATAAAAATCACAGTTGTATTTCATATTTCTAAAAAGACCTCCAACCATAGCAGCCAAATGAATAACATGGGTTGGATGATACTTCTCAAAAACATTTCTTGTCTGAGCAATGTCTCTGCAAAGAAAACATATTTTAAGAGAATTACAATATGTAGGCTATGTATAAGTCTACTTCGTCTATTTATTATAAAAATATAGGGTTAATGTAGAGAAAATCCTGAGGTACCCCAGTGATGATTTTTTAATAAGTGGTATTTCTAGAGGTAATTTTGCTCCTGAATCCAGTGGTGATAGTCATTTTTTGGGGGGAAATGGCTACTTTTGAAGTTATTAAATTTTTAATTTTACATTTAATGAAAAACTCTTACATTCTGCAGCCAAATCAGCACATTTGTTTCTTGACAATTAGCCAGATGCACATCAATTGTTGCTTTGTTTGTCATGGCATGTGATGGCTGCAATCTCTCATTCATTCAAGCAGTTTAGAAGTACAGTAGGCCCTCATTGTTCGTGATTAATTGGGACTGAGAAAAACCATCACAAATTATGAAATCGTGAACAAGAAGATCCATTTTCAATGTAAAGTGGCTAAGTGGTTCCAAAAGCTCAAGGATGGCAGTGTAAAATATCCTTTAAAACACCAAAAAAAGTTTTATTAATATGTATTATTAAACTGATTCGCATCAGACACTAATAAAAATCAATAATGTTACAGTACTGTAATATTATATAAATAATGATATTTTACGTAAATAAAACTTTTTACTGTACAGTAAATACTCGATACGTCGGACTATATAGAGCTCTACCCAGTCTGACTCATTGAAAAGTCAGACTCATCGTGAATTATCAGGTCATCCCATAAGTAATGTCATTTTTCAGATCGGAATTTGAAGGACAAAAAAAAACTTGACAAACTTTTTAATCTACACCCGCCGCAAAATGACTTCGGACCATCTACCATTTTGGAGGAAAAGCACAAACATCATCATAAAAAACAAATATATTTAAAAACTTAGTTACATCAATATGAAGTCATGGCTCCCTTGTTCTTGAGGACCCCCTGGAGCTGTTTGGGCATGGAATCACTGAGCTTCCTGAAGTAGTCCAATGTCATCTCCTTGCACCACACCTTTATCAGCTTGGTCTTGAGGTTCGCAAGGTTAGGAGTCTTCTTCTCTGCCATGATCTTCTTCATGTAATGGCAACAGTTCTCGATGGGGTTGAGATCGGGGCTATTGCCAGGCCACTCTAACACCTTAATCTTCCACTCATTAAGCCACTTCGTCACCTTCTTGGTCTTGTGATAGGGGGCACTGTCGTGCATAAAAATATCTCTGCCGTGAATGGCGAAGTGGTTCAACAAATGGTCATTAAGAACATCAATATAACAGTCACCATTCATCATCACATTCTTGGGAAGGAAGTACAGACCCCCATTTCCCTTCTCACCAGAAAAACACCCCCACACCATCACTGACTCAGTCAGTACCGTGTAGGCCAGGTGGTACCGACTAGCAGATGACGGGCGTCGCACCTTGGCAGATCGAATCTGGAACACCTGGAACATGCTTTCATCTGAAAACATCACCTTCCTCCACTGTGCCGATGCCCAATGAACGTATTTCTTTGCAAAGGCAACACGCTGCTTCTTCATGCGGTCGGTGATAAGTGGCTTCTTGGCGGCGGTACGGCATGGTAACCCCAAGTCCTTTTGCAGCCGGTGCTGGATCGTTCGAACAGACATGGCTTCCAGCAGCTTGGGATGGTTCTTTTTCAATTGAGATGCTGTAAGTCGAGGGTTCTTCAACACTTCTCTCTTTATGAGGTTATCCGTGGCCTTAGACGTCTTCCTTTGCCTTCCACCACCGAAATTGTGCTTCAGTACGACGTTGGGTGGTAAGCCTCTAGCCGCCGCCAGCAGCTTCATGATGGTCGACTTCGCCCGACCAGTACGCTCGCATATCGTCTTTATCGGGACATTTTCTTGCCTCCACGCAAGAATACAGGCCTTCTCCTCAACAGAACAATACTTCCCAGGCATGTCCACTGCACTTTAAGAAAAATAAAGAACACAAACGACTGCACACAAAAATCCAAGAATTCTGGATGCGGTACGGCAGAAACAACACCCCCACGTCACCTCTATCTAAACACTGACGAGTTTTGCCTCTGCGGTAGCATAAAGGGATTGACTAACAACATGCCAGATACTTCCAGACAAAATATTTTACTCAGTAGTGTGAGAAATGCAAATCAATTTCAGACCGCTTTCTCAGCGGAATATCGCACGAAGGTCCGAAGTCATTTTGCGGCGGGTGTAGTATATATTTTCCATCAGAATCAATGACACTCTGCCAATGTTCTACAAGCTTTACAATGCCATGTTTATAAAATTAAGGCAGTTTTGAGGCAAAAAACGTACAAAGACTGGTGTGCAGGTCATCTAAAGAAATACAGGTACTCCCGACTTACGACGGGGTTACGTTCTGACAAACCTGTCATAAGTCAAAATGGTCATAAGTCAAAAATAACCATAATGGTAGTGATGTGCGTTAGCATATACGTAATTCAATCAAAGTAAAATAACAAAACACACAAATTATACAAATAATAGTAAATAATAGTAGTAAATAAACTGATTGGAATTTGAATTTTTTGTCATCTATTATTTTATTTAATATGACAGTTGTCGTCGTAAGTCCGGATGGACGTAAGTCGGGTGGTCATAACTTGGGAAGTATCCGTATACTGTTTCTCATCAAGATAGTTCTGCAGACTCCTGAAGAGATGATAATCTGAAGGCGCAAGGTCTGGAGAATATGGAGGATGTGGAAGTTTTTCCCACCCAAGCTCCTCAATTTTTGCAGAAGTGATCCGAGTGGTATGAGGACATGCGTTGTCATGGTGGAACACTATTCCTTTCTGATTAACCAAAGGTGGTCTCTTTTCTTTTAGTGCAGTGTTCAATCGATCCAGTTGTTGACAGTAGGCTTGAGCGGTGATTGTTTGGTTGTGTGGTAAGGTTTCAAAGTGTATTACACCACCTTTATCCCACCAAACACTAAGCAACACCTTTCGAGGGTGAAGATTTGGTTTGGGCTGTGGTGTCGCTGGTTCTCCAGCACAAACCCACTGTCAACGGCACTTAACATTCTGGTACAGTATCCACTTTTCATCACCAGTCACTAAATGGTGCAAAAATGGATCTTGGAGTTCACGGGAATGAAGAGCTGTGCTAATGTTTACCCGCACCCTCAGATTGTCAACCAACAACTCATGTGGCACGCATTTTCCTAACTTAAGCACTTTCCCGAGTTGTTGCAAATGTCAATGGATGGTGGACAGGGATGAATTGAGTTTCTGGGCCAATTCTTTGACAATTGTTGAACAGTCTTCTTCAAGTGCGGCTAACAGTGGCGGATTTAGGGGGGGTCCGAGTAGGCCATGGCCTACGGCCCCGTGCCTGTGAGGGCCCCGCGCCCTCACATATAATTATAATGTTGGATTCCACTATAAATAATACAATTGATTAATGATTAGTGATAATTATGGTATCACTCTCTTTGCTGGCGGGAGTTTAGTTCTATTCAGGCCGCTGTGGAGTGCACATGTGAGTGTGTTTAGTGGTAAGTAATGGTAAAAGTCGTATCTCAAAAAAGTCGCCAGTCAATAAATGGGGGGGTTTTAGTCAGCTTTATAATAACAAGTTGAAAAATGTTAAATTAATGTAATTAATTTTTTTATATGAAATGTACCGTACTTAGGCTAGGTTAGGTCAGTTTAGCTTAGATTTCATAATAAATACATTTTATACATATTTAAGGAAAAAGTCGCCACTGGTGGGGGCTGGCGACTTTTCCCATAAAGCGACTTTTTCACCCGAACAACTGTTTAGTGTCTGTATTTAATTAATTAATTAAACTATTAATTAATACTAAACCGAGAGTCAAGTGTAAATAGTTTGTTTTTTATGTTTTTATGTTTCAGGATAAGGCAGTGAGGCTGCACTGAGGCACAATGGAGAAATCAACAAGTCATGATCGTGATCAAGGGAGGAAGTATAAAGCTGGCTCTGTTAAATGACAAGAAAAGGCAGACGTAAACCAAAGAGTAAAAAAACTACCAAAAATAACTCAATGGTTGACATATCCAACAGTATCTGAATCTGCAAAATCACAAACTCAAACTGAATCTGAATCAGTAGAGAGACCAATTATGCCTGAAACAACTGGAGAAGCCACAACTAGTACTGAACCTAGTGTAGTTAGCGCAATTGAACCTGAACACAGTGACAGTGAGGAGACACAAGAGGAAGTGAAAGTTATGAATACCGGTACTGAACAAGGATTTGAAACGGATCTTGGATTATGGCCTAAAATAATTACTGAAAATGTGTGTGACTATTGGTTGAAAAAGGGAAGCGCAGAATGTCGACACTATGATGGTGACTTCAAAGAGTCAGCTGTGAAAGAGCTAAACAGAACCCGTCATTGTACAAAGACATTATTCACTCGAACTCATTCATTATCTGGCCAAGAAATTAATCTTAAATGGCTCTGTTACTCTAAAACAACTGGTAAAGTGTATTGTTTTGCTTGCAAGCTTATGTCAAAGGTGGAAAGCTCATTCACAACTGGCTTCAATGGTTGGAAGAACGCTAGGTATGTCATAGAATCTCACAGTAGGTCAGATCAGCACAGGAAAAGTATGGTTGAAATGATATATCGAAAGACTGCGGGTGCCCGTATTGACTCTAATCTAGTACAACAATATGAAAGTGAATGCGAGTACTGGCAAGCAGTATTGAGGAGGTGTGTAGATGTTTAAAGCTACTTTGCGAACGCGGGCTAGCCATTCGAGGTAAAGATGAAGTAATTGGATCAGTACACAATGGAAACTATCTTGGGATTCTAGAGCTGCTGAGCACATACGACAGTTTCTTGGCAGCACATATCAAGAAACACGCAAACAAAGGTAGTGGTCATACTTCCTACTTGTCCCAGGTCATTTCTGAGGAAGTCATTGGAATAATGGCAGAAAAGGTTATGTCCTCAATAACAGATGAAGTAAAAACAGCAAAGTACTTCTCAATTTCTATTGACTCCACACCTTATTTCACACATGGATCAACTTACTTTTACAATCCGCTATGTACTGCCTACTACAGGTCCAGTTGAAAGGTTTTTGCAGTTTATTCCCATGCTAAGCCACACTGGCAGAGATATTGCTACAACTGTTCTTGATTTTCTTAAAGAGAAGAACATTCCAATTATCGACTGCCGAGGACAGTCCTATGACAATGCCAGCAACATGTCTGGTAAATATCTGGGGACCCAACAGATAATCAAGAATGAGTGTAGTGAAGCTGAGTACATACCATGTATGGCTCATTCCTTAAACTTGGTGGCTAAGTGTGCTGCAGAAAGCTGTCCTGCTGCAGTGTCATTGTTTGCTCTGGTACAAAATATGTACTCCTTTCTTGTTGCATCTACTTATCGTTGGAGGAGACACCGTGAGGTACTAGAGACTAATAAAGATAAGAAGTTGAAAGTTGATAAAATACTTTCAGACACTCGTTGGTCAGCACAAGCAGATGCTGTAGCTGCTCTCAGTAGAGCACACAAAGAAAACATCATTGTTCTGGAAGAGTTATTCTCAGATCAGAATCAGCCAGCTGAAACAAGAGCTGAAGCAAGTGGTCTTCTCAAAGGTTTGAAAAAAATTGAAACAGTGATTCTTCTTGAAGTTTGGGATACAGTATTGGAAAGGTTTCAGAGTAGCAGTATCCAGCTGCAAAAATCTGGGCTCTCCCTCAACACAGCTGTCACACTGCTAGAGTCTCTTTTACAATTTGTTAAAGACCTGAGATCCCAGTTCGATGACTTTGAAGCAAAAGCTATGGCTAAGTGTGATCCCTGTGATGTGACGAGTAATGATGCATACTACGCCGACACGCAGCGTATTAGGAAGCGCAAGCGTCACCACGATGAACTAGACTCCGCGGAGGATGTTATGCTGACAGGGAGAGAAGTTTAGTGTGACTGCATTCTTGCCCATCATTGACAAGCTCTGTGCTGCCCTACAACAACGCATTGCTGCTTACAGCGACCTTCGAGAGAAATTTGGGTTTTTATCAGAAATCTCAAACAAAACGAACACTGAGCTTAAAGCATCTGCTGAAAAGCTTGTGTCTTCATATCCTAAGGACTTGGAGGCTGGATTGGAGTCGGAGCTTTTGCAGTTTGCACACCTTATGAAATCCATTCCAAGAGATTCACCTGAAAGTGCTCCTTCATCAGGTGGTGCAAAGGCTGCAAAAAGTCCTGAACTAGAAATGTATGAGATAATTCACAGACATGACATGGTAGAAACATTTGCTAATGTTGAAGTTGTATTACGACTCTATCTCTGCATGTTTGTCACAAACTGCACTGGGGAGTGATCATTCTCCAAGATGAAACTAGTCAAGAATTATCTAAGAAACACCATGGGGCAGGACCGTTTGTCTTCACTCACCCTGTTGAGCATTGAGCATGAGAAATTAAGGGTGCTTGATTTTACTGATGTCATCAAACAGTTTGCAAGTAAGAAGGCTAGAAAAAAATCTTTTTTGACTGAGAAATAGTTAAGTGTACCGTACAAATTGCCTGCAATAAACAAAACCCACTCATTGCATCATTTGCATGTCAGTCAAGTGGTATTCTCTTTAGTTAATGGTGTATTATTATAGTTATTTTTGTTAATGGTGTATTATTATAGTTATTTTTTATTGTTAAGCTTCAAAAAAACAAATGTGTAATGTTCAACTATGAAATGGTCATTTGGCTAATTAATTATCAATAAATTGAATATTGTTTAAAAAGTAAATTTATTTTAACGCTTCGCTCGCCCATTGATTTGAGGGCCCCGTAAGGTCACCACTGGGGGATGGGGGTGTAAATCTTCATTTCAGTTAATTAAGCTAGCTTTGCGGTTTGGGGCCCCGCGCACCTTAAATCCGCCACTGGCGGCTAACAGCAGGGTGTCCAGAGCATGCCGCATTTGTCAAACAGCAGTCACCATCCCTAAACTTTTGAAACCATTTTTGACATTTCCTCACATGCAGAATATCATTGCCATAAACATCCTGAATGTTTCGCGTTGCTTCAGTAGCACTATTCCCTTTTTGAACTCGTAAAGCATTATATGCCTGATATGCTCTTCTGATACCGCCATGTTTATGAGGGGTTCACATAAAGCAAAACACACGTCTTCACTGGTCAAGGTCTGTAAAGTATGTAGCAAAACACGATAGATCTCCTCTTAGATATAACCTTTGGAAAATTTATGCTTAAACCAAGTAGGACTAGTTTAAAATTAATCTATCGTAAAAAATGACATTACTTATGGGATGAACTGATACCTTAATTACCCCCGCCTATTTACGCCTAAAGAGGTATAAATACTCTCTAACCTTTTAAATTTGATTAGCGAGAGTCTAATACAATGTTCAAAATAAACAAAATAAACATTAAAAAACAATAAAACTGTTTCACTTACCATTGCTGGAGTTATTTTGAGCGTGAAACACAAAAAATTTTATTGTTTACTTTTTCGTACAATACAGTATTAAAAACACACTTCACTTAGTAAAATAAACAAAAGAATAGCAGCACTTGACAGAGGATGAGTCCAACTCATCCTGAATTCCGACTCATTGAAGTCGGACTCATCGAGTATTTACTGTATGGGTCATTCTCTGTCAGATCAACCAGTGCCTAACACCCTCATCTCTCAGATTTTGCTGAAATTTGGTTTATAGGGAGTTTGTGGGCCCTGAATCCATTTCTGAAATTATAAGGTCAATCCGACCAACGGTTCAAGAGATATGACCTCGGGAAATTTGAGGTCACTTGCGAGGTCACTAACATTGGGCGACCCATAACTTGGGTAATAATGGTCACAATTATATAAAAGTATATATATTTAGAATCAGAAAACGACAAGGAATCCAAATATGCAAGTTTTAGAACTCTAGGTTGAAAAATAAAAAAGTTACACTGTAACCAAAATTTGAGGTCATGATTTGACCTCTGGGGTATCAAATGAGAATTTTTTTTTTAAATGTAAAAAATGAAGGCATAGGCATTGGCTATTAGAATCAGCAAAAAAAAGTTTGTTTATGTTAGTATTTTTCATGTAACTAACATATAAGTGAACACCATATTCATAAGTTGTGCGTCAATTCTACCTATTTTTTCACACTTAAGCTCATAATTTGACCTATAGAAATTAAAATTACATTTTTTTATAGATATAAAAACAAAGGCAAAAAATGTAAAATTGTATTTCACTGCTAATCTACACTGGCAATAATAGTTATAATAGTGAAAGGGGAAGACCTACTTAGAGGATTCATGTGCTAGCCTAATACAATTTTTGCATGCTCGATGCTCTCATCAATTTCTTTTTGTGGAAAAATGTATTGAATTCTGCTGCCTCCTCTTAGGGTAGGACAACTCATTACAGTTAATATATGATGTCCTGGCACTGCACATGAATCCTTGTTTGATGGATAATAATATGCACTTGATCCTGATGACCCAGAGGGATGTAGAAAGTTCACAGTGAAATCATCAAACTCTTCACAATATTCCTCCACAATTCCATACCAAACTTGCATGTCATAAATGCAGCCAACATACTCTCCTGGTTTGACACATTTTAGGTTACCAAGCATTGCAGGTTCATTAGTAAAATGACTTTTCCTTATTCTTTTCTTTTCTCCAATGCCACTTGAAATGGGATACACCATCAGTTCTTCCTTGTTTAGGGGAACAAATCTATGATATTTCTGAGTTCCAGGAATAGCCCTACTATCCTTGAATCAATGTTCCAACCGTTCTTCTGCATCTTTCAAATCAGCTGTAGTTACAAAGAAAAAATTTATCTTCTTGCTCAAGTTTTCTTCACAAAACTGAAACATGTGTTCTGGTGTAAGAATTTGCCTCTCTGTAGTTCTCTGCAAACTGGCATGAGCAGTAGCTCTTTTCACTGTTCCTCCAATCCCATCACATGCATTTTTGCCATGGGATGTAGCAAGAAGTGCCATTCACAAGACAGACCAAAATCCTCTTCATGGTAACAGAGATTTGTGAAGTTGTATCTGTTCTTATATTGGCCAGCACATCCATCTGAGAAATAGTGCACCTTCTTCAATTGTGGGCATCTGAATTTAACATATGTCATAAGCTTCAATATGAATGAGTAAACCATTATAGTGTTGTGTTTTAGTGATGCAGATAAGAAACAGACACTAAAATGGCTAAGTTCCTGGTCTGCAGATGATCTATAATAGATGACAAAAGGGTGAACTGTACACTGTGAATTGTCCCAGTGAAACCCTTGGGCAGCATCCTGGACAATGAAAGAATAATTCTCAGAGAAATCACCTACTATAACTACCTCGCTCTGAGGTGGTAGTGTTTCTTTCAACTGCTTGAAGTACTGTGATTGTTGCTGAGCAACAAAGTGATGACGAACCATGCGGGATATTTTCATGCTTAGGGATGATAAGTATTCATGAAGTGGCTCCACCTTATCAACCATTGTACAACGGTCAACAGTCACCCATTGCTTGTAAGATATTTCATTTGGAGCTGATTTCACACT
Organism: Bathynomus jamesi; assembly: GCA_023014485.1. Classification (NCBI taxonomy): domain Eukaryota; kingdom Metazoa; phylum Arthropoda; class Malacostraca; order Isopoda; family Cirolanidae; genus Bathynomus; species Bathynomus jamesi. Next base: position 1,735,676 of record JAJOZX010000183.1, read on the forward strand.
GTCAAGTAACTCAAGAAAATCCAGGACACCCTCTTCTCTTGGGCAATCATTGCAAAGTTGCATCATGCAAGTCTCTCTTTCTGTACTGCAGACACTGTAATCCATAAGATCCTTGTATGAAAGACCTCTTTCTCCCAATGCAGCCAGCTGCAATTTTGGATTTTGATGGTATGTGCAGACACAGACAGAATGAGTCCCACCACTACCGGCAAGCACACAATATGATGGCCGTAATTTTGCAAATGTGGAAAATCCTATTTTGGGATTCTTTTCATCTTTTATATAGTTCAAACATCTCTCTTAAATTCCCGAGGACCAATCGTTTTTGCACCTTCATTGCACCTTCAGCACTGATAACTTTCACGCAATCCTTTTGGCCAGGACACATATGACTAACCTCTTCTGACTCATAGAATCTTCTAACTATATCTGTGTGTTCTTCAGATTTTCCTTTGCTCATTAGTGGAATCTTCGGAAGGATTCCATGTTCTGATTTAAGTGAATGGCTTCTTTTCACCATGTATGTTGTAGTTTGAAAGAAACTAGCTGTTTTTTCAATTGTGTATGGTGAGTGTCAATATTTGTAGTTTGTGATGGTGACATTTGCTCTCCAGGAATGACTGTTTCAATTCATTCATTAATTTGTCTAGATGTTTTTCAGATTTAGTTTCAGGTTTTGAAGTATCACTTACCTCCTCGGTAATTTGAACACCATAACTGAGTTCTAGCCTCTCCTTCAGGTGTTTCTGAGCAGATGATAGCTTACCACGAGCCTTGCGCTTTTTCTGGCTTAATGACAGCCCTTCTGAAAAGAACAGAAAAAAAGGTTTCACACACCTGAATATTAGTAATTAAATATTAATTATAGTACCTTAAATGCTATATAATTGGCTATATAGTTGTTTTCAGTGGTACTAAGTATAGTGGGGTTTTTCATTATCAGTGTCCAGCAGTTCACACACAACAATGAGTCTTTTTTCACTCTTCCAGCATATTTTTCAACAAGTACATCAGTCACTTTTCTAAGATTGATTGTTATGCGTTTCTTGTGTTTTTGAATAGGGTCCTGGCAGTATTTCAAGTGCCGAACCATTGTATTTTGATCTGTAAAGATATAGGATTTACAATTAGGTAATATATTTTTTAGAAAATATATAGCTATACACACTTAATATTTTAGGCCTTGATAGTCTCTGAGGCTCATTAAAACACCATACCCACCAGCCACCCACAGTGCTGGCTGGAACTGTACTAACCTGTAGACAAGGAATTTTGCAACTATCTGTGTTGATTCTGCACTTAGACAAGTAGCAACATGTTTCAACAGGTTTGTTTAGGCTACATGTGAGCTTAGTCTTCCCTTTCACTATTATAACTATTATTGCCAGTGTAGATTAGCAGTGAAATACAATTTTTATTAAATTCTTGGAGCTTGAGGTCAAATTGATAGCTAAGATATAAAAATTCCTTGAAATGACAAGCAATTTATAAATATGGTGTTCACTTATAAGTTAGTTACATGAAAAGTACCAACATAAACAAACTTTTTATGATTGTTTCTATTAGTCAAGAACTCTGACTTTGTTTTTTATATCTATAAAAAATGTAATTTTAATTTCTATAGGTCAAATTATGAGCTTAAGTGTGAAAAAATAGGTAGAATTGACGCACAACTTATGAATATGGTGTTCACTTATATGTTAGTTACATGAAAAATACTAACATAAACAAACTTTTTTTTGCTGATTCTAATAGCCAATGCCTATGCCTTCATTTTTTACATTTAAAAAAAAAATTCTCATTTGATACCCCAGAGGTCAAATCGTGACTCAAATTTTGGTTACAGTGTAACTTTTTTATTTTTCAACCTAGAGTTCTAAAACTTGCATATTTGGATTCCTTGTCATTTTCTGATTCTAAATATATATACATTTATATAATTATGACAATTATTACCCAAGTTATGGCTCGCCAAATGTTAGTAACCTCGCGAGTGACCTCAAATTGCCCGAGGTCATATCTCTTGAACCATTGGTCGGATTGACCTTATAATTTCAGAAATGGATTCAGGGCTCACAAACTCCCTATAAACCAAATTTCAGCAAAATATGAGAGATGAGGGTGTTAATTTCAATTTTTTTTGGTTGATCTGACAGAGAATGACCCGTATGTAATATAAAGCAATAATGTAAAGCAATAATATTTTATAAACAACTAAATAACACACTAAATATAGTACACTAGCATTGAAGAGCACAAAATGACAACCTCAATCAGTGAAAGAGAGCGCACAACTGAGCCTGTCAACCTGCATGGGCAGCATTGCAGATGCCACATGTATGACAAAATCATGGAGTCAGTCACGAATTTACCAAAACATGGTAGTAAAATGGGTCATCACAAATTTGTGAAATAATGAACAGAGAGTCTCGCAAACAACGAGGACCCACTGTATTTAAACAATGATGATTTGGCTATTAAACTATTAGGTTAGGTTAGTTTTAGTGTGCTTATTACTATTTTTTTTTTGCGTGTGTTTACCCCTCAATTTCCCTCCTCTTCAAAGCCCTGCCCACTTTCATGTGATCCAGATTGTTAGTGTAGAAATGGCCTATATCTCAAAAACTAGCCATTTCCCCAAGAAATGAATATCACCATTGGATTCAGGTGCCTCTGGAAATACCACTTCTTATTAAAAAATCATTAACCTGGGGTTTTCTCTACATTTGCCAAATGTAGCACCCATAACATATTTAATATTTTTCATTTTTGTAATGTAAGCTATAAAGCAGTTTTTACGAGTTAAAACTCCTAAGCCAAAGAACAAGACAAGACAGTACAAAAGTAGCTCATTTTTAGTAATCTTGCCTTTTCACGAATTGTTTAAAAAAAAATTAATTCTAGATGATTATTAATTTCAAAATTATTTAATTTAGTAATTCTGATACATTTAGTTAGGGACTGGACTGCTCTAGTCTCAGAACATAAAGGTCCCGAGTTTTATTCCTACTACTGCCACCTGGGGCTGAGTTGATGCAACCACCCGCTCTGCTTATGCTTGGGCTCATTATCAGTGCTAATGTTAAGTACAAAAATTATTACAATTACATAAATACTGTATATACAAGTATCCTGTTAATAAAATTCTTAGTATGGAAGTTAACCAATATTAACTAGCTCTAAACAAATTCAATACATTGACAGAGGAGGTTAACTAAGAGTCTTTCCCTTTATATCACTCTTTTGCCAGTATTGTTTTGGTTTATATTCCATGTATTGAGTAAATTCAATTATGAATCAACACTAATTTTTGTGATGAAAAACTTTCACATAATTTTATCATATTTATAGACGACAATATGGCAGTTAATAATAATGATAGTGATGAGATGCCAACTGGTAAAAGTAATGACCTACTGATAATATTAATAGCTGATAATGGTAAAAATACAAACAAACAAAAAGCTTTACTTCAGACTCCTCAACAGTTCAAAATGTATGCAAGTGGTCCATTGGTCCATACAGGCTCAATGTCTAAATAATAGCTACAAGAACAGCTGTCTATAAGTCTGTGAAATAATAATAATGATGATGATGATGATGATGATCTACAGATCTACAGAAGCTAAGGCTAACAAAGACCCTAAGATCCACTCTAAGGTTAGCCCGAGAGAAAGGAAAGAGTAGCGGGTTAAGAGAAGAGAAGAAGGGGTTAAGTAAGAGCAACACCTATCACTCATGGGTTAACATTCATTCAGAAAAAGAGGAAAAGTGTCTCACCATCATCATCCGCCGGCCACTGCCGACAAGTCAGAAAAATAGTCGGAGAGAATAGGAGAGGGGTGAAAGATGAAAGGAAGTAAAATAAGAACGCTTACAAACCATGCAAACACAGTCTTAACTCACTGTCATACCATGCAAACTACAAACATGCAAGAAAAGAGTTAGAGACATGCAAAGTAAGGAGAGGATAAGGAAAAAAAAAAAAAAAAAAAAGTAGGTAAAGTTAAACAAAAAGTGGGTTAGTTTACGCTACGAGCTACATCTACGTTCGTGTTAGTTTTTTTTTTTTTTTTTTTTTTTTTTTTTTATAATTAATTGCTGGCATCACACACTGGCATTCATCGTCAACAGACTCATCCTCGAGCACCACCACCAGAGCTCCTGTTGTTAACTTTCTTTTTTAATTTTAAACAACGTTAATATTTTTAAAATGTCTGTCAAGACGGTTCTTAAACACATTAACGCTGGTAGAATGAACGACTGATGCGGGAAGATTATTCCATTTATCAATTACTTTAAACGTAAAGAAGTTTTTAGCGATATTAGTAATGAAACGTCTGCCACGCAACTTGAATCCGTTATTGCGAGTATTACTATTATCGAAAGTGAACAATTTGTCAAAATTTACGTTATCGATGTTATTAACGATTTTGAAAACTTCAATAAGCTCCCCCCTTAATCTCCTAGTTTCGAGTGAATACAGGTCTAACTCTTTAATCCTATCTTCATAAGGCTTGTTGCGCAATGACGAAATAAGTTTCGTGGCACGACGCTGAACCCTTTCTAACCTATCAATATCCTCACGCAAGTATGGGCACCAAAACTGAACGGCATATTCTAAATGAGGCCTGACTAGGGACTTGTAAAGGGGCAATATAATATCCTTCGATTTAAATTCGAAATTACGCGCTATGAAGCCTAACATCCTATTCGCTTTTGCGCAAGACTCCAGGCACTGGTTCCTAACCTTTAAATCCTTAGATACGCGTACGCCTAAATCTACTTCCTCGTCAACGCTCGCTAACTCCCTATCATCCATCGTGTACGCGTAATTATTGTTGCGAGAACCTATATGCAAAACTTTACATTTGTCTACGTTAAATTGCATCTGCCACTTATCTGTCCACTCCAAAATCCTATCTACATCGTCTTGAATCCTATTTCTATCGTCCTCGTTAACAACCTTACCGCCTATTTTAGTATCGTCCGCGAATTTTGAAACGTTACTAGTCAATCCTACATCTATGTCGTTAATGTAAATTACGAATAGCAATGGGCCTAACACTGAACCCTGTGGGACACCGCTACCTACATCTAACCACCCCGATTCACTACCATTAACTACGACCCTCTGTCTCTAGCACAAAGCCATTCTTCTAACCAGTTAGCTACCTGACCGCGTATACCGTGCGCTTTAACCTTCGCAATTAGTCTCCTATGCGGAACTGTATCGAACGCCTTTTTAAAATCTAAATAAATAACGTCAGCTGCCCTATGCCTATCGTATTCGCGCACTACTTCGTTATAAAATTCTAACAAATTAGTTAAACAAGACCTATGGCGTCGAAACCCATGCTGACTACTATTAATCAAATCTCTACTTTCTAAGTGATCGATAATACGATCCCTAACTACGGATTCCAAAAGTTTACCGACAATTGACGTTAAGCTAATGGGCCTATAATTGCTAGCTACCGCGCGGTCGCCTTTTTTAAAAATAGGCGTGACGTTAGCTAATTTAAAGTCTTCAGGAATAATCCCCGTTTCGAGTGACTGATTAAAGATCTTCGTTAAGGGGCCTACGATAACTTCTTTCAAATGTCTGGGATAAAAAGCGTCAGGGCCTGGAGCCTTGCTAACTTTTAGCCTATCGATATAATGCGCAATCTCAGCCTCGTAAACAGTTATTTCATCTAAAATAGTCTCGCTACTAAATGGAACGATATCATCCACGTCGGGGACATTATTTACGTCTTCTACGGTAAAAACTGTCGCAAAAAAGTTATTAAAAATACCCGCCATAGCCGGAGCGTCAGAAGCCAAAGCACCATTAACATCCACTAGAGGGCCTATGTTATTTTTTACCGGCTTACGATTATTAACGTATTCAAAAAACTTTTTTGGATTATGTTTACTATCCGCAGCTATAAGTATCTCTAAATTACGCTTGGCATTCCTAACTGATCTTTTAACCTGACGTCTAAGCTCGATATATCTATTAAAGTTAGCTACCTCTCCATTGCGCTTACTAAGTCTATACGCTCTATTAAGCTCGTTTATAAACTCTCCTATTTCCCTACTCCACCACTTCAGCCTACCGCGATTTCTAGCGTGCTTGAGCCTACGAGGAATAAACTCCCTTTCAATATTCCTAAAACTTTCTTTAAACGCCACCCAACGCAGATTTGTGTCATTACCCATAAATAAGTTATCCCAGTCCACTACTCTCATCCTATCCGCGAAACTATCAAAATTAGCCCTACGAAAATCAGGGACTTCTATTACGTTACTATCCTGGGTGTTTTCTATCAATAACTTAAACCTAAGAATTTGATGATCGCTACATCCTAAACTCTCGCCGACTTCATGATGATGATGATGATGATAAAAGTAGAACAAAAAATGGTGGCATTGGCTTTTACTTATTCTGCAAGCCCAATAAAGCCAAAAGCCTAAGGGCCCAATTGTAGTAAAAATAAATTCTACAAAATCTGTACGGTATATCAAATTTAAAATTATTATATTTATCTTTTTATTATGTACTTAACTTAAAAATAAGATAAATACAACAGTTTATGGAAAATACTGATGAAGGATAGGCCTGCTATTCAATACTATACTCCACTAATTAGATCAGTTATCATATGAATTTGGTAAAATTTATTGTGTGGTTGGTTTTCAGAGTAACTCTTCAAATGACCAGTTAACAGCAAAAAAGATCTATAAGGCATTACAGTATATGGTACTGTTGTTCTGGCATATTGGTACTTACTTTAAATCTGCATCTTTTGATGATAAAAATATCCACTTTTCATTAGCTTTGTTTTCAGATGTAATGACAGATTTAATGGCTTCACCAACTAGGCCAGATCCACCAGTAACAAGAACTATCATGTTTTGCTACAATTTATTAAGTTCACTAAACAAATAGTTCTGAATGTAGGTTATAATATACAATAAATATCTGAAAAGTTAAAGGACATGTATAATAATAACCACAAGATATGAAAGAAAGCCTTTTCACTTAAGTTGTATTTAATGTTTATTTCAATACAAATTAATATTGAGCCTTAATTTTTAAATATATAAAGGCCCTTTTCCTAAAAGCAGCCTAATCTTAAACTTAGTTTTTTCTTTGTCTTATAAATAAGCCATAAAACATGATATAACCTAAATTGTCCCATTCATGGGTGGGTTGTTACATTTTTAAATGCACATCTTTAATTTGGTGGTGTGACCAATTTTACACATTAAGGGTGTGAAATGAATGGTAGCATGTCACCAGTTGTTGTTTTTCTTTGTATTATTTTTCATGCAAACCTCAATTAAGTACGCTAACAGTGTTTAGCAATGTTTTATTAAAATATACCCTTAAGTGTCTCTATGAAACACAAAAATGTTTAATTTTTAATCTTATGTTTCACAGAATTAATTAAAATTTACATTAGCTATATAATTAATAAAGGGGAACAAGCCTTGATCAAGAATGGAGTAGGCCTAAGGAAAATGGAGGAAATCTAAATGGGTCAAGAAAAATAGGCCTAGGGTCTTGAAAAGGAAATCCCCTTTTGTGTGCCCTAGGAAGGAGGGGGGAACTAAAATTGAATTTACTGACCAAAGTTCATATTGAAAACAGGCCCTATTTCTCAGGTGTAAGCTATAACATTAATGGGTACCTACATATTATCAGGACTACCAAACTGTTTATTATGTATTTTTGCTCTTGTCATTTTTGTTTAAACTAACGAAAATATCACCAGTTGACCTAACTGGGCACCCGGCGGCTCAGTTGACCTAACTGGGCACCCGGCGGCTCAGTTGACCTAACTGGGCACCCGGCGGCTCAGTTGACCTAACTGGGCACCCGGCGGCTCAGTTGACCTAACTGGGCACCCGGCGGCTCAGTTGACCTAACTGGGCACCCGGCGGCTCAGTTGACCTAACTGGGCACCCGGCGGCTCAGTTGACCTAACTGGGCACCCGGCGGCTCAGTTGACCTAACTGGGCACCCGGCGGCTCAGTTGACCTAACTGGGCACCCGGCGGCTCAGTTGACCTAACTGGGCACCCGGCGGCTCAGTTGACCTAACTGGGCACCCGGCGGCTCAGTTGACCTAACTGGGCACCCGGCGGCTCAGTTGACCTAACTGGGCACCCGGCGGCTCAGTTGACCTAACTGGGCACCCGGCGGCTCAGTTGACCTAACTGGGCACCCGGCGGCTCAGTTGACCTAACTGGGCACCCGGCGGCTCAGTTGACCTAACTGGGCACCCGGCGGCTCAGTTGACCTAACTGGGCACCCGGCGGCTCAGTTGACCTAACTGGGCACCCGGCGGCTCAGTTGACCTAACTGGGCACCCGGCGGCTCAGTTGACCTAACTGGGCACCCGGCGGCTCAGTTGACCTAACTGGGCACCCGGCGGCTCAGTTGACCTAACTGGGCACCCGGCGGCTCAGTTGACCTAACTGGGCACCCGGCGGCTCAGTTGACCTAACTGGGCACCCGGCGGCTCAGTTGACCTAACTGGGCACCCGGCGGCTCAGTTGACCTAACTGGGCACCCGGCGGCTCAGTTGACCTAACTGGGCACCCGGCGGCTCAGTTGACCTAACTGGGCACCCGGCGGCTCAGTTGACCTAACTGGGCACCCGGCGGCTCAGTTGACCTAACTGGGCACCCGGCGGCTCAGTTGACCTAACTGGGCACCCGGCGGCTCAGTTGACCTAACTGGGCACCCGGCGGCTCAGTTGACCTAACTGGGCACCCGGCGGCTCAGTTGACCTAACTGGGCACCCGGCGGCTCAGTTGACCTAACTGGGCACCCGGCGGCTCAGTTGACCTAACTGGGCACCCGGCGGCTCAGTTGACCTAACTGGGCACCCGGCGGCTCAGTTGACCTAACTGGGCACCCGGCGGCTCAGTTGACCTAACTGGGCACCCGGCGGCTCAGTTGACCTAACTGGGCACCCGGCGGCTCAGTTGACCTAACTGGGCACCCGGCGGCTCAGTTGACCTAACTGGGCACCCGGCGGCTCAGTTGACCTAACTGGGCACCCGGCGGCTCAGTTGACCTAACTGGGCACCCGGCGGCTCAGTTGACCTAACTGGGCACCCGGCGGCTCAGTTGACCTAACTGGGCACCCGGCGGCTCAGTTGACCTAACTGGGCACCCGGCGGCTCAGTTGACCTAACTGGGCACCCGGCGGCTCAGTTGACCTAACTGGGCACCCGGCGGCTCAGTTGACCTAACTGGGCACCCGGCGGCTCAGTTGACCTAACTGGGCACCCGGCGGCTCAGTTGACCTAACTGGGCACCCGGCGGCTCAGTTGACCTAACTGGGCACCCGGCGGCTCAGTTGACCTAACTGGGCACCCGGCGGCTCAGTTGACCTAACTGGGCACCCGGCGGCTCAGTTGACCTAACTGGGCACCCGGCGGCTCAGTTGACCTAACTGGGCACCCGGCGGCTCAGTTGACCTAACTGGGCACCCGGCGGCTCAGTTGACCTAACTGGGCACCCGGCGGCTCAGTTGACCTAACTGGGCACCCGGCGGCTCAGTTGACCTAACTGGGCACCCGGCGGCTCAGTTGACCTAACTGGGCACCCGGCGGCTCAGTTGACCTAACTGGGCACCCGGCGGCTCAGTTGACCTAACTGGGCACCCGGCGGCTCAGTTGACCTAACTGGGCACCCGGCGGCTCAGTTGACCTAACTGGGCACCCGGCGGCTCAGTTGACCTAACTGGGCACCCGGCGGCTCAGTTGACCTAACTGGGCACCCGGCGGCTCAGTTGACCTAACTGGGCACCCGGCGGCTCAGTTGACCTAACTGGGCATCCGGCTCAGTTGACCTAACTGGGCACCCAGCTCAGTTGACCTAACTGGGCACTAGTGATGTGAGTCGTTTTTTATTGTGTCATTTTTTTGTCGTTTTTTTTGTTTAAAACGAAGATAGTCTGTTTTTTTTGTTTTTATTGTTTTAAACTTATTCCATATTTTTCTTCCTTTAATCTAATAAGTATATTAGTATTACCTATAATTTACTATACTACCATGCTTATACGGTTATACCTAGTATATGTATATAGTAGGGTGACAACTTCTTATAGGGATAAAATTTGAAATTCAAAAAAATTTGCCGGCCATTTGTCCAATGCTACCACCCTATGAGGAAACACCGTAGACGAAATCTCATGGAATTCGGAAAGGATTTAGGGGTGCCTCGAGTCACATGAATGAAATTGTCGCGTGGAAGAAATTTCAAGAATGAACGAGTTTCGACAACGCTTCAAAAACAAAAATGTTTCGAGAATGCAAGTGTATTATATAATTTAATAGAATTGTTTCCTTTATTTCATACTATAAATTATGCAAATCGATTAATTTATTTCATTAAATTAAAATTTTCATAAATAAATCGTTAAATAAAATGATGTGTATCAATCTTTGGATGATCAGCTTTTGGTGCTTCAAGTTCATTTTGCATACGACTGCCTGACTGAAAACAACGCTTAGAAGTTCTCTCCCGATTCTTTTAAGATATCTAAGGTAATATTTTTATTTTGATACATTGATTATATTATTATTGGAAATTGTTCTAGAAAAGTTTCATTAATTGTTGGCATAGTTTGATGTTTAAATTATATAAATTTGGAACTGAATTTGATTTCCTATGATAATATATATACGAGTATATAAATATATATACAGGGCCATCGAGAGGGGGGGTCAGGGGGGGCCAGTGCCCCGGGGCCTGCGCTCAAAGAATGGAATGTGTCAGAAAAGGTATCAGCTATGAGCTTCGACACTACAGCTTCAAATACTGGTTACTTGTCTGGGGCATGCGTAATTTTGGAGCAGAAACTCGGCCACCGACTCTTATACCTTGCATGTCGCCATCACATCCTAGAACTTGTCGTTGAGAAGGCGTACATGGAATGCATGGGACCATCATCTGGTCCAGATATCCTCCTATTCTCCCGCTTCAAAGAGACGTGGAATACAATTTGCCAAGATAAGTACAAGACCCTGTCAGACCTTCCATCGAGTCTGAATGAGAATCGAGAAGAATTGATCGCTTGCTGGAATCTATATCTGACAAAACATCAGCCGAGGGATGATTACCGTGAATTCTTGGAGTTGTCAATTACAATCCTTGGAGGTAATTTACCTAACTTTAGGTTTCGGCGACCTGGAGCACTTCACCGAGCACGTTGGATGGCAAAAGTAATTTATTCATTAAAATCCTGCTGCTTTCCCATCAGTTCAGACTTACAACTCGTGAAATGTCTGGCTTAAAACGATTTGTATTTTTTGCCCTGGAGTTATATGTCAGCGCGTGGTTCACGGCCAGCAGTCCTTCATCTGCTCCCGCGAACGATTTGAAGCTTCTTCAAGACCTAGCAAAGTACCACGATGAAAAGATCTCAGCATCCTGCCTTAGTGTCCTCGGTCGTCACTTATGGTACCTCAGCGAGTACTTGATTGGTCTCGCACTCTTTGATAAAGGTATCAATGCAACGACGAAAAAGAATATCGTTCGATCAATCCTCGAAAAAGAAGCTGCTGAAGATCCTCCAAAGCGAGCCCCAATACCTGCTGTTTCTTCCATTTCAACAAAGCAGCTCTCGGACTTTGCCTCGAAAGGATCAAAGCTTCTCTTTGAACTTCTAAAAATTAATGATGGTTTCTTGTCCAAGGAACCAGAGACCTGGCCGGACAACGAAGATTTCAAGACTGGTTTGACTATAGTTGAAGGACTAAAAGTCGTCAATGACATGGCAGAGAGGGGAATTGCCTTGATCCAGGCCTTCAATACAAAGATTACGAAGAATGAAGAACAGCGCCAACATCTCTTGCAGGTTGTTGAGGATCATAGGAAGTCTCAGCCTGGTACATTGAAAAAGGGGTATGGCTTGAGGAAAAGCAAGAATTAATGGGTGGTCTACAATTGAATGAAAGACACCCTGGAATATATTTAGTAAATATATTATTTACCTATTACGATTGGAGTACGCCTGCACTTAAACCTTATGAACTAAAACTAACGTTTATTTACATTAATTAAAAAAATATTAATTTATTTTTACTAGGTAATGAATAATTAATTTTTGTTATAAGGAGAATTATTTACCTCACTTGAGACACCCTTAAATATTATCTGAATGACCTAATATTTACAGTACATTGTTTTCTCATGTAGTAGCAGCATTGAACAAATGGCCAATAAAAAACTCCAACTTTCGATTTTTATTGTCACCCTAGTATATAGTCATCTTTTAGAAAAACTGAATCACACAAAAAGTATATAATAGAAAGGAAAAACAAACCCTCATTTTTTATATGTATATACCTATATTTTTTAACTAGAACATAAAACATTCTTCCTCATTTCAAACAATATACATAATTGTGATTGGCAAGAGTACCAGTATATATATTCCAGATAGAAAAAAAAAATATTCACCTTTTTTTGAACCTTTTTGTTAACCTAATGTTGTTTAACCTTCATTTCCATGGAAGAATCATCACTAGATTGGGTAGAGCATATATGCTAGTTTCAATATCACAGGTACTGGTATAATATCCATAATACTGGTATAAAACAATAGATATAATTGTGATTGGCAAGAATACCAGTGTATATATATATATATATATATATATATATGTAATATATATATATATATATATATATAATATATAATATATTTTTTTTTTTTTTTTTTGTTTCAAAGAATGACCGCTCATGGCCACCAAAAGAAAGGTGGATAGCAGAGCGAACACAGAACGAAGAGTATGGAACAACTAACGGAAATGAACAATAGACGGGGGGGGAGGAGGAGGAGGTGGGGGAAAAGCAAAAAGATCATAGTGGGGTCACAGCCGGTAAAGAAGTCGGGAGCGAAAGAGGAAGGAGAACAACCCGGTTATCGAAAAGTAGGAACCTTCAGACAGAAGAGCGCCAAGCCTATCACAAAGCCCAACGTTCTCCAAAAAGGGAAAATACTCTGCGCGCAGCGCAGAGTAAAGCGGACACTCCACCAGAAGGTGGGCAACTGTAAGGAGGACGTCACAATTGGGACATCGGGGCACCCGATCCCCGGCCATCAAATAGCCATGGGTCAGGTGGGTGTGGCCAATACGGAGGCGGGCCAGAGCCACCTCCTTATGGCGCGACCGATGGAAGGAAGAGGCCCAACATCCCAACTTGGGTTTAATCTTGCAAAGTTTGTTGTCCGTAGCGCCATCCCAGCGACTCTGCCACCGGGAGCGCAAAAACCTACGGAAGCCAGGGATATAATCAGAAAAAGGGAGGGACACAGGTGAAACCTGCAGTCGGCACACGGAACGGGCAGCTCGATCAGCAGCCTCATTTCCAGCCACGTTAACATGTGCTGGGACCCAGCAAAATACCACCTCCTTGCCACCGAAAGCGACAAGAGTATGGTACAGTAGCTGGATTCGTCGGACCAGCGGGTGGACAGAGTCAAAACACTCCAGGCCATCCAGGGCACTGCGGGAATCCGAATGGATGACGAACGACCCATCCGGATGCTCCCGCACCACCTCCAGAGCGCTCAGAATGGCATAGAGCTCCGCCGTAAAAACGGATATTATATATATATATATATTCCAAATAGAAAAATAAAAAAAATATAAATGTTCATCTCTTTCTTTAACCTTTGTGTTAACCTAATGCTGTTTAACTTTCATTATCTGATTCTATTTCCATTGAAGAATCATTATCACTAGATTGATTAAAGCAAATAGTTTCAATATCACAGGTACTGGTATTTATTGCAGATTTGGATGTTGACGAAGCCAATGTAGCACCATGTTTTACTTCACTTTCTTGGAATTTTGCATTTTGGGATATAAATACTAGCTTTGCTGCTCTGTCTGTGCTTAATTGGTTTCTTTTGGCTGTATGGATATTACTGTATGTGCTAAATGATCTCGGAGGTAATGAAAGGGCGAAATAGAGGTGTATGAGTTTGTGTAGGTATATATGTGAGTATGCATGCGTATGTATCTGGAATTCTGGATGTATGCATGTGTATGGGGTATACAATAGATATAAATGTGTATATAAGTATTTATGTATATATTGGTATATGTATATGGGTGTATGTGTATGTATATATATGGATGGTCTCGTGGGGGGGGGGGGGGAATATGTCATCGCGGGTCTAAAGGATAGTTAAGTGGGAGATTCAAAATCCGAGGCATGGATGGGAGAGTCCTGGAAAGGTTGGACAATGGGCAGTCAGCTCCCAGCCAGTGTTCTCGCAAGTTTAATGGATCTCAAGATACAAGACTTTCAGTGCAAGAAAGAGGCCAGTTTTTCTGTAAATAGGCTGAAAAGGACATTCTATACTGGTACCATATGGCCTATTTTATTATTTATTTATTTATTTTTATAATATATGTCATTGCAAAAGTATACCTTATAATTAAATTGGCAATATCTATATTAATTATTAAAAAAAAACAAAAAAAACGGTTTTTTTACATCCTAACTGGGCACCCAGCTCAGTTGACCTAACTGGGCACCCAGCTCAGTTGACCTAACTGGGCACCCAGCTCAGTTGACCTAACTGGGCACCCAGCTCAGTTGACCTAACTGGGCACCCAGCTCAGTTGACCTAACTGGGCACCCAGCTCAGTTGACCTAACTGGGCACCCAGCTCAGTTGACCTAACTGGGCACCCAGCTCAGTTGACCTAACTGGGCACCCAGCTCAGTTGACCTAACTGGGCACCCAGCTCAGTTGACCTAACTGGGCACCCAGCTCAGTTGACCTAACTGGGCACCCAGCTCAGTTGACCTAACTGGGCACCCAGCTCAGTTGACCTAACTGGGCACCCAGCTCAGTTGACCTAACTGGGCACCCAGCTCAGTTGACCTAACTGGGCACCCAGCTCAGTTGACCTAACTGGGCACCCAGCTCAGTTGACCTAACTGGGCACCCAGCTCAGTTGACCTAACTGGGCACCCAGCTCAGTTGACCTAACTGGGCACCCAGCTCAGTTGACCTAACTGGGCACCCAGCTCAGTTGACCTAACTGGGCACCCAGCTCAGTTGACCTAACTGGGCACCAGCTCAGTTGACCTAACTGGGCACCCAGCTCAGTTGACCTAACTGGGCACCCAGCTCAGTTGACCTAACTGGGCACCCAGCTCAGTTGACCTAACTGGGCACCCAGCTCAGTTGACCTAACTGGGCACCCAGCTCAGTTGACCTAACTGGGCACCCAGCTCAGTTGACCTAACTGGGCACCCAGCTCAGTTGACCTAACTGGGCACCCAGCTCAGTTGACCTAACTGGGCACCCAGCTCAGTTGACCTAACTGGGCACCCAGCTCAGTTGACCTAACTGGGCACCCAGCTCAGTTGACCTAACTGGGCACCCAGCTCAGTTGACCTAACTGGGCACCCAGCTCAGTTGACCTAACTGGGCACCCAGCTCAGTTGACCTAACTGGGCACCCAGCTCAGTTGACCTAACTGGGCACCCAGCTCAGTTGACCTAACTGGGCACCCAGCTCAGTTGACCTAACTGGGCACCCAGCTCAGTTGACCTAACTGGGCACCCAGCTCAGTTGACCTAACTGGGCACCCAGCTCAGTTGACCTAACTGGGCACCCAGCTCAGTTGACCTAACTGGGCACCCAGCTCAGTTGACCTAACTGGGCACCCAGCTCAGTTGACCTAACTGGGCACCCAGCTCAGTTGACCTAACTGGGCACCCAGCTCAGTTGACCTAACTGGGCACCCAGCTCAGTTGACCTAACTGGGCACCCAGCTCAGTTGACCTAACTGGGCACCCAGCTCAGTTGACCTAACTGGGCACCCAGCTCAGTTGACCTAACTGGGCACCCAGCTCAGTTGACCTAACTGGGCACCCAGCTCAGTTGACCTAACTGGGCACCCAGCTCAGTTGACCTAACTGGGCACCCAGCTCAGTTGACCTAACTGGGCACCCAGCTCAGTTGACCTAACTGGGCACCCAGCTCAGTTGACCTAACTGGGCACCCAGCTCAGTTGACCTAACTGGGCACCCAGCTCAGTTGACCTAACTGGGCACCCAGCTCAGTTGACCTAACTGGGCACCCAGCTCAGTTGACCTAACTGGGCACCCAGCTCAGTTGACCTAACTGGGCACCCAGCTCAGTTGACCTAACTGGGCACCCAGCTCAGTTGACCTAACTGGGCACCCAGCTCAGTTGACCTAACTGGGCACCCAGCTCAGTTGACCTAACTGGGCACCCAGCTCAGTTGACCTAACTGGGCACCCAGCTCAGTTGACCTAACTGGGCACCCAGCTCAGTTGACCTAACTGGGCACCCAGCTCAGTTGACCTAACTGGGCACCCAGCTCAGTTGACCTAACTGGGCACCCAGCTCAGTTGACCTAACTGGGCACCCAGCTCAGTTGACCTAACTGGGCACCCAGCTCAGTTGACCTAACTGGGCACCCAGCTCAGTTGACCTAACTGGGCACCCAGCTCAGTTGACCTAACTGGGCACCCAGCTCAGTTGACCTAACTGGGCACCCAGCTCAGTTGACCTAACTGGGCACCCAGCTCAGTTGACCTAACTGGGCACCCAGCTCAGTTGACCTAACTGGGCACCCAGCTCAGTTGACCTAACTGGGCACCCAGCTCAGTTGACCTAACTGGGCACCCAGCTCAGTTGACCTAACTGGGCACCCAGCTCAGTTGACCTAACTGGGCACCCAGCTCAGTTGACCTAACTGGGCACCCAGCTCAGTTGACCTAACTGGGCACCCAGCTCAGTTGACCTAACTGGGCACCCAGCTCAGTTGACCTAACTGGGCACCCAGCTCAGTTGACCTAACTGGGCACCCAGCTCAGTTGACCTAACTGGGCACCCAGCTCAGTTGACCTAACTGGGCACCAGCTCAGTTGACCTAACTGGGCACCCAGCTCAGTTGACCTAACTGGGCACCCAGCTCAGTTGACCTAACTGGGCACCCAGCTCAGTTGACCTAACTGGGCATCCAGCTCAGTTGACCTAACTGGGCATCCAGCTCAGTTGACCTAACTGGGCATCCAGCTCAGTTGACCTAACTGGGCATCCAGCTCAGTTGACCTAACTGGGCATCCAGCTCAGTTGACCTAACTGGTTATTTCACTTAAATATCTTCTGATCTTTTCGTATTTGGCACTCACTGTCACATTTTGGGCAAGTTAAGGATGAGAGAATAACGCCGTAATTGATAAAAACATCCAGTGTCAACTGAATGCCCAGTTAGGTCAACTGTATGCCCTTAATGATTGGTTAGGTTAAGTTGTGATATTTTCAATAGTTTAAACAAAATGAGAGCAAAAATACATAATAAACAGTTTGGTAGTGCTGATAATACATAAGTATCTATTAATGTTATGTTTTCTTTGATCCAAATATATGAGGGTGGGCTGAAAAGTAATGCCTCCACTCAAATTTTAAATGGGTTGAAGGATTTTATGAAAACAAAAGCAGATCTGTATCTGCATAACTGTACATAACCATAACCATCACTATGTAGACACCACCATTACCACAGTGATGATACTACCATTTGAAGTCATCCAGTGAGTGAGTCAAAATCAAATTGGCCTTTTAAATGGTGTTCAAACTACACACACAAATAGAGTACTGTAAAACTAATGAATCTATATAAAGATCAGGGCCATAGCCAGGGTGGGGGGATATATCCTCCCCAAAATTCTTCCCAAACTTAGAAATATATTCAGACAAAATACTTCTCTCTGCTTACTCCCCTTTCATGGAGCTCTTATTTTCTGGAATGGATTTACATTTCTGACTCACCAAACTCTATAAGGAGCTCATGTCAATTAATGAACTTACGCTTCTGACTCTTAAGTTTGCTTGCTTTTAATTGGTCTTCTTGCCTACGTCACGAATGATGTCATTTTCTATTAATGTGCCCATTGGCCATGTGCAGTCATCACTCATGATGTCAATTCCTAATATACGGTCAGTCATGCTGTTTACTTACTTCGTTTTTCACGTGTTGTGGGTACTGAGAGTCTGTGACCTATTTATAATACGGCCAACAAGAGGCAAGCAAGTGTTTTAAATTATTTTGAGCCTAAAACAAAAAAGAAAACAAACAGTGATTTAATCTGTCCTCCTGACAATGGTGAAACTTCAAACAGAAGTGAAAAAACTGAAAATGTTGTTTCCTCAGTGTGCGAGTCACAAATGTCTTTGGATATTGGCATGTTCCTCGAAAAACCATGTACAGACAAGGAAAAATATAATATCCTTAAAAATCTTTGGGTACCTGGAGAATTATATAGTTTTCCACCAGGTAAAAGAAACTTAAAATTTCAAAGGAAGTGGCTGACTGAATTTAAGTGGCTTGCATATTCTCGAGCAAGTGAAGGTGCAGTCTGCAAGTACTGTTTTGTAGGCAAAAAATGTAGACGTTGGTAAAGGAAATCACATAAGACTGAATGCACTAGTTAATGCTCCATATATGCATTGGAAAGATGCAAAAGAGGATTTCCACAATCACAAAACTAGCAATTATCACAAAAACAGCTGTGTTAAAGCACAAAATTTTTGTCAGTGTTTGAAAATAAAAAAAAGGATATCTGTGCAACCTTAGACAGTGCCAAGACAAAAAACCTCAGAAAACAGAAAAAAACTCATGCCAATTATTGAAACCATTATTTTGTGTGGCCGACAAAAAACTGCATTGCAAGGTGATAGTGATGCTGGGATTTTGGAAGAAAATCAACAAAATGATGGAAATTTCCGCCCTTTACTGCGGTTTAGGATTGGTGGTGGAGATGAGAATCTAAAGAAGCATTTCACCAAATGTGGTCAAAATGTAAACTACACAAGCCCTGAAATTCAGAATGAAGTGATTAATATTTGTGGTAATCTAATCCTGTCTCGTATTGTGAATCAGATCAGTCATTCAAAATATTTCAGTGTTCTGGCAGATGAGACCTCAGACATCTGTGGAGTGGAACAATATACTCTTTGTGTTAGGTACGTGTTAAAAAGTGAAGAGAACTATGTGCTGTGAGAAGATTTTCTGAAATTTGTTCCTATTCATGACTGTTCTGGTAGGGCACTTGCTGAAACATTATTAAAAGAACTGAGAGAGTTGGGGTTGGATGTAAACTACATGAGAGGGCAAAGATATGATGGGGCTAAGTCAATGAGTGGTCAATTGAAAGGATGTGCAGCTATTATACAACAAACGCATCCTCAGGCTCTCTACATTCAATGCTCTAGCCATGCCCTAAATCTGGCCCTTTCCCATGCTTGTTCAGTGCCAATAATAAGGGCTAGTTTAACAGTAATGCGAGATATAATAGCTTTCTTTAGACATTCTCCTAAGCGAAGTCATGTGCTGAAAAGTTGCATCAATGAAATGTATCCTGGTGCCAAAAGAACCCGTCTTCTGAAATTTTGTGAGACTCAGTGAGTTGAACATTTAGATTCAATTCTGTTACTGAAGGAACTTTGTGCACCAATTTCTCAAGCTTTAAACAGAATTCAGGATTTTACGGACAAAGAGTCTACAATGAAGGCTTTCATATTGTTAACTGCTATTGAGAGCAGCAAATTTTTTATATGCTTGGTTATTGTTAATCAGGTGTTTGCACTACTGCATGGCCTTTGCACATTCCTACAGTCTAAACAATGTGATCTTGCTTCTTGCCTGAACCATGCCGAAGTTTTAAAAGATGAAATACAAGCCCTGAGGGACTCTGCCAATTTGAAATTTAAAGCAGTTTTCTATGAAGCTGAAAACTTGGGTAAAAGTTTGGGTACAACAATTCAAATGCCACCTTCAAGGTCAGACGGAAAGGTGATCACTTTGTTACACAGAATGTTGAAGAGTATTACAGACATTGTGCGTATGTGCCTTTCCTAGACTTTTTATTAAATGAACTAAATGATAGATTTCTCAACCATAAAACTGTATTACAAAAACTGCATTCCTTGTTGCCAAAGGGATCCATCTCTCTGATGGATGAGGAAGTGAAAAACTGCTGTGAAACTTTGCCCCTTCAGTGGCCTGACGATGCAAGCATTCCGGTAAAGTTCGAGGAAGAACTGAAGATGTGGAGATGAACTTGGAGAGACCAAAATGAAAAGCCCATTGATTTCATTACTTCTTCAAATGAATGCAATGAAGAAATATTCCCTACAATTCATGCATTTTTGAAAATAGGTGCCACTCTGCCAATAACTACGGCCACTGCAGAAAGATCCTTTTCAACACTAAGACGACTTAAAACCTACATAAGAAATTCTTCCTCTGAAGAGAGTGTGAATGGTTTAGCCTTAATGAGCATTCACTGCCAATTAGAAATACAACCAGAGGATGTTCTTCAAGAAATGTCAAAAAGGAAGAGAAACTTAAATATCATTTTGTAAGGTACCGTAATGTAAACAATTTACATATCTTTATTGAAAATATATATATATTATTTATATATATATACCTAGGATGTCCTAGGTGTATATGACGCATTCGGTGGAGAAGGGGCGAACACCACAAAATTCAAAAAATGAGTTTTTTGTCGTATAATTATCCTTAAAACCTTTGCTTTACCTATGCAAAAAATTAGATGTTAGTCTGCACTCTTTCACGGTAAAATTTAGGTTTTAATGTATCTCAGAGAAATTCACTCCGCATCATTGCTTCACATTGAACACATCTATCTACTTTCTGGTCACTCGACAATGCCCTGTGATGCTCAATTTGGCCAAATTGAACAAAATATAAAAAATAATTACAGCAATATTATTTACACCAAAAAAGATTATGTTACGGCCATAACTACAGCCATTTCGCAGCGCTTCCTAGTTGTAGAAATGAAACAGGCTGATTTTCTCGATTTTGACGTCCTAAAAACATGCATTGTCATTAGGAAATCAACAACTACTAAATTTACAGATGCAAGAAAGTTAATATTTGACTTTCAACACAAAGAAGGCTACGTAATATCTACTGAATACCGCACAACCCCAGATAATAGCCATCCCGTCAGACTGCAGAAAGGGAAAAAATCCTACAGTGTCAGTTTATTCAATCTAGCCCAGCAGACACTGCAACCAAAGTATTCCCAATTGCTGCCAATAACTAAGGAAAAAATAAAAGATCTCAAAGAATTATCAGACCTAATGCCTGCAACTGCAGTGAACTATTATACAAGATTGTTAAAGGAACTGGAAGAAACCGAAACAGTTGAAGCAGGTAATACAACATTCGACGAAGAGGACCAAATAATGGATTACACCAGTTAACATCAGAAGCTATCAATAAATAATATTGTAAAATTTCGTGGCGTTTTATTATATTGACATATTACACAACAATATTTTACTCAAATATGTGTTCAAATTCATACATTTCAATAAACCGGAAAAATACAAAGGTTTAAAGTTTACAAACTTTAACTACATTTTGTGGCATAATTCGAAAATGTTGCGTTCACCCCTTCTCCACCAAACGCGTCATATATAGGTTCATATAACCCCCTCTGAAAAAAATTTCTAGCTACGGCCCTGATATATATATATATATATATATATATATATATATATATATATATATATATATATATATTTTATTTTTTATTTTTAAAGTTCGGGAAGAACCGATTCGCCTCTATTTAAAAGGGCATATCTCGGTGGAAAAACAGAAAAAGTGAGAGGAAAGACAGAGGAAAAAGTAAGGGTGGAAGGGACAGTCGAAGTGGAAAAAGACCAAGGATGACAAGGACTGCAGGGTCGAGCCTCATCATCCTTGGGTGCTAGGGCCAGGAGGGCGCACGTGAAACCTCCAGGAACAAGCATGTACAAATGAGCGCAAAGAGCACTCAAGAGCATGAGCTTAGAACCCCCTTGCGGGGATATATTATATATTTATATATATATATATATATATATATATATATATATATATATTATTCACAAGTACAGTATTACTTGATCTTAAATGCTTATGAATTCTAACAAGCATCTCCACCTTCTCTCCCCCAAGCCTATTTCTTAGCTTGCTCCATACTGTACCAAATATACTAAAGAATCTTTCAAGAGAACCAATTAACTAGCAGCACAGCTTTGCAAATTTTTAATGAATGTTGCAAATCCTGCAGGCAAATTCTGACCCTTTGTTTCCTTCATCTCAACATACATCCACCACTTGGGATCAATGAAAGAAAGCCACCCCCAGCCTTTTTTAGTTAGCTTTATAAGGCTAACTAACGAAAATATAATGACCTAACCTAACCAATTGTCAAGGGCATGTAGTTGACCTAATGATTGGTTAGGTTAGGTTATGATATTTTCATTAGCCTTATAAAGCTAACTAAAGAAGGCTGGGGGTGGCTTGCTTTCACTGATCCACTACTTGTACCCTGTCATACTGTTAATAAACGAGTAGCTAAACATATATCCTGGAAAAATACTATTGTCCTTCAAATCTAAAAGAGCAATAACTTGAAAGTGACCTTAAAAACAAACAAAAACCCCAAAACCCACCTTTTTGGGTTTTTGCCAACCATGCTATGTTGGCCTTATTTTTGTATCAAGTTCAGTGTATAATATGTAAGATTGTACGGTACCTGTATGTTAGGTTAAGCAGCTATGGATTGTGAATAATCCACAATAAAGATGTTATACTAGACTAGTGGTTCCCAAACTCAGGTCCATGGTGGGCTATGAAAAGTAGGAAATTTTTCAAGAAAATCTGGGAAATCTGAAATAAATAAGGTTTTATTTATTTCAACTTGGCAGGGTAGAATTTGCCTTCTTTCTTTTTAATTTTACTTTGAAATCACTCACTGGATGACTTCAAATGGTATCATCACTGTGGTAATGGTGCTGTCTACATAGCGATGGTTATGTACAGTTATACAGTTATTGATTGCTATGCTTTTGGCCTTCATGAGGGAAGAAGTGATAAATATTTAAAACACTCAAGTTTGTTGTGAGGCTAGTGACAAGTTAAATTTATACAAGTTTGTAAGATAATGATGAGTGAAATACATTATGCGAGTAAAATCCATTGATGATGTAATTATGTTATCATTAATTATATGAGTAGTTTTTGTAAGTTGTCAACAATAAAAACAAACACTTTATTTTAGACTCAACAGCAGAGGTGGGGAGTCGGAGTCGGAGTCGGAGTCGGGAGTCGGTAAAAATGACCGACTCCCGACTCTTTGATTCAATTTCTATATGCCAACAATTTACCAGAATACTACTCTGCCCTAAATAAATATCTTCCTGAACTAATTCTAGATTCACATTTCCACATTTAATTTATTGTTCTGGTAAATCTTAGCAAATGAATTTCATATTTCTATTTTAGGATACTAGGTACCATATAAAAATTAGCAATATATTAATTATTAATTTAATTAGCCCGTATTAGTAATGAGTCGTGGGCCTAGTAGAAAATCAGCAGTCTTTCAATATTTTAAGCTAAATGAGGATGAAAGTATTTTTATTTGTCAAGTAGAAAAGGATGGTAAAGAGTGTAATGCAAAAATTAATGCTTACACTGGGAAACATGCTAATGCTCCAACTAGAGCCTCAAACTTGAAACGCCATCTACGAAACAAACATCCCAATATTTATAAGGTTGTAGATCAGCATGATAAGGAAAGAGTCGGGAGTCGGAGTCGGTTTTTAAAAATACCGACTCGGGAGTCGGGAGTCGGGAGTCGGTTGTTTTTGGCCGACTCTCCATCCCTGCTCAACAGGTACAAACATTATAAAAAGGTCCATAGAAGATTAAGAGATAGTTGTCTGGAGCACTGACTAAGTAGGCCAGTGAATCAGTGTGTATAATGAACATACAATTGCCTACACCAATGCTTCCAGATTTGAGATTTATAAAATATATCAGACCAGTCCAGTAATCATGGCTTCTATTATCTTATTGACTGACTCACCAAGCCAGTGATAAATCTAAATACAAAGTTGTGAATGGCACAGTTAGGCACCTTATTGACTACAAACAGTACCGTATACTGACACTAGAAGGAGCACCATTTACAAATCATGGAGTCCTTAATAAACTCCTAAAAATATTATTATATGCAACATATAATGGTTATTATTGAATGTTTCACCAACAGTGACCTTGAATACGTAACCATAATTTCTTATAGTAGTTTACTGTGGTTTATTCAAATCTGCAATCCATATCTTGCGCAAATGGTTATTAAGAAAGTTATAAATAGTAGAAAAATTATAGGTTCTGTATGATGATATACCTACATTGGACAATCAAAGCAGAACATGCATAAATATCATGACTATATCATTCTCAGCCACAGTTCATAGTTATGGTGGATTGTGACAAGTGCAGACTGACTTTCTTTAAATGTATAAAAAAATTTGAATATAATAATAAAGCAGCTATTGATTTTTCCAAAAGCATGGAATTTTGCCAAAAACTAGAAAATGCTTGCAGTGCAACTTAGATTGTTATTTTCGCATGGATCAAAACACATTTTCTATTGTATGCAACAAATTAAACAGAAAAAAAACAAGTGGGCTAGGCATTCACAAACTGACCACCTTCATTACTTCCTCAAAACCATCACAGAACTATATCCACCTCTACAATAAGGTAGGTTTAGTATGTATATATTATCATGGGGGTGGGGGGTGAGGCACCCCCCCCCGTAATTGGAGAATACACAGGTTAAGGTTAAGTTATATACAGGGTGTCCCAGGAGGAAATGTCAAGAATGCACCATTTCACTCTTTGGGTATTTCTAAGTAGAAAGTATTATATCGACATGTGCCTGATTCCCAACTGTTACCGAGATACAGGCCTCTACATTTGGGTAACTAAAACATAATAAAAAGCCAATCTTAGATAATATTCAATGACATTTAATGATACATTGGCAACTGTGCAGATCCTCACATTATTTATTTACATTATTTATTTAGGTACGTCTTAACACCTGCTCACTGAGTCACGTTTCTTGTCAGGGTGTGTTGTGTACTCTGCAAATGTGGAGGTGCAGTGCTCAAGCAACATTTCAAGCCATGCCAGCAGTTTTAAATCAACAGTTTCCGGGAAGGTGGACTGGACGTGGAGGACCTGTGGCATGGCCCCCTCATTCGCCTGACTTATCTCCGCTAGATTTTTTTGTCTGGGGATTCTTGAAGAGTAGGGTGTTTCATACCTATAGGGTAAAATAAAAATGAGCTTGGAGTTTTAATCCACACGTTTCCCCGTATTCTAAAGAACAAGAAAACACGTTTGTGCAAGTTTGAACCAGATCGCGCTGCATTTAGAGGTCCCCAACTTTGACGACTTTTTGTCAGTTCATTTCTCACCTGCCTGCAGTGAAGACGGTTTTCTTCGTCACTTGAGCGGTTCGTGTTGTATAGCCTATTGGACAACTATGGAGGTAATTATATATGCTACTAATTATCTCATTTTACTGTGGTATTGAAATTTATTATTATTTAATTTCTGTCATTTTACTGTGGTAGTGATATTTATTATTAATATTACATGAAATTAATTAGTCTGTTGCATATTGGACAACTAAGCTGGTAATTATTTATGATACTAATTAATGTAATTTTACTGCGGTATTGAAATTTATTTAATTAATGAATTGTCAAAGAGAACGTAGTGTACACGTATCAGTTTTATAAATAAAGAAAAGCAGTAACTGTGACTCGAACCAGTGTCATAGCCATTTGGCGGCATCGCTCAAGTCGGCGTACACAGCACGCTATCCACTCCCTAGATGGTGTAGTGGATAGCGTGCTGTGTACGCCGACTTGAGTGATGCCGTCAAATGGCTATGACACTGGTTCGAGTCCCAGTTACTGCTTTTCTTTATTTAATTAATGAAATTAATTACGATGTGAAATTATTTCTGTGGAATTATTTAGTTTGTTTTCTTTTCCAGGTGTCTACCAGAGCGAAAACAGAAGTGTTTCTTATTGGCCAGACGGATGCGAACATCACATCAAGTGGCCTTCCAACTCAGTTGCAAGTACTCAAAAAGTACTTTTACCACCAAAAGGAGCAAAAATTTGGACGTACTAAATGCCTGAACCTGTGCCTGGATGCCTGTCTCATATTTTGGGAGAGCGAGAGAATCCCCATGATGCGTCGAGATTTGGCCTTGAGGAAGATGGAATCCCTTCTCAAGGAATACGACCGGCTTGTGAAGCACAAGTCACATAAAGCAGAGTCCTTCCGAGTGAAGGAGGCGATGTTCAAGGAGGCAATAGCGAAGGAGATCATGGACATTGCTCATTCACAGGCTAAGGAAATGATGAAGAATCAGGAGGACATCCACTTTCTCGACATGCAGCATGAAGATCCAAATTCCTGCAGCATGGGCCCTGTTGACATGAAGCTTCACTATAAGGAGATTAGGAAAAGGAAGAGGCTGGACAAGATTAAGGAACAACAGGAGAAGGCCAGAAAGGAACAAGGAGCTGCAGAAGATACGGGGGCTTTAGTGATTTCAACTTCGTCAGAGACTGACTCAGATGTCATTGACCCAACCGTGGAAGTTTTTCCATCCTCCTCCAAGGGAAATACCAAGAAGCAACGCAGGAATCTGATCTCACAGGATGTGACGACTACCTACGATCGGCTGAATATTTCGTACCGCGATTCAGCTATGTCGTACACTGCAGCGGCTAAATCACTAGGTTTTGACTTGGATGAACTGTCCATTTCTGCCAGTACCATGTACCGCACACGCAAGGCTCTCAGGAAGGTGGATGCTGAAAGTTATCAATCCGACGAAGTTTGTCCTGGTCAGCCTCTTGTCTTGCATTGGGATGGTAAGCTCCTACCTGACAATGAGCAATGGAAGGAGAGCGTTGACCGGATCGCCATCCTCATCTCTGGCGATGGCAAGGAGAAGTTGCTCGGCATTCCTAAGGTGACGTCCGGAACCGTCGAGAAGATAGCGCGAGTTTGCTTGGATTTGGTCAAGGAACACAGGATGGAAGAGCGCGTGCAGGGACTGTCTTTCGACACGACAGCGTCGAACACCAGGATTCATATTGGGGCCTGCATCCTGATTGAGAAAGGTCTTGGCAGAGAACTCATGTACTTCCCCTGTCAGCATCACATCTATGAAGTCATCCTCAGCTCCATCTTCAAGCGTGCATACGGCCCTTCAAGTGGCCCCGATATACCCGTTTTCAAGAGGTTTCAGGCACAATGGAAGTTCATCGACCAGTTGGACGTGCGGCCGTACGATTTTGCTCAAGTCAATGACTCTATGAGGGAACTGAGGGAGAAGTCAGTCCTGCTGGTGAGAGGGATGGTGAGCACGTCGCATCAGCGCGATGACTACAAGGAACTGCTACAGTTGGTTCTCATCTTCCTGGGAGAAGCAAAAGTGGTGGATTTCCCTCTCAGAGCCCCTGGCGCTTACCATCATGCTCGATGGATGGCGATAGCCATCTACTCCTTGAAAGTAATTCTACTGAAGAAGCAGTTCAAGATGTCGAGTCACGAGTTGGAAGCTCTGACAGCCGTAGGTCTCTTCGTGTCCCTCGTCTACATCCGAGGTTGGACTCGTGCTGCAACCTCAAGCAAGGCTGCCGCAGTTGATCTGGAATTTCTGCGTGACGCGGAAGCCTTTGCCATGTCGGGATATTCGTGTGTTAACGCTGCGCAAGAAGCCATGTCTCGACACCTATGGTACATCTCTGAGACTCTTATTGCCATGGTGTTCTTCGACGCAGATGAAGAAAAGGCTCAGATGGTCGTCAGTTTGGGTAAGCCCACATCGAAAAAGGAACTCAAGCGACCCCAAGGGAAGAACGTCAGGAATCTTGCCTCGAAACACCTGGCGGAGTTCGTGACAGGAAAGACGATGGCTTTCTTCCATGCATTCGACTTGGACACAGAATTCTTGAAAAAGCCAGTTGCCGAGTGGACTGAAGTAGAGGGCTTCAAGCAAGCAGCGGCAACTGTTAACAAAATCTCTGTCGTCAACGATCGGGCCGAAAGAGCCATCGCGCTCACCAAAGAGTTCAACTGTTCTCTGACGAAGAACGAAGAGCAGAAGCAGTATTTGCTCAAAACTGTGATGCAGCATAGGGCGAAATACCCAAATAAAACCAAGAAGGATTTCATGGACAAATGATTCGCAAGAAGTGGTTATGTTTTTTGTATCTTTGTGAAAATGTGTAGTGAAATGGTACTCGTTTGTTGAATAAAAATTCATTGACAGATTTTTGTTTAATTTTTTTCCGTTTATGATCTGCCAGAGCATCAAACTGGGGACCCGTAAACTTTAAACTATTGAATTAATACTTCGGTTTATCAGTCTCCTCAGCAAATGGAACAAGGGGATCCATGTGGATTAAAATTTTTCCAAACTTTTAATTTATGAAACACCCTATTGAAGAGTAAGTGACCAGTGTTGGAGTCCTTGAGGCCAGCCTCGATGCCGATTTTCCACGGCCTCGGCCTTGGTCTCGACACCTTCTGGCCTTGAAAAATACGCTGAGGCCGGTCGAGGCCGCCTGTTTTGAATTAATTTTTATATTGGATATTTTTATTTCAATAAGAGTGGTGAGAACACCATCTTTCTCTCGCGATCAGATAGGTAGCTATAACTAAGTAATAAGTAACACAATGTCGTTTATGTTAGAATACAAATTTAATAAATTAATTTATAATACAAATAATTAATCAGTGGGGAATGGCGTATAGGAGCGATGGAGCGATCGCTCCCCCTTGCATGAAACGATAAATATTAATTTAACAGAAAAAAATATTAATTTTAAGATATTAAAATAAATATTCTTAAAATATATTTTAAAAATTCATGTGACATGAAACTTATAGCATAGCTTCAAACAGCGTACCACTGTTTGAATACAAAATAATATTGCAGCCGGATGGAGCGATAAATTTTTTGCTCAAGTAAATATAAATTATATGTTACTGCTGTAATGAAAATATAAGTGGAACAATCGCGAATTTTTTTTATAATAAGTTTATTTTTGCTAATAGTTACTTCAGTAATAATGATATAAGCCATTTATATGTATTTTATTGAAATTATTACTTATTTGTAATTAACTAGAATTGTACGTCTGGCAGAGCCGCATATGTTGTTAATACACGTACTCTTGTCAGTCTTGGGAGCGACAGTTGAATTCGCTCTAGCCTATTGTGAGTCCGTATTGTCGTACAGTGGTACATTATTTTTATAATCAAATACTGACAAATAGTCTTGTTATTTGGAGTGTTATAATTATAATCATAACGTGAGTAATTTATTCAACAATTATTTTTATATTTTATTAAAATATTTTTTTAATACAAATTTATGGCTTCCTTTGGCATACTGTATAAGTACCGTAAGGAATCACCATGTGATTGTTTATATACTAGAATTTTAAAAATTAATCGTACAGTAATAACTGACAACATTGATGCGTGCATAATGTCATTTACTGTCTTTTACAGTTTTACTATTGTCATTTACAGTACTGTGCCGATTCTCATCTCATCTGCGCTTCTAACTTAATAATGTCTGCAAATTCTCGAATCATCCAATTTGGATACTTCGAGCATGAGATATTTGAAGAAAATGGAAAGAAAAAACATAGAGCAAGGTGCAAGTTTTGTAAGGCAAAGTCTCCAAAACTTAGTGAGTTCTACGGTACCACTTCCAATTTTACAAGGCACCTGAAACGTGTGCACAAAGCAGAGTAAGTGCATGTACAAATTGCTATCAGTTTTGAAATCATTGGGTCTGCAATGCCTTAACAAAGTAGAGGTTGAGATTTTTGCTTATTTTGCTTGTTGTTGATATTTGCTTGTTTTGAACTTGACATTTATGTTCATTCTGCAGGTGGCAAGAATATGCTAAGGGAAAAACAACCATCAACGACAACTCGCAACAGAATCTCAATGCGTTTTTTTCTATGTCTAGTGATGGAGAACCAATGAAATACAAGCAAAATAATCAACGGCAGAGGCTGATCTCTGAGGAAGTAGTGAGGTTCATGGTAGGATGCAGCCTACCACTTTCCATTGTTGAGGACAAGCACTTCCGGAACCTTCTGCAAGTTTTGGATCCAAGGTAAATGAAATGTTTTTTTGCTCCCCTCTATCCTCAAGGGGCATGATTATGCCTTGCTGAACTCCATCTTACAGAGCAGCATAGGCTTGGTGCATTTATTTCATTTAAAAACTGTTAACGTTTGAATATTTTTTGTTGGAAATTTTAGGTATCAGCCCATGGCAAGGTCAACATTGACAAGTCAGACACTTCCCAAGTTGAGAGCTGAAGGAATCAAGAAGGTCATGGACTTGCTGTCCCACCATAGCAGTATCTCCTTGACGACTGACATATGGACTGATAGGACCATGCGCAGCTACTTGGGTGTAACAGCGCACATCATGGGCACAAACCCTAGAACTAGAAATTATGGGTTGTTGTCTGTTCTCCTGACCTGCCAGCGCTTCCATGGGAAGCACACAGGGGAAAGAATTGCACAAGCATTTGAAAGCATTCTGGAAGATTATAACATAGGAGCAAAGGTTGGTTAAGGCTGTCATTGTTAGGGTTTTAAACTGTCAATGATAAATAGAGATAAATGCACCAGCTATAGCATTAATTTTTTTTGCTATTTCAGGTAGAGTACATAGTCACGGACAATGCTGCAAACATGAAAAAAGCTTTCAAGGTTCAATTTCCAGTAGAGGGTAATGAAGAGACAGCTTTTTTGAGGAGGACCAGGAAGTGGAAGATGAGACACTTTGGGAGGAGCTGGACGAAGAAGATGAAGCTCATGTTGACGCTGCATTGAGAACAAGCTCAAGGCAGCGGATATCTTGCTTCGCCCACACACTTCAACTTGTGGTTCGTGACGGGTTAGCAGACATGAAGTGTGTCAGCCGAGCGATCGCCAAAGTTACGAAGATCTCCACTCTCTTACACAAGAGTTCTGTTTTCAAAGAAAGGTGAGTAACGGTTTCAGAGCTGCCAACTACTATGGATTTTCCATATTTTGTTTGGTAAGGTTGGCAGCTCTGCCTTTTCAATTGTCTGGTGTGAGTGTGAATGGAAGACATTAAAATGCCTTTCTTATTTCTAGGTTTGAAGAAAAATTTGGAGATGGCCGAACCATACCTGCAGCAGTGGCTACTCGCTGGAACTCAGTATACCACCAGCTTCGGTCACTGCTGGGGATGGAAGGAATGGACCTCAAGAAATTGGCTGAGGTGTGCGATACCCAAGAGTTTGCTCATGCTCTTCTGATTCGTCACGAGTGGGGGCAGTTAACTGAGCTGTGCAAAATTCTGGAGCCATTCGCCGAAGCCACCAACTTGACTCAGGGTAAGAGTTTTAGTGGCGCAAACATCCCCTGAACAATCAATCAAATTTACAATGTATAAATAACTTTGTCATTTGATTGGTGGTAATTAGTTCAAAATCGTTCATCAATGTAAATTTTGTTTTTGTTTTACAGGGGATCAGAGTGCCACAATAAGTCAAGTAGTTCCTGTTGTCCTTGATATAAACAGCCATCTCCGCAAGTGGACTGATAATGCAAGGTTTTGTAAAACCCTGGTCACAGCTCTACACACTTCTTTGAAAAAACGTTTCAGAGGGGTGTTTATCAACTGTGGCATGGACACCGATCCAGGCAGTAGAAGCCATCAAGAGCCATTTATTGAAAAACTTTATCTTGTGGCTGCTGTCCTGGATCCACAGTACATGTTGCACTGGGTTGATGCAGACGTGGTGTCACTGGTGTGCGAAGAAGGTCCGGAGAATGCCCACGAAATTCTGAAGAATACTCTAAAAGGTATGTTGAGTTTTGATCAAGAGTGAAAGAGCAAGGGTTGAGAACAGGATCCAAAAAAATAGTTCAGAACTTGTACAAATGTACAATAATTTGAATAAACTTGCAAATTTAATTTTTCTGGACTGATTTCCTTTGCTTTATATTACAGAGATCGTCATAACAGAAGCGGAAAGGTTCTCATCGAATGACGGCGAAGAAGCTGGAGCCCTCTTTTACCACACCTGCAGCGAAGATGATGAAAGCCCTGCAAAAGTGCCCCGTTTGTTGGCCAAATATAAAAGTATAAGGAGTCGCACAAGGTCAAGGAGTCGGGAAAAGGACTGTGTGCGAGTACAGCTTGAGAAATATCTGAGAGATGAAGAGCGGCATGGGATGGATGCAGTGACATTTTGGAAGGAGAAAAGTGAGGGAAACCTCAAGTACCCTTCACTGTATACCCTTTCAAAAAATATTTTGTGTGTGCCAGCCAGCAGTGCTCCGGTGGAGCGTATTTTTAGCCGAGGAGGGATAATAATGCGACCACATCGGGCGAGGCTGTCTCCTCAGATGTTGGAGACTCTTATGTTTTTAAAATGTAATGAGCATATTCTTTGAAAAATAAATGTTAGAGTCATGTGTTTGTGTCAAGTCAATTTCGCAACCAAAAAAGTTGCTGCACAACTGCCTGCTTCTGTTTTACATGCGTGTGTGTAATAACTGGCCTCGGACACTGTGGCCTCGACCTTGGGCCGGCCTCAAACACTGCAGCCTCGGCCTTGGTCTCGGAGGTCGTGGCCTTGACTACAACACTGAGAGTAACGTTTATCAGCGGGCTAATCCCGAAACTAGGGAGCAGTTGGTTGTAGGTATACTGGATGCGTTCATAAACCTCAGAAATGAACTTCCGCGTTTTCCTTGGCAAGACTCGATGGATCGGAGGCTCACCGCGTGCATTGAAGAAGGAGGTGGTCACTTTGAAACCATTCTGCAATAAGTGCAATAGTGTATTGTATATTGTATGTTTGTACTTTTTGTAAACCACAAGTGTCATTAAATAGTATCTAAGATCACCTTTTTATTATGTTTTAATTACCCAAATGTAGAGGCTTGTATCTCGGTAACAGTTGGGAATCAGACCCATATCGATATAATACTTTCTACTTAGAAATACCCAAAGAGTGAAATGGTGCATTCTTGACATTTCCTCCTGGGACACCCTATATATATATATATATATATATATATATATATATATATATATATATACCAGTGTGCCCCCGCAAGGGGGTTCTAAGCTCGTGCTCTTGAGTGCTCTTTGT
Organism: Bathynomus jamesi; assembly: GCA_023014485.1. Classification (NCBI taxonomy): domain Eukaryota; kingdom Metazoa; phylum Arthropoda; class Malacostraca; order Isopoda; family Cirolanidae; genus Bathynomus; species Bathynomus jamesi. The sequence goes on from JAJOZX010000183.1 coordinate 1,768,825, forward strand.
GCTCGTTTGTACGTGCTTGTTCCTGGAGGTTTCACGTGCGCCCTCCCGGCCCTAGCACCCAAGGATGGTGGGGCTCGACCCTGCAGTCCTTGTCATCCTTGGTCTTTTTCCACTTCGACTGTCCCCTCCACCCTTTCTTTTTCGTCTGTCTTTCCTCTCACTTTTTCTTTGTTTTTCCGCTGAGATATGCCCTTTAAATAGAGGCGAATCGGTTCTTCCTGAACTAAAAAAAAAAAAAAAAAAAAATATACCAGTGTGTATATATATATAGTAGACTCGCAACTTAGATTTTTCTTATGCAGTTTCAACTATACGCAGGTTATAATTTTACAATTTCGGTGCTTTAAGGCAGCATACACACGTCTCACCTTCGTCCGCATTCACAATGCCACGAGGATGGCACTAACAAGAGTGTTATGGCATGCTGAAAGGAATTCAACATTGCCAATTGCATCACTTTTGTGTTATAGGTACGTTATACATATAACAGAGTTACAATATATAGTGATTTAGGGGATTTTTTTTTGGTTTCTGACTTTACATAGTTTTTGGCCTTATGCAGGGTCCCAGGAATGTAACCCTGCATAAGTTGTGAGTCTACTGTATATATATGTTCCTAGCCTATTTGGTTTTTGTTAATATCCAAAATATATTTTTCTAATGTATTTTGGTGTGTTTGGTTCATATATGACCTTCATTTCTAGTAATAGTAAAAATGAACCGAAACATAAGAAAATTAAGGTTTCATAACTTTGGGTAATTTTTTGACCCAGTCTCTTTTTATAATGAGAGCAAACTTTTCTGGTCAATTTTGAGGTGTTCTGCACGAATCTGCCATCCGTTTCCTGTGCAAATGCGTAGTTTTCAAGATATCGTCATCTTGAAAACTATGCATTTGCACAGGAAATGGATGGCAGTTTTGTACAAAGCACCTCAAAATTAACCAGAAAAGTTTGCACTCATCATTTTCGTTTAAACTAACGAATTTAAATGAAAATATCATGACAACCTAACCAATCATCAAGGGCGTACAGTTGACCTAACTGGTGTCACATACTGAACTGTCCACAAAACATTAGGACTGATCAATTTGATTCGTGATCTTTACGGTGGCCCCCCCCCCCCCCCCCGGAGACCTAAATTATACAACTGATAATGTAATAACATGTGCCAACCTTGCATGGGTAGTCCGCTAAATTTTGCCTACCCTTAAACTGAAACCACACACGTTTATTTTTAGGATTTTTTTTACGGTACTTAAAGACCTTCTGGTCTTTTCTTAAAATACAAGCGCTACCTATTGCATTTAGGGCAGGTCACGGATGTCTTAATTATTCTATGATTAAAAAAAAGGTCTAAACTCTTGTCTTCATCGAGGGCAATATGGCAGATCACATCTTCAAAGTCAAATATGCATAACTAACACATCATACTTCTAGTCATAAAAAAACCAAACTGAACAGAGTTCAACAGACAAACATTTGCTAAAAATGATTTATTTGTAAAACAGGAAAAATTGAATTACGCAGAAGTAGCCAGAATCACCAAAAATAAGAAATATTCACTAAATAGTCAATATATATATATTGAAAAAACACCAAAAATAAGAAATATATTTTAATAAAAAAAATATTTTATACAAATTTGCACAAGATAATATATATATTTTCTTATTCAGTTTTGATTGGTTATTCAATATATATTGCTGTTATAGCTGGGTGTGACTGGGTCAAAAAACGAATAATAACCTAACTTTGTTTTGGCTCATTAGCGTATGAAGGTCATATTTGAACAGCACACACCAAAATACAATAGTAAATATTTACCAAATGTATTTTGGATATTAATTTCGGTATTTCTTTACTATTACACCAGTCTCCAGTAGAAAGTTTTAAAAATTTTTAAAATTTTGGATAACATTAGGGGTTAGGTTAACTCCCAGTTCCCACTGGGGGTCCCACAGGTAAAAAAAAAGGTAAAAAAAGGATAGAAAGTTTTAAGCTTCAATAATTATATAATTACCCACATAATTTCCTCAAATTATACATCTTGTAGTTCCACCACAAATGAGCTGTATACATTAGAGTACAAAAAGTTTTGAACAAAATCAACATGTAATGTACAAGTATGAAATCTTCTAACCGAAGTATTTCCCTGAGCATATAATTGTCTACACTGCCTTAGAATATCACAGTCATCTAAAAGACTATCCATTAGTATGTGGCCAAGATAGAGTACTTAGTCAGTATTTCTTTACTATTACACCAGTCTCTGGTAGAAAGTTTTAAAAGTTGGTTTTTAATGTTTTTCAATGTGCTAAATTAAAAAATTATACTCATTTCCATCGCAAATGATTTGTTAGAGAATTATTGAAGCTTAAACTCTCTAATGGGTAAAGGGTAAAAAAATGGCACTTCCACTGATTTTAATTTGAATCAGTTAGTTTTAGGTTAGGTTTGCTTAGGTTGTTTTAGGTTCGGCCAATTTTGAAGGTGAAATTTATGTTTTTCAGCACATTAAAAACCAGCTTTTAAAACTTTCTACCAGAGACCAGTGTAATGTGAATATTTACCACTTAGTCTGGGTTACTTCTGACAGCACCATACCATTCAATTGAAATTCAAGAAATTTTATATACTTGTAGGCCTTGGTCCTCACAATCATAACGACTTTGGTTATTATGTATTTTATCACACTCAGTCATTTTACACACCAAAATGTATTTTTCTAGTAGTATTTGATGTGATTTGTTCAAATATGACCTCCATTTCCGTCGGAAATGAGATCCAACAAAGTTATAGTACTTTGAAGTTTGGCTCATTTTCAAGGGAAATGGAAGTCAAAATCTAAGCAAAACACATCAAATATTACTAGAAAAATGTATTTTGGTATTAATTAACCTAACCTAACCCTGGCTAAACGAGCCTAGAGTATTACCTTATTATGGATTAGGTGGTGGATACAGACGAGAGCTCGTTTAGCCAGGGTTAGGATCATTTAGCCAGGGTTAGGCTAGTTTAGCCAGGGTTAGGCTCGTTTAGCCAAGGTTAGGCTCGTTTAGCCAAGGTTAGGCTTTAGCCAAGTTAGGTTAGGTAGGTAGGTTAATTAATACCAAAATACATTTTTCTAGTAATATTTGATGTGTTTTGCTTAGATTTTGACTTCCATTTCCCTTGAAAATGAGCCAAACTTCAAAGTACTATAACTTTGTTGGATCTCATTTCCGACGGAAATGGAGGTCATATTTGAACAAATCACATCAAATACTACTAGAAAAATGTATTTTGGTGTGTAAAATGACTGAGTGTGATAAAATACATAATAACCAGCCTATTTTACAGGATGTTCTCTTCAACTCCTGATCAATCGTTTATTTTTCATTATTTTTATGGGTTCTGGGGAAAAAATGAAGGGGGGTCCACGGGGATTTTGGAGGTTCCCCAAGGGAGGAATGGAATGAAAAAGATTGGGAACCACCGAACCACTATTAAGTAGACGTACAGTAACGGTACAAACCCTTCATGTAGCGCTCATGAGCCTACCATATTTAAGCCACGTAGGCCTACTCAACACATTGCATCCATCACAAATAATAAAGTAAATATTAAAATTTGCTGGACAGAAGAAAAAAAGGCTTTAAAAAACCAGAATAGACATATGTTACCTTTTCGCTCAAAACTAACCTTCACTTTCTAAGTCAATTAGTCCAATTACTTGAACTAACGAGACCGCACAGTGTAGGTTATATACAGTGCTGGCCATCCAGCATTTTCATTTTTCAGCCTGTGCAGAAACCTGACTCAGTCAGAGACCAGCCGCTTGGTCGTTCAGTGACTCTTGACTCTATTTCCCTAAAGCAGTCACCAATTCCCTGTTTTCGTTTTACATCATTGCTGACGTGTGTGTATATATATATATATATATATATATATATATATATGTCACCGACAAATTCTTAATTCAGGCGTTTAATTAAAAGACGGAAAAATCAGGCATTTTAATAAATGCCTACTGGATTTAGGCATTACATTAAATGATTAATATTGTTAGGCATTTAGTTAAATGCCGCAAAAATCTAAGAAAATTTAAGAAATTGGCTGTTTCGGATTCAAATTTATTTAATTAAGTTTAAGTTTAAATTTATTGCAGAAAAAAAATATAAACGGAGTTTAAACATTATTCACATAGAATCTATTTGTTTTTACAGTTTAAGTTAGAATGACATCTGCTGTTACATAGAAGATTTGATTTTTTACAAAGACATCGTCTTGAACAGCAACGTGTCTGAATGTTTGAGGCACAATTGCATTTTGTGTAACCTTGACCAGAACAAAACGATTTTCTCACAGCTTCTCTGAGAGTTAGTTCTTCCAAATTTACTGTCACTTGATAAAAAAAGTACCATCGCAGATTTCAGATTGTGCACGCGCAGGGCCGTTTCCTGGCATAAGCAGACTAAGCGGCCTCTTAGGGCCCCGCTTCTACTAGGGGGCCCCTAGACAGGCTCCCAGGTCATACCTCAGTGGGCAAGAATAGGAATATAGCTGAAGTTATTATTAATATTATTGTTGTTATTATTATTATTATCCTTATTATTATTAATTATTATTATTATTATTATTATTATCATCATCATTATTATCATCATCATTATTATCATGATTATTATTATTTAGCAGATTAGTTGTGGTTAACTAGATGTGACTTCGTGCATCTTGGAAAATGAAACGACATTATCCATCAGGAGCTGAAAAACGGAAAAAGAAGAAAATAGAAGAGGAGAAGCTTTCCAGTAGCACAGGTGAGATGTGCCACTTGTATATTCTTATGATTACAGTTCAGGCAACTAGGTTAGGTAGACCATCAAGCTAGGCAAGTGCTCAGGAATCGTGTAGAGTAAGCTAGTCTCTGTAATATTTATAATATTTCGAAGTCTGAAATTTAATGGATCACATCACATCAAATTCTGTTCACACAAATCAATTATCAAACAAGATAAGAAAGAGTATTTTAGCAAAAATTAACAGAATATGTAATGGTATGTTCTTCTCAGGAGCACTACTGAAATATTTGGAAAAGCCATCCTCAGCAAAGCCTGATGAGCATCATGAGCCAACAGCAGGACCATCCTCTATGCAACCTCAAACACCAGTGGAAGTAGAGCCTGATGAACCAACAAGTGGCCCATCTTCTGTTCAGCTTCAAACACCACACACAGGCATTTCTACTGAGCAACAAGAACCAAGATCTGCTCCACCGCTTGACCCGTATGACTGGCCAGTTGTCCTGTCAGATGCCTTGAAGACAGATCTCACACTCACACTCACACTCTGAATCTTGTAGTGGCTGATGCAGCTAAAACTTCTACAGATGCCATCAGCTTCTTTGGTAACGTACAAAAATTGTACAACCTTTTTGCAGCAGCTACACAGAGATGGACAATCCTAAAGAAGCACGTGAACATAACACTCAAGTCTTGGAGTGAAACCAGGTGGGAGAGCCGGCTTAAGAGCATTGAAGCTGTGCGATACCAGAGCCACAACATCAGAGAGGCCCTGTTGGAAGTCAGAAACGATGCCACAGATGCCATAGCCAGGACTGAAGCACAAGCATTTGCAGAGGAGGTAGGGTCTTATAGCTTTCAGATTTGCACAGTAGTATGGTATGACATTCTTCATGCAGTTAACCATGTGAGCAAACTTCTGCAGTCTCCTACAATGCAGTTTGATGTGGCAGTCAACCTCCTCACAAAAACAAAAGACTCACTCACCAGCTACAGAAACACAGGTTTTGTTGCAGCACAAGTCGTAGCTAGGGACATATGTGAGGAAATGAATGTGGAGGCTGTGGTGAAGGAGAAGAGGCTCAGATCCACAAAAAAGCACTTTGCTTACGAAGCTCCTGACGAACCATTTACAGAAGCCTTAAAGAGGCTGGAAGTCAAATTTTTCAATGTGGTGGTGGTTGTGCCATCGGGTCAATAAATGAGAGATTCAAAACATTAGATGATGTGAGAGACATATTTGGGGTTCTCCTAAACTTCACGACAATGAACAAGGAAGACTTGTCCTGCAAGTGTGAAAAGCTCTCTAAGATACTGAGCTCTGGAGCTGACTCTGACATTGATGGAAGAGAACTGGCCCTCGAAATTAAGAACTTGCCGACTTTACTTTCACACAACATGACTGCATTGGAGCTTCTCTCCTTCATTCATCAGAAGCAACTGGAGGAACTATACTCCAATCTCTGGGTTGCGCTAAGAATTGCCTGCACTCTACCTGTGACAGTAGCGTCAGCCGAGAGGAGCTTCTCTAAGATGTAGCTAATCAAGAACTACCTCAGATCATCAATGGGGCAGGATCGCCTCAGTGGCCTTGGCATCATAAGCATCAACCAGGACGTTGGCAGGGAGATTTCATATGATGATGTTATTGATAATTTCGCCAGTAAAAATCTAGGAGGCAAAAATTTTGAAGATACAAACTGTTTTGTATAACTGTTAGCTATTACACGATTGTATCGTAGAGTTAGTAATTGTTTGGTAGTTGATAATTGCATTATTTTTTATACATAGTTCTGTGTCATTTATTCTAAATAATGTATATGCTAATTTTCAGGAATTTCATGAAGAGTATTTTTTTATGTTTGTCTTCTGAAAGTACATATTTGTTGTTTTGGACATAAATATTTCATTAAAATTGTTTCATAATTGTTTTTTATTAACACAGCCATTTTTTGTATGTGTGTGCTGAGGTGATGTAGTAAGGCGTGAGTTGATGGATGGAGGGGGTGGGGCCTCAAATGGGTATACTGCTTAGGGCCTCCTAATGGCTAGAAACGGCCCTGTGCACGCGAATAGTAACCAATAAGTATTCCATCCTTCGTAGCAAGTTTGAAACTTTTTTCAGATCTGTTGATCATAAGGGCCATGATATTACGCGTATCTCCTTTTCCTCTGTCCACATTGGAAATAGGTAGTAGTACCACCACTGTGGAACCTAACTTTATCTCTTTTAATATCTTGGGTTAAGATTCGGTAGAACACATCCAGCAAACTCTATATTGATATTTATACAGCGAGATAAAGCAAAAACAAATAAGAATACTTTATTTTATACTAATTTTGGCGGAAATTCCTATTTATCGAGATATTTACTTTCGAAATTATTAAATTTTGGCGCCATTATTCACTCGTCAAACCATCTCGTCCCGTGCGTATGTAGTTATGTTATCATTAGCCACTCAGCGGCTGCCCCATTGTCACGTGACACGCCCGCGCATGTCCAGCGTTGAAATTTGAATTCAACAGTTGCTTCAGAATTAAAATTTGGCGCCATTATTCACTCCTCTATCGTCTTCTAATTCATTATTCTTAACTAAACACGTCTCACCACTTTCCTTTGAACACTCTTCGCCTTCATTTTCTTCTCTGCTATACTTCATCAGCGCCTCTCAACGCCTCTTCTGTTTCTAGTGTCGTAACACCGCTTCCCGGAGATCAGCGAAGTTAAACGACATTGGGTCTGGGTAGTAGTTGGATGGGAGACCGTCCTCCGCGCCCAGATTATATAACGATCCGTGGTTCGGATCCCGCGTAAAGTTGTAGGTCCCCTCCGTCATATGACCTTAGATGTTGCGAAGGAAGTTAAACAACCCCAATAAAAAATTCTATTTCTAGGGTAAGAAGAACTTCTTGTGGTAGGGATGATGTAGCTAATCCTATTTTCGCATCACACCCAAACAAAGCTCTGTAAGGAGACCTTTGTATTCCGGAGTGATAACTATTGTTCTTAGTAAATTGTACAAACTTCAAGCCAGCTGCCCAATTCTTCGTATTGTTATCCCTCATCCAGGTTACTAGCATGTCCTTAACGTCTGCATTAGCACGTTCTACACTTCCTTGAGATTGTGGATGCCGAGGTTTACCATGTACAATGATGCAAGCAGGCCACAAATCCTTTATTTCATTTATTATTGAAGCCGTAAATTCCCAACAATTGTCACTTTGGAGGATGTGAGACGCTCCGAAAACCAGGGTTATGTCCAGAAGCTGGTATGCTACTTTGGCAGCACGTTTTGATTTTAATGACCTTAGCATTGAATTTTTTAAAGGTGGTCTTGATAGTGCATAATAAACTTGCATTCCTCAAACCTTATAGACTGCATGTCAGTGAGGTCAACCTGACCTCTGGAGTTAAGTTCTTTGGATATGAGAGGCTTTACCACAATACCTATGGAAAACTGATACATGTGGGTAGTTGAGAGGCATGGGCGTCGATTGCGGGGGAACGCATTATTGTCATGAACACCAGTGTATATTTATCATGGAATTTAGCAGTCAATTTGCATTTTAATAATTGCACGTAGCATTTGTAAGAACAGCTACTCAGAGTATTGTTTGATTCGCTGTTTGAAGGTGAAGTGTCCCCCTTACTATTTTAGAGCAATCGACTCCCCTGAAATGAGAGGTAACGAAAATGGTCCACTGAGTCGGTAGGTAGTTAATCTAACAATTATTAAACTCCTTTTATGTCAATAACTGGATGGATGAAACCAATTGGTTGCTCATCAGAGTTATTCTTCACACTAGTATTTATGTACTGTGTGATAGAGCGTGCTCGGTAGTAAACATACACTACCAATCAACCAACGAAAACCAAAAGGACGCTGGTAAAAAAAAGGGGGGAAAAACAGAAGGAACTTGCACCAAAGAACGGCATGGCGAACGAAGGGGCTTGAAAACAATAAAAGATCTCCACCAGCAAGTGCGCTCAAAAAACTAAGAGCAAAGAAAAGAGGGACTGCCTAATAACACTCAGTAAGTGATCAGTTGTGTTTTTGAACCCCAGTTTGGGGATAACCTATAAGCTAGGTCAATTAAATTAGGCCTACATTGTGGTCTAAGACCTAGCATCAACTCATAGCTTAACAAAGGCTAAGGTAAATTACCTTAACTTAATTTGGCGAGGAATCCTGCTGTGAACCTCAATTTACTTTGCCCGCTCTTCGGTACAAGCGCCGAAGGCTTCTAAGGGGATCTGGGGGCATGCTCCCCGGAAATTTTTGAAAATTAAGGCTCTCAGAAACGCGTTTTTAAGCAATTTGTGGGAAGTTTGTTCAAGTTTATTAGCTTTTACAACATTTAAGTTATGTACTGATTTGCAAGAAAATTATACAAGGAAAGACAAAATTCGTGATAAGTTTTAAAGAAACACTGTTTACAAAAATTTCATAATATCAAAACCTAAATTTCTTTTGAAAATCATACTTTATCATTCTAGATTTGTTCATTAATATAACTGAAGTTATTATATTTCTTGACAAAGTTTTGTGTTGACTGAGATATCAGTTAATCTCTCGACTCTCAAAGACTGAATCGACGAGCGCCATTCGTCGGGGTTGCTATTCAGCGAACCGTTGAACTACAGCTTCGTAATCCACGGGCTTGTTGTAATGAATGCTCATCAACGCCAAGTCCGACAATCTCTCCGTGGACATAGTAGTCCTAAGTTACCCCTTCACAAATTTCAAGGTACTGTTGGCACATTCATTGTCAGCAGAAGTGACGGGTATGGTGCAAGCAATTCGCAACAAGCAGTTAATGTTTGGGAATATATCAGCATCGCAAGTCTGGAAAGAAAAAGTGATAAAGTTACAATTAAGCTAGAAAATTTTACGCTAAATATTAAATATTAAGTAATCGGAGCATACGAAGAATTGTCACCCCAAGATGGGCATACGAAGAATTATAATTTACCTTTAATGCAAGTCAAAGCGAATCTGGTTTGGCGTTCTCTGACTGCCACTTTCTCCTCCATCGCATATACTCGATGTCAAGAGTCCCAGGGCTGGAAAAGTCTGACTCGTGCATCACAGAAATCTCAGTAATGTCTGTTGCTGGCTCAACGGTGACTCTAGGAACAAGACCAAGTAAGTGAACAGCCATCTTCTCAGTGGGACCGAATTTATAACAAAAAGAGTTCATTAGTTAGGTGGAGAATGCAGGGGGCGAATCCAGACCGGTTGGCTTTGCCACCGTGTTACGGAAAACTGTCAGATTTTTAGAATTTAGAAGTTCGTGTTCTACAAACGTACGTTGTAGACATCTGCATAATATGGTCCAGAAAAGGAAGAAATAGAGTACGACGATAATATTCCTCAGGTATGTCATGAGGAATATTTGGTCTGTGTTGTCGTCCGGCAGTTGTCCTTGGTACACTGGGTTCAGTACCCACATCAGAACTGATCTGCGCAGCTTGCGAATACCATCCTCTGAACACATCGTCAGCTTTATCTTTCACTTCCTTCAGCTCTTTCTGTGTCCGAGATCATGTTGTAAGCCTTCACGATGTCGTTTGATTTCTTCTGAAGCTTGATGCTTAACGGCTTGATGATTGCCAAAGTTTTCATAGCAACAGTCAAGGAAATAAGAAATTGAAACGAACAACAAGTGTGATAGAAATTGTATGCTCTTTGGAGTGTCTCTCTATCCCAGTTCCAATGTGTTTCAGAACTATACTAGTTCATTTGTAATAACTTCTAATGTTTTAATAATTGTTGGCAGCAAGAGCACAAATGTTTCATATGCTTCATGGCGTTCTACCCAACGAGTGTGGTAAAGGTCTCGGATCTTTGATTTTTGAGAGTCTGGCTGATCCAAGCTTATTACTTTCTCCAGACACCTCTGTCGCTTTGGAGAATAATTGAAAAAGTTAGAAATCTCAGTTATGGTTCCTGCCATATTTTGTACAAATGGTAGGCTACAAGCTTTTACAATGATGAGATTGAGGACATGAAAATTGCAATGCACATATATTGCCTTGGGGTTTTGCTGAACTATTATGCGTTGCACCCGTCGGGCCTGGCCGGACATGTTGAAGCGAGTAGCATGGCCGCAAAATGGGAGAGTGCAATGTAATGTTGCAAAAAGGGGCGGGGAGAATGGTGCAAGAGGTTATGACCTCCCCCCAAAGGGGTAACCTTAACCTAAGAGAGGGAGAGAAAGGAGAAGGGTCTTTGGGGAGAAGGTGGGATTTCCCCCCCCCCAAAGGGAAACCCTAAGTCTAAATCCTAATCTAATAAGGATAGAGGGGTGTTCGCCTGGCTCCAGCCAGACGCATAATGAGAGTTCATCCGAGCGCCCACTGTCTTATAAGGTGTAAATCAGCCAGTCGGCTTAGAAGGCCTAATCTGGCTTAGGAGGCGTAAATGGTTTGTTCGGGTGTACATTATTAGGGTTGAGTTGCCAGATTGCGCTATTTATTTAATTAAAGCATATATTCTTGACAGTTGGCTTAGAAATCCGTCAGTCGGTTTAGAAGGCTTAATCTGGCTTGTTCAGGTGTACATTATTAGGGTTGAGTTGCCAGATTGCGTTATTTATTTAATTAGAGCATATATTCTTGACAGTTGGCTTAGAAATCCACCAGTCGGTTTAGAAGGCGTAACCAGCCATTTGGTATGCATATAATTAAATAATATCTTTTATACTGTATATATACGACCAAAAGAATTAAATAAAACACCATTACATCATTCTGTTTATTTAGACGAATTATTGGAATAAATTTCACGAAATATATAGAAAATAAGTATACAATAGTTCATTCTATACAAACGATAGGATATACATGATAAAAAAATAAAATAAAAATAATAATAGTATAAGAAATACGAACGAGGAATATATATATAATACAAAATAAAATAAAAAATAATATAAGAAATACAAAACGATGGAGAATACCCATCAATATAACAGTACAGGAAAATATATATATATGATGCAAACCCAAAAGGAAAAAGGAAAACGATTCTAAGGCCTTTCGTGTATTCAGAGCTACACCTCGTCATGGAATGACGTCATTCCCTGACGAAGTGTAGCTCTGAATACACGAAAGGCCTTGGAATCGTTTTTCTTTTCCTTGTGAGTTTACATCATTCATTCATTTCACGTGTTTAATTGTGAAATTCATCCTATTGCTTTGCACTACGCAGTAAATACGATTTAACATTATTTCACCGCCCAAGTTATAGGGATACTTATACACTGCTCATCAACAAGACTCACTAACCATAACCGTTGCTTCTCTTCTGCACGTGTTGTTTCTTCCACTTCACGGTATATGTAACCTTTCATAAAGTTTACTCCTACAACATACTTCAATACATCGCTTGTACCACGAAGTCCAGCAATGCTCTCGCCAGAATACCCGTAGAGTATTTGTACCTCATGTTCCTCAAGCTTCACACGGTTCAATGTAGCCTTAAAAGTATCAAAGGAGGGTGGAATAGGGAGCCATTCAGTATCCACCATATCTTCACACTTTGCCGAATACCACTTCATAAACGTCGAACACGCAATATTAAAGGTAGCCATTACTATTTTTTGTCTACGCGAGGAAATGCACGTCTGGGACCCAGGGCTTGCAGCGGTCAACTGAACACGCAGGGAAGAGATATGCCCAGGTAGTAGCAGGAGTCACGTGACCGATCATACAGGGGACGGAGTTTAGAACTTTCTCCTGTACATGCGCACACACACACACACACACACATACACACACAAAGGAGAAAGTGAAACGTTAATTGAAACACGATTTATTTAATAAACGAATTATTCAAGGTGTGTATATATATATATATATATATATATATATATATATATATATATATATATATATTTATACAAATACGTGTAATAAATAAACATATCGTTAACAATAGACATATATAGCAATCAAAGATTATGGTATTCAAAGGGTACGGTATCATAGGTACCAGGCACCTGGTAACGTTTCCTATAGGTGTTACGGCACACCTTCATACCTCTAAGTGCCTTCACGCCCCCCAGCTTCTGCGCTCGAAAATTGTGGGTCCCTACAGTTAGTTGGGATGGCTGGTTGCCCTCATCATCACCCAAACACATTAGATCCTTCAACGAATCAAAGTTAACGACCCGCCGATTCGCCTATATCTCATATCCCCCCCCACCCTCACCCGTACCCCATAAGTTTTTGGTTCTGTTGAGACAAAAGAGTCGGCGTATGCGTTGTTTCCATACTCACCCTTGATCTCATCAGTCAACTCCCCGAGGAATTCACCAATAGGAGGCATGTATTCACACTCCCTCGCTGGGAATATCACACTATCTGTATCGGCGTACAGAACCCTTCGACCAAGAGAATGCAATAGACCCCAAAGTTTGATGCGTGCGTAGGCCGTTGTGAAGCTGGCTACAGGTATGTTTGTAACCCGTGAGGTATCTGTGGCCAATTCGGTATTGTTGTACTTTATTATGTAAGTATTACCTACATTCACGATCTCCATGACCTCTTTATCGGGAGCGTTGTGCAAATTTTCCCCAAAGACTGTTTAGACACAACTTTGTACTAAAGCGCTTACCTGGGTTATTTACAATTTGGGAACGATCAAGCTGTATACCTTCACGGTCACGGTAACGTTGAATATAAGCCGATTTTTCATCTTCGGTATCAACTCCTCGCGGATACCCTGATGCTTCTACCTTATCCTTCAAAAAAAGCGTTTATATATGGCATGAAAAGGTTGGATAGCTTCTGAAACCTCCACACCTCGTGTATCTTCAATATTCTGTAGCCATGGAGAACGGCTAGGTCCAGCTCAGGGCTTGTATATACACCTCTGATCTTACGCTGGTTGGTTGTATGATTACAGTCCCCATTGTTCTCCTCTGCGCACTTCACACACAGGGGAAACATGAGCTTGTGATGTATAACGACGGGTAAGATCGGTATCCATAAATCGCGTGGGGGGGGCACATTTACGAAAGAAAGGCCGAAATAGTACCCGTTCAAATTTGTGGAGAGCACCTCGATGGGGGGCAGGTCAGGTCCCACCACTTTTTCAGGTGCACCTACGGGGCACGGATTGTTCTTCATCACGTAGGGATATAAAGAACAGAAGTCGTAGTAATGGAGTTTCACGCCCTCCGTAGGTGGAAAGTATAGATTGAAGGGATTTGTACGCCCTCCGAACAAGCTATCACCGCATTTGAGAGGATCCAACACCATTGAACGCTTGATTGTGTTTATTTATTCACGGTACTAGTCATCTGTTTCCATCCGTGCATCATACTCATGATCCCACAAGATCTTGTGAGTGAACTGGGACCCTATAAGTTGATCGTGGGTGCAGGTCCATACAAGACTGTCGGCAGGAGATCTACCGTGGATGTCTCCTACGATTCCACACTCAGGACGGGGGCATCCGTGCCACCAGCAACCGTTAAAGGAGTACACAGTCTTCTCACCAGTGGCACGGTTTTCGCTTAGACCATCAACCCCAAAAACACGACCATTAACCTTAATGGGTACTTCCCCCGTGTTGCGGGTTGCTTTATGTATACACCTGTCTGCTGCAGTATGTGTATGAGCCATACATAACTGCAGGGATTGTTTCAGTGAATGACGGCTAAGGTGTCTTTAGGCATGAAATTGTTCTTGAACACCGTAAAACACAATGAGGCAATCGTGGTTGCGACTTGCAACGGATTGCATTTGAAACGATCTATGTACATCCTTCTAAAGGCCTGGCAACATACTCTAAGCACGCGCACATCATTCACGCAATAACGCTTACATTCATGAGCTATATTATAAAGATTAGATTTATTAAAACTGTTGTAGTAGCGGTCAAAATCTTCACGTTCATCTGTACTCATACATTCATAGTTAAAGTAATGTTTGGGTGGAGGTAGTCTTACGTAATTTAAAGTTTCGCTAGTGAGGAATGTGTAAGGGAAATATCCTTTTGAAACTTCAGCGGCTACGCCCATGACCTTGGGTAGCTTTGCTAATTTACAACATGTGAATAATAACGTGTCTTTAAACTGTACATTACCTCTTATTTGCATCTGTATAAGTTTGTTTCCTCTTTTCAAGGGATCACCTGTAAATATCTCAGGTGACTCGTGCTCAAGCAACTCCTTATAAAGGAACTGTGTCAAATTTTGCTCCATTATGGACAAGAATATACACAGTTATTTTTTTGAACTTGTCCGCTAACTTGACAATATAGGACACAAAGAGTTTCACAGGGTTATCGTGGGCAATCGTTTTAAAAACGTTTGACGTTTACCACATTTGTGACACTCATCACACTCGATCTCCATACACTCATCACAGATAGTCTGGCTTACAAGTAAATGTGGAATAACCTCTATGGTTTCAGCGTTCGGGTATGTTTCTATATCGTAGTACACAGTTATACAAGGGCTATATTTAGGCTTAGCATCTTTCATTTAACATACATGCTTTACTCCAACCGCCTTATATTTCTTATGGCATGTAGAACAATAAATTTCATCACATTTATGCGTGCATTTTCCCCAATTATCCATCATGTGAAACATACCACATTCACAGATTCCCATTTTCCTGCACGTGCCAATTGACTTATGGAGCTCAAAACAGTTATTATTGAAAAATGTGCGTCTACACACATCACAATCCCTCTTCTCAGCTTCAACTACAAGGCTTTCACATTTGGAGCTTTTACACTGCTCACATACCATGTGGCAATCTTTACAATGTTTCAGTATATCATCCGCAAACTCGATACACCCCTTACACAAATCATGATGTCGTCCATATTTTCGACTTTTATCATAACTCGCATAAAGGCCCCTTATATTACGGGTGGGGAGATACGTTGTTCCTGACAGTCCTAAAATAAGTAGGGGTCTTGTACGATCTCTCACACAACTTTTAAAAACATACACAGTCCTACGACGATCATCCATTCCAAATACAACTATACAAACATTCATTTCCTGTTCTACCTTTCTCAGCTCTTCAGGACCCATATTACAGTCAAACTCAAGTTTACAGTCTACAGCTAGTTTACGGGCTAATATTATACGACCTAATATATACTCTATATCTACAGCTGCCAAGCGTCTGAATGGTATTACTACCGAAAAATCATCTACTGTACATCTCCATCATCTGACCCGAACCCGAAGGACAGCCGCGTTCTGACTTCACGTTCGTCGCGGTTCTGAAGGGCAAACTCTAGAATACGTTCAACTATGCGTCGCAGTCCGTGTTCAACACCATTGATATACATGGATCTAGGAACCCTGACTACATACCGATTTCTAGTTAAGGCTGGGGTAGGGGTAGCGGTGCGCACCAACTCAAATGTTATGCCATCCTCTACAGAACGAGAATCTGCTGCTGCTGTGGAGGATATACCCGGAATTGAACAGAAATAAGGGATATATTTGAGGAAGGTACTATTGTGGGGGTTGTGCCGTAAAACGTAAAGGGTTGGGGCTCTATTACTGGAGTTCTAACAACCGACGCAATCCCGGCACGCTTTATACCTGACGTGGAGGGCGGAGGGCTCTTCATCATGCCTCCGCTTTCAATTGTCGCGTGCTACAGGTATCGCTGGTGTGGACTCGGCAGTGGGGATGGAGTCTGTGATCACAACTACACTGTCGTCAGGGTCATCTGTAATATCGATGATGGGGTGCCGTACCTCATCGTCATTCACGGTTCTGTTGGAGAAGAGAAAAACAAGACTGTAGAATATAAGGAACATCACTTAAATATTTATTATATTTTGTGAATGACCCACTTAGGAGTGTGACATGTTAGAAATGGATTCTCTAGAAAAATTCAGGTTCACGAGCCCATCCACATGTATTATATCTGCCCTACAGGATGTGGTAAAACTGTGTTTATGCTTAAAATCATTAAAGAAAAAGGAGAGATGTTCTCAAAATTTGTGCATAAAGTTATATGGTGCTATTCGACGTATCACTCAGTGTTCAACGAGTACCAAGATGATATTTTGTTCCACAAAGGTATATGACGTTAATTCGTTAAAGGGAAATGAACATACAGTCATTGTAATTGACGATCTCATGTTGGAGATGGATAAAACGTTTGCCGAGACATTTACAGTATTCTCCCACCATCTTAACATAAGCGTGTTCTTCATCAATCAGAATCTATTTTTCAAAAATAGATACATGCGCATGTGGTTAAATACACAATATCTAGTCTTATTCGCGCAACGTAGAGATGTATCACAAATTGGGGTATTAGCCAATCAAATGTTCCCGAATCAGCGTAAGGAGTTTTTGGAAGTTTATAAAGAAGCTACAAGCCAGCGTTACGGATATTTGCTTTGCGACCTTCATCCGCGAAACACGTTTAGGGTGCTTCTAAGAACGAATATATTTCCAAACGAGCCTGAAACGGTGTATATTCCAGAATGACAAAGAGGCTAAAGAAATACCATGAATTAATAAAAATCTATCATCGACTGCCCCGGGCAATGCAACAGATGTTTGCTAAAAATATCGACTCCGACTTTTTAAAATGCATCTGTGAAATCTGTCTTAACGTTATAAATTGCAATGTATCAATGAAACCCCTCAGAAGGCTCGCCTACGCCGTTACAAGAACATAATACGTGCACTCGCTCGTAAAAGTCAAACTGTAGGGAAGAAAAAACGAATTATTGTAAAGAGGAGGGTCATTCCTCCCCATCTTATTTTAGTTTTGGGTCCTTTACTGACTAGATTAATATAATGAAGAAAGTGGTAGTGATTCCACACGAGGTGTATGCTTCACTGCAAAGTTCAAAGAATCCAGACACGGTTTTAAAACCCCGTAAAAGCAGGCTTAAAAGAATGGAAAGCGAATTGTTAGCCCTATTAAACAGTGAAAAAACACCTGATGAGAAAAGAATCTTATACAAAGAAGCTTTGCGGAAATTTCTTCACGAGTACGAAAATTATAAGAATCCGACAGAGATCCCGTGGTTATTAGGCACAGCACGGACAACGATGGGCATGGTGACATAGGGCCTGTGCCCGACGATAGAGCTGGCCAACCAAAGAATAACGGTTCGGCCCCACAACATATCGAGCATGTATTAAAAGTACACCCCCACATACATTGAGGAATAAAGGTTTAAGTCTTTATAATCTATTGAATGAGAATCCCAACATACAATGGACCGATACAGTGAGATCATTTTGGTAGGAGAAAGGTACAGGGATCGAATATCGTAGACATTGTCCATGATTGGTGAGAAAGTGGAATAGGCCCTCACCATGAGGATGGAAGCATATTAAAGCAAGACTACAACAAATAAATATCACCAAATCACTGATAGGAAATCTGAACAGGTTAAAAGATTTGGAACATGCATCGCACATGCCACAATTGGAAACGCCACCACCCCTGTCGGTAACACCTCTGAAGAGGAGAAAGAAGAGGTTAAACAACGGTGAACCCTACCCACGTGCCTCTGAAATACGCACATGGCTAACATATTAAGACGACGTTATGATGACATTTCTAGCCCAGCCTCCTCCGGAAGTGTAGATAGACTGTACAGAAGTGTTTACAATGATGGAGTAGGGAAAAAAATGTCGAGAGGTTTTTGTGGGAGCAGGACCCTTAATACACTTCATAAGCCTGTGAGAAAAAGGTTTAAACAGCCAAGACAACAGCTGCTTCGATTGACTCTATTTAGCAAGCAGATTTATAGACATGCAAAGATATTCATTGTATAACGATGGTTACCACTACATCCTATTCATAATAGATGTATACTGTTGATATCTGTGGCTCTTTCCTCTGAAAAATAAATTGCCCGAAACAGTTACTAAAGCCACCAAAACGCTGATGTTGAAAGAAAACAGGGTTCCTGGCTATTTTTGTACGGATATGGGGAAAGATTTTATAGGCCGAGCTTTTCAGAACATGTTGACAGAGTTTAATATCAGCTACTACACTACCAATTCTATACATAAGGCTCTTTAGCTGAAAGAGTTCAATGTACCATAAAGGAACGCGTGCACCACTATTTTTACACATAAAAACACATACAAATATATAGACATTTTGGAATCATTGGCCTCATCATACAACCGCTCACACCATCGCACGATTGGGACAACACCTAACGAGATTTTAGAAAGAGGTACGAGCACAGAGTCCGATGTGAGAAGAGATGGAACACCACCACCACACTCTGTGCGTTTCAAAATCACTGATTATGTAAGGCTGTCACGTTCGGGAAATAAATTCGCGAAAGGATTTAAGCAAGGCTGGACACGTGAGATTATTAAAGTTAGGGCTATGAGACCTAAAGGCGAGATAATGTTGTATTACGTTGAAGATTTGAATGGGGAAGAAATCGTAGGAGGCTTTTACCGAGAGGAGTTGCAGAAAGTGACATTTAATTTAGGAAAAAATGTGTTTAAAATTGAAAAATTTAGGAAGCAAAGGTTCAGGAAGAAAAATGTACCTGGTGAAACGGCTAGGATACCCAAAAAGCTTCAACACCTATATAAAAGCTGATGCAATAATGAAGCTTAAATAGTATGCAACATGGCGCCTAACCATTTCTACGTTACACTACCGTCCTCCTCGTCCCTATCTGTACATCCTAACAACACCCTGGCCAACTTTGTAACCGAACTCCATGGACCCATTGAATTGGGTCGTGATTCGTATGAGGTGGGGATATGCGAAATTCAGCTGGACACCCTCTTTTTAAATATTGATTATAAAGATCCCATTTTTACGATTCTTAGAGACCTTGATGAGTGTGAAAAAGCCGGGGTAACTCGGGATGAAACTATACGTATCGCCCGGACTTGGGATGCACGGTATTACAGTACAGTAGTAACACTAGGTCCGGGCCGTTATGGTGCGGCTGAGGATGTTGTGAGAGACTTAAACGTAAGTTTAAAAACTCAAATCTTACGGCTGATTTAGTATACGAAATCGTAAACAAAGAAAACCCTGCACATACTCTAATCCTAAAATCAAAGGCTAACAGAAATATTAAAGACAAAGGGCTGTTCAAAATTATAACCGAGGGGCGATATCGATCAGCCTTCCAAAGAGATACCTTTCACGAGGTACAACATGACTTGTCCAGCCTAATGTATCAGATGAAATTGGAGAAATTGGTTGCTGGCTATACACCCCAGACATGTGCTATATTTACAGCAATATAGTGGAGCACCAGTTTGTTGGGGATACCCAGGCACGCCTGCTACGCATTGCTCACATTCCCAACCATAGAGGGAAGAGCTTGAGTATTACATATGACAGGCCCCATTATGTGAATGTCGCAACTAATCTAATAACCAATATCTCAATATATATAAGAACGATTGAGGGAAAAAATTTCCCATTCGGTGATGGGAGCTTAACAGTGAAGCTGCACTTTCGAACTGAGTTATAATGGACAGAAAGCCTTTCACAGTCTATCGAGGTGTGAGATACCAGCGTGGTAGTGGACTTGGATCCATTTTTTCAACCATACTACGTACGGCTGTCCCTTTGCTGAAGAGGGGTGCCAGATACCTCGGAGGAAAGCGCTACAATCAGGTCTTAACACGCAGAAGACATATTGGCTGGGGCTAAACCTAAAGAAGCTCTAAAAAAAACTTAAAGCGTACACGGGACGAAATCGTCAAAGATGCAAAGAGAAAAATGCGTGGTGGTGGGAAGAAGAAAGGCTGTCCGGAAGAAGGGATTACCACGTGGCATTAAACGTAAAAGGATATCAAAAAAGAAGTGTTCTAAGCGAATGAAACCTATGGTTGACCATTTTTTTGACTGATATAAGCTAAGGACATTGATCTCATGAATCATAGTTTGTTTACTACTTGTCGAGAGAGGAGGCACTATTTCTAACTCGTCATGGCACGCTTCATCCATCCGTGTAGTTCACAATGTTGTAAATCGGAGCTGTCTCTCTTTGACATGCCCCCCCAACTCAAGTTTCTATTGAGCACAGTGACTTTATTACAATTAACCCTTTAAACACAATTAGTTCCCCGCTTGCTCCAATAGAATTTGTGATTCAGGCCCTTACTTTTTTGACCCAAGCTGTGTGCACATGTACGCTAAACTACGTATAGCACATTCTGATGGAACGGACTGCGATGACAAATATGCTGTATACCCTGAAACAAACTTTCTGCACTAGTGTGATGTATATTTAAATCAGGTCAACATATCGGCAGGAACGGGGTACTATCACCTACGAGCCTATCTGGAAAATGTCCTCAACTCTTCCAAAGAAGCGAAGGATACCTTTTTAAGTGCCGAAGGCTATTATCAAGCTAAAGACGAAAGTAGTATAAAGGACAAATTTAAAAATTCTAAAAAGAAGATATATGAGTGTTTTGGACGCCTGCATACAGACTTCACATTCCAGAAGAAGTTGCTTGTGAATGGGGTGGATATGAAAATAAAGCTCACCCGCACGAATCCTGAGATCTGTTTAAATCTGGATGCTGATCAAGAAGAGGGAACAAAACCCGTTGTGATTCACATTATGGAGACATACCTCCGCGTACGAGTGAAATTAAGTTCACCAAACAATAGAAATTGAGAAAAATTTACTACATGCCACAGTAAAATACCCAATTAACAGAGTACAGATCAAACTATACACGGTGCCAGCAGGGTTGGCATCGAAACAGATAGAAAACATCGCCCTGGGAAATCTACCTAAAAGGATATTAATTGGAATGCAGGAACACAATTAGGTGAATGGAAAATATAAAAAGAATGCCTTTAAATTCGAGAATTTCGGCCTTAAAAATATAACTCTATACGTCAATGGCGTTGCGTTGGGGGGAACATTGGATAAGGACTACTCATCAGACGCTGTGTTCCCGCTTTGCGCGAGAGCATATAGTAATCTGGCCCATATTGCAGGTGATTGTGATGAGCTCGGGATTGGGGTAACGCAGAAAGAATTCATCGATCAATTTAACCTTTATCCTTTGATATCACACCTTACTTATCTGCTAGTGTAAATACACACTCAAGTCCACAACAGAGTGGAAACATCTCAGTCAGATTGGAATTCGCCAAGACGATAGACGCGCCTATTAGTGTACTAGTATACCTCGAGTCAAAAGCCCTAATAAAAGTAGACAGGTTTAGGGGCGTTGTCACTGACTTTTAAAATGCACGCGAATACACTTCAGAGAGTAATGAATAGTGAACGAATCACACGTTCCAAATTTATCGGTGTGTTTGCAAAGAATGAAACATTGAAATTGCCAACTACGAGAGATTGCGGTAGTCTTATTGTGAACACAGATGTTATTGGTAGTGAAGGGATTCATTGGTTTTCAATCTATTTTAAAAACAGGGACCGCATGTACTATTTTGATTCACTCGGTACTCAACCCTGGAGTGACTCTGTTATTGTAAAATTTCTCGAGCAAATGTATATCCGCGAAGTTGTATGGAATCCCTTCCGGTTACAAAGATATTTTAGTAATACTTGCGGGATGTACTGCCTTTCATTTCTCATGCATACGTCACGTGGTAAAGAATTTATAAAATTTTTAAAATTATTCGACCCGTGTCACACTTAACGAAACGACGAAATGGTATGCAGACAGATAAAAAGCCATTTTCCGATTGTGCACACTCGTTGTATAGTATGTTTTGTTCGTATATATATATATATATATATATATATATAGGGTGTCCCAAAAGTCCCTATCTATTTTGTTGAAATAGGCTGAATTTCAAATGAATGTTTTAATGACATGATTGCATGCACCTTTCTAGACAAATACATGCATTAGATTTCTATTTTAATTATTTTTAAATTTTTAATTAATTTTTTCAGATCCATATCATTGGTGATGGATGTGCATGAACGCTTTATGATAGTAACATGTCGCATCAGAGGAATGAAATGTGAAATTAGAGACCGATTCTCAAGGTTTCATAAGCCTGGACCGACAGATAAAGCAATTCGTGAATTGGTGAACAAATTCAAAAGGACTGGATCTGTGCATGATGAAGGAAGAAGTGGACGCCCAAGAACAGTACAACAAAACAGTGAATCTGTTCGCACAATGTTCGAAGACGATCAAAGAATGTCAGTTCGCCAAGCATCCCACAGAGTGACCATACCCAAAACAACTGTTCACAGAATCTTGCGTTCAACGCTGAAGAAGTGTTATCACAGTCAGCTGTTACACAGCTTACACGAGAAAGATTTTCCAAAAAGAGCAGCAATGTGTGCGGAACTGGTCGAACAAATCCGAAATAACAATTTAATGGACCACATTTTGTTTAGCGATGAGGCGACTTTTCACACCTGTGGTAAAATCAATCGACATAATTGTCGCATCTGAGCTAATGAAAAGCCAACTGAGTTCACTGAATGGGAAAGAAACTCGCTTAAAGTCAACGTGTGGCTTGGAATGACGAAGTCTAAGATTTACTGGCCCTTTTTCTTTGCAGAGGCTACAGTGACAGGGCCTGTTTACTTTGATATGCTTCAAAATTTTCTAGAACCTCAACTTCTTGAAGATGGCATTCTCGACAATGTAGTCTTTCAGCAGGATGGGGCACCATGTCATTATGCCAGAATTGTTCAGACATACCTAAACGAGCGTCTTCCAAATCGTTGGATTGGACGTGGGGGAAATAGGCCCTGGGCAGCGCGATCTCCGGATTTAACCCCATTGGATTTCTTTTCTTGGGGTTTCATTAAATCAGAGGTCTATCGCAGAAATATTCGAGATTTACCAGATCTGCGAGATCGCATTAGGCAAGCAGTTGAGAAAATAACCCCTGAAATGCTCGGAAATGTGTTCAGCAATGCAGTTGACCTTTGAGATGTGCAGAGATACAGATGGAGCACATGTGGAAACTACTAATTAAAGATTTTAATGGTGTAATACTTGTAATTTGTATAGAAATACATCTGTATTCAGGTCAGTGTGACATTTATTTGAAATTCAGCCTATTTCAACAAAATAGATAGGGACTTTTGGGACACCCTCTGTATATAATTGCATCCAATAATATTAGTTTGTGTATTCTGTAGCTTATTTAAGATGGTTATTGTAATAAAAACATGATTTCTTTCATTTAATAAATTGTTGAAAATACATTGCGTCTTCTTACCCGAAAAAGCTCAGAACATAATAAAAAGAAAAAAACCTACATTATTTCGTTAATGATGTGACAATCGCTGGGTTGACTGCACGGTAAATCTTCTACCTCCGTATTCAGGTCCACGACATGCGTTTCTTCAAAACGAAGAGCTTGTATAGCACGAGTCAAATCCTCATCGGACCTTAAAAGAGAAAGAATAATTATTTAGTTCATACTGAACCGCTCAGAAAAGTTCCTTGAAAAGAAAATGTCGAATAACATTTCATTTATTATGGAAATTATAAAATTATTTAAAACTTGCAAACGATTGCTATAAAAAAATTTAACGAATCAAAACAGGACTTTAGCATAATAGTAATTGCAAACTAATCTATAATTTCGGATACCTACTATTTAAATGAAGCATTTAAAATGTGATGAGATGAATTGCTACAACCCTCCATATATATATATATATGAAATAATCCAGAACAGTGCTCTTTCTCCTAATGACAGGCACACTAAAATAAATAACAAATTCGCGAATAATTGGCTACAAAAAATAAAATTACAGACACATAATTACATTTCTACGGCAGTCCCTTGCGTCGGATCGTAAGGAGCGTCATTGCAAATATCATCAACGGATTGCGTTGGAAATAATCCGTCCCGGTCGGCTGCGTTAAAAAGATTAATTGTAGACACCGCTGCAGTGTCTCCATCTTGATATAAATCCGGTAAACTGTAAAGTTCTTGTGAATGATTCACGACGGAGGGAATGTTTATTCACTGGTGAAAATAATTGTGAGTTCCAGCTGAAAATACTCACTTTTATATGTATGATCCCCAAAAGACTAATAGGCGGTTCGTAAGTTTACTGATTGGTTGTCAATGTAACTGGACGGGGCTATGTTAAATTTGTGTACCAATTGTAACACCGATATAACGGACCCACGCTTTGGACGTCCTGATTGGTCGCCTTCACGACTAATGGTGTCTTTATCGGTTTATTCTCTCCGTAGATTTATTTTCAATGTTCACATCTCAAGGTGTATGAGTGAATTGCCACTTGCAATCTCTACCATGATGGTTTCAAATATTTGTATTATTATTTGCTCCCATACTATTCTCAGCTTTCCCATTTTGGAACCCACCCTCTTCATGCAATATCCCTCACCTCTTTGCAACATTGATCAACATTTGCAACAGTGCAACATTTGCAACATATTCTTGCATATTATAGAAAAGGAGTTTATATTAAAGAAATTAGAAATAATTTTGCTTTTCTTTTCGTTCCTTTTTTATATTTGTAAAAAAATTTGCTGACTACGACCATCATAAACCAACTCGATAAATGAGTTTCAATATACTTATGAAAAATTGAAGCTATGAAAATGAATATTATATCCGTATAGAGTAAACAAGGCTTTCTTTCTTTCTGTGTGTGTGTGTGTGTGTGTGTGTGTGTGTTACATCTCTCGTCCAGCGTTTGTACGGTCTGGGGTCCAAGAAGCTCTGCAGAAAATCATTTAAGTTTTCAGATTTTACAGATTATAATTTTACCAGTGATATCAAATTAAATCATCAACATTAAATTATAGTATTGTTTATGCACGAATGAGGGGCAAGAGTGAATGCGTTATACCCCATTTGGGGAAAAAAAAAAATATATATATATATATATATATATGTTAACCCCTCCGTCTATGGCCTGGGTTGGTTCGAAGTCGACGGGGGTTCTGGTTAGGTGGCAGCAACGGATTTGTTACTTGCAGTAGTTTTCTCTATACTACTCTCCGAGTTCTTCTATAGTGGTTCGGAGGATTCTAGGAGGCTTATTAAATTCTCTGAGGGTTCCTGATTCTTCTTGTAATGTATCTTGAGATTTTAATGACTAAGTTCTCTGAAGAGAGCAAGGCTCGAAGGAGAAGATAAAAACTGTTTCTTACTGTAATTTACTGCTAAAATGTACAGGTAGTCCTCATCCTCGAGGTCTAATTCTGATTGAACATGAAAGAAATTTTGTGGGTTTATATACCCATAATCTGCTAACATCATTATTATTAAATGTTGAAAAGGCTGCATTATTTTTGCACAATATTTGAAAATAAAGTAAACGTTTTTGCTTTGACAATGTTTAAACAGAGAAACAGGATATAGGAAGAGGAAGACATATTTTTATCTTAAACCGCGTATTTTCAGATCTGATGTTTTTCTGATCCGCTGAGTTAATTAGAAGTGAAAATTGAACTATGCATTTTTATACTAAGATATGCATATAAGCAAAAATTAAAAGTTTAAGGATTTGCAGGATTCATTATTAAGCTAAATCTAAAAGTGATCAAGAAATTTTAAAAAAGAACAAGTCACCAATTATTTGGCAAAATAGGAAGTTAATCAAAAATTTATTCCAACGAAAAAATAATAAAAAAATAATAACAATATCGCCGAGTATACATTCCTAAATGGCGACATAATGTCGGGTCGTACATTGAGTACATTGTAATTTTGGTTTACTATAACTATGATTATAATTACCAATTAATTCACATTCACTTATTATCGTTAATTACAGTTTCATTAAAGTACATTAATTACATCGTATTAAATCATTACAGTTAATTACAATTGACCACAGTTAACTATAGTTTACATTGTTTTATATTTATATTAGGTAACTGTTATTTTGAGATTTAGCACAAAGTACATGGGCACATATATATATAATAATATATATATTATATATATATATATATATATTATATATATATAACACGCATAACGATATATAACATAATCATGCTTTTGGATGAGAAGTAAGCAAGAGAGGAGATTTCGTAATTATCATAGATGCCCCCCTTCCGTGTTGTCAGCGGAATTCGAACACTTGCGTTAGCATGAACGAGTATCTTGCGAGGAAATAAATAAATAAAAAAAAATACAAAGTATACATGTGAACGTATTGTACACATATTGGTAGTCACACAATAGGTTGACAGTAGGTAGACAACGGGTAGCTGAATGAATAATTAATAAAATTAACACAAGATAAAGGTCAAGAAAGGACATGGACGTATGAATTGAACAACATATAACTTGCGTTATGCGAGTTTGGTCCTTATGTAAAAATGAATATTTGAATATAAAGATTATGTAGGAATTATTCATTGTTCATTTTTACAGGGTTCTTCCCTCTAGAATGATATTAATACGATAATATAACATCCTAACTAATGCTAACTAGGTGATAACTATTGGTTTTATAATATAGATTTATATACACAACATAAGTCGGGGTGGCTATGTCTGGTTCACATGGTCTAGGTACGCACTCTTGGTCGTACATAAATAGTTTCACGTGGTTCGGTGTCTCTTGTTTTTCTTTGTTCCAAGAACGATTTTTTTATTACAAATATACCGAGGATAATAGCACATACAATAATGATACTAACGGCAGATGTTGAAAAAATTGTTACAGGTTGTAATATTTGTAAGAGGTTATTTTGGTTATCATCCGAAATTTTAAACCGACTTAATTGATCATTCCATTCAGGGGCATGTAGTTTGGGTAGGATGGTTACAGGTTTTATGGAGGGATTTAAGATCTCTATGACGGGTTTAAATATAATTTGCGACGGGAAGTGGTATGAGTCATTAATGGTAACCTTGTAAGGGTTGTATATTTGGAAGGTGTTTGAACGCAAGGAGCAACCAATTGGTAGCCGAATAACCATAGGTATTGTGATGAGGGAATAATTTGACGGACACTCGAAAATAGCGGCAGTCCTGTTCGCGAAAGAAACCCAGATGTCTGGTCCAATTCGAAGTTGGACGGTTTTAGAGGAATTAAAGTTTGTAAACGAACATACCGGGGCATAACAATTACGAATTAAGTCGATAAAGCAAGACCTAGTAGTTGGAAGAATGACTGGTTTGAGTGGAGGGCAAACGAGCTGTTTATTTGTTTGCGGGAATCTGTAATGCCAGACGTCGCTATCTGACATCATAGAATATGCTGACAGATCTTTGGTGAGAAAAAGGTAAGGTGGTACGGTGGGTAGATACAATCGATAGACATTACAATTGTTTTGGTAGGGTGTTGGGAAAGGGTGAAATTTATATACACGTCATAAGTGAGTACATCGAAAAATGGTACAATTATGAGGTATGTGTAGAGGCGTGATCCATGTACAGTCCAGGTGTATTCTAGAAATTGGAGGTAATTAGTATGGTTGAGTGGGAATATGGGTGATAATTTTAATTGTGTCTGGACGGTGTGAACCAAGGACTGAAGCGTTTCCCATGGTATTAGTGTGGAAAGAGTTATTTTTCCATGGGCTAGCTGGGTTGCACGCAAAACCTTGGAATGAATCGTAATTATTTGTTATAAATACTTATCGATTAGGGTTACTTGTAGGTTAATTATTTCTATTAATTCTAGATATTTTTTGTGTTCTTTGTACTGCGCTAACAGGGATTCAAGGTATGTGAATCTGTCCGAAAGGACGTGGAGGAAGCGATTGTTTTCGTGTAGTGACTTAATAGTTTGTTGTAACATGTGTCCATCATATTGCTGATTCCGCGCGAAGAGATTCAATTTGAGTTCAATTCTTTTAATATCTTCTTCGGTTGCTAATCCGAATAAACCTTTGAATATTTTTCCTCCTATATCTATCAGTCCCCTTTTATTCCGTTGATTAAATTTTGCTGAGTTTTGAGTTCCAGTTTCTATCCATAGTAATGCTAATATTTCTGATCGGGTGCGTGCTGTAGTTTGAATATTTTCGGCTGTATTTTCTAACAGAACGTGCCTAACCTGGTCTGTTCCCAGGATATTTTTAACAGAACCCTGAGCTTTACTTTCAAACGTTTTTAATTGGGTTTTTATCTGAAGGAGATTGATTTTAATTCTAGCTGGGGGTTGCAAATTGATAAAAAGGTCCGCGTGTCCCTTCAAAAATTTCCCTTCTGCAAGCTTTTCTATAACAACTCCGGTAGAAATTTTAATGCTAGGGCTACAAGAGTAAATAATTTGGAAAATTATAAGGGGGACAATTTTATTCATTTCTACGTCTTAGATTATACGGAGCTGGGGTGGCCGTGTGGATACTTGTGTTTGTGGGCGAAGTGGTCGGCCTCGTTTTGGTGGCAATGGGGGTCGACCGTTAAGCTCGGATCCTGAGCGGATTCGTTTCTTATGTGAAGGTTCTAGTTCACATGGTTGATGCATTTGCGGGCGGTATGTAGGGTCCGTGCGTCGCTCATCAATCGGTGAGGGTGGTGACAGAGGAGATGGTGGAGTTGGAGGAGATGGTGGAGTTCCACTGAGTGATCCTCTCGAAGGGGTTTCTCCAGGGTCTGGGTCCGATGGGACTTGGTTCTGGGCCCTCCTCTTGTTCAGAGATTGGCTCGAGTACTGGTGGTATTACGTACGAGGTATCAATCTTCGTCATGGGTAGTGGTTCCCGCGGTGACCACTTCAGTTTTTTATCCCTGCTGGATTTGTTAATACCTTGACCTTTCGAAGGATAGGCGGCTCAAACGCCTGGAAGATGTTTTTTGGAAGGTTTTGCTCGGTAGCTATCTTCAAATTATCAGCGTGAATGATCTTTAGTTTGGAATGATCTCGGAGGTCGAGGATTTCGTAACGGTTTTTTCCGAGGTTTTTCATAATCCTATATGGACCATCCCATTTTGGGTATAATTTGCGATGAGCACTTGGTGGTTTCACGCTCTTTAGATAACATCGTATACCGACGATTATAGTGTAGTCCGTTGACGGGGATGACGCCTATGTTGCTCTTGCTCCATTTATCGGTTTCGTTAGTCTAGGGCAGTGGTTCCCAAACTTTACTAACTGTCGGAACCCTTACAGACTTGTTTTTATTTCGCGGAACCCCAACTCCATACACACACATATATATATATAGAGCTGTAAAATATTTATTGAGCAACCAAAACTTACAGATTTTAGTGATGAACACAATACAAGTTTTTACACTGAAAACACTTAAGTAAATAAAGCCTATCAGAAATTAACTTGACAGTGCACCACGCCAACGGCTATAGTTATACTGATTGGTTCACAATTAATTACGAAAGTGCACATCAAATCAACTGGCAACTTAGAAAATTTTAATTTTAGCGAAAACATATTGCTCAAAATTAATTTAATTACAGTTAAATTCTCACGAGTAAAATATATATATTAAAATTTGTCATAAATAATATGACAAATTTTAAATACTATGGCAGAATTTATGATATTTATTTTAAAACAGTACTAATAGAACTAGTCTTTTATAAAATCGTTAAAATTAAAATCTGCCAAATTACACTTTTGCAGTTACCGAGTAGCGAAAATTTATTTACATATACTTAACAGATTTTAATTTTAGCGAAAAATATTTAGTGATCCCAAATCCACGATGGTGCCATTTCAAGTCAGAATAAGAATATAAAATATTATTTAACAAAGAGCCACAAGGTAAAATTATGTATAAATATTAGGACCTTAATTAGACCTTAACATTAAGACCTGATTAGACTGATTGGAAAACGTTTCACGGAACCCTTGTTAAGCCTCCGTGGAACCCCAGGGTTCCGCGGAACACAGTTTGGGAACCACTGGTCTAGGGCATAGCGGATTATGTCAAAAATTTGAAAGATCGTTCAGCTAGTTGCTGATATACTTCTGCCATCTCGGAAGATGTTAGAACTGCCGGGTCGATTTGGTTGGGCAAATCAAAAGGTAGCCGCTTGTCGTAGTGATATAGGACGAAATGAGGGGTGTCCCCAATAGACACGTTATAGCTACTGTTGATGGCTGTTTGTACCATGGGAAGGGACACATCCCATGTACGGGAGGATGCATCGACAACGTGGCGAAGGGCTTCTAAGATCTTTTGATTGTGCCTTTCCACTAATCCGTTTGCCTGCGGATGGTATGCCACAATGTGTGTGTTTTTAATTTTATACATGTTACAGAGTGACTCGAACAGTTTGGAAGTGAAACTAAGGGCGTTATCCGAAATTAGGATGGAAGGAGTAGTATGATTTTGGATGACGCGTTCCACTAGGGTTCTTGCCACAGTTGACGAGGTCTGGTTTGGAATGGCAACTACTTCGCTGTAACGCGAGAAGTGATCCGTAAATACAATGATGTACTGGTTTCCCTTTGATGTTTTGGGGAATGATCCCAGTATGTCCATTCCAGTTCTTTGCCAGGGCCTTTGGCATACTGGATATTTATGCATGGGAACTGTGGACGGTACGTTGCCTTTGTGTTTTAAACAAGACGGACATTCAGCGATGTATTCATGTACCTTTCTGTTCATTTCGGGAAAATGGTATCGCTCCAAAAGACTCTTGATGGTGCGATCCGGCCCCATGTGGCCATACAAAGGTGAGTCGTGACAAAGTTCAATGGCTTTATCGACGAGATCCTTTGGTATTTCCACGAGGTCGTTTCCATCTTCGTTCCTAAAATGTACGAGCCCATCTTTTAGGTTGTACTGTTCTTTTACCTTCGATGGTTCCTTTTGTTCCAGGCGCGCACGAAGGTTCTGGGTGTGTTGGTCCTGTTGTTGGGAGTATTGCAGACATTCGTAGTCGAACACAGGAAGAATTACTATCTTATTCACTTGGGTGTCGGGCTTGAGTCTCGACAATCCGTCTGAAATAACTTGAAGTTTTCCCGGTTGGTATACGATTTTTGCCGCAAAGTCCTGAATCAACAGAGCCCATCTACTCAACCGTCCTCCAAGTAGCTTGTCCTTGAAGAGATACGTAAGTGGCTTATGGT
This sequence comes from Bathynomus jamesi, assembly GCA_023014485.1. NCBI lineage: Eukaryota > Metazoa > Arthropoda > Malacostraca > Isopoda > Cirolanidae > Bathynomus > Bathynomus jamesi. Next base: position 1,800,571 of record JAJOZX010000183.1, read on the forward strand.
CAGTTTTGATGGTTACATCCAGGGCCGGATTAAGACCTTTAGAGGCCCTAAGCACTTAAAAGATTTTGGTGCCCCATATATATGTAATTCAAAATATAAACAAAAATAAACCATAAAATAAAATTGTATTATTTGAAATGAAACAAAACTTACAGTAAGATGGAAAATAATGTTTATTTTTGTATACTTCCACTTCATTTATATTTGAAAAGTTTTCTCCTACTTTTTTTAATTGCAAAGTCTTTGATCAGATCCTCAAAACTAATCTTACGTAACACATCTGCTTCTATACTTAGTAGAGATAAGGCATCCAGCCTGCCTTGTTGCATAGTTGTTCTGTTGGTATTTTTAATATACTTCAACTGAGAAAATGAACGCTCAGCTGAGCAATTTGTGACCATTAATGTTAAAAATATACGAAAGGCAATTTCTACATTTGGGAAGAGACACTCAATATTGTCTTCTACAATTATTTTATAAAGTTCAGCATGACTGAATCTTGTTTTTACATTTACTATAGCACACGAAAATATTTAATCTATATGTATTTTTAATATGGCGCTCAAAGATTTGATATAAACAAAATAATAACGCAAAGCGTAAAGTGTGTGATTACAACGAAATATATTTATTCTCTCAAAAGGGTTGTTGTTCACTACAAATTCAAACAATGAAAAAAAATAAATGCTATATATGAATATATATAATTCAGTTTTCAACAGCTTATTGGCTATAAGCCGCGATTATAATAGTATAATAAATCCATGGTAAATCCGACAATGGAAAATTTCTGTGGTGCCCCCCTTCCCTTGATGCCCTAAGCACGGGCTTATTTTGCTTAATGGTTAATCCGGCCCTGGTTACATCGTAGCCATAGACGATATTTCGGAATTTTTTCAAAGCTGGAATAATTCCGTTGAGGTGCAGAGAGAAGTTGACTGGCATAGGCAATGGGTAAATCCACACTATCCACGTCCTGTAATAGGACGGCTCCTAGTCCATAGGAGGAAGCATCTGTGGCTATGACAAAGGGTTTGGTGTAATCGGGATATTGGAGGATGGGATGACAGGTTAGTTTACCAATTAAAGTTTCAAAGGCATGTTGGTGATCAGATTTTAATTTGCAATGGGTAAATAGATGTTTTGTAACTCATCAAGAACTCCACTCGTATCAGACCAGAAATAGATCAAAGCTTGTTATACCTTAATTTAGATTGTCTTCATCTCAAAAACTACCCATTTTCATTGGATTGAAACTATGGAAGGACTTCCATGCCGAAATAAAAAATATTGTGAATGTAAATTTGTTTAAAAACCAAGTTGAAATCTCGATTAATAATGGCATACTAACAAAAATCTAGGATTTATGTCCACTAATAATGTTTAATATTGCCCATTAATATTGTTTAATATCGTAATACATGTTTTAACTATTAAGAATACTTATTTGCTTATTTATTTATTTATTATTATTAATTAATAACAACTAGCTGCTTATTTTTAATAAGAGCCCAGTAAAGCCTAAAGCTTAAGGGCCAAATTAAATAAAATAAATAGTCGAGCTTCAAAATTATTCATGTCATTGTAAATTGAAAAAATTTATTTATTTTATTTTTATTAATAAAGGTTATTCTATTCTATTCTATTCATAGCATCTACATGGTAAAGGGTGTTCTCGTGTTGACCACACCGTATTTACTTTTGTCCACCGTGTAAATGGACTGTTCACAAGAGCACCAAGGTTTTCTCGTGTAGCAAATAGAATACATGGGAGACAGAAACCACCATCGCATTCCTTGCTGTACACCAGCGAAGGTTAGCGTTGCTGCCAAAAGCTTTGAAAAGACCGATTACAACCATTTATAAACACTTTGGGGAAAGAATAACACCAGTACACATTTGAAAACTTGTCGGTCGATTTTTACAAACTAGTTGGTGATTCTATATAATTTGAGTGCGCTGATCTCAAAAATATAGTTAGTTTTTCCCTATCACGTATGGTTTTCTTACTACAGGGTGTGTCATAAATCCCCCATTTATCCCCAAATGTGAACCATCTTATCGAGACCAACATTGGATTGCACATGCTAAACCATAAATTTTGTTGTTATAGACTACAGTAACGCTTACATAATAATGTAGGGTAAATATATATAACAACCAGTCCCGTTCCCAGCAAAATACTCTCTCCCCTCCCATCAATGGGTGGTTAACATTTGGGGACAGATGAGGTATTACAACACCCCTTGTAGCACGAAATCTTTAGGTGATAGAGTAAAACCTAATTAAGGCAGAATTAAATAGCTCCTAGCTCTTGGAAAAGCATATTGCTTGTTTATGAAAGAATAGAAAAATAACTGAAAGAAACAAAATATATTTACCTTCTTTACTTGCAAACATTTCAGGACTTATTCCAAAGACTTAAGACTACGAAGGTAGATCTGACTAATGACGACTAAACCGGTGCTTCTTTGATGTTTTCTTATGCTGTGCGTTAGGCTGATCTCGTTGCAGACACCAGCAGTAATCCGCCATCATATTTGTATGCCATCTTCCTTGATATCTTCTTTCCATGGTTTTGATGTCCTGGTGAAATCGTTCCCCTTGCTCCTCACTGACATCTCCGAGATTTTCGGGAAAACGGTCAAGATGCGAAAATAAGAAGTCAACTTTCAGGCTCATGTTGCAGGCTAAGGCGCAAAATTTTGTAAGCATATTTTCCACCAGTCTTTCATAATTTTGGCTTTTGTAGTTTCCCAAGAAGTTTTCAACAACATCTTTGAAACCAGAAACCAAGCCATGCTTCTTTTTCTTTATTGGTCATTGTGTTCAGGAAATGATCGTCTGTCAATAACTTTCTAATCTGAGGACCTATAAAAACACCTTCCTTTATTTTCTCGTAGCTAATCTTTGGATATTTTGAACAAATGTACTTGAAACACTCACCTTCTCTATTCAATGCTTTGACATACTGCTTCATCAAGCCTAACTTAATGTGCAAGGGTGGTAGGAGGATTTTATTTGGTTCAACTAGATGTTCATGTAAAATGTTCTTTGATCCTGGGGTAAGATTCTCTCTAGGAGGCCAAGTTTTCCTCTTCCAGTGCTGGTCACGTGCTCGACTATCCCATTCGCAGATGAAACATGGCATCTTAGTGTATCCTGATTGCTGCCCAAGTAACATGCAAAGGACTTTGAGATCCCCACACAATATCCATCTGTGATTTTGATACTGAATTTTTCCAGAAGCAGTTTCATGTTATCATAGGTCTCTTTTAAATGAGTAGAATGGGCCACTGGGATTGATGCATATTTGTTACCGTTGTGCAGTAACACTCCTTTTAGACTGGTTTTAGAGGAATCTATAAATAACCTCCAGTCACTGGTTTGGTATTCGATGCCTAGCTTGCACACTAATCCTGTGATGTCCTTGCAAAATACCAAGGGACCATCTTCTTCGAAAAAAGGCACGAAGTCTTTCTCACGATTTCTGTCAAGCGAAGTATGTGTCGGATGCCAATAAATTGTTCTCCTGCAATCTAGACCCCAAAAGTTCTGCAGAGTCCTTAGGCAGATTCAAATCCCTGACTAAGTCATTTAGTTCGGCTTGGGTTAATGGTTTAGGATCTCGGTCAGCTGTTGGCTGTTCATAAACATCATCATTGTCTGGATTTGGAGCTGAATCAGAATCTGAATTGTATTGATCCAGACTCTCGGGTGGGCGGGGAATAGGAACTTCTGGACCATGGGGTACCGGTCTTATTGCAGATGGAAGACTTGGGTATTGAAGGCTCTCTTTATTCTTTGCATTATAACCTTTAACATTGCAAGAACAGAAGTAGCAGTCGTCGGTATGGTTTCTAGGCTCGCGCCATACCATAGGGATCCCAAATGGCAAACTTTTCTTTTTACCTTTGCTCCAATTCCTTAGTGCCGCAACACACGTAAGACAAACCTTGTGTGGAGCCCAACTTTTGTCTTGATCTCCTAATTTAATTCCAAAATAAGCATGATAAGCTCTCTTAATGAAGATCGTTACATTTGTCCTTTGTTTTACAAAACATACCGACCACAAATATAACAAAATATGTCTGGACTATGGGTACATCCTCTAGAAGCCATTATTAAAATTTTAAAGACGTAATGTTAGAATTATCTATCTGAAAAATATGAAAAAACGAAATTAATTAAAGATAAAAAGGTAAAAAATTACAAAACGCCCCAAAATTGTTTTGCTAATAACTTTAAAACTGTGGGTGATAGAAAAAACTGGTAGCATTTTTTAATTCAGCGCAGCGAATCAGAATCACAACTCAAAATAAAGAAATCGATTTTCATGCAGACCGGTGTAATCCTTTCCTGGTTGAAAATGGTTAGTTATGACATTGAACATTTCATCTTGTTGCAGAGATCTAACAGGAATTTCCTGCCGCAACAGGGCACCAACGTCAATATCATGTACCGATGCATGGCAAGCAGGGTTACCTGCAATAAAAACAAAATGCGGAGCTATTATAATTATATTAAGAAAATGAAATAAGATTTAGCTTACTTTAGTTTTTAGTCTTAACCGTAAAATATATCAAAACAAGAAAAATGGTTTTCTGTAAGTCAGCTTGTCGTACAACACGTATTCCTACCGGTATCACTGGCGCTACTGCGAATCCTCTTTGCAGTCGGGGTAGATTGTCCTTCTTCATCACTGTCAAAACGAGAGACAATGAATTTAATATGAGCAATCGATCAGTAACTGTAAGTAGTTTTTAAAGTCATTGTTTTAGTTTACAATACAGTTACTAAGCTTGCCACTGACGTGGGATGGACCAAACTTGATGGACCAAAAAATCGGTCAATTCTTGGTTGCTGTTTAACTCTTCTTGACATTGTAAACCAAAAAATTCTATTGAATAAATACTTTGGATGAATATTGCTTTTTAGACTTTTGAGTATTAAAGTAAGACACAGGGTCGACTAACGATGTGAAACAAATTAAACAAAAAGGTATATTACATGTTTTTAGTGTTGTTTGTAAAATAACTTGTATGTTCAGTCAGTTAGCTTTGGGAGCGGGGCTTTCTGGTTTAGTGTTTCTGGTTTAGGGGGGTTCGATCGAACCCCCCTGGATCCGCCACAGCTACTCTACAGTCAGACTGGAGATATTAAGGGTGGATTAATTGGGGACCAATTCATACAGAACATTTTTCACAATACCTTTGTTAGCAAATTTTCTCTTTTTCAGCTGACACTCTTCACATAGTTCTTTGAACAGTGATAATACTTCTTTTGTAATGTTTGCAGACTTTTTCTTAATTTCCTTTATCATTTTATCCTTTCCACCATGTCCAGTACTGATGTGAACTTGATGTACAACCCTGTAGACATCTTCTGCACACACGAAGTATAGGATGGGATCTTTATCACGCCCTCTTTTCTTGATCAGAGATTCGAAATCTCCGCACTGAAGAACTTCAAACCTATTAAATAACAACCAATAATGTAATATGCTAAATAATAATAGTAAATAAAGTAAATAACACACATTAAATAAATAAATATTTAATAGTGACAACTACGTTATACTTAACTAAAGTAAACTATACTTAACTAAACTAAACTAAGCACACTTCTCTTACCTTTTGCCATAATAGTAATCCATTGGAGTGGCTTTCTGGGACTGTTTTACTTCTGCCAGAACTTCATTGTATTTACTTCTTGCCCATAAATTGTGTTTTTTGCTGTCTTATAATATTTGCAAGTTTAGCAGTAAATTTCTGCTCTATTGTTTGCTTTTTACTGGCTTGTTACGCTAACTGTATAGTTTTGCACCAACTGACAGTGCTTCGTTTAGGGTTAATGACCTCACATGCCATAAGTCGCCATATATTGCCTACCAGGCAATTTGTTGAATATTCCAAAAAAAAATCAGGCATTTAATTAAATTCCTTGTAATATTTAGCCAATAAATTAAATGACTTACTAAATTAGGCATTCAGTTAATTGACTAAAAAAGTAGTATTTTAATTAAACGCCTGAATTAAGAAATTGCCAGTAACACACATATATATATATATATATATATATATATATATATATATATGCGTGTGTACAGACGCTCCCCGGGTTACGTAAGCCTCGACTTACGCAAATTAGACTTTACGTAAATGCTCCCATAAATCTCCTCCGCATCATCTCCAAACTTTTTTCGTAAAATCACCCTTAATTGAGTTGCAGTAATGACTGGAAAGCGCCCAAGTGATCGTAGGAGTGCAGGGCAGTATAGTATTTTGAACTACTTAATTATCTTTCTTTCCTATGCTTTTAGTACCACTATACTGTATTTAGTTTTTAATTTCTAAAAAACGTACTGTATCTTCTGTTCAATGATTATTATCTATTAGGGTGTCAATTTTGTCAACTTTTTTCAAATCAATTTTGGTAGTGAAAATATAATGTCTTTTCATGTCAAAACTTGAAATTGGACAACCAAAATGAAATAAAATAACCCTTACCGACATCAATTTTACCTTAAAGTTTCAGAAATTGACTCTTTTACTAAATAATAAGACATAAATTGATTAACTATTCATCTGTCACAGAATTATCCCACTGATCGCATATGGAGTGTTTTCAAGGTCATATAGTTGTTGTACAATGTACAAGTCACAACATGAATAGAACTGTCCCTCACTCTCAGTCCTCAGTTGCCTCTTAGATGTCATAGACGGTGGTTTGCTGTTATTGCTCTTGTACCTACTTCATAGTTATTCTACTAGACGAATACTACAGTTTAACTGTAAGTGTGGATTAGTGATTATTACAATTATTTATTATTATCATATTCTTCTGTCTAATTATTTTGTAATCCCATGAAATATTTTTTATTGAATTTTAGAACATCGAATGACTAAACTTTGAAACATCGTAATTGATATAAAGTACTTAAATGTTTTTCTTTCTTTTCAGATATTCCTAAGATGCCAAAATTGAAGACAAGAGGTCAGTCGTCATGCCACTTGAGCCTGTTAGTCGGTACAGGCAAGGAGCTTCCCGTATCAGAACTACCAACAGTGCGAGACATGCTGAGACTAGGGTTACTCCTTCGTGAACAAAATACAAAGGATAGAAGGAACTACGCAGAGAAAGAGCTCATAAGGGACATGATTCCCCCTCTTCTGCATCAGTGGAAAAAAGCTAATGTGTTATTCAAACCACCTGTACTCAATCAGTATAGAACTATTGAGCTAAAATTAACAAAGCTGTGGCACAAAGCAGTTGAGACATCACTTGGTAAAGGAAAACTAGCAAAGAAAAATAAATTTCTGCACACACTTGATACTCTTCTTGACATTTTTAACTGCCAGTGTCCCATAGAGTTGTGTTCTGAAGCCAATTGTTCTCCCTCATGCAGAAGAGAACCTCACCCTCACATTGATTGTCGCTGTCCTCGTGAGAAGAAGATCCCTGTTTTGGAGCTGGCTTTCATAAAGGCGCAGAGAACAAAGGCAGGAGGCCAAGGAAGTATGCAAATTGGTTCGGCAGATTATTCAGAAACCAAAAAACAGATTGTTATTGCTAAGAAAAAAGAGAAAATCCGAGAGAGGGAAGAAAGGAAGAAAAAGAAGAGTGAAGAAGCCACCCAAAGAGATGAAGAGCTCTATCAAGAGGTTTCTCACTTCTTTGAAAGCTCTTCAGATGAACAGAAAGAAGCAACATCAGATGATAGCTCCAAAATGCCATCTGAACCTTCGCCGAAGAGAATGAAATACAACACTAAAGACATCTCAAACATTGCCCTTGCCAGTATTCGCCACCATACGGGGCTACGAGAGACTGCAGAGATTGCCACTGCCGCTTGGATAGATGCAGACCTCATCAGCCGGGAGGATACATCCTTAGTGATAGATCATAATAAGATAAGAAGAGCACAAGAAAAAATAATGAAGGAAATATCTGATCAGCATGAAAAAGATTTGAAGGAGGAAGGTCTCTTGCCTTTTGTTTGATGGAAGAAGAGATGACACAAAAGTTCTCCTAGAGGTAGAGGGAATGGACAGAAAGTTTCCCGGTCCCATCAAAGAAGAACACTACTCTGTGTGTTCCGAACCTGGTGGCCACTATTTGTTTCACTTTGTTCCTGAAGCAGAAGTAGAAGGCAAGAAACATGCAGAGGCAATTGCTGATCAAATAATATGTTGGCTTCAAGAAAGAAGACTTGACAGTTCACTGCAAGCCGTTGGTGGAGACTCAACTGCGGTGAACACTGGATGGCAGGGCGGTGTTATGACGCATTTAGAGAAAAAACTTGGAAGAAGGCTTGTTTGGATTGTATGTGATTTGCACACAGGGGAACTACCTCTTCGTCGTCTCATCCAGGAACTTGATGGTCCTACAAAGAGCAACAAGAAGTCAGGCCCCCTTGGCAACATGCTAGATGAAGCAACGGAATTAGAAATAAATACAAAATTTCCAAAGGTCGAAGTAGGCCCTCCCCTTCCAGTGTTGTCTGAAGAAGTTATCAAAGACCTTAGCACAGATCAATCTTACGCTTATCGTATTGTTCAAGCAATCAGATCAGGAGAGTTGCCTCAAAATCTGGCTCTCTTGGAGATTGGACCCGTAACTGTAAGTCACAGTCGTTAGTTAACTACAGCGATTCGTTTCTGCAGGATTTGGGTTTCCAAACATGCACTGAAGGGCAAAATGCTACAGAATTTGATGTTGATTGTTTAATTTATTATTGGGTTTTATCTTCCTCACTGTTTCAATGTAAAACTTAATCCAATGTGGATGGAGGGGCCCAACCACATCTTGTTTCAATTACAGCTACTGAGAACCCAAAGGAAAGTAGTGGTGGACATCGTGTTACCTGTGGTTTGAAGGTCCGCTTGGTATGCTAGGCCAGAGGCAGTTTTGCAAGCAATACTCTGCAGCCAATGTACCAAAGAGCGAACTGAGGCTGTGGAAATCATTCTAAAGCTTAGAGGAACATCACTAGATGATGACTTGCTAGGAGACTGCTCTGTTCAGACAAGGAAGGTACCTCCGATAAACGTCAATGCCACGAAATTGTCAGAATTAGTTAACTTGAGTTCGGAAGTTTTGGAGCCACCACTGACAACATGTATAACAAACAAAGATTTAACACAACTTAAAGAGGCCCCAATGCAAGTACCAAAGTGGCCTTCTCACACTCAGAGTGTGGAGAGATGTGTGAAAATGGTCACAGAAGCAGCTAGTCAAGTTTACAGTCACGAGAGGCGAGAAGGCTACATCAAAGATCAAGTAGCAAGCCGAATGCTGATATCAAGGAACCGCAGCAAAAAGGACATGACTGTATTGGTTACTTTCAAATAAAGACTCTGAATGATATCTTATTGCCACTTTAAATGTTGATAGGATGTTTGCGCACATTTGTTATTTTGTTACGAATTTACGGAAAAATGGAATTTTTGAATTAAAATTGATGTAGGTAGGAGTTATTTTTTATTGTTTTTGAAGCAAGGATATTATTTTGTATGCCAAATGATTACATTAAATTGCTACCAAATCACATGATTTTCAATTTAGTCATTTCACCCCCAAAATTGACACACCCTATTACCTATGAAGGGTCAATTCCGACTTACGGAAAAATTGATTTACGTAAAGCCTTCGGGAACGGAACCCTTACGTAAGTCGGGGACTGTGTATATATATATATATATATATATATATATATATATATATATGCATTTAACTGCAATGACCACGCAGTATATAAATGAATAGAAACGACATAAGTATTAAGGAACGTTTCTGCACACGAGGAAGAGAAATCACGAATAAATGAAAAATGAGGCGAACCGCCCGGGAATCGAACCCAGGGCCTTCCAATTGCCGGTTGGATGCGCTACCATTACACTACGGACCTCGATCATTCACAAATCGAAATTCTCCTACATAGGGCAGAAACCAATGCCCTGAGAGGGCACCCTTTCAGGGTGATCGAGGTCCGTAGTGTAATGGTAGCGCATCCAACCGGCAATTGGAAGGCCCTGGGTTCGATTCCCGGGCGGTTCGCCTCATTTTTCATTTATTCGTGATTTCTCTTCCTCGTGTGCAGAAACGTTCCTTAATACTTATGTCGTTTCTATTCATATATATATATATATATATATATATATATATATATATATATATATATATATATATATATATATACTGTATATATAATGAAAAGGAAGACTAAAGAAGCAACATACAGCGTCACTTTAATATAAATCCGACGTTTTGAGGGATAAAGATAAATAAAATTTTAAAACAATTACAATATAAAAAATTATATAATAAATCTCACATTAAAATATTCAAATAGATAAATTATAAAATGTAAAAGATAAGTAAAATTTTAAACGATTACAGTGCCTCAGAAATTTATTATTTGGTATGTAATTTTGGGTGATGTGTTCTTTTGATTTCCGCCCAGTCTTTTATCGAAGATATGTGGACGATACCTTCACTCTCTTCGGAGTCAATCACATGTTGAGAAGTTTTTAAATTATATTAATACACAACATTCTAATATTAAATTTACTATCGAATCAGAGAATAACAACATCCTTCCTTTTTTGGATTTGTCTACTGAGAAGCTGAATGGTTCTTTTTCTACCTCAGTTTTTCGTAAAACTTTTACGAGTTTGGGTACGAGTATTTTTACTTACACACCTTTCTTATTCAAAGTTAACTCCATTAAGACTCTTATTTATAGATCTTACCATTTATGTTCGTCCTACAGTATATTGGTCTTCATATTGAATTTGAATATTTAATTAATTTTTTTACTTCAAATGGTTTTCCTAAGAAATTAATTCACAAATACATTCCTAAATTTCTTAATAATATTTATAGACCTAAGACACCTGTTTTTAATGTTCCCAAAGACAGTTGTTACCTCACTTTTCTTCACCTCGGTCTCATTAGTGACAAGATTGAGAAAGACCTGTCTGCAATCCTGAAGAAATTTTTCCCCCATATTAATTTTAATTTCGTTTTTGTAAATTCTTCTACCATAGGATCTTACTTTCGCTTTAATTAAGGATAGATTCCCCCCCCTTTTGTGTTCGTCATGCGTCTATAAATTTGATTGCTCGCACTGCAAGAACGATTCTTACATTAGAAGTACCATTCGGTTACTTCAGTTCGGCATTAATCAGCATTTGGGTAGTAGGTCCTCTCGCACCGGTCGTCTCATCAGCAACCAGGGACATAACCAAGGGGAGGACGACGGAGGCGATCCCCCCCCCCCCCCCCACCCACACTTTGGAAAGTCCAGGGAAAAAATCTGTGGTAATTACAACCAAGGTTCACCGCCAAACTATAACATTTAACAATTTGTTATCTATATATATAATGGAATATGAAAACGTGAAAATATAGGGTATATTTAATATAATATATGAAAACTATAGGATCAATACCCGATTTAAAATTTCAGAAAATATTAGTAATTATATCATAATATAGCTTAGATTGCACCAATGTGACTGTCCTATCCAAACTTTTGTTGGAAAGGGTACATATTTCATGTGGATGGCTGTATAGTGGCTGTTCAAAAATGGCAGTTGCACTGACATTTTCGGACAATTTTTACGCAAAATAAGCTTAAAATGCCCTGGCTTACGGGGCTCCGCCCCGGACCCCGCTGGGGAGGCTTCCAGCTCTCCCACAGATCCCCTAACTGCGTGGGCTCGCCCGATTCACCAGGGCACCTGACGAACATAGCTCAAGTTCGCCCCCTCCTTGGGACATTCCTGGCTACGTCCCTGTCAGTAACCCAATAGAATCCATAATACGTGAACATTCGGTTGGATGTGACACTCCCTTTTCACGAGATAATTTTAAGATTTTAACTGTAAGTAATAACACTAGTAACCTTAAATAATTTGATTCTATTTATATTTTTAAGCTTAAGCCTTCTTTAAATCATAACTTTCCTATATCTTTGAATGTTTTAATGTAGGACCTAGTTCATAATTTATTTTGCAATGGTTTAAAATTTTACTTATCTTTTGCTTTTTATAATTTTTTAATTTACCCTGAAGATAAGGATTGTATTCCTCGAAACGTCAGATTTATATTAAAGTCATGCTGTATGTCGCTTCCTTGGTCTTCCTTTTCATTATACGTTTAAGGTTTCCTAGAAACAAACCTATAAATTCTCTCTCTCTCTCTCTCTCTCTCTCTCTCTCTCTATATATATATATATATATATATATATTATTTTTTTTTTTTTTTATTTATTATTTTTTTTCCCGCCTTTTGTTACATTTTCGTTAGCTGTACCATAGTTTTCGTCATGTGTTCGCTCTGCTATCCACCTTTATTTTGGTGGCCATGAGCGGTCATAATTTGAAAAAAAAAAAAAAATATATATATATATATATATATATATACAGGGTGTCCATAAATGTTTACCCTGAAAACAGTATGCTCTCATGTTTTAATGACGAATCTTACATCCGTTTTCTTTTTACAGGTGATCTCGTACACGCATAGAGTTTCTGTGCTGGTGTGTTTCGTCTACCGCATTCGCCGCTAGGAGCGCTGTAGTACTAGTAGCTGTTCAGTTAAGATGGCGTCTGTGACAGAGAAGGCACAATGTGTTGTGTGGCTTGCAGAAACAAAATCTCCTGTCAGTGTTCAGCGAAGGTTCAGGACAAAGTATGGAAAGAATCCACCTGATGTGAAGTTAATTAAATCGTGGATGAAAAAATTCTTGGAAACTGTTTCCGCAACTGTGTACCTGGATATGCTCACCAATTACGCCATCCCCCAGCTGCAGGACAGGTAGCCAACTGTCATCTTCCAACAAGATGGGGCACCCCCTCATTGGGCGCATGTTGTTCGTGAAACTCTCGACGCAACATTTCCAAATCGATGGATTGGCAGGGACGGGCCAATCCCATGGCCTCCGAGATCACCAGACATTACCCCGCTGGATTTCTTTCTCTGGGGTCATGTTAAAGATTTGGTTTATGCAACAGTTGTTCCAGATATCAGGACATTGCGAGAACGCATTACGGATGCAATTACAACAGTTAACCCACAAATGTTGAAAAATGTGTGGCGTGAGTGTGAATACCGTTTAGACATTTTACGTGCCACTAGGGGTGCACATGTGGAAGCTTATTAAGTTCATTAACTATGTATCAAAACTTTGTATGTTTATCTACTTATGATTAAAACTGTGTTTGAATACGAGTGTTTATTTAAAAGTTATAGCATGCTTTAATCAGGGTAATCATTTATGGACACCCTATATATATATATATATATATATATATATATAATATATATATATATATATAATTTAGGGTGGTCCAAAATTTGGCCTAAAATTTCAAAATAGTTGGAAATGCTCTCCACATGGCTGCTCTTATTCCTTTAGATGTGAAGTGATTTTGTACAAAATATCCGTCGATTCAGTGCATAATAAGAGGTCGCTATGATTTTCACATTTTCAATTAATTAATTAGCGAATCATTTTCTACCCGCTTCATTTTTAGAGGACGCGGCAGTCACGCCACATTGACTCCGCCCACCTTTCAGAGGATGATGCAATTGTTCGATTTCTTGTATAATGCTGTTTGTGAATCAAACAAATCATTTACTCATGCATCATTTCAAGTTTAAACTTGTTGGAGGACGGTTTTAAGTTCGTTCAAACTTCAAGAGCTTAGGAATAGTATCTCATATAAGTATTAATTTATATATATTAATTATTAATTCATATATATAATTATTAATTCATATATATTAAGTATTAATTCATATGTATTATATTTATTCAGTATATATATATGATGAATAAAACCAGTGGCGGTTCCTCATATGGGCAATATGGGCAGCCGCACAGGGCGGCATTTGTGGAGGGGCGGCATGAGCGCCTGCAAAAAAAATAAAAATAAAAATAAGAATAAATAAATAAAAATAAAAAATAAAATAAAATAAATAATAAAAGATCAATGACTTTGCATCAAGGAAGGTAAGAAGAGTCAGGCTTTAGATGGCAGTTGTGCTGTGGTGCAATTTATTTTGTTTCTTGTTCAAAGTGTAGCATAATAATTACCCTCTCTTAAGTGTCTTATTCTATTTATGTGATAGAGCATTTGTACAATTTAGAAATTTGATTCTCTAGTTTATTTATGGCAGTTGTGCAATTTAATTTGTATTTTTCCTGTTCATAGTATCATAATTACATTCTCTTAAGTGAGTTATTCTATTTACGTGATGAAGGATTTGTAAAATTCAGAAATTTGAGTCTTTGTTTTGGTTCTGAAGTTCCAACAATTAGTCCAATAAAAAGTTATTTTGTGAAAGAGTTATGTCTGTCCTTTATTTTGGGGGGATTCGAATGTGTGTGTGTTGGCGAACAGGGGGGGGGGGCGCTGAAGGTGAGGTTCGCCCAGGGCGTCATGTAAGCTAGGACCGCCACTGAATAAAACCACGAAGGAAAGGAAACACAAAATGGTGCTCAAGCGCTTTCGTCTAATGACATCCTCAGGAACACTGAAGTACATAAAAGGGTTACGGCCTATATATACTAGGTTACAGAAAGAAAAAAAAATAAAAAAAAATAAAATAAAAAATAAATATATATATATATATATATATATATATATAATATATATATATATATATATATATATATATATATGCAATAAACGGAGAAGTAAAAATTAAAAATTAAAGGATTATCAGAGAGGCATACAGATTTGTAAGGAAAAAATATCGATTTTTAGCACAAGATCAAATGAATTATAAAAATACAAATTTATACTGGAAATCTGCCCGGGTTTTAACACTGCCTTTTTTTTTATGGTTAAGTTTCGATGTATGTAAAAATAAAATGAAAATTAAAAGTTAATAGAGTAGCATACAAGTTTACCAAAGATTTAGCGTTCTACCCTTCTTATCTAAATCTGTTTTGAAGGAATTCAAAACAACAGGATCGAGTTGAAAAAGACCTTTGCTTATGTTGAAGTTATTTGAAAGTTGGATAATGGCAGACTCAAGAATATTTCTATTAACAATGTTGCTAGAGTGGAATAAAACTGAAGCATTATTCCAATCAATACAGTGGGATAACTCTGACAAATGGACAAAAAGGGCACTGGACAGCTGTCCTGTTCTAACGGAATATTGATGCTGTTTTATACGTGTGTGCAAATCCTTTCCCGTCTGACCTATGTAAAAGGAATCACATTGTTTACAACCAATTTTATAGATAATGCCTGAATTATTGGTAGGGCTATTTTTTACTATGATATTTTTCACAATATTGTTATATGAAAATACTACATTAATATCCAAAAGTTTAAGTACATTAGCAATGCCTAAAAAGCCCGGGAAAAATGGAAGTACTAAAATATTTTTTGACAAAGTACGAGTGTTATTATTGACACGATAGAAAGTTCGTTTTGCCTTGTTGAGACAAGATTCCATAAACGCAGATGGGTAACACAGATCACTTCCAATACCGTTGATTTTTTCCAATTCGGCATCGATGTATTCCGGACTGGCGATCCTAAGGGCGCGGAGAAACATTGATGAAAAAATGGCCTTAGTGGGGGTGTCATGTCTCGAGTAAAAGTGTACGTAGGACAAATTGTTTGTTGTTTTCCGATAGATACTAAACTTAAAACCTGGGCTTTCCCTATGTACACGCACATCCAAAAATGGGATTGAATTGTCTTGTTCCACTTCTAAAGTAAACTTAATGGAGGGGACTTGATCATTTAACTGAAGGAGGAAGTTATCCAGGTCACGATTCATGGGCCAGATACACAAAATATCGTCGACGTACCGCAACCAAGGGATGCCAACCCCCAGGATTCTCGGAATGTAAGTAATTTCGAAAAACTCCATATAAATATTGGAGAGGAGGGGCGATAAGGGGTTGCCCATGGCCATCCCAAAAACTTGTTGATAATACTCGTTATTGAAAGTGAATTTACAGTCTTTGATGCAAAGCTTAATAAGTTCCAAAACAATGTGTGAAGGTAGTGGCTTTTACATAGGTCAGACGGGAAAGGATTTGCACACACGTATAAAACAGCATCAATATTCCGTTAGAACAGGACAGTTGTCCAGTGCCCTTTTTGTCCATTTGTCAGAGTTATCCCACTGTATTGATTGGAATAATGCTTCAGTTTTATTCCACTCTAGCAACATTGTTAATAGAAATATTCTTGAGTCTGCCATTATCCAACTTTCAAATAACTTCAACATAAGCAAAGGTCTTTTTCAATTCGATCCTGTTGTTTTGAATTCCTTCAAAACAGATTTAGATAAGAAGGATAGAACGCTAAATCTTTGGTAAACTTGTATGCTACTTTATTAACTTTTAATTTTCATTTTATTTTTACATACATCGAAACTTACCATAAAAAAAAAGGCAGAGTGTTAAAACCCGGGCAGATTTCCAGTATAAATTTGTATTTTTGTAATTCATTTGATCTTGTGCTAAAAATCGATATTTTTTCCTTACAAATCTGTATGCCTCTCTGATAATCCTTTAATTTTTAATTTTTACTTCTCCGTTTATTGCATATATATATATATATATATATATATATATATTATTTATTTTTTATTTATTTTCTTTTTTTTTTTTTTCTTTCTGTAACCTATATATAGGCCGTAACCCTTTTGTACTTCAGTGTTCCTGAGGATGTCATTAGACGAAAGCGCTTGAGCACCATTTTGTGTTTCCTTTCATTCGGGGTTTTATTCATCATAAATATTTTTCACGTGTTACTTTCGTGAAATAATTTCATATATATATATATATATATATATATATATATAAATAATTATGTTCTTTATATGCAAATTTATAACCGGTAAAGATGTTGCTATTAAATTAAATGATTAAAATTGTAAAGTATATATCTTATGTCTCTTGAAGTTTATTATTTACTTATTCTTAAATCTATTTTTTTAAATTTGGCTATCTTCCTACCCATCAACCACTAACCACTGTAACCAATTTTTTTACTTTATTTATTTTGACTTTGCAATTTTTTACTTTAGCACTTATATAATTGTGCTTTGGTGCTAAGCGGTTAATGCATTATTTTCTCTCATTTATCAGGTTATGGCTAGAAGTACTCGCTCATCTGCAGAAACGTGGGTTCTAGGAAAGCCCAGCAACGAGTTATCAACTGCAAGGCTACCCACATGTGGTGATGTGCTTCGTTTGGTTCAGTTTCACCACCATGAACAGTCCAAGACCTTGAAAGAGAGCTACAACTTGACCTGCAAAGAGGCCCTGCAAGTATGGCAGAGAGCAAGGATTCCTACACAGCGAATCGATTCCTGCGTTAGGAAGCTGTCAAAGCTGTACGAAGAGTTCCTTGTGTTGAAGAAAAACCGCAAAACGCAGCTACAAAGCTGCAGAGTGAAAGAGAGCATGTTCCAAGAGACCCTCTCAGAGCTTTTCGACGTTGCCTCGAAGGACGCCTTGAAGGTAATAGACACTGAAGAAGACTGCCAATTCCTGATGATGCAACGAGAAGACGTCTTTTCCTGCAGTATGGCTGCCCCTGCCAAGATTAATTTTGCCAAGGAATACCGCAAGAGATGTCGACAGGAGAAAGATGCTGACAAAGCTCTAAGGTACAAAGAAAGAGAGGCTGCATTCCAGGCTGGAGTTGCTGCTCTTCCATCATCCAGCACATCCACTTCATCCTCTGAAGAATTCAACGCTGAAGGCGATGATTATCGTCCGTCGACTTCGACCGGAAAGCAGATGTACACTCTCATCCTCCGAAACGAAACAATATCTTCACATCACCAGATGTGGTTGCTGCTCTTGACCGCGTCAACCTTCCCGATCGAGGAGCAGTCTTCGTTGCTGGATCAGTCGCTCAAGCCCTGGGCTATGATATTTCTACCGTGACTCTTTCACGCAGCTCCGTCCGTCGTTCAAGAAGGCAAGCAAGGCAGGCAGCAGCCAAAGAGGATCAAACTTCGTTTTCTGTCGAAGGACCCCTTCTTCTTCACTGGGATGGGAAACTACTTCCCGGCATCGGCGGCGCAAAGGAAACAGCCGAACGAACCGCGGTAATCGTTACGGGAAATGGGATGGAAAAACTCTTAGCCGTGCTAAAAATACAACGAGCTACAGGAGAAGAACAGGCCAAGGCTTGCATTTCGACGATTGATGACTGGCATCTTCGTGGTGAGATCCAAGATCTCGTATTTGACACAACTACGTCTAATACTGGCCTTCACAGGGGAGCCTGTATCATGACTGAAAAAGCAGTAGGGAGGGAACTTGTCTGGATCGCTTGTCGACATCATATCCTTGAAGTCGTCTTGTCAAACATCTGCAACGCACTTCTTGGACCCACAGGTGGCCCGGAAATGACTCTCTTTAAACGTTTTCAGAAAAAATGGCCATCACTTCAGAAGGATTCCTTCATGAAGGTTTCAAACAACCTATTCAGAGATCGAAAGACCAGCTTCGAGAGGAAATGATCCAGTACTTCACAAAGGCACTGGAGTCTAAACAATCGCGTGATGACTACGAGGAATTGCTACGACTCTGCCTCACCTTCCTCGGGTGCCGTGATGAAAAAGAAGTCAAGGTCCGTGCTCCAGGACCAACTCACCATGCACGCTGGATGGCCAAGACCATCTACGTCCTCAAAATTTATTTGTTCAAGCATCAACTACAGATGACAGCACGTGAGACGGAGAATATCACTGAGCTCTCTCCGCTTATCGCCTTGGTCTACGCACGTTTTTGGAACGAAGCCCCCGTCGGAATCAATACTCCTTTGAACGATATTCTGCTTCTTAAAATCTTGCAAAAGTACCCAAATCAGACCATTTCCAAAGCAGCATCCACAGCTCTTCAACGGCACCTGTGGTATCTTGGAGAGCATCTCATCGGCCTTGTATTCTTCGATCCTAGAGTCGATGCCGAGACCAAACGGAAGATGGTCGTAAACCTCCAATGTAACAAGAATACCACTGTTACTCGTCGATTGAAGCTTGAAGGAAACATTGAAGATTTTAATTTGTATGAAATGGTCACCAAAAGGACCCTGGGAATCTTCAATATTGTAATAACTTGGGGTTAGTGACCTCGCTAAGTTACTAGGTTTCTAAACAACAACAAAGGCACTTACCGGTGTGTTCAGTTAGATATTCTTTAGGGCTTACCATAGATTTCTTGCGTCCCACAAAGCAGTCCCACGATTTAGTCAGATATGAATAACCATGCTCTAGTCCAGCCAAAACCAAACGAACAGCCCGCGTTGCTCCGTTTATCCCTTTGTGTTGCCACTCAGCTTTCTTTTAGTGACTTTTTCCTTTAGTGACTTTAGACTATATACATATATATATACACACACACGTCACCTCACTCCTCCCTTACAAGTTTAGTCTGTCAGGGGGGGTGAGAGACTATAGACGACCTGCGGAGGGGGTTGATGTAGTAGGAATAGGTGCAACCTGCATAGGCAGGCAAATTGAACCAGTTTCCAGAGGATTGGTTCTCTCTTCCGGAAGACTCCAGTCATCCTGCAATTCACGTTCCCATATCTGGTCCTGATGGCGTTTAATAGAACGACCATCTTCTAGTTGGCACTTGAAGGAAACAGGGCCCGTTCTCTCCTACACAGTTTCAGGAACCCATTTTGGTCCAGCCCCATAGTTGCGAATCATAACTGGATCATTAGGTTGCGCTTCTATAACTCTCCCTTTTTTAGTGTCGTGGTACAATTTCTGTTTTTCCTGATAGCGTAAAACTCGTTGTAACGTTTCGTTTGGACGGAACAGATCGAAAACTGAACGAATTTCCCTGCCAATCATAAATTTAGAAGGAGACACCCCCGTCGTTGTGTGAGGTGTTAGTCGATATTTAAACAAAAATTTATCCAACACCACTTGCATTTCCTCCCCACGAGAATGACGCAAGGCCGACTTGAAAGTACGGACCATGTTTTCCGCGAGACCGTTAGTAGACGGGTGAAAAACACTAGACCGGAACATGTCTAATGCCATTTAGGTGGACAAAAGAACGAAATCCCTCACTGGTAAAACAAGTACCATTGTCAGAAACCAGGACTAGGGTAAACCCCATCGAGCGAAACACGAACGGAGTAAGCGAATATTAACACCCGAAGTCGTGGAAGTGGTTGGAAAAATTTCCACTCACTTAGAGCAGGCATCCACCATAACTAGGAAATAGATATTGTTTATAGGACCTGCATACTCAGCATGGATCCTATGCCAAGGTATAGTAGGCCATTCCCACGGATGAAGTGGACTTTTCCTTGGGCCACTCTGTGGCCCCATAATAGACAGTCATTTTGGATCGAGAGTCCATAGTGACGTTGATAAAAAGGCTGTAATTCACTAAACCTTAGTAGGCCAACCAATTGAGCAGTAATGGATGACCCTAGACAGAATAGGGTCTGATTTTGTCCACTGCTTTATTTGTACTGCAGATACTGGATTCCAAAAACTCCACCAAGTGAACCCATTCTGTAGGTATAGGTACGCATTCATTTGGAGTTTCTAAAGGCAACCTACTTAGAGCATCAGCCGTACCTAGGAGTTTGCCTGACCGATGTACTAAGTCAAATTTATAGGTTTGTAGAATCAGTGCCCATCGTTCAATCCTACCTGAGGCCATAACTGGAATATTTTTATTAGGTGAAAATAAACCTAAAAGAGGCTTATGGTCAGTAATTAGTTTGAATTCATGACCCCATAGATAGAAATGAAATTTTTTTACTGTAAATACTAAGGCTAAGGCTTCACATTCAAGTTGTGCATATCGTCTTTCAGTCTCAGTTAGTGTTCTAGAAGCAAAACAGATAGGCCTATCTACACCATCAATGTGGTGAGATAACACTGCCCCAATTCCATAAGAACTGCTATCCGCTGAAACTACGAGAGGAAGTTTAGGATCATAATGCACTAGGAGAGTGGACACTAGTAGTGCATCCTTGGAAGCCTTAAATGCTTCCTTTTGGGTTTTCTCCCATCTCCACTGTTCCCCAGATCGTAATAACTTATTTAGGGGTTCAAGGAAAGTCGATGCATTAGGCAAAAATTTCCTATAAAAGTTTAGGAGACCTAAATAAGCTTGTAACTGTGTGATGCTTTGTGGAGGTGGTGCATTTTTTATTGCTTCTAGTTTATCCACCGTTGGATGAATGCCTGAGGCATCTATGCGGAACCCTAAATATGAAACCTCGTTAGTGACACACGAACACTTTTCTTTCTTTAGCTTAAGTCCGGCATCCCGGAGTCTTTTTAGAACTGTGGTTAATCTAGTTAAGTGTTCTTTTTTAGACGAACCTGAAATGAGGACATCATCTAGAAAACAAAGTACCCCCGGAATGTGACCTAGAACTTGGTTCATTGTCCTCTGAAAAATACCCGGAGCCGATGCTATTCCATAGCATAGCCTATTGTACTTATATAGGCCTCGGTGCGTATTTATGATAGTTAGTTATTTAGAATTTTCATCTAAACTTAGTTGAGCATAGACTTGTGACATATCTAGTTTTGTGAAATATTTACCCCCAGCAAGAGAGCTAAATAATTCATCAGTCTTGGGTATAGGGTAGCAATCTAGAAGGACTGCTCTATTTGCTGTTAAACGGTAATCCCCACATAGCCGCACGGACTTGTCAGGTTTTAGTACAGGAACTACTGGGGCAGCCCACTTAGCGTGTGTGAGTGGTTCGATAATTTTATCTTTGAGCAGCCTGTCAATTTCTAAATCTACCTTCTCCCGCAGTGCATGCGCAATTGAACGACCCTTACAAAATTTCGGAGTTACATTAGGATCTACTTCTATACAGACCTGATGGCCTTTTAGGTTGCCTACTTCAGGCCCAAAAACAGAAGAAAACTCCCTTAACAATGAGTCTATGTCAGAAGGATATGAGTGTGTATACACATCTGCCTGACCCTTTGGCAAAATTTTGTCAATAGGCATTTTCAAAGCATCAATCCAATCACGGCCTAGTAGAGTAGGCCCTTGCTCATCCACTACTAAAAGAGTTAAGGGATGAGATAAAGTTTTCTTGTTGAGTGTAACTGTGATGGATGCTTCTCCACAAATAGGTATTTGTATGTCCCCATATTTTTTTAGTATTGTTTAGATGCATGTAGTTTAGGTGCATTTTTGAAAGTTTTGTCAAAAACTGTTTTGGACATGACAGTTCGGGCAGCACCTGTATCTAGTTCTAGAGGAACTGTAATTCTATTTAGGCCTACCTCTACAATACATAGGCCTGTATTATCACCACTTTGCTGCTCATAAAATAGGTACTCCACTCTAATGTTCGAAGTATTTCCCTTTTGAGGAATTACACTAGAAATGTTATAATTAGAATTTTCACCCCTTGTTTTCTTTGAAAAACAAACTTTAGCTATGTGGCCTATTTTATTACAGTTTCGGCAAAATGCTTCTTTAAAAGGACAGTCCTTCTTCCAGTGGTGTTTTCCACACCAAGTACATAGCTTGGAAAGCTTTTCCTCCTGTTTAGCGTTTGAATTAGTAGGTTTAGTCGTATTTGCCGCATACCTTTTATTTATTTGTCTAGTAGACTCATTAGGTCTGCCAGGCCTAGAAGATTTAAAGCTATTTACGTGTTGGGCTTTACTACTGTGACTGCCAAAAGCTCTAACACCTTTAGCAGCTGCTTCTCTAGCCGCAGCTATTTCTACAGCCTGACTAAAAGTTAGGTTCTGTATAGCTAATAGGGCTCTCTGGGTAGACTCCACTTTGAGACCCATTACAAACCTATCTCTTAGCATTTCGTCTAATTTGTCCCCAAATTTACAAGTACGGCTATGGGCTTTTATTCCTGCAACAAACTCTGCAATGCTTTCAGTCACAGTCTGATGCCTCGATTAAAATTTGAAACGTTCATAGATGAGAACTACTCGGGGTTTGTAGTGATTGGTTAGGGCCTGTACCATTTCACTACAGGTGCAAGTTTCCGGTGCTTTAAGAGCAACTAGGTCCATAACTAAGCCAAACGTTTTAGGAACTATTATAGTTAAAAAGGTAGGTACTTTCTTAGCATCAGGAATGGAATTTGCCTCGAAAAACAACCTCACCCTAGTGGCATAAGCTTCGAAGTTCTCCCCAGAGTCTTCGTAGGGGCTTATATGGCCAATCACCGACATGCTAGAACAAAACCGATTTAGGCCAAATAACGTGAAGTAGGTTAGATTTGGTTTAAATTTGATCTAGTTACTCCCCAGTTAGGGCTGAATAGTAAATTGTATTAGAGTTAGGGCTGAGTAGAAATTAGTATCAGAGTTAGGGCTGGGTAGGAATTAGTATTAGAGTTAGGGTTGAATAGGAATTAGTATCAGAGTTAGGCCGGCGGGACCTGAGCTACAGTACGGTAGCTTACCCACACAAACCAACCAAACCGGACGACCCACTAGGCTAGGCTACATCCAATTTTCCAAACAACCAACTTGAACCCAATTAGCCAAATTAAATCCAATGAGCCAAATTAAATCCAATGAGCCAAATTTAATCCAATGAGCCAAATTTAATCCAATGAACCAAATTTAATCCAATGAGCCAAATTGAATCCAATGAGCCAAATTGAATCCCATCCTCGTCGCCAAATGTAATAACTTGGGGTTAGTGACCCCGCTAAGTTACTAGGTTTCTAAACAACAACAAAGGCACTTACCGGTGCGTTCAATTAGATATTCTTTAGGGCCTACCATAGATTTTTTGCGTCCCACAAAGCAGTCTACCTAAACTCTCTAACTTTACTCTGCATCATATAACCACCCAAACAACAGTGGAAAGTAGAAAAGGAAGACTGTGTCGTGTTTCCAAATTAAAGGCTAGACAGGGAACATCCTCAACCCTGAAGGAAAATAGTTTTGCTGAGAGAGGACCAAGACTGTTTAACCAGCTGCCCAAGGAATTAAGGAACATGAGTGGTGTTGCGGTGGACATCTTCAAGAGAAGATTAGATGCCTGACTTAGAACAATCCCCGATGAGCCGGGCGTACCTGGCTATGTGAGGTGGAGAGCACAAGAAACCAACCCTCTACTTCACCAGGCCAACTCGAGAGAAGGGGCGACAAGCTTAACCTTCGTGAAATGAGGAATTGTTGCACCGAACATTTGAAAGGTTGAAAGATATATATATTAGGGTGGTCCAAAAAGTTAAAGCATCGACTAAGTTCTCTCCACAAGGTTGGTTTTATGCCTCTTGGTGTGGACAGTATTTGTGCAAAGTTTCACGTTATTCGGTTAATATTTAGGGGTCGCCCCACTTGCCCCCTTTTTGAAAATTTGGGAAAATATATAGACAACTGAATAACTAAATTTTTTTTGGTTCTCAAAGAATATGAAAGAAAACAGTAAGACAATAGGACATGATAATGGGTGTATCTTCATTATTTCTTCTGCATCAGAGTCGCCTTGGATGGTATTGGTATCTGTTTTCGGTGGGCGGCTACGAGTTGTAGGAGGTACTGCTTCTGGTCCTCGTTTCGTGTCAAAGTGTCATTGTAGCGTTGTGCGAGAGCAATACCTCGCTCGGCAGCATCATTGACGACTTTCATCTTTAAGGCGCGATCTCTAAGTTCCCTGTAGTTCTTGTCATTTGGCCATTCCCGTGGATCTTTTTGAAGTAACTGGCGCGCTTCCTCCTTACCTCCAACTTTCAAGGCATCAAAGAGGGTCAATGTCCTTTTCGTGACGAAGGATGCCACATCATTTTCAACACCAGCTTCCGCCATGTCGATTCGTCGGGGGCAGCCATTCTTTTGGGGATGTTGGAGGTGTTGAACCATTCTCCTTTTGGTATCAGGATCGATCCTATTATCGAAGAAAGCCAGTCCAATCAGATGCTCCGACAAGTACCACAGGTGGCGTCTTAGAGCTGTCTTCGCCGCTTGTGCAGCTCCTCCGTGTGGATATTTTTCCAGAAGATGCAGCATTTTGAGATCATTGAGAGGAGCTTGTGTCCCCATTGGCGCTTCATGCCAGTACTTGACGTAAATCAGACTGACAAATAAAGCCAGCTGAGTCACGTTTCGTTCTTCGCGTGCTGTGAGCTTGAATTGATAGTGAAAGAGGTAGATTTTGAGCGCATAAATCGCCTTCGCCATCCATCTCGCGTGGTGCATGGGACCCGGAGCTCGGATAAAGAGTTGACCACCAGTCTTTCCCCCAGGAAGAGCAAAGATAGTTCAAGGAACTCCTTGTAGTCGTCACGAGGTTGGCTTGCCTGAAGAGCGTTAGGTAAGTAAGTGAGCATCTCTTTTCTCATCTCTTGGAGTTGAGGGTTCTCGAACAAGCTGTCCGATGCTGAGACAAATGCTTCGTGGGAGAGAGATGGCCATTCCTTTTGAAATCGCTTAAAAAGGCCTGTTTCAGGACTTCCTGTTGAGCCAAATATTGAGGCAAAGACATCAGCAAGTACGACTTCAAGTATATGATGTCGACAACCGATCCAAACTAGCTCGTGACCCAATGCTTCTTCAATCCTGACACAGGCTCCGCGATGTAAACCCGTGTTTGACGCAGTGGTATCGAAGACGAGACCTCTCACATGCTGTTCCACGTTCCATAATTTCATAGTTTGAAGGCATGCCTGGGCCTGTGCTTCTCCAGTTCCTTGTTTCATCTTTGGGACACCAAGCAGCTTCTCCTGTCCATTGAATGTTATAAGGATTGCTATCCGATGCACATTCGTCTTCTTCCCTTCAATGCCGGGGAGAAGCTTTCCGTCCCAATGGAGAAGGACAGGGTCTTCTAGAGAGAATGATTCTAGGTCTTCTCGAGCTGCCTGTTCTCGCCCACTTTCTCTGTAGCGATGAATAGAGCTCCGAGAGCACGTCATCCCAGACAGATCATGCCCCGCGGCCTGTAATACAGCTCCAGTTACGAAAACAGCATTCCGGTCAGAAAGATTGGTGCGATCCATTGCTCCAATGACTTCTGGAGATTGGAAAATGTTCGTAACCTTGTTCTTGGGACGCTTTGGTGCCGGAGCTTCAGACGAAGAAGGAATCGGAACCGATGGTCTATAGTCGTCGTCGTCTTGCGAAAAAAGGGAAGAAGAAGAAGAGGAAAGATCAATTGATGACACTCCTGCTTCTTCCAAATCTTTCTGTGTTGCTTCATGCCTTGCCTTCCTCTTGGCTTCCTTCTCCATTCTGGATCGCTTTCTGTCCTCTTGTGTAGTCGTTTCCTTATCAATGCCAGCCATGCTGCAAGAATTGACGTCCTTGCGCTGCATGGACAGGAAATTTCGGTCCTCAACGTTGACGATTGTGCTCATGGCATCACTGGTTGCGATGTCAAACAGTTCCTGGATGTCCGCTTTGAAGATGTCTTCATTCATTCTATCGCTGGCACGTTGCCTGGTCCTGTGCTTCTTGAGTGTTTTGTAGCGGTCTAAAAGCTTTGAAAGCTTACGGACACAGGAGTCGATCCGTTGAGTTGGGATCCGCGCTCGGGTCCAGACTTCAATCACCCTCTGGCATGCCTGGTTCAGACTGTCGGAGGTGGTTTGCTTTTGATTGATGTGGTGGTATTGCCCCAAGAGGAGGGCGTCAAGGCATGTAGGGAGCCTTGACGTGGATAAAGTTCCAGTTGCCATCCCTAGAAGCCAAACTTTTGGAATTGATCGAGTTTGAGCCATCGGACCTACGGAAGAAAAAGTACATTATATAATATATATATTCAGAGTGGGGCGACCTCTAAATATTCACCAATCACGCTGCAATTTTGCACAGACCATGTGGACACTAAATGGACAAAAACCACACTTGTGGAGACTATCTAAGACAATTTTGAAATTTCCCCCTATGGATTTGGACCACCCTAATATATATATATATATATATATATATATATATATATATATATATATATATATATATATATATATATATATATAATATATATATATAGTGTTGCGATGGTTACTTTTTGTAACTGGTTGCGGTTGCTAGTTATTGCCTCAAATAAGAACTAGTTACTAGTTATTTCAAAAGTTCCTTTCGACATTTTCCCTGGTTTTAGCGATCATCTGATCCTGGTAAAAGTACTTTCTCCGGGAAATGATACTTGCCAACATTGCTCATTCATTTCAAATTGATTGTGGTTCAATAAATAAACAGCAAGATTTTATCATATTAACATCAGTTATATGTTTCCAAAATAAACTTGCATTGTACACATATGCAGTGATGGGCAGTATCTAGATACATGTATCGCCGATACGTATCGATCGATACTTTTGTATCAGTATCGGTATCGCTTTAGCTACTTGACAAAAGTATCGATTTATCGGTATCGCTAAGGTCAATTTTCTTAAATGTATCGAAAAAAATCGATACTTCGATACATCGATACATTAATAAGAATTTTTAAATATTTAAATAGATGTTATAATATGACACTACTGAGTTATATTTATGAATATACATAAATAATAATATTATTAAATATTTATTTAATGACAGTACTACTCTACTGGTCACGTCACACAGTACGGCGCAACGTTTAAACACGTTTGTACTTGTGTTATTGAGATTAATTAACCATAATATAGAAACATTGTTAGCTGTAGAGAAGAAGCTAGAGCGTTTGAATTCGGAGGCATTGCGTCATTGTCAGCCACTTCTCAATGCAGTCACAGTAGGGTTCACTAAGCGGTTTGAAAAGTTTCTGTGCCTTGATGCGTCGCATGAGTCATACTGGCATCGTCTTCAAATCATCTGTTCAAGTTAAAGTGGATGACAATAAAAGGCAAATTTAATACTAACATTGTCAAAAAGAGGGTTCAAGAAATGTTGGTTAATGCTGTTAAGAGCCTCAGCGAGCAGACCCCCCAGCAACAACTAAGTGATGCTGCATCTGACGGAAGTGCAGATGATTTCTTCTGTTATGAGTCTGCTTCCACTAATGTCTCTGCAACCCAAGATTCCACTGAGATGGAAGATTTACAGTATCTGGGTGACGGAAGTCATTTTCTCCAATCTCTGAGGCAGTACCCAGGGATTCTACGGGTCTTCCTGAAGTATAACACACCACTACCATCCTCTGCTCCTGTAGAAGGGTTGTTTAGTTTGGCTGGTCACATTCACGCTCCAAAAAGGAATAGACTGTCTGACCAGATGTTTAGCCAGCTGGTATTTTTGAAGGGTAATAGTAATTACTTTTAATTGTTAGTGTAATATTTTCAGTTATTCATGTATCCTACAAAATTTAAACATACTTTCATTAAATAAAGCAATTGTTTTTATTTACATCTATAAAACCCATTAAAATGTCGTTGATTTTACTTACAGTGCGTACAAATTACTAGTATAAACAATAATATCTAATACCTACTGTGAAAAATGCTCTGTATGAATTGGTCCACAATTAACCCACCCCTTATTTCTCCAGTCTAACTATAGAGTAGATCAAGTCTAGCCTAGAGGGGTCAGCCTAGAGATTCCGGAAATGGTCCAGAGCGGGCAGATAAATTGAGGTCCACAGTAGGATTCCTCACCAAACTAGGTTAGGGCAATCTACCTTTACCTTTGTTAGGGTATGAGTTGATGCTGGGTCTTAGGCCACAATGTAGGCCTAAGTTGTCTGACCCAGCTTAATTTAATGAATCTACGTAAACTGGGTTAAAAACACAATTAGTCACTTACTGCTAGTTATTAGAGAGTCTCTTTTCTCCTTCCTGTATAATTGTCGAGAGCGTACTTGCTGGTGGGAATCTTTCTTCGGTGTCTGTTCTTGTCCCTTCTCCAGTTCCGTCTTTTCGCCCCCGTTCCTCGTTTTCGTTCTCCTTTGTTCTCCTTTTTCGCGGGGCTTTTCCCACCAGCGTCGTGTTGGTTTTTTCCTCGGTTGGTTGATCGGTAATGTATCTCTATTACCGAGCACGCTCTTCTCACACAGTATATAAATACTAGTGTGGAGAATAACTCTGGTGAGCAACCAATTGGTTTCATCCACCCAGTTATTGACATAAAAGGAATTTAATAATTGTTAGATTAACTACCTACCTACTCAGTGAACCATTTTCGTTACCTCCCAACTACCTACTCATCAGTTTTCCATATACTGGGGGCCCCGGGAGATAAAAATTTTGGTGTCATTGTCACCAATTTTTATGTCTGAGTGTAGACTAGCTAACTATTTGACTGTAAATGCCTGTTAATCTGATTAACAGTGCCTATCCTCACCTTCTCATGGAGAAGGTGTAGCATTTAATTAGAAGAGAAAATATACATCCATAGGATGAAACTGTCTATGGTCTTTACCATAAGAAAAGAAAAAGTGAAAGTTAGAAGATAAAATTACATTTCCCCAGCATCTATTTTTTGTTGTAAAAATAGTCGCGCCTTTAATGCTGTTTGTCGCTGAGGTCTTGTGTCTGTCAATGTTGTAGTAGGATGCGTTACCACTCCTACTGTCAAAGGAATAGTTACTGGAAGTTCAGTGTCTCCAGTTGTTACTGTCAGTGGAGAAGGTTCTCCAAAGTCCATTGTTTTGGGTCCAGACTCTAAAGGGTACAAAAGAGAAATGTCTCTTGTTGTGTCACCCGTTGAAGTCCTTAATTTGACCACTCTTGTTACCCCGTCTGCCCCTGGTCTGAGTTCTGAAACTCTAGCCAGAGGCCAGTATTGTCTGGAGTACTGTCATGTATGAGAACAAGGTCCCCTACCTTAATTGTGTCAGACCAATCCTTCTTAATCATTTGTTTATGTCTCTCCCTTAGACCCATCAAGTACTCAGTTTTCCACTGTTTAATGAAATGAGCTTTAACTCTAGTTAAATGTTGTAACTTAGTCTGGAGCTCATCATGTCGGTGAGTCCAGTTTGGGTCTTCTGAAGAGTCTATATTGTAGTCCGGCAGGAGACTAACTTGTTCTCCCCGAATCAAATGATTTGGAGTTAATGGTTCCGGGTCATTAATGTTGTCACTCACATAAGTGAGTGGTCTATTGTTGATGATGTTCTCAATCTCAGCCAGGAGAGTGAGCAACTCAAATAAGTGTATCTGTTTTTTACCAATTGCTTTCTTCAAGCAATTCTTTACTGTTTGTATATTCCTCTCCCAGATAGAACCATACCAAGGAGAGGCAACCGGAATATACTTCCACTTTATGTTTGAATTTTTTATATATAATTGTGTGAGTTCATCGCTTAACAAGTCGTGGATGACTTGTTCACCAGCCTTGAAATATGTAGCATTGTCAGTCCAAACTGTCTTGGGTACTGAATGTCGTGCACAGAATCTCTTAAAGACAGCAACAAAAGATTCTGCTGTAAGGTCCTCCACAACATCCAGATAAACAGCTCGTGAGGCAGCACATGTAAACAGTACAATGTACATTTTTTGTTCAGTGTCACCCATCCCTACAGTCAATG
This sequence comes from Bathynomus jamesi, assembly GCA_023014485.1. Classification (NCBI taxonomy): domain Eukaryota; kingdom Metazoa; phylum Arthropoda; class Malacostraca; order Isopoda; family Cirolanidae; genus Bathynomus; species Bathynomus jamesi. Next base: position 1,831,010 of record JAJOZX010000183.1, read on the forward strand.
CTCCTGTATAGTCAATGCCTACAGTCTCAAAGGGTCTGTTGAGAGTAACTCTCTCCTCTGGCAAAGCAGGAGGATTTGGTTTCCTATAGGGCCTAGCATGAATATGCCTACATGCCTACATGTGACACACTCACTCAGGACTGTTTTAACAGTGATCCTTCCCTTGGGTATCCAATAAGTTTTTCTTAATGTAGTTAGTTTCTGTGGTACCCCCATATGATATACATCATTGTGTGTTTTTCTGATGATTAATGTTGTCAAATAGCTAAATCTAGGTAAAAGGATTGGATGTTTGCTTTTGTATGACAGTTTTGATTTGTCTAATCTCCCTTTACACCTTAGAAGGCCTTCCTCATCTCTGAACAAGTTTAGATCCACAACTACTGATGGTACAGGTTCTTTTGTTTGTTTCCCATTAGTCAAGAATTCTAACTCTTTATTGTACTCTTTTTGTTGTGCATGGCCTATCCAGTATTTGGTTGCAACTTCTGTATAATTATGATTGTTTTTATTTATCTGTTTGTTAATTGTAGTTAAACAGTTGTGAGCAAACCTCAAACAGTAGGCTGTGACCCTGACAAGTTTACTGAAGTCAGAATAACGTTCATAATTAGTGATTGGTTCAACCTTTTCATTTGAAAAGATTAAATTTAATGTCAAGTTAACTTGTTCCACAGGCCATTGGTCTGTATTACAGAGCCACTTAGGTCCCATAAACCAAGTTTTGTTTGACTTCAACAACTTGTAGGATAAACCTCTGGTCAGAAAGTCTGCTGGATTTTGTTTAGTTGGAACATAGTGAAAGTTTACTTGTAGGCTTTCATTAGCTTCAGGTATTTCTTTTAGCCTATTTCTTACAAAGATATTCTTACTATTAATGCTATCATTCCGTATCCAGGCAAGACAAATCTGACTGTCAAGCCAGATGTGGATATCAGTTATGTTCACATCATGGTAAGCATCCTTAAGCAATGAAATGGTTTTAATGGCTAATGCAGCAGCCAATAGTTCCAATTGAGGTATGGTTCGGGTAGGTTTGAGAGGTGCAACTTTCCCTTTTGCATAAATTAGATGACTTTCTGTAGGACTTACAAGATACGCACAGCACCCATAAGCTTGTGTGCTTGCATCAACAAACACATGAAGTCTCTGGGGCTTATCCCTAAACCCACAGCACCTTTGAATTTTAATGTTCTGCACTTTTGTTAAATCAGCAGCTAACTTCTTCCAAGATTTTTGATTTTCATTTGTTATTGGATCATCCCATCCAACATTTGTCCTCCAAATTTCTTGGAGGAGAATCTTTGATTTTATTGTTGAAGGCAGGAATAGACCCATGGGATCAAACATTTTGGAAGCCTCTGATAATATTTGTCTTTTAGTATTTGCTTCCTCATCAAGTTTAAAACCTTTAGTACAGATTGAATCATGACTGTTAGAAGTTGCATCCAAATACCAGTTCATACCTAAAGTTTTAACTCTGTCTGATGGCTCAGTAAGACCATTATTATCCTTTAAAATCTTTTTGTTTAAATCCTCATCATTTGAAATCCACTCTCTAAGTTCAAAGTTACCTTGTTGCATAATGTTTTGAGAGTGTTCATAGACTTCAGATAATTCAGATTTTGTTGTTGTTGAGCCTATTAGATTGTCTACGTAAAAATGTTCCTCAAGGAAGTTCAATGTTAAAGAGTTATTAAACTGGTTCAAATGATGTCCAATTGTCAATGCTAATAGGCTAGGTGAGCAATTGGCTCCAAACAACACAACATTAAATCTATAGGTTATGAACCCTTTATTCAAATCAAATGGATCCTTGAACCATAAGAACCTAAGTTGGTTCTTATCATATTCATTTTTAAGATTTATTCTCAAAAATGCCTTTGAAATGTCACTTTGTACGGCATATTTATCTAACCTGAACCTCAGTAAGATCTTCACAAGGTCAGAAATGAGATTAGGACCCTCAATCAAGCAATCATTCAAACTGTGTTTATCACTGTCTTTGAGGCTACAGTTATATACTACTCTGAGTTTTGTTGTTGGGGCATCTTGTCGATAAACCCCCCTGTGGGTTAAATAATGACAACCATCTTTTTTAAAAGGGTTATTTGTTACTTCTTCAATGAAGCCTTTCTGTAGCTGTTCTTTGAAGACATCATTGTACTTTTTAATATTATTATCTTGTTTGAGTTTTTTCATTACTTTATATAAATGTCCTTTAGCTACTTTGAGATTATCTCTTAAAGTTGGACAATTTATTTTCCAAGGTAACTCAATAAAATAACTATTGTCTTTGCACTGAATGGTGTCTTCAAATCTTTCTACCATTAACTGATCTTCTGAAGTTTGATTTGTGTCATGTATACCCACAGATTCTAGCAACCATAAAGTTTGAATTGCCTCATCCAAAGTTTCATTTGATAATGATGAATTAATGTTCTCAGTTGAGATAATATTATTCAAAGTGTTGCTATTCTTACAGGTGTTATGTAGGACTGAGTTGAGGCACATAGTATTTGTTGGTCATGAACTATTTTGGTTTAGGTCTAGGTTGTATTTGGATATGTCACCCAAAGGAGCTATCCCTGATGGAGTCTGAATAGCTATACCATTACCTATCTCTACTATGCCCTTATGAATAAGATTAATATAATCTGCCCCTATTAACATTTCAATGTTAGCTACTGTGTTGTTAGTGATATGTCTATCAGCTATTTTGTAGTGTTTTCCCAAATGATTTATGGTTTGTTCTAGTTTGGGTATAACCAGTTTGTTTTGTCCTACTTTAGAAATAATAACTGCTTCAATTTTCTCTAATTTATTTTCTAACTGTAGTTCCAGGTCAATTGTCTTATAGCTATTTTTGTCCGAGTTATCCTTAACAAAGGATGCAATATTGAGGTTTTGTTCATTCGGGTTTGGTGTCAAACCCAATTTATTAACTACATTTTGCGAAACAAATGTTTGTTGAGAACAACAGTCTATAAGACATCTCACTGGAGTGGTGCTACCCTCACTATTCACTAAGTCCAAAGTAATAGTTGGTAAAAGAATCTCAGTGTTTCTTGTTACGTTGTTTGAGCAAACAGAATGTCCCATGAAAGTGGCATTTTCTTGATTACCTTTGTTTGGTGGAGGTATCTTTTGAGTTTGAGTACTATTGTTTGGACACTTTGGTGAATCACACATTGATGAGACATGTCGTAAACTTTTACAAAACTTACACTTGAATCTTAACCTAGATTTACAGTCTTTCTTATAATGTCCCTGGCCAGTACACTTTTTACATAGGTTCAACTGTTCACATCTTTTAGCTCTTTGGTTAAAGTCTGAATATTTGTCACACCCAGTACTACTGTGTTCATTACTTGCACAAAATTTGCAATGTAGTGTGTAAGTTGAGGCAGCAGTTACATTAAAGTTCTGTAATGTAGGTGTTCGTGTATTACAGTTGGTCACATTTGATTCTACAGTATCAAGTTTTGTCTGTTTGGCTGTAGCTAGTTGGTCTCTGGGAACAGTCTTTGGTTTATCCATAGTCTGGGTCTTATTTTGTGTTGGAATATTTCTCAATTTGTAATTAGTTAGGATATTGGGAAAGTGTTTTCTGATATCTTCAAGATTAGGATAATTTTCTCCCGTCTTTAGAACTAAAATATCTTTAACCCTCAAAGGAAGGCACCTAAGAACTATGCCTTGTATAATCCAAGATGAAGCTTTAATATCTATCTCATTGCTAACCAGTTGTCCTATAATAGCTTCTAATTTTGTATAAAAATTTTCCATATCACTATGGTTATCTTTTATGGGTGCAAAATCAAAAATTTGTTGAGATAATTCATATACAATCTCATCTTTATTAATATAATTACGTTTTAAGAGATCAATAGCTACTTCATATGAATTCCCTACGGCTGGTAAATAGGCTATCAGGTTATAGGCTGGGCCTTTAAGGAAATAGTTAAGTAGCTAAACTTATCAACAGTTGAAATATAAGGTTTATTACCTATTAAACTCTCAAATTTGTCAATGAAAGATGGGAATTGTACCGTGTCCCCTTCAAATGTTGGTACTAGCAAAATGGGTAACTGAGCCCTCAATTCTTGTGACTCAGGATTTAGCATGCCACTTAAATTTTGTTGAAGGTTAGCTCTACTTTGATTAAAATAAGAATTAGGTTTATTTGGTGTTAAGTCAGTCAAACGAGACCGTAGTCTCCTTATTTGCTGTTCAATTGAGATTACCTGATCATCATTATCAGCGTAAAGGTCTATCAATTGTTCTTCAGCCATTTCGGATTCAACTAACTCTGAAATACTCTCATCAATGGCTATTATTTCCTTCTTTTTAGTTTCCAATTTAAGAATTACACACTCTAAATCTTCCTTACCTGGTTGTGTAATATTGTTAAAAGTGTTCACGGCCTTTGTAACAGCTCCCAACTTTGCCCCCTTTTCTTTTTTAACTTTTTCAATTCCGCACTGTCCATGTTTAAGTCAAAATTGTTTAACTGGGGATCGTAATGAAATAGAGGACAAGAAGAAATTACCAGAGAAGAGAGAGCACAGACAAAACAGTCAAGTTTAAATTTGGTTTAATCCCCCCCAAGTACTTATGTGTCACTCGGGTCTAAGCTTATAAGAGAATGAGACTCCTTAAATGTAAATGTTTCCTAGTTAGGCCTAGGTTGTAGACCTAATTAGGCAAGTTTGTTACTTTAGGCTTGATTAGGTTAGGCTTAGGCTAGACCATTTAGCCTAATTCTGCAATTTTTGTTAAGTAAGGTTAAGGTTTGTAAATTCCCCACACGGACCACCAATGTGAAAAATGCTCTGTATGAATTGGTCCACAATTAACCCACCCCTTATTTCTCCAGTCTAACTATAGAGTAGATCAAGTCTAGCCTAGAGGGGTCAGCCTAGAGATTCCGGAAATGGTCCAGAGCGGGCAGATAAATTGAGGTCCACAGTAGGATTCCTCACCAAACTAGGTTAGGGCAATCTACCTTTACCTTTGTTAAGGTATGAGTTGATGCTGGGTCTTAGGCCACAATGTAGGCCTAAGTTGTCTGACCCAGCTTAATTTAATGAATCTACGTAAACTGGGTTAAAAACACAATTAGTCACTTACTGCTAGTTATTAGAGAGTCTCTTTTCTTCTTCCTGTATAATTGTCGAGAGCGTACTTGTTGGTGGGGATCTTTCTTCGGTGTCTGTTCTTGTCCCTTCTCCAGTTCCGTCTTTTCGCCCCCGTTCCTCGTTTTCGTTCTCCTTTGTTCTCCTTTTTCGCGGGGCTTTTCCCACCAGCGTCGTGTTGGTTTTTTCCTCGGTTGGTTGATCGGTAATGTATCTCTATTACCGAGCACGCTCTTGTCACACAGTATATAAATACTAGTGTGGAGAATAACTCTGGTGAGCAACCAATTGGTTTCATCCACCCAGTTATTGACATAAAAGGAATTTAATAATTGTTAGATTAACTACCTACCTACTCAGTGAACCATTTTCGTTACCTCCCAACTACCCACTCATCAGTTTTCCATACCTACATATTAAATGAATAATTATAAAAATGTACCGGCGATACATGTATCGGCGATGCATGTATCGGTATCGGTATCGCTTAAGACATCTAGAAAGTATCGGCGTATCGGTATCGCCTAAGACGTTCTTCATGTATCGATGTATCGGTATCGCTTTAGCGATTTTCATGTATCGATGCCCATCACTGCACATATGTACATCGAGCAAGGCTTGTCAAAAAAGTGGCTACTAACTTTTTGTCCTCACAGAATAAAGTAACTGGTAGAAGTTACAAATATTCATGATTTTTGTAACTAATTACGGTTAAAATTACTTGGTCGGAAAATATAACTAGTTACCATTAACTTACTAAAAAAAAATAACGATTGCTGATTAACTAGTTAACCTTTTAACTAGTTGCTTGTAACTAGTTACGTCATTAGAGTGCGTCAATTTTGGGGGTGAAATGACTAAATTGAAAATCATGTGATTTGGTAGCAATTTAATGTAATCATTTGGCATACAAAATAATATCCTTGCTTCAAAAACAATAAAAAATAACTCCTACCTTCATCAAGTTTAATTCAAAAATTCCATTTTTCCATAAATTCGCAACAAAATAACAAATGTGCGCAACAATTGTACAACAACTATATGACCTTGAAAACACTCCATATGCGATCAGTGGGATAATTCTGTGACAGATGAATAGTTAATCAATTTATGTCTTATTATTTAGTAAAAGAGTCAATTTTTGAAACTTTAAGGTAAAATTGATGTCGGTAAGGGTTATTTTACTTTATTTTGGTTGTCCAATTTCAAGTTTTGACATGAAAAGACACTATATTTTCACTACCAAAATTGATTTGAAAAAAGTTGACAAAATTGACACACCCTATTACGTCATAGCAATATATATATATATATATATATATATATATATATATATATATATGAGTACACACACACACACACAACATATATATATATAATGCGCCTCGGTGGTGTAGTAGTTAGCGTCGCTGACTACGAATCCATCGGCTCCGGAATCGAGACCTGGTGACGGCAGGCGTTGCTGCAGCAAAACCCAGCTGTTCATCCTTCCACACAATAAAAAAATTGGTTGGTAGATAAATGGATACCCTGGGTTGCCTAGTGGTTAAGACGCTGGGCTGCTGGTGGGGCGTAGTTCGGATTCCACGTTAAACTGTAGGTCTAAGGTAGAGTGACAAGCTTGACCTTCGTCAGAATGAACAATTCGGGTGAAAGAAAACCAAGGTTATATATGGTATTGGCTCGATTAAAAGACGGCCTGAAATATAAGACAACCATCACTTTGTAGTGGAGTGCCAACAAATTTTGTCTGAAATTAAAAAAAAATATCATATACGATTGTTACACCTGACCTTTACACCTGACCTCTGATCTTTCTGCCATCTCGGTTCCCTCATCTGTCTGCTCATCACAATCACATCATCACAATCGTCCGAGGCAGTAGCGCAGGCAAAGGGGGGGCCCAGGGGTCCCAGACACCCCCTTTGCCAAGGTTTAGGCCAGGTGGTCCGGAACCCCCCCCCCCCCCTCATCAGACCCTCTCCATTTGGTATTCAATAAGGATGGCATATATAATTTATGGCAGTAGCCAATATAAAATTAATTTATAGTTAACAACAGTGGCGTACTAATGGGGGTGCGAGGGGGGCGGTCCGCCCCGGGTGACAGCCAGGAGGGGGTTGCCATCGGGAGAGTTGAAATACCAGTACAAGTTTTCAAACCAAATGAAAAATTCGCCAAAGTAAGAAAAAAATTAAGAATGTTCAAACTATGACAAGAGCTTAATGTTAATTTCCACTATAAAATAAATTTTTATTTTTATTGCCAATACAAAATTTACAAACGAAAAATTAAATATTTAATAAAAATTACATCGAAAGGCGACGTTTGTTGGCGTTTTAGTCATCAGTTTGTTGAGCATAGCCAGCTGGCTGCAACTGACATTCCAAGTCTTGTTCACTTGACACTGTGACTCCACATACATGAGGTATGTTTCATTAGATAATTATGATAAAGCATAAAGTGCTGGTGTTTATAACAATATCATGGTACTTATACCAGTGTCCAGTAATTTTTGACAATGTGGTATCATCGTGATGTTTAAGTGTTTATAAATGATAATTAATGATAATTAATAATGATAATAATAATGATAATTAATTGTCTCTGCTTGTCTGGGTTGATAATCTGATAATTCAATGGGTATCTGGTTGGAAAAAGTTTGAGAACCACTTGTTTGAAGCTTTTCTGCTGTAATAAATTTTTTTTACTTCTTTGTTTACTGGATATACTGTTAATTTTCATTTTGTCAGTGGTCTAGTTATTTATGAATAATGCTCAGCGTTGAAGATGCAAAGAAATGAACAGCATTGCAGTTTCTGGAGTTTATTGTGAAATGGGATTTTTGTGAATCTTTGCCAAGCTTGTCACTGTGTTTGAGATTCTTTTTTTTTCTGTCTGTGTGTCTATTGCTTCATGTGAAAGTTTTTCCCAAATTGAAATTGATAAAAAATTTCTTTCGCTCGACCATGAGTCAGACAAGATTGACAAATCTGGCTTTATTTTCAATTGAACATGAATATGCAAAGAAGGTGAATTTTGATGAGGCCATTGATCAATTTGCAGAAATTAAGTCTCGAAAGCAGAGACTGTGAATCCTCTCTATTTACCTTTGAAGAATAGGCTGAGCGTTGAGACTGGATTTCCTGTGTTTTTTGTATAAAATAAAATGCAGTTTTACCTGTTCACTGATTTTTTAATGTCCTGCATTTTTCTTATTTCCAATTTGCTTATGACAGTACTGTACTATTTTAAAATCTATTTGCAAATATAATATATTTTTCTGTGTGTTTAAATTTTAAAATTATTTATGAGGGGTGCCAAATACTTTAGGTACGCCCCTGGTTAACAAATCTATTATTGTTATTAATTTATATTACTCTTTGTATATTTGGCTCAGGTAAGTGAAATCTTTTGAATTCCGTACCGCTGAAAATTGGCAATTCTGACACAAGGCAGGCGTAGGGAACAGCCTGCGTCAGGCGCCACATTTGTTTACGTTTTCCAGTTGCTGATAAGCTTTGAGTGGAGTCGTTCCACTTCGAACCAGCCATGGAGATAAGGAAATTTTTTGTTAAAAGGGTATGTATTTACTGGTGCCAACTCTTGGAGTTGTGACCCTAGGCTTGAGAACCTCTGTTTAGACCAGGATGGCGAACCTTTTTACAGTCGCTTGCCAAAAATATCATATAAACCATAAAAAAAAAATTCGCGTGCCCACCAAAGTTTATATACATTACACCAAATTATAAATATTAAGTCTATTATTTTATACTGATTTTTTGGATGACAATTTCTATGAATGTATAAAACCCGCAAACTTGATCACGTGCCCAAATGGGCACGCGTGCTATAGGTTCGCTACCACTGGTTTAGACTGAGCATATTTAGTTGTAGAGTTTGTTTTCATAATCTAAAAGATGTAGATAATTAATCTAAGAATCAATTTAGTTGGGTGTGTCGGGGGGGGGGGGGGGACCAGTGCTGTTGGTAACGATCGCTGGCTTGGGTCCCTCTTTATAAAATCCTGGCTGCGCAGCCCCTGATCCGGGGGCATGCTCCCCGTGAAAAATTAAAAAATTGTAACTGCATAATGTTACATTCTGGTGACTTTTCAGGGAAAGATAAGCATCAAAACCATTAGTTTAGTGAAACGTTCTTTTAGTGATTTCCATATTTTTTCATGAAAGTAAATTCTGACATCTGACTTGGAACTTATATTTTGAAATACCATGATAAAATCCATTTTAATCACAATCAACCCCCTGTTCCCTTCCCTTAATCACAACACATTATATGACCATAGAACATTTATTTTAAACTATTTAAATCCCATAAAAGCATATAAATATATTACTCTTTCAATAAACCAAAAAAAGTAACACTGAGATATTTTATTTTACTTTCTGTGCTTTAGTCAGAATTAGGTTGTTGTTAAAGCGTATTTTATTTAGATAACAACGGGGATAGTTATTTGATTTTGAGTGACAAGGGGAATGCCATCCCCCTCAATTCGAGCCCTGGCTGTACTTGACCGCGTGGAATTAAAGGCTTTTCGTCTCATCAATTCCCCGCCTCTTACTGACTGTCTTCAATCTCTCTCTCTCTCTCTCTCTCTCTCTCTCTCTCTCTCTCTCTTCGCCGCAATATTGCCTCACTCTCTTTTTACTATCGCTATTATAACGGATACTGCTCTCCTGAAAGCTCCTTCTTTAAGTAGAGCACATAGCAACATGCCTCCTCCTTTAAGTAGAGCACACAGCAACAGACTTTCGATACATTCTCATTCCTTTCCTGTCCAACTCTGTAACGCAAGAGTAAATCGGTATTTTCAGTCTTTCATCGACTCAACTGGTGAACTCTGGAACAATCTAGCTTAATCCATCTTTCCTCCTGTCTATGACCTCCAATCTTTCAAATGCAGAATGTCCAGGCATCTCGAAAACCCTGGACCTTTATTTTGGCTCTCTTCTTCTATTGGGGGGAGGGGGCGCGTTTTTGCAGGATTTCGCCCTTGACCCCTCCTTCCTGCATAAAAATTATATATATATATATATATATTTACGAGTATACTACCACTCCTGATAAAATTAATTGAATTAGATCTTAAATACTCTTTAATGAAGGCCAACAGTAAAAACCAAAAAAATGGATCGGTTATCTACAAAATCCTGACCTATATTTAACTCACTGAAATGTTTATAATATATCACGCTCTATTTTATGTTACGTCTAAATTTTAGGTCCACTCTTCCACAGTTAAACGCCCAGATATTAAAAAAAAATTTCTTAAGGAAATAAATTAAAAAAACTTGTACTGTTTCTGAAAGTTTCAACATTGTTACAGACTACCGCAGCACACTTTGGAGTTATTTTGCATTTATTTACAACAAACAAACTTTAATTAACTTTGAATGCTTTTAATAAGACTCCATCAGCTTTGAATTTACATTGAATCATTATGTCATCAACCTCCAGCATCTATAATTGGCTGCAAAAATAGTTCCCGTCCGAGTTGCATGATGCTAATATTGCAGTTTTTAAGGATATTAATTAACTAGGAAATTAGAAATTAATTACATAATTTTATAAAATTTAATTTTATACTTTGAAATTCTATAATAAAAATTGCTTGATCCACTCTTATTTTAGGAAGGTATATACCTATTTGACTATTCACTAGACTGTGACTAGAGATTATAATCGCATGCATTTTTATAAGAATAATCCCCGAGACTATACACATCTATATTGACGATGGCCTAAGTTTTGTTTGCATTTGATGTCACAAACCCAAGTTGCCGCGATATTTCCGTCTATAAATCTCACTTGGTCCGTAAGAGAATGCGACTTCAAGTCACGTTTTGGAGGAAAAGAAAACGGTTTGAGTTAGTGGTCGAGTAGACCCAAGCTCTTTAAACCTCAGAACCACAGTGTAGGTGCATGTATACAGTGTTGAACTTCCAGCATTTTCAGCCTGCGCGGAAATCTGACTGAGTCAACGAGCAGACTCAGTCGCTCAGTGACTCTTGACTCCATTCCCCCAAAGCAGAGTTACCACTCTCCCGTTTTCTTTTTACGTCATTATATATATATATATATATAATATATTATAATATATATATATATATATAATATTTAGGAGAAATCCAATGACAAGGAAGAATGTAAATGCCATGAAAAGTCTTCTTTAATGCGCAACGTTTCGAGCAATACGCTCATCATCAGCTAGATAATAACAATATGAAATTAGAATCAATAAATAAATGTGAACAAGACAAAATAATTTCTATAAAACCTATTCAGTAAAAGCAAATTTTAAAAAGACTAAAAGAAGAGGGTTAAATTCAAAGTTATAAAAATTTACATATAAAATTAACAAGAAATTTAAAAAGCTATTTTTAAATTACATATAGTAAATTTGAAATTAGTACACTGGAATAATTAACACTAATACAATGGAATAATTAACACTACGAACCTTTCAATGCTGGTTCCGAGGCACGAGTAATTTAAAACAAAACAAAACAGGAAACAAACTATGAGTTGGGCGGTTGGGGAGTTATAAGTTGGGGAGGGGGGAATAAGTTGCCGAACAGGTAAAATTTTAAATAAAAAAGAAGCCTCTAGTATTCGGGAACACAGTATTAAATGCAAAACTGATGTCACTTTAGATAATTTTAAAATTCTCGGTTGTAATTCTTGTCCTAACTCACTTAGAATTTTGGAATCTCTTTATATTAAAACATTGACCCCTTCTCTAAACGTGGATTCCTCAGCTGTCCCTCTAAATTTTTTATAATCCCCCTCCCCTAACTCCCCTCCCCCCTCCCCAATTTTTTATAATCCCCCCTCCCCAACTTATAACTCCCCAACCGCCCAACTCATAGTTTGTTTCCTGTTTTGTTTTGTTTTAAATTACTCGTGCCTCGGAACCAGCATTGAAAGGTTCGTAGTGTTAATTATTCCATTGTATTAGTGTTAATTATTCCAGTGTACTAATTTCAAATTTACTATATGTAATTTAAAAATAGCTTTTTAAATTTCTTGTTAATTTTATATGTAAATTTTTATAACTTTGAATTTAACCCTCTTCTTTTAGTCTTTTTAAAATTTGCTTTTACTGAATAGGTTTTATAGAAATTATTTTGTCTTGTTCACATTTATTTATTGATTCTAATTTCATATTGTTATTATCTAGCCTGATGATGAGCGTATTGCTCGAAACGTTGCGCATTAAAGAAGACTTTTCATGGCATTTACATTCCTCCTTGTCATTGGATTTCTCCTAAATATTAAATTGAAGCTTTGTAGAAGCAACCCGCATGACTATATATACTCAAGGTATGGACAAGATGGCCTTAGGGCTTATCGCCATGTTGGAAGACTTCACGAAAGCTTCTCAAGTCAAAACTCGATTGTTATTTTCTTGAAATGTGTCGTACCTGCAGGGTTTTCCCGAAATTCGTTTACTTTAAACTTTATCGTGACAATCTATATGACTCTGAATTTTATCAATCTTCCCTGGAATATTTATTAAATAATGAAATTAATTATAAAATCAAAATTTCAGACTCGCATAATAAGTCGCTTGAGCATCATACAATTACTCTTAAAAATACCCTTTCGTTGTTGGATTATTTATTAATAATTTCTCTTGTACAACGTGATCTTGAAAAGTTTCATTCTACCATTTCCGAAACTCATGAACGTAAGTTAAAGGCCCTGGGCCTGAATTCACCTAATTTTTTCAATTCTGATAAAGTAATTTCGAATTTTTCTAGTTACACCCTCTCACCTCGGGGAAAGTTTTTACTCTCACTTGGCTTGCAATTCAAGCTTCCGTTATTTCAAATATATAAGCCTTCGTTTTTTCTTTACTTTGAAATTTTTTTTAATGGCTTGAAAAATGTTCCCCATGTTGGTGATTTCAATAATTTTAAATGTCAGTTTGCTAAATTAACTCATGAATTTTTTCACAAACTTAGAAACCTTAAATTTAAATCTTTCATATTTAAGAAGAGTGACTTGCAGGTTATTAAGAATTTGGCAAAGAACCAGGAGATTGTTGTGACTAGACCGGACAAGGGCAACGGAGTTGTTATTTTGAATAAATCTGATTACATAAATAAAACTAATGAAATCCTAAGTGATGTTAGCAAATTCAAACAAATTCTTGAACCCGTCAGTAGTATGGGCGCGTTTGGGGAGAGGAAGTTGGGGTGCTCTGAAATCCTGCCCCTGAAGGGGCCCCCTGAAGGCATAGCCTTCTGTATGAGGGGGGGGGGCCTTACTTAAGTTCTTAGCCCATTTATGGGGTCTCACTGTCCTTAATGAAGTTTGGGGAGAGGAAGTTGGGGTGCTCTGAAATCCTGCCCCTGAAGGGGCCCCCTGAAGGCTAGCCTTCTGTATGAGGGGGGCCCCCTTACTTAAGTTCTTAGCCCATTTATGGGGTCTCACTGTCCTTAATGAAGGGCATTTGCCCCTTGAGGGCCCCTTTCATGGCCCCATCCTCCTTGGGGGGAGGAAAAAAAAAATCGTTTTCACCTTCATTCAAAAAAATTTAAGAAAGGATTGAACCTCGCCTTTCTCCTTCAAAAAAGTTCTTTCATGAGGCAAACAAGAACAAACATGAAAAAACATACATACATTCAAGTACTTTCCGTTCAGGCAAGTTAGAAGACAGTAGAAATGGAAACGAATGAAAGGTTTTAATAGGCCTAACGAGATTGCACATTAACACCCAATTTTCAAATGTTAACAAATTGCGAACAATACATAAATGAAAATCAGAGTGATCATATTTTAAACCTAATACAAGTTCTTTGTTTAAGATCTGCATTATGAAAAATAAAATGAATATTTATCATTTTAATTTAAATAAATTAATTTCTCTCTTTTTTAAGGGAAACTGGCTTATTTTCAAACGAGATGACCTTCAAATACAATATATACATATAGTACACTCATATTTGTTTATTTACTTTTAAATATGTAGTTTTCTGTTATTTACGCTGATATATACCATTACATTCACTTTCACATGCTATCTTCTGGTATGTGAATTAATAATTTTACTATACAGCAAATTTCGTTATAAAATTGCATATGTTAAAAAGAACATCAAGCTGCGTAACACAGCTTTGAAACTGAAGCATCAATTCTGTTATCCTCCTCTAAACATCCACTTAAATATTATTACTAATATTGATTTATTGTTATTATTACATATATATGTACACGTGTTAAGAGTATTTAAATTAAATATATTGATTTCAATTCCCTTCGTAATAAAAGCATCTGGCAACTATACCCCAATCTTGCTATATATTTCTCTCAGTAATTGTTTTCAGGTTATTGTTAAGTTTAACTTTCTTCTAAAGACTATTAGCTGCAACTAATCTTGTTATTATTATTATTATCATATATATATATATATATATATAACATCCAAATAAGTAGGTTCGGGTAAAAAAATTTCTTATTAGATGCAATTAAAGAAAACGGGATGTCGAATTTATGTGGGTTGTCATTTTTAAATAGATGCAGCGGGAAATAGGTACTGAAAGTTGAGAGATTTTTCATTAAGAACCTTTCTACTTGTAGTTATAGTTAGGACTATTCACATTACTTTAATTATCATTTCTCTAATTTAACGGCTGTTCACAATTCCTCATAATTCTCATAATAAACGTATTTGTTTTCACACCAGTCAGGCCACTGTTTACATCAATCACACAGAATGTTCATGCTTATTGTTTTTGTCATTAGCTGTACCAATCATGTCTTTACAGACTGAAGCCTACCGTTACAACGTTTAAAATGTTATAATTAACTTTATGATATCAGATCTCGTATAAAAACATATTTTCTGTACAAATGGCCACAAAAATACTTTCAATCATAATAATGTACTATAGAACGCACCATACGCTTTTCACTGTATTAAAAACGTAAAAGTATCATCACGCGATCTTAGTTTCTGCAATGACGTGAGCCCTAACATTTAATTTAAAATTATTTAACAGATCATTCGAGGGAACTGTACATCGATCTCATTATAACTTCTGACTCATAATAACCCGCTATGCATATTTACAAGAGTCGAATTTAAATAAATAAATAAATAAATAAATTATATATATATATATATATATATATATATTATATATATAAGGAGTTTGTATGTGGCATTCCAGCAGAAGGCAGGAAGTGTCTGAACCCTGTTTCTCCCATCACTGTCCTCTTCATCTGGCCTTTTTACATGTCACGTCTACCCTGTAAGCAGTCCAGCATACTCTCAAACACGCGCTTCTCACTATATCCCTTACTACACACGCATGCATCTTACACACTACACAGTCTTTTCAAAAAAGGTGTAATTTCAATAGTTTCGGAGATTCGCGATTGGCCCCTCCTTCCTGCCTGCATCGTATATAGTACCAAGCAAGTCTCTCCACAGTTTACAGGTTTCCTCATTGTCTAAAATTTATAAAGTTCTCTCTTATTGTTTTCCTTATTGTAACGGACATCACAACCGAATTTAAATAGTATTTAAGTATTATGTCGAGCAACATAGCTAGATAACCCCGCCACAGCCTAGTTTCTTTGCATAATCATGAAACAAGAATATATATATATATATATATATATATATATATATATATATATATATATATATATATATATATATATATATATATATATACACACGGCAAAAGTAGTTTGAAGATTTATTCCATCACACGACTGATTATAATTATACACTTTAGAGGAGTTTGCAAATTGCATATACTTAGACAAAAAGTATTAGATCTTATGATGATTTCATGTCATTATCAGCATGCTTCACTGTCCTTTCAGTCATTGTGACCGTAGAACGTACCAGAACTATGGTCTTGACAAACCACAATGTGTTAAATTTAAATATTGACTTATTGTTATTATTACATATATATGTACACGTGTTAAGAGTATTTAAATTAAATATATTGATTTAAATACATTTCGTAATAAGAGCATCTGGTAACTCTACCCCAATTTTGCTATATGAAAATGAAAATGAAAAGGTTTATTGGCAGACTATAGTCCATATGGCAAATATTATTAATACAATGACAGTTCATACACTAAGGGTAGAAATATATACAATTGATTAGAAATAATACTGCACTGTCGAAGTTAAGTGGAGCTACAGACAGACAGACGTTTTCGTACCAAGAAGTCCATAGCTTAGGCCTTAGAGGATAAATGGCAGGACTCATGGATAGCTTGGATGATCGGGTTGGTTGATTTTTTAATTCTTTGCATTAGAATGTGTTGAGCACGTCTTGTTACCTCCGGGAAGCTCGGGACATTGCGGGTAGCAAACATTTGCGAAGCTGAGCATCTCGGGGGTAATTTATGTAAGAGTCTAAAAGAACTGTTGTACAGCAAATTTAGGGTACTGCCAGAACCTTTTTTATAATTCACCAGAGTTGCAGACCGTATATATTACTGCAGAAAGTACGAAAGAGTGTGTCTTTAGCTTCACTTGTACAGAAACGAAAGCTCCTTATGGTCATATTCGCTTTAGCATACAGGCTTCGAGACTGTTTTCTTATATCCGAGTCATCACTCAAGGAGCTGGTAATAGTTTGACCCAATTACTTAAACTCTTGTACTTCCTCAATTACTTCACCATTCATTTTAAACCTTATGTGAAAAATGCTCTGTATCAATTGGTCCACAATTAACCCACCCCTTATATCCACAGTCTAACTATAGAGTAGATTAAGTCTAGCCTTGTAGGGGTCAGCCTAGAGATTCCGGAAATGGTCCAGAGCGGGCAGATAAATTGAGGTCCACAGTAGGATTCCTCACCAAATTAGGTTAGGGCAATCTACCTTCACCTTTGTTACGCTATGAGTTGATGCTAGGTCTTAGGCCACAATGTAGGCCTAATTTGTCTGACCCAGCTTAATTTACTGCGTTTACTTCTAACTGGGTTAAAAACACAATTAGTCACTTACTACTAGTTATTAGAGACCCTTTTCCCCTTTTGTTTAATTGTTGAGAGCGTACTTGCTGGTGGGGATCTTTTTTCCGTTGTTTGTTCTTCCCCCTTCCCTCGTTCCGTCTTGTAGCCCCGTTCCTCGTTTTCGTTCCCCTTGTCCACCTTTTCGCTGGGCTTTTTCCACCAGCGACCTCTTGGTTTTTTGGTTGGTTGATCGGTAATGTATATCTATTACCGAGCACGCTCTTGTCACACAGTATATAAATACTAGTGTGGAGAATAACTCTGGTGAGCAACCAATTGGTTTCATCCACCCAGTTATTGACATAAAAGGAATTTAATAATTGTTCGATTAACTACCTACCTACTCAGTGAACCATTTTCGTTACATCCCAACTACCCACACATCAGTTTTCCATATACTGGGGGCCCCGGGAGATAAAAATTTTGGTGTCAATGTCACCAATTTTTATGTCTGAGTATAGACTAGCTAACTATTTGACTGTAAATGCCTGTTAATCTGATTAACAGTGACTATCCTCACCATCTCATGGAGAAGATGTAGCATTTAATTAGAAGAGAAAATATACATCCATAAGATGAAACTGTCTATGGTCTTTACCATAAGAAAAGGAAAAGTGAAAGTTAGAAGATAAAATTACAATTCCCCAGCATCTATTTTTTGTTGTAAAACTAGTCGCGCCTTTAATGCTGTTTGTCGCTGAGGTCATGTGTCTGTCAATGTTGTAGTAGGATGCGTTACCACTCCTACTGTCAAAGGAATAGTTACTGGAAGTTCAGTGTCTCCAGTTGTTACTGGCGGTGGAGAAGGTTCTCCAAAGTCCATTGTTTTGGGTCCAGGCTCTAAGGGGTACAAAAGAGAAATGTCTCTTGTTGTGTCACCCGTTGAAGTCCTTAATTTGACCACTCTTGTTACCCCGTCTGCCCCTGGTCTGAGTTCTAAAACTCTAGCCAGAGGCCAGTATTGTCTTGGAGTACTGTCATGTATGAGAACAAGGTCCCCTACCTTAATTGTGTCAGACCAATCCTTCTTAGTCATTTGGTTATGTC
Source organism: Bathynomus jamesi (assembly GCA_023014485.1). NCBI lineage: Eukaryota > Metazoa > Arthropoda > Malacostraca > Isopoda > Cirolanidae > Bathynomus > Bathynomus jamesi. The sequence continues at coordinate 1,849,214 of JAJOZX010000183.1, forward strand.
TCTCCCTTAGACCCATCAAGTACTCAGTTTTCCGCTGTTTAATGAAATGAGCTTTAACTCTAGTTAAATGTTGTAACTTAGTCTGGAGCTCATCATGTCGTTGAGTCCAGTTTGGGTCTTCTGAAGAGTCTATATAGTAGTCCGGCAGGAGACTAACTTGTTCTCCCCGAATCAAATGATTTGGAGTTAATGGTTCCGGGTCATTAATGTTGTCACTTACATAAGTGAGTGGTCTATTGTTAATGATGTTCTCAATCTCAGCCAGGAGAGTGAGCAACTCAAACAAGTGTATCTGTTTTTTACCATTTGCTTTCTTCAAGCATTCTTTACTGCTTGTATATTCCTCTCCCAGATAGAACCATACCAAGGAGAGGCAACCGGAATATACTTCCACTTTATGTTTGAATTTTGTATATATAATTGTGTGAATTCATTGCTTAACAAATCGTGGATGACTTGTTCACCAGCCTTGAAATATGTAGCATTGTCAGTCCAAACTGTCTTGGGTACTGAATGTCGTGCACAGAATCTCTTAAAGACAGCAACAAAAGACTCTGCTGTAAGGTCCTCCACAACATCCAGATAAACAGCTCGTGAGGCAGCACATGTAAACAGTACAATGTACATTTTTTGTTCAGTGTCAACCAACCCCACAGTCAATGCTCCTGTATAGTCAATGCCTACAGTCTCAAAGGGTCTGTTGAGAGTAACTCTCTCCTCTGGCAAAGCAGGAGGATTTGGTATCCTATAGGGCCTAGCATGAATACGCCTACATGTGATACACTCACTCAGGACTGTTTTAACAGTGATCCTTCCCTTGGGTATCCAATAAGTTTTTCTTAATGTAGTTAGTGTCTGTGGTACCCCATATGATGTACATCATTGTGTGTGTTTGCCTGATGATTAATGTTGTCAAATAGCTAAATCTAGGTAAAAGGATTGGATGTTTGCTTTTGTAAGACAGTTTTGATTTGTCTAATCTCCCTTTACACTTAGATGGCATTCCTCATCTCTGAACAAATTTAGATCCACAACTACTGATGGTACAGGTTCTTTTGTTTGTTTCCCATTAGTCAAGAATTCTAACTCTTTATTGTACTCCTTTTGTCGTGCATGCGCTATCCAGTACTTGGTTGCAACTTCTGTATAATTATGATTGTTTTTATTTAGCTGTTTGTTTATTGTAGTTAAACAGTTGTGAGCAAACCTCAAACAGTAAGCTGTGACCCTGACAAGTTTGCTGAAATCAGAATAATGTTCATAATTAGTGATTGGTTCAACCTTTTCATTTGAAAAGATTAAATTTAATGTCCAACCTTTTCATTTGAAAGGCCATTGGTCTGTATTACAGAGCCACTTAGGTCCCATGAACCAAGTTTTGTTTGACTTCAACAACTTGTAGGATAAACCTCTGGTCAGAAAGTCTGCTGGATTTTGTTTAGTTGGAACATAGTGAAAGTTTACTTGTAGTCTTTCATTAGCTTCAGCTATTTCTTTTAGCCTATTTCTTGCAAAGATATTCTTACTATTAATGCTAGCATTCCGTATCCAGGCAAGACAAATCTGACTGTCAAGCCAGATGTGGATATCAGTTATGTTCACAACATGGTAAGCATCCTTAAGCAATGAATGGTTTTAATGGCTAACGCAGCAGCCAATAGTTCCAGTTGAGGTATGGTTCGGGTAGGTTTGAGGGGTGCAACTTTCCCTTTTGCATAAATTAGATGATTTTCTGTAGGACTTACAAGGTATGCACAGTACCCATAAGCATGTGTGCTTGCATCAGCAAACACATGAAGTCTCTGTGGCTTATCCCTAAACCCACAGCACCTTTGAATTTTAATGTTCTGCACTTTTGTTAAATCAGCAGCTAACTTCTTCCAAAATTTTTGCTATCCATTTGTTATTGGATCATCCCACCCAACATTTGTCATCCAAACTTCTTGGAGGAGAATCTTTGATTTTATTGTTGAAGGCAGGAATAGACCCATGGGGTCAAAATTTTTGAAGCCTCTGATAATATTTGTCTTTTAATATTTACTTCCTCATCAAGTTTAAAACCTTTAGTACAGATTGAATCATGATGATGAAGCATCCAAATAACAGTTCATACCTAAAGTTTTAACTCTGTCTGATGGATCAGTAAGACCATTATTATCCTTTAAAATCTTTTTGTTTAATTCCTCATCATTTGAAATCCACGCACTAAGTTCAAAGTTACCTTGTTGCATAATGTTTTGAGAGTGTTCATAGACCTCAGATAATTCAGATTTTGTTGTTGTTGAGCCTATTAGATTGTCTACGTAAAAATGTTCCTTGAGGAAATTCATGTTAAAGAGTTATTAAGTAAAAGTTTACTTGTAGGCTTTCATTAGATTCAGCTATTTCTTTTAGCCTATTTCTTACAAAGATATTCTTACTATTAATGCTAGCATTCCGTATCCAGGCAAGACAAATCTGACTGTCAAGCCAGATGTGGATATCAGTTAATGTTCACATCATGGTAAGCATCCTTAAGCAATGAAATGGTTTTAATGGCTAATGCAGCAGCCAATAGTTCCAGTTGAGGTATGGTTCGGGTAGGTTTGAGGGTGCAACTTTCCCTTTTGCATAAATTAGATGACTTTCTGTAGGACTTACAAGGTATGCACAGCACCCATAAGCCTGTGTGCTTGCATCAGCAAACACATGAAGTCTCTGGGGCTTATCCCTAAACCCACAGCACCTTTGAATTTTAATGTTCTGCACTTTTGTTAAATCAGCAGCTAACTTCTTCCAAGATTTTTGCTCTCCATTTGTTATTGGATCATCCCACCCAACATTTGTCCTCCAAACTTCTTGGAGGAGAATCTTTGATTTTATTGTTGAAGGCAGGAATAGACCCATGGGATCAAAATTTTTGAAGCCTCTGATAATATTTGTCTTTTAGTATTTGCTTCCTCATCAAGTTTAAAACCTTTAGTACAGATTGAATCATGACTGTTAGAAGTTCCATCCAAATACCAGTTCATACCTAAAGTTTTAACTCTGTCTGATGGCTCAGTAAGACCATTATTATCCTTTAAAATCTTTTTGTTTAAATCCTCATCATTTGAAATCCACTCTCTAAGTTCAAAGTTACCTTGTTGCATAATGTTTGGAGAGTGTTCATAGACCTCAGATAATTCAGATTTTGTTGTTGTTGAGCCTATTAGATTGTCTACGTAAAAATGTTCATTGAGGAAATTCAATGTTAAAGAGTTATTAAGTAAAAGTTTACTTGTAGGCTTTCATTAGATTCAGCTATTTCTTTTAGCCTATTTCTTACAAAGATATTCTTACTATTAATGCTAGCATTCCGTATCCAGGCAAGACAAATCTGACTGTCAAGCCAGATGTGGATATCAGTTAATGTTCACATCATGGTAAGCATCCTTAAGCAATGAAATGGTTTTAATGGCTAATGCAGCAGCCAATAGTTCCAGTTGAGGTATGGTTCGGGTAGGTTTGAGGGGTGCAACTTTCCCTTTTGCATAAATTAGATGACTTTCTGTAGGACTTACAAGGTATGCACAGCACCCATAAGCCTGTGTGCTTGCATCAGCAAACACATGAAGTCTCTGGGGCTTATCCCTAAACCCACAGCACCTTTGAATTTTAATGTTCTGCACTTTTGTTAAATCAGCAGCTAACTTCTTCCAAGATTTTTGCTCTCCATTTGTTATTGGATCATCCCACCCAACATTTGTCCTCCAAACTTCTTGGAGGAGAATCTTTGATTTTATTGTTGAAGGCAGGAATAGACCCATGGGGTCAAAAATTTTTGAAGCCTCTGATAATATTTGTCTTTTAGTATTTGCTTCCTCATCAAGTTTAAAACCTTTAGTACAGATTGAATCATGACTGTTAGAAGTTCCATCCAAATACCAGTTCATACCTAAAGTTTTAACTCTGTCTGATGGCTCAGTAAGACCATTATTATCCTTTAAAATCTTTTTGTTTAAATCCTCATCATTTGAAATCCACTCTCTAAGTTCAAAGTTACCTTGTTGCATAATGTTTTGAGAGTGTTCATAGACCTCAGATAATTCAGATTTTGTTGTTGTTGAGCCTATTAGATTGTCTACGTAAAATGTTCCTTGAGGAAATTCAATGTTAAAGAGTTATTAAACTGGTTCAAATGATGTCTAATTGCCAATGCTAATAGGCTAGGTGAGCAATTGGCTCCAAACAACACAACATTAAATCTATAGGTTATGAACCCTTTATTCAAATCAAATGGATCCCTGAACCATAAGAACCTAAGTTGGTTCTTGTCATATTCATTTTTTAGATTTATTCTCAAAAATGCCTTTGAAATGTCACTTTGTACGGCATATTTATCTAACCTGAGGAGCCAGGTGAACACCTCTCCACCTTTCTCTCCTTTCTCTTGGGGGATAACGCCGCCTCCAAGTTTCCTTGTTGCACCTAGAGCATCCCCCCACCCCCCAACCCGATCATCCAAGCTATCCATGAGTCCTGCCATTTATCCTCTAAGGCTGAGTCTAAGCTATGGACTTCTTGGTACGAAAACGTCTGTCTGTAGCTCCACTTAACTTCGACAGTGCAGTATTATTTCTAATCAATTGTATATATTTCTACCCTTAGTGTATGAACTGTCATTGTATTAATAATATTTGTCATATAGACTATAGTCTGCCAATAAACCTTTTCATTTTCATTTTCATATAGCAAAATTGGGGTAGAGATGCCAGATGCTCTTATTACGAAATGTATTTAAATCAATATATTTAATTTAAATACTCTTAACACGTGTACATATATATGTAATAATAACAATAAATCAATATTTAAATTTAACACATTGTGGTTTGTCAAGACCATAGTTCTGGTACGATCTATGGTCACAATGAGTGAAAGGACAGTGAAGCATGCTGATATTGACATGAAATCAGCATAAGACCTAATACTTTTTGTCTAAGTATATGCAATTTGCAAACTCCTCTAAAGTGTATAATTATAATCAGTCGTGTGATGGAATAAATCTTCAAACTACTTTTGCCGTATATATATATATATATATATATATATATATATATAATCTTGTTTCATGTTTCATGATTATGCAAAGAAACTAGGCTGTGGCGGGGCTATCTAGCTATGTTGCTCGACATAATACTTAAATACTATTTAAAATCGGTTGTGATGTCCGTTACAATAAGGAAAACAATAAGAGAGAACTTTATAAATTTTAGACAATGAGGAAACCTGTAAACTGTAGAGAGACTTGCTTGGTAATATATACGATGCAGGCAGGAAGGAGGGGACAATCGCGAATCTCCGAAACTACTGAAATTACACCTTTTTTGAAAAGACTGTGTAGTGTGTAAGATGCATGCGTGTGTAGTAAGGGATATAGTGAGAAGCGCGTGTTTGAGAGTATGCTGGACTGCTCACAGGGTAGACGTGACATGTAAAAAGGCCAGATGAAGAGGACAGTGATGGGAGAAACAGGGTTCAGACACTTCCTGCCTTCTGTTGGAATGCCACATACAAACTCCTTATATATATATATATATATATATATAATATATATATATATATTATTATTTATTTATTTAAATTCGACTCTTGTAAATATGCATGGCGGGTTATTATGAGTCAGAAGTTATAATGAGATCGATGTACAGTTCCCTCGAATGATCTGTTAAATAATTTTAAATTAAATGTTAAGGCTCACTTACGTCATTGCAGAATCGAAGATCGCGTGATGATACAACTTTCAGTTTTACGTTTTTAATACAAGTGAAAAAGCGTATGGTGCGTTCTATAAGTACATTATTATGATTGAAAGTATTTTTGTGGCCATTTGTACAGAAAATGGTGTTTTTTATACGAGATCTGATATCATAAAGTATTAAATTATAACATTTTAAACGTTGTATAACGGTACGCTTCAGTTTGTAAAGACATGATTGGTACAGCTAATGACAAAAACAATAAGCATGAACATTCTGTGTGATTGATGTAAATACTGGCCTGACTGTTGTGAAAACAAATACGTTTATTATGAGAATTATGAGGAATTGTGAACAGTCGTTAAATTAGAGAAATGATAATTAAAGTAATGTGAATAGGCCTAACTATAACTACAACTAGAAAGGTTCTTAATGAAAAATCTCTCAACTTTCAGTACCTATTTCCCACTGAATCTATTTAAAAATGACAATCCAAACAAACTCGACATCCCGTTTTCTTTAATTGCATCTAATAAGAAAGTTTTTTACCCGAACCTACTTATTTGGATGTTATATATAATATATATATATATTATATATGATAATAATAATAATAATAACAAGATTAGTAGCAGCTAATAGTCGTTAAAAGAAAGTTAAACTTAACTACTACTCTCAAAATAGTTACTGTGAGAAAAATATAGCAAGATTGGGGTAGAGTTGCCAGATGCTTTTATTACGAAGGGAATTGAAATCAATATATTTAATTTAAATACTCTTAACACGTGTACATATATATGTAATAATAACAATAATTAATATTAGTAATAATATTTAAGTGGATGTTTAGAGGAGGATAACAGAATTGATGCTTCAGTTTCAAAGCCGCGTTACGCAACTTGTTCTTTTTAACACATGCAATTTTATAACGAAATTTGCTGTACAGTAAAATTATTAATTCACATACCAGAAGATGGCATGTGAAAGTGAATGTGATGGTATATATCGATGTAAATAACAGAAAACTACATATTTAAAAGTAAATAAACAAATATGCATGTGCTATGAGCAAATATTGTATTTGAAGGTCATCTCGTTTGAAAATAAGCCAGTTTCCCTTAAAAAAGAGAGAAATTAATTTATTTAAATTAAAATAATAAATGTTCATTTTATTTTTCATAATACAGATCTTAAACAAAGAACTTGTTTTCGATTTAAAATATGTTCAATCTGATTTTGATTTATGTATTGTTCGCAATTTGTTAACATTCGAAAATTGGATGTGTTGATGTCGATGCGTAATCTCGTTAGGCCTATTAAAACCTTTCAGATATTCATTTTAAATTTTTCATTTCTACTGTCTGGAGGAACTTGCCTGAACAGAAAGTACTCGAATGTATGTATGTTTTTGCATTTTTGTTCTTGTTTGCCTCATGAAAGAACTTTTTTCAAGGAGGAAGGCCAGGATCAACCCTTTCTTACATTTTTTTTGAAGGAAGGTGAAGACGAATCATTTTTAAAATTTAATTTTTTAAATTTAATTTTTTAAATTTATTGTTTAAAATTTTATGTTTTAAAATTTTATTTTTTGAATGAAAGTGAAAACGATTTTTTTTTTTTTTTTTTTTTTTTTTTAAGGACCATGAAAGACACCTCATAAAGGAGGGACCGTCAGGAAGGACGGTGAAGGATCCTCATGAAGGACGGTGAGGGGAGGAAATTTTCAAATTGATCCATTTTCTGTCTCCCTTTTTGCGGCTATACTACTGATGCAGCCACGTCAGTGACCGCCGCACCTCCAACAACCGATCTGGACGACTCGAGTCGCTGGACCCTCTCCTCTAGCTTCTCGTAAAACTGCATGAGTTCGCAAAAGCGGCACATGCTGGAGTGGTTGATCTCGAAGCAGGCTTTTTTGAGGTTCGTCACCCACTGGTTTATTCCACACGTCGCACATTCAGCCTTCAGTTTCTGCGGTCCAGTCATTGTAACTTATTTTTTTTTCGAACTCTGAATACACTGAATAAGATAAAGCGTTCTAGCAATGAGAGAGAGAGAGAGAGAGAGAGAGGGAGAGAGAGAGAGAGAGAGAGAGACTGAGGAAAGTTAATGAATTCGTGTTTGACGCGTCAGTATTTCCCATGAGACGCCAAGACATTCAAAACCCTTTGACTAAAGATGGAAGTATTTCCCAACGATTTTATCCAAGAGTAAAAACATTAATTAAATACATTTTTGACTTGGCACCGTTAATGAATTTTTATAATTAATCCCATTAGTTTACGCGTTAGTGGTGGATGTGAGGTTATATTTTAATGTATGAGGGCCACTCAGTATATTTTGCCCCACCTTTTTTTTTTCTTTCCAAGTTTCTTTGTAAGTTCCAGAAATTTTGTGCATACCTTTTATACATACCTTTTATACATACCTTTTGTACATACCTTTTATACAAGTTTTTATTTTTCCACATAGTCTCCATCCTTTTCTACGACTTTCCTCCACCTCGAAAAAAGGGCCTTTATTCCTTGCTGATAAAAGTCCGCTGGGTTCAGCTGGAGCCACCTCTTAACCTCAACCTCATCGTCACTCTGAAACTTTCTTCCACGAATAGCATCCTTCATTGGCCCAAACAAATGGAAGTCTGAAGGTGCCAGATCCGGGCTGTATGGAGGGTGGGGTAACTCAGTTAAGCGCATTTTTGTGATGGCCTCTCTTGTTTGCAAATTGTTGTGTGGTCTTGCGTTATCGTGCAAAAGAAGGACGTCTTCCAGTTTTCTCTCCGATCGAACTCGCTTTATACGTCTCTGGAGTCTCTGTAGGATAGCAATAGATGCCTCTGAGTTGATTGTTTGTCCTTTCTTCATAATGTCCACCAGAATCATCCCTTTCATGTCCCACAAGATGGTGGCCATAACGTTTCCTGCAGAGGGAGCCATTTTGAACTTTTTCTTGCGTGGGGAGTCTGCGTGATGCCACTCCACGGATTGGCGTTTTGTTTCAGGTTCAAAGTGGTGTACCCAAGTCTCATCCCCAGTCACAGTTCGTGAAAGGAAGTCATCCCCTTCTGTCTCGTATCGAACCAACGACTCGAAAGCAATTTTTTTCTTTGGGTTTTGTGATCTTCAGTCAGTTGGCGAGGAACAAACCGTGAATACACTTTGAGTATTCCAGTTGCTGAATTATCGTATTCACACTTCCTTCACTAATTCCTAGCTCCAGTGATAGCTCCTTGTATGTGACCCGCCAATTTGATCGAATGTTGCTGTTAGCACGTTGCACAGTGTGAGATGTGACAGCCGATGCTGGGCGACCGCTGCGTGGCTCATCATCGAGGCTGGCTCTCCCTCTCTCCGATGATCTCACACGTTTAGACCAGCACCAGCGTCCAACTGTGCTTCGATCAACAACAGCATCTCCGTAAACGTTTTGTAGACGTTTGTGAATATTTCCAACTGTTTCCTTCTCTGCGGTTAAGAACTCGATAACAGCTCTCTGATTACGACGCACATCACTGTCAGACGCCATTTTCGAAACTGCGTTAACCATCGGTTTTATACAAGGGCGTTTAAAAGCGTTTTCATACAAGGAGGGGAGGTTCAAACTGGAAAAATCCGGTTATGTGAAGCGCAGAAAGTTCAAACTTACGGCCAAAAATACATTTCAGCCCCATGGCCTATTATTTAGCTAAGAAAAAAGGGTGGAGCAAAATATATTGAGTGCCCCTAGTACATTTTATAATCAAATTTTAATTCATCTTCACCATAGACAGTACTCCCAAAATATTACAAGTATAACTTTACATACATACATATTCTTTGAGAACACCTTTTTTTTAGATCACTCCCTATTCTACTCTCCTTACTTTACTTATAATTTCGAAAAGAGTTCGATCAGAAACAGAATTACTGACCAGCATAAAAACATGAAAAATTACTAATTCGTAACGATTGTCTCCTTTTTGGATATTTTATTATTTTTGGTGACAATAATAAGTTTTCCAAAATAAAGCCCAGTCATTACCAATTAGTATTTTTTTATGTTTTCAGAGATTTTGTTTGTAAGCAAACTTTTTTTAGAAACTGTACAAAAGATAGTTGCTCACAACGAGTAAGGAAGAAAACAAGATCTCACCGTCGAGATCAGTGTTTCCCTGCCAACTGTCAGAACGAGTATGAGGCAGTCCGTATCTACTATCTACCTAATTTTACAATGATTACGATAGCAGAAATTAAGTGTATATATATATATATATATATATATATATATATATATATATATATATATATATATATGTGTGTGTATGTATATATATGCTGCAAACCCACAAGGAAAAAGAAAAACGATTCCAAGTCCTTTCGTGTATTCAAAGCTACACCTCATCAGGGAATGAAGATAAAAGGCGAGATGCCCATAAATATATACAATGTACAGGAAAACAAAACAATTAGCATATACTTAACAAGGGTTAATGAGAGGCAAAAGAAATTTTAACATGATATCGTCAATTTTATACGGCCCCGCACTGTTATTGAAATTGTTTTTAAAATGAATAAATGCACATTCTAGAATATTTCTTTCTATTATATCTGTTTTTAACAAGCGCTTTAGAACTATCCCACTTGATGCTATGGTTACATCTATACATATGGTTAAATAAAGCATTGGAAGTATTAGCTGTTCTACACGCATATTTATGCTGTTTTACCCTAATATCTAACGTTTTACCGGTTTGGCCTATATATACTGAGTTACATTGTGTACATCCGATCGAATACACACAACCAACAACATTATCAGGGCTATTCTTTATTAGGCGTGATTTAACAGTATTATTATACTTAAAGATTACATTAATGCCAATTGCTTTAAGTACAGTTGGAAGGTATTGAAAATTAACATGGTAAGGTAGGCTAAGGATATTTTTACGCTGAAATTCCTTTACAATTACATTATTATAATACCTATTCTTGGCTTTCTTAAGACAGTTATCTAAAAATGAAATAGGATAACATAATTTAGTACCAATATTCATGATATTGCATAACTCGGAATCTAAAAATTCAGGACTGACAACTCTCAATGCTCGAAGAAACATAGCAGAGAAAATAGAGGATTTAATCGAAGGATGATGGTCAGAATAAAAATGCACATAAGAGTTATTATTAGTAGGCTTACGGTAGACTTCATATTTGAACTGATTAGAGCATCTCCAAATTTTTAGATCAAGAAAAGATAGGCTTCCATCATTTTCTTTTTCAACTGTAAACTTAATAGATGGGACTAAATTGTTGAGCCTACCAAGAAATAAGTCCACATCCAAATTATTAGGCCAAAGGCATAAAATATCATCTATATACCTGTACCAAACCAGGTTAAAATTAACAATCGTAGGCAAAATTCTACTTTCAAAAAATTCCATATATAAATTAGCTAGTACAGGTGAAAAGGGATTTCCCATAGCCAATCCAAACGACATAGCATAAAACTTATTTAAAAACTGAAATTTACAATCTTTGACACAAAGCTTAATTAACTCAATAAGAGTTTACAGTTGAAAAAGAAAATGATGGAAGCCTATCTTTTCTTGATCTAAAAATTTGGAGATGCTCTAATCAGTTCAAATATGAAGTCTACCGTAAGCCTACTAATAATAACTCTTATGTGCATTTTTATTCTGACCATCATCCTTCGATTAAATCCTCTATTTTCTCTGCTATGTTTCTTCGAGCATTGAGAGTTGTCAGTCCTGAATTTTTAGATTCCGAGTTATGCAATATCATGAATATTGGTACTAAATTATGTTATCCTATTTCATTTTTAGATAACTGTCTTAAGAAAGCCAAGAATAGGTATTATAATAATGTAATTGTAAAGGAATTTCAGCGTAAAAATATCCTTAGCCTACCTTACCATGTTAATTTTCAATACCTTCCAACTGTACTTAAAGCAATTGGCATTAATGTAATCTTTAAGTATAATAATACTGTTAAATCACGCCTAATAAAGAATAGCCCTGATAATGTTGTTGGTTGTGTGTATTCGATCGGATGTACACAATGTAATTCAGTATATATAGGCCAATCCGGTAAAACGTTAGATATTAGGGTAAAACAGCATAAATTTGCGTGCAGAACAGCTAATACCGTGTAACCACAAAAATTGTCCCTGTTTTTAATCGCTTATTACTCAGTCATTATTGCAGCTTCACAAATGAAATAAAAAGCATTCGAAAGAGAACATTTTAAAGTTTTAATTTATTCTACATGTGTTCAAAGTGACGTCCCTGGACATTCTTACATTTCACACAACGGGAAAGGAAGTTATTTATTACATTTTCCAAAACGCTGCATTCAATGGACTGTACACTCTCTACCACCGCTTGCTTTAATTCTTCGATAGAGGATGGCTCTTGCCTGAATACTTTGTCCTTGATAAATGCCCAGAGAAAAAAGTCCATAGGTGATAGATCGGGAGATCTTGCGGGCCAGGAAACTGCGAGCGATGAGAAATGAATCTTTGTTCAAAAAATCTTGTTAAACATTCCAGTGATTGCCTAGTTGTGTGGGCTGTTGCTCCGTCTTGCTGAAACCACTTGTTACTGCAGTTTTCTTGTTCAAAAACAGTGTTCAGCATTTCTACATATCTTTCTGAAGTTACTGAAAGCGGTCTCCTTGTCTCTGGGTCCTCAAAAAAGTAAGGACCATAAACCTTGCTGCTACTCAAACCACACACACAGACAGTAACTTTTGGTGAATGCAGAGGTTTCTCCAAGTGTATATTTGGCTTGTTTTGTGACCAACACCGGTAATTCTGTCTGTTGATGAACCCATTGAGATAGATGTGGCATTCATCACTGAATATTATGTCACTTAATCTTATCTGGTTTTGTTCAATTATTGTTTCAATGCGTTCACAAAACATCAAACGACGCTGGTAGTCTTGTTCGCTAAGCTGTTGCAAACACATAATTTTGAATGACTTCATTCTCAAATCCAACGTGATTATTTTCCGAATGCTCTCCCGTTTGATTCCTGTCACAGCTGATAGTCGTCTCACAGATTTCTTGTTGTCCGTTTCAAGCTGATTTGCGACTGAATCAATGTTTTCAGCGGTTCGCACACCTTTGCTGCGCCCAGAGTTGCCTTTATGCATGTTCTTGATTGAGCCGTGATGTTTCCATTTTGCGAAAATCCTGCGAATCGTTTTAGGATCTATGGTCCTTTGCTGACCGTATTGTCGTCTGAAAGACCGTTGGGTGGCAACTACCGAGCCATGTTTGATCATCTCTTCTGCGATGAAAACACGTTGCATGTCCGACAAATAACCCATGATTGTGGTGGATAAAACTGTCATTTTTTTATAAGTACTGATTTCGTATCCAGGATATCGAAAAAATTAAATAAAACTAAAATGTTCTCTTTCGAATGCTTTTTATTTCATTTGTGAAGCTGCAATAATGACTGAGTAATAAGCGATTAAAAACAGGGACAATTTTTGTGGTCACACGGTACTTCCAATGCTTTATTTAACCATATGTATAGATGTAACCATAGCATCAAGTGGGATAGTTCTAAAGCGCTTGTTAAAAACAGAGATATAATAGAAATAAATATTCTAGAATGTGCATTTATTCATTTTAAAAACAATTTCAATAACAGTGCGGGGATGTATAAAATTAACGATATCATGTTAAAATTTCTTTTGCCTCTCATTAACCCTTGTTAAGTATGTGCTAATTGTTTTGTTTTTCCTGTACATTGTATATATTTATGGGCATCTCGCCTTTTATCTTCATTCCCTGATGAGGTGTAGCTTTGAATACACGAAAGGCCTTGGAATCGTTTCTCTTTTTTTGTGGGTTTGCAGCATTCATTCATTTCACGTGTTTTATTGTGAAATTCACCCCATATATATATATATATATATATATATATATATATATATACATTTAAAGTGCAAACACGCAGTATAATTAACGTAAAGAACGACGCTTGAATAGGAGAATATTCCGCTCTCATCTTGCGCGGAATATTCTCCTATTCAAGCGTCGTTCTTTACGTTATATATATATATATAACTTATTATATATTATATATATATATATTATATAATATATATATATATATATATATATATATACACGATACACTGGATAGCATAACAGTGAAACACATTAAACAGAGTGTATATGAATATAAACAAATTACCTAAATCTTAAAATACATTGTTAAAATTTCATTTAATCTACAGTGTGTCCGTAAAGTCATGGTGGGATTTTAAATAGCTATATTATTGCAACGAAACATGATAATGAGATGAAAAAAAGGCAAATTGAAGAACAACTCTAAAAGAATAACTTTATTTAACGTAGTTCGATATGGGCTCCTCTGGTAGCCCTGCAGACATCTAGGCGGTGATTCAATTCCAGCCACACACGCCCAAGAACATCAGGAGTGACGGATGCGATAGCTTCCGTGATTCGCTCGTGCAAGTGATGAATATCCCTAATGGGTACACTGTACACGCTTTGCTTGACGTAACCCCACAAATAAAAGTCCAAAGGTGTCAGGTCCGGAGAGCGTGGAGGCCATGGCTTCCATCCTCCTCTTCCTATCCATCTGTGGAAATTTTTCATTAAGGAATTCTCGAACAACGTTGGCATAGTGCGGAGGAGCACCATCTTGCTGAAAGATGACATTATTGTCAATAAATTGGGGTACTGCAAAATGTTCCAACATAGCGAGGTAGTTGTGTGACGTCACAGTGGGTTCCGCGAAGAAAAATGGGCCAATCACTCGATCTCGTGCGAGAGCACACCACACATTAACTTTCGGGCTATTACGCTCATGTTCAACATAGGCATGTGGACAGCCTAGACTAACTACGAGATAAAGGTTAAGCTTAGCCTAGACTAACTACAAGATACAACTTTGAGAGTTGTTCTTAAATTTGGCATTGTTTCATCTCATTATCATGTTTCGTTGCAATAATATAGCTATTTAAAATCCCACCATGACTTTACGGACACACATCACCGCCTAGATGTCTGCAGGGCTACCAGAGGAGCCCATATCGAACTACGTTAAATAAAGTTATTCTTTTAGAGTTGTTCTTCAATTTGCCTTTTTTTCATCTCATTATCATGTTTCGTTGCAATAATATAGCTATTTAAAATCCCACCATGACTTTACAGACACACTGTATATTCTATATATAATATAATAAGAGAGCTGTCCGTCTGTCTGTCTGTCCGTCCGTCACACTTTCAGAAATTGTGAGAAAAAAATTCAGAAATTGTAAAAAAATTCAGAAATTGTATTACGGGCGGCAATGTGAAGCTCAAGATTTTCATGACTGTGTTCTTTTCTGTAGTTTAGCAATGGGGGAAGGGTGGGGGTGGGGTAATGGGGGATGGGTGGGGTAATGGGGAGGGGGGGGGTAATGGGGAGGGGGTTAGCCCCCAAGTTGTATGAATGGGGGTGAGGAGGTTTTGGGAGATACCAGATTCAGAAATGTTGACACAATGTGAAGCTCAAAATTTTCACGGCTGGGTTCTTTTTTTTGTAGTTTAGCCTGTCTAACCGTCAGCGAAGCGGCGGGAACTGTACTAGTAAATTATAATTCTGGTGACGACGAAAATGATATAATATTAATAGCGTGAAGTGTTTCATTTTCTTCCATTTAAACTTTCATTGCCGACAGCTCTTTATATCATTTCAGGAATGACTTTTTTTTTCTGCATAATGTATCTTAAATTATTCATTAAAACTTGCGACCAAAACTTTCATATTATTTTCCATTCGTGTCTTTGTCTAAATAATTCCATAGGAATGAATTCTATTTATTATTCCCTCTATTTTGTACAAATTTAGGATCACCTGAAGATCAGGGCCCGCAGCCTTCTTTATTTAGCTTTATAAGGGTAACTAACGAAAATATCACGACCTAACCTAACCAATCGTCAAGGGCGTACAGTCGACCTAACGATTGGTTAGGTTAGGTCGTGATATTTTCGTTAGTTAGCCTTATAAGGCTAACTAAAGAAGGTTGAGGGGCCCTGATTTTCAGGTGATGCCAAATTTCATCTGGTAGAAATCCTTTCCGTTTTGAATGATCATCCTATGTTATTATTTTTATTAATTTTTGTGTACTCTGAAGTATACTTAGAATGCTGATTGCTGAAATTAAATATGAGTTTCAATTAAAGATTTACTCATAAATAAATGGATGAGTCAAGAGAAGGTTAAAATATATTAATATATTTTTAAATCTTCTTAACTAGTATGAGAAATAATAAACTTTATAAATATCGATACCTCTTGACTGGTCAGCAATTCACGCTGGTCTTTAAGTGGTCAATTAAATGCAACAGTATTTTTTGGTTTGGTTATATTGGGGTATAACCACGTCACGAGAAAGGCAAAACCTCCACATAAATGATTCAACTTAAGAGTGTAAGAATTTATTGAACTACTGTAATTCGATGTTCGTAGCTTGCTCCTGAAACCAGTCGAAACACCCCTAAATATGGATCCAAAAACCAGGATCACTTTAACATATTGCTTCCCAGTGTATATCACTTTAACATATTGCTTCCCAAAAATAGACATTACACAACCAATTACAGTTACATTACAATAGTTTATAATATTTAGAGATTAGCTAGTCGAGAAAATGTAAATTTATGGACAACTTAACTTATTATGCTTTGCCATTTTTTGTGAATGTAAAATATTTGGATCACCTGAAGATCAGGGTCCCCAACCCTTTTTTAGTCAGCCTTATAAGGCTAACTAACGAAAATATCACGACCTAACCTAACCAATCGTTAGGTCAACTGTACGCCCTTGACGATTGGTTAGGTTAGGTCGTGATATTTTCATTAGTTAGCCTAGATTACCAACCTCTTTCTAACCAACCAACTTTTCTCTTTTTAACATATTGCTTCCCAGTGTTAATCACTTTAACATATTGCTTCCCAGTGTTAATCACTTTAACATATTGCTTCCCAGGAGGGATCACTTTAACATATTGCTTCCCGAATGCTTTGGGAAGCAATATGTGAAAGTGATCCAAAATTCCTCACCTGGCCCTATTTTTGATGACCGTTATTTGATAACGCTACATGCCTTCACGATCAAAATGTGGAACGCAAACACAATTTTAACCTTTGCCTTTGTGATACAAGACTTTAATTTAATGTTGATTAAATTAACTAACTTCAGAAAATAAAATCACATTACAAATAAATAGATGTATTTATTATATAAACTATTTATATGAAGAGTTTTGTATACAAGTATTGGATCACCTGAAGATCATGGCCCCCAGCCTTCTTTAGTTAGCCTTATAAGGCTAACTAACGAAGGCTGGGGGCCATGATCTTCAAATGATCCCAAGTATTCTCTACAGCAAAACATTGATCATATTATTTATTAACATTAACTAAAAGTCTGTTTTCTTTTCGATACCGCTGCTCTGAAGATAGCAAGCACAAAGAAATTTAAGTAAAGGCTAAAACATAAGAATATAAGAAAATATTGATGCAACAGACCAATGTATGTGTTATAGTAAGATTATGAAACCAGTGATTTCATGAAATCCCTGAAATTTTCAGTAATTTCACGTAATTTATACCGTTAGGTTTGGTTAAGTCATTATCCACTTTTTCTCAATTTTGTATCATGGTATAATTTACGCGAATTTACTGAAGATCTCAGCAATTTCATGAAATCGCTAGTCTCACAATCTTACTACAGTATAACATAATGAGTGGTCCCACGTCTTACGGTACTTAAGCGCCAAAATTAAAATTCGCCAGAAATCGCCTCCAAAGTTCAGCAATATTCTGGCAATAGTATCTCTGTTATTAATTGAGTTAGAACGTTAATTTTTGGCTAAATTAAAGTTCTAAGTATGCTAATGAAGATGTTGATGACTTTTTGGAATAGATTTTCATATTTTATATTTTATATATTTTTTTTTTTATTTTTTTATTTTCTTATTATGCCGAACTTTGGGTAAACTTTTAGCTGGCGATAGAGGTAAAAAAAAGTAGTTAGCTTCATAAGGTTTTCAACCATACTTCTAGTGTCGTAAGGTCATTATAACCCAAACCACGCGATAGAGGGGGTGAAAATAGTGATATCCATCAAAACACGTTTTCGCCTGAGTAGTATAGCCGCGAAAGGTTAGAGTGCAGGAATGTTGCAAGTGATTACGTAATGTTACAAAGGGGGTGGGGTTGTTGCAAATGGGGTGGGGGGTGTTGGAAAAAAAAAGAGTACTGGCCTTTGTTGCCAACCGGGGTTGCAAGGGCATGCAACTTGGAGGCGGAGTTCTCCCCCAAGCTATTCCCCCCAAAGGGCCAGAAAGGAGAGAAAGGAGGAGAGGTGTTCACCTGGCAGGAGCCAAGTGCATATTAAGACTTCAGCCGAGTAGGCGTTGTTTTATAGGCTCCTAATCAGCCAGTTGGCTGAGCCAAGGGGGGAGGGGTACACCTGAAGGAGAGAGAGAGAGAGAGAGAGAGAGAGAGAGAGAGAGAGTTGCCTTTGATTGCAAGGCATGCAACTTGGAGGCGGAGTTCTCCCCAAGTTATTTTCGTTTACCTAACCTAAGAGGCCTTTAAGGGGTTTTCCCAAAGGGCCAGAAAGAGAAGGACCAGAGGTCCTTGCTCGGCTGGGAGCCGAGCTTGTAATGACTCCGTCAGTCGTCTCTCGGTCTTTATAAACCTCTATTCTGGCTGAGTTGACAGATAGCGCCATGTATTCAGTTGCTGAGTTGCCAGATATCGCCATGTATGCAGTTGCTGAGTTGCCAGATAGCGCCATGTATGCAGTTGCTGAGTTGCCAGATAGCGCCATGTATTCCAGATAGCAATATTTTTAAATTGTACTTGTATATATAATAAACTAATGAACCACTCGTGTGCACAAACCATATAAAATACCACAATTATGACGGTAGATGAATCCAATTAAGTTCTGTTTATTAAATAAATAATTTTTACACAATTAATTTTTATTATAAATATTTTAGTCACGAATAACGAAACGAAAAGAAACTTTACGAATATATGCGATAAGTTCAAAACACACGACCCTCATTCCCCCCAAATTCCCCCACCCGGATATATATATATATATATATATACACACCTATATATATATATATATATTAGGGTGTCCCAAACTTATAGGGGGCCTTTTTTTTTTCGGGATACAAATCCGCTCGTGTTGCGCTCTTTTGATGTTTCCCATTAGAAGTCTTCCTGTAAAATTCCAGAGAGATCGAAGGAAATTTAAAGGTCCCGAACTTTGAACACTTTATTTCTCCTCTTAACTGAAAGGCAAATTAACTGAAATATTTCTCTCGAAAGTTCCATCACAAAGATGATTATACAAAATAAACATGTATTTTAATCTTAACACACAAACAACAATTTCAAAGCATCACATTTATGCATTTTAACTAAACACGTGTTTCATGAGATCCGTTTTTGTTCCCTTCCGGCTCACATTCCGTCGGTGTGAGTGGACAGTTCGAAGGAGGAACTGGAGGTCTTCTTCATCACGGCACAGAGGTTTGCTTGTGTATTTCTCAATGAGGGCGATGCCTCGCTCTGCTGCATCATTGACCACCATCAGTTCTGCAGCTCGGCTCTTTGCCAGACGGCAACAGTCAGGACCGAGAGCTAGGGATTTTGTAGTCGAAGCAAACGCTGATGTTGCCTGTCGAACAGAAAGGCCCTCGCGATCCCAAGTTGCTGCCAGGTCAAGATCACTCAGACTTCTTTTAGTCTGTCATGTTTGGGAGCTTTCGAAGGTTTAAGTCCACAAGTGACGGCTTCGTTTCCACTGTCAGCTGACGATGTGCTAGAACTGCTGTCGGTAGCCTCTTCTGTGACTCCTACAGCTAGAGCCTCCTCCGTTTGACGCCGGTGTGCCCGCTCAAGAGCTCTTTCCCTTTCCTGTCTTTTCATTGTGGCTGCATTATATTTTCTATCTTCACCTCCCATGTAACTCGTATGTCGATCTGCCCTTTGGGAAATGAGGAATTCCTTGTCTTCAAGAGGGATATCTCCCCATCCAGAACGTCTGAGCGGGCGACATCAAAAATATCCTCCATATCAGCCAAGAATACATCCCCCTGCATATTGTAAGTCATTCCAGTCTTGTTCTTGTTTTTATGCAAATTTCGATACCTCTGAACCAAAGCTTTCAGTTTAGTCGAGGCATGAACGGAGGTTGTTGCCAGATTCGAGTTGGCTCTAGCACAGATTTTTAATACAGCCGATATTACAGCCTTGACACTGTTGGAATCTGTCTTCTTTTGGTCGCGGTGATGGTAGAAGAAAAGGAGCAACACGTCCATATTACTTGGTAATCGAGATTTAGCCAGCTCTGCTATGGGAAACGACCTCTCAAGAAGCCACAACTTGATGTTTGATCTTGTCAACGCCATAATGATCAATTCTGAAAACCAAAAAAGTCATCAAACGTCGGGACCTCTAAATATCATCTGATCGAGTTGAAAATCACAGAGCCAATGCTTTAGCCCAAACCACATCCGGGCATGACACGAGTGGTCAGGTCGTGTTAAGAAAAAAAATTGGGACACCCTAATATATATATATATATATATAATAAACTAATGAATCACTCGTGTACACAAACCATATAAAATACCACAATATATATTTATATAGTTAATCAATTGGAAGATTCAACCATATAAAATGCCACAATATGTTTATATAGTTAATTTTTATTATTGAACAGTTTTAATTTTGTACTTTAGATCTAGCTCTCCACGTTTATATATTTTTGTCATTTATACATTTTTAGCTTTCATTTAGCAGGCATTGAAATGCGATAGAGTCCACCGAAACAGCGGATGCAGCCAAATATAATAACTTTTCTGCGCTACGTCATCGTCTTTATCCTAAATATAAAGTTTAATACAGTTCTTAGTACCTCTGTCATTCAATTATTAATCTTATATGCTATAATGTTTCAGAACATTCATATGATCCCTTTCCAGATAGAATCCTAGTCCAAACGTATTTGGTTTTAGAATTTATAAATCTTAAAAAGATGTAGGAAACAAGCACACAAAGGAGAAAATGAATTCCTAACTGATGCATTTACATGCGCTCAAATATACGTAATAATAATAATAATAATATCGCTAACAATAGACATATATCTGCTCTTATTTAGCTATTTGTTAATTGTAGTTAAACAGCAGTGAACATTCCTCAAACAGTAGGCTGTGGACCTGACAAGATTGTTGAAGCCAGAAAAAGCTCTCCATAATTAGTGATTGAACCATTCTTCTTATTTGAGCATACAAATCAGTTCCAGTGAATATTCTTATGGCTCATTTTAATAGAAAATATTGTTTCAGGCACTGTCTCTACAGTTTTTAATCCAAGTCCCATATTAGGTAAGAAAGAGCAGGAGTTTGGAAAAGACTTAATAAAAATAAGTTTAACCCTTTCAGTCACAGTGGAACTTAATGTCTCATTAGAAATAATAATAATAAATCATACTAAAAGACAATTTTTTCTACAAATGTTTCTACATGTTTAATATATACTGTATTTAGTTTGTTGTCAGGAAAGGAACCCAAAATGCTTGTAATATAAGTTACTCATTACTATTGCTTCAGTTATATAGGCTACTATGGTGATAATAAATAGCTGTATTCTTGCAAGATTTTATTATTATTATTAAAAAATGTAGCTCATGACATGGATTGGCTGGAGTGGCTTCATGTTTTCCAAATGTAATGTAATGTAAGAGTAAAGTACATATACATATTGAGAGAATTGTCCATACCATTTTAATTTTTACATTCAGGTAGCTATTATTATTATTATAGATTTTGGGCATGTGTGTGTGTGTGTGTGTGTGTGTGTGTGTGTTTTTCACACATTAGGATCATCGTTCTTTACAATTTTCTAGTTCATGTAATCATTGTATGAAAATTATAAGTATATTTATTACTTTTGACATGTTCTACATACTCTTTAGTTTTAGATTAAGGTTTTATCCAAAACAAAATGCTTGTTATTCTGTTAAAATGATTACAAAGTTAATTTTTCTTCAAATTCAGCATGGTTAAGCAAACTTAAATAAAATTTTTAGCCAACATCTGATTAGTTTCACTATATACGTACCTTAAATTTGTATTTGTGCATCTAAAGTAACTAATTTTAAATTCATTACATTTTTCAAGAGCCTATGAATGACAATTTAAGGTACGTATATAGTGAACTAATCAGATGTTATGTAGACAATAAATAATTGTAGATCTTGAATTTATGATATTGTTGTAGCTTTTATG